>OZ005696.1:6228979-7428979 GCA_963930775.1 Cliona cf. orientalis
GGACCATGGTGGACTGCTGGGGCTGCTGTGATGACTACCACCAAGAGCTTCGCGTGTGCCTAAAATACTCATGCAACGAGGGACTCAGTTGGAGTAGCTACTCGTATGTTACGACTGATATGACAATATACGGAGTCATCACTGAACCTGGGGAGGAGACTACCACAGTCAGGTAAATGCATTTCTGGAAGGAAGACAGTGAAACAAAATTGCAAAATCCTTTGATTTCCCATTCAGTCCCAAACACATTATTTTGGAGGCAATAATTGCCTTGAAATTCGAATACTGGATATGTTGCAGTTAAGCACTCAAGGCAATCATGCATATTTATATGTACTTTACATTGCACCTACCATAAGTTACCTGGGCGTCCCAGTTTATAATAATAATAATTGTTATAGGCAATGAAAGCTGGAAAGTCCTGGGATCATGAAAATTAATAATAAGTAGCATAGTTAGATTTTGGCACAGTCTGATTACTTTGATATCTGCAGCTTATATGGGATCAAGCAGGGCACTGTAGCTTGGGGATGTGGTGACTGTCAACTTCTCCTCGATTTTTGATCGTACCTGTACTGCTGGTGACTTCTACCAGTGGCAGCCATGGGATGCACGGACTGAGAGTGACTGCATCCTAGGACTAGATGTCACACTGGAGCGTAGACTGCCTCAGAGGTGCTGTCTTATTGGAGTCAATTATGACCGCCCACCTCGGTTTCTGTGTGCGAATGCAACATTGATGACTATGAATGGTATATTAGGTGTAAGGATGTATGCTGTTGAAAATAATGCATCCAGTGAAAATGGAGCTTATAATCAGGAACACTTCGATATGTAAAATGGCCCGAATAGCATAAAAATGCAATAAAAACCATATGATCCCCTCTATGAAAAGCCTAAAAAATTTGAAAATGTGAAGTTGTAAATTCCCTGAATCACACTGTTAACCCTATTCCCACCTTTGGGGGGGGGGGGGGGGGGGGTGGGGGGGGGGTGGGGTGAAATTGGCCAAGTGTACCTAAGGTTCCATTTGTACTTAATTCATTATTATTTATTATTATTAATTATTATTATTGTCCTGTATTTCTTTCTCCCTTCTTCCTCCTTCTCCACCTTGGCTCCACTCCCTTTCTCTCTTGCTTCCTCTTCCTCCTCTAATAGTGACTATGGTTTCAAGCCAGCTGATGGTTTCAATGGTCCCTGTGTGAGAGATGAAGCTGTTCCTCTTGATGATCCCTGTGCTGATGGCCAGGTGAAGACAGTCATGAAGTCACGAGGCTACAGGAAGGTGGCTGGAGATGTCTGCATCAAAGGTGTGTCTGGTCTGGACTTTGAACCTTACGAATTCACCTGTTGCCGTGCTGATGCCCAACCTACCAACTCTACTCCCAGTGATAATCCTACTATTCTGAGTCCTAGTGCCAGTCCTAGCCGGAGTAGTTCAAGTCCCAGTCAGAGTCTCAGTACCAGTGCTACTCATCCTATAGCTACTGATCCAAATTCAAGTGCTAGAATCATTGTTAAGGAAAACAAGCCTGTTGTGGCAGGCTTGGGTATAGCATTGGCTATAGCAATTCTTATTGCCATTTCTCTTGGAGTTCTAGCAGCTATATTATTATTAATGTGGTAAGTGTGCATGATTCCTGTACGATTATATTATTATGTTGTTATATATTATGATAATGTACACATGTGTGCATGCATGCGACTGAAGCAAACCATTGATAGGGAAGTAGCTAGCTAGTGAATACCATTATGATTATGAACCGACAAAATTTATCTGTTTTTTTTTTCCTTAAAGAAGTCCACAAACTATTGATATAGCTAGTATAGATCTGACCAGTGGGAATCTGTAGTATACAACTGGGCCACTTTTCTGCCCACGATTGCTCTGATTTTCTCCTATCGACATTGTGTTTCTCTCCCCTGTGTTGCAGGAGGCACTCCCGGCAGCGGTCCCGCAATTTAAGGTCAGCCGTCATGGAGTACCATACATCCACCAAAGGAGAGGAAGAAAGGCTACTAGGAGACACTGATGAAGAGGATGATGATGACCCTCCTATTGCCCTTTGACCTATGGATCTGAGCCCTATACCTATACCATACTGTCAGATTGACTGTACTGCACAATAAGTACTAATTTATACACAGTTATAGTGTCCCATGCTAAATTAATTTTTTGATGCACAACACCAGTAGAATTTTTACCAGACTACAATTGGAATAGCTTAACTTAATATCCCTTCTGAGCTGCTAGTATGATAGCCAGTGCAGTTATGACTATATAGGGACACGCACATTTTATGCTTTTTAGAGTTCCTATTATGCTATGCTCCAATTTCCAACTCTAAACCAATATGACATTGTTTTGTATCTATTATGCTCTTGATTTCTCTCGATTTTTTTTGTCTAAAATCTGTGAAAAACTTGTACATTATAGCTAATTGTAAGCTTTATTTCATAGAAAAGACAAGCTACATCCGTACTAAACTGTGCTACTCACTTAAAACGTTAGAAGGTACCGTATGTACTCAATTGATTACCTGGCTGCCTTATAATTAACTTTAATCCTTAAGCTTATTATCACCCGACATAACAACACCACCTACATACCATATAGCCGGAAATATTGGCGGGCATTAAATTTGGCGGTTGAGCCCAAAATCGCTATTAAAATAATATTGGCGGATTTAAATTTGGCGGTTCGGTACGGGATCGCCATACGTATATATGCGAGTAGGAAATTTTGGCGGATTTTAATTTGGCGGTTGTAATAATAGACCGCCAAACCGCCAAATTTAATTCCCCGCCAAATTTTCCGACTATACGGCAAAGCATGCCAGCGTGTATACTTAGTCTCGTGAACCAGACCACTCCCTCCACAGCACTGGATGTATTGCATCACCAGCACGCGGAGGGAGGGTCTGGCCACTCTGGCACAGTTTTTGTGACACAGTGGAATGCACCTGGCTGGGATATGGGCATAACAGCTTGTAGTGTGGTCACCACTGTCTGCAGCTAGTGCATTGATGTTACTCCACACAGGTACAAATTTTGATAACCACACTTTGATCTCTACTCCAGGTGCATTCAAAATTTCTAATCACTGCTCTTGCTTGAATCTGATTGGTCATGTTCACATTCCAACATGGGTCACAAAAACTGTGCCAGAGTGGCCAGACCCTCCCTCCGCGTGCTGGTGATGCAATACATCCAGTGCTGTGGAGGGAGTGGTCTGGTTCACGAGACTACGTGTATACTGTTGTGCTTGCTAGTCATCACTATAGTTTCTCATATAATTATTGTTTACACGTATGGTACTACTGCTGGGCTAAAATTAATTTAGTGAATTTCTTCGCAGCTATTATTATAGGCTCGATAATATTACAGTTTTACTAGCGCATTATAGCGTGAGCATCTGATTGTTCCGGTGTACTCGTTATGCGCATGCGCCGTACACCTTTCATAGAAGAGTATGCGCAGTTTTTAGTATTATTAAACCAATACATCAGAGATTTTCGGGGAAGTTTTCCCTACAATAATAATATTATTATTGCTCCTTGTCCATACTACCGTGAATAATTGGATATCTACACAAGCTCAAGAATTGCATCGATGGCCGCGGCGGTTCATTACTGTCATTTGCTAGCCCTGTTGGTGTTGGCTGTGAGCTGGATGAGTGAGGGGGTGCAAAATAAAGACCGATACGACAGCAGTAAAAGGCTTCGACGCTTTCACGAGGATCGTCCAGGATTGATTGTGGACCAACAGAAAAAACATAGTCTGGTAGAAGAAGTTCAAGTGAGTACCAAGTCCCCCCTCCCTCCCTCCCTCCCTCTCTCTCTCTCTCTCTCTCTCTCTCTCTCTCTCTCTCTTTCTCTCTCCCTCCCTCCCTCCCTCCCTCCCTCCCTCCCTCCCTCCCTCCCTCTCTCTCTCTCTCTCTCTCTCTCTCTCTCTCTCTCTCTTCTCTCTCTCTCTCTCTCCCTCCCTCCCTCCCTCCCTCTCTCTCTCTCTCTCTCTCTCTCTCTCTCTCTCTCTCTCTCCCTCCCCTCTCTCTCTCTCTCTCTCTCTCTCTCTCTCTCTCTCTCTCTCTCTCTCTCTCTCTCTCTCTCTCTCTCTCTCTCTCTCTCTCTCTCTCTCTCTCTCTCTCTCTCTCTCTCTCTCTCTCTCTCTCTCTCTCTCTCTCTCTCTCTCTCACAATCTCTATCTCATGCATGATCACTCTCCTCTCTCTAGGCCTATTAAATGTTATTCCAAGGCATGCGGCCTCATAACTAGCTAATTAATAAATATTGGCCCACATGCAGGTTCGCTTGAGGCGTCAGTCTGGTGAAACTGCTCCAGAGATACATGGTGATTATCTATTTCTCAAGGATAGGAATCGATATGCTCGTATACATTACTCGGGCAATGCTAGCCCTGTAAGTGTTCCTAATAATGGACCCACACATAATTATTATAAAACAATAAGCTTTGCATTGTTAATATATAGTTTACAGCACCTTTCTGATCATAAGCTGTAAATACCTGCGTGGTACTGTGTTTTTTAGTGTGGTGTTCTCGAATGATGGTCGAGATGCTGTCACCCATGCAGCTGGTCATGCTTGCAAACTGAAAGGGAAGACCATGCAGTCCTATTAGTCCTGCAATGTGTACCAATTTCATTGCAGTAGCGCCATGTTGCCCTGTATCTGGCCTAGCCGGCTTCGTTGATCAATATTATTCTGATTGTGGCTCAGTAAAGGACGGAGAGCTGTGTAAGGCCGTACTACTAAGTGTTTAGAAGTTTTACTTCAAGTACTTATAGCTATAGAGAGAGACTGAAACATCTCAAAAATGAAAGTTGCCATAGATGTGCTTATGACTCTCTTATTCAGCCTAGATGACAATATTATGCTTCTGAATCAGTAGGATTATGTATAATATAGTTTTCTGATGTGTATACCTAGAGTCGTGTACATGATAGTTTTGAAAATATAGTGCAAAAAATGCAAATTGTTTAGTATTTTAGGTTTGTGTGCAATAGCTATCGAGCTATAATTGTAATATAAACACTTGAAGGATAATATCTAACATGATAATCAATGCAATGATGCATGATCTTGTATTTAAAGTCACATTAAGTATATTATATTATTATTATGAGCCATATATATAATACACATTGCTGTACATAAGTATGTACTGTAGCACCTTACGCACACAATAATAGTAATAATACAAGTACTAGCTAATAATTATTGAATTTTCACAGGCGCACACATGCTCATTGTACACTGTACAACTGTACTTAATTCATGGATTTAACTTTTTTGGTTAGTCAATTATCCACTAAAACTAGGAAGATTGGACCCCTCGAAAATTTCCCTCAAATTGAATACGATAATCGTCGTTAGATTGTGTACCATTATACTCTAGTAACTCCTCTCTTGTTTCAGGTTATCCTGGTGCTAACATACAATAATGAAACGGAGCCAACCAGTTCAAACATCTACAGGTTTGATTTGCTTTCTGTAATTAAAAGCTTATGGCCTAGGGTTACTGCTGCAATCATTAAAAGTTTATTAACACATGTACAGGTCTGACAATTATGGTGCCAGTTTTGAAAAGATTACTTCTCAGCTTGGTTCTCCGTTGTGGTCTGATTTTTACACTTCAGCCTTCTCAAATACAGTATGTCAAACCAAGGCTCGTTAGAATCCATCCGTGTACATAATATGGCATTCTGGTTGGCAAAATTGATATAGTTGGAGTATGGCATGGGGCACCCAAAATATTAACTTACCAGGCGCTGATCCAGAAAATTTACAAGGGAGATGGCTGGTAGGATGACTACCTTTAAGGGGGTGGCTGGTTAATAATGGTGGGCCTCTTCTATACTACTTTGAACTAGTGAAGGAGGTGGCTATCCATCATCCTATCCACTCCCCTGGATCAGCCCTACACCACTCCAATATCAGAAACTAATGGAAATTTAAAGCTTACGCTCAAAGTATGTCTGGTATTGACTGCTGTAGGTGGTGTTTTCCCATGCCAGTAAACCGATCATCTACATCTCCCGAGATGAAGGTGCCACGTGGACAACTAGACAGTTCCCTAGCACTATTGATCCTCGTTCTCTGGTCTGGAACCCACAGCGGGAGGGATATGCTATTGCCCATGATGTAAGCAATGATAACCTCTATGTCACTGCTGACTTTGGACAGAGCTGGATTGCCATATCTCAAAACGTCAACAGCAGATTTGACTATCAGTGGTAAACGTAACCATGAAAATTATGTTTCACTTGGGAGTTAGTGGGGATAATAGCATTATGAAGTGGTACTCTTTTGCCATAATTCTACTGTTGCTAAAATTAATACAGGGGGAATGAATATGATGATGATAACACAGTGATTTACTACAACTCTTACGATCCCAATGATCCCAAACGTAAGTAGCTTAGCTATACCTCTTTCTTTGCTTCTTGTTTAGTGTTAATTGTGATCATTACTCATACTACAGGAGGTGATAATACTGTTGGTCTCTACAGCCAAAGGTATCCATACAGTGATGCTACTAAGAGGGAGGTAGATCCAACTCTTGGTCGCCATGATGACTTCCTACTTGTGGGACCCTACATCTTTGCTCAGCGTAAAGAGGCTGATCATGTGCATCTCTACGTCAGCTACCTAAGACAGTCATTCAGGCTTGCCAAAATTCCCTCTACAGATCCTCATCAAGTGAGATAGTTACCTATTCTTTAATTTGACATCTATATGCTCTTTCTCAACCATAATTTCTCTCCTCTTCTCTCTCTCTCACTCCTCTCTCTCCACCTGTAGAACTATATTGTGTCTCACATCAATGAGCTCCAGGCACTGGTGATAGTCGAGCATGCTAGTGGCAAATACAACCTTTACCTCTCTGACATCACTGGTGTTTACTTTGCACTATCTCTGGAAGACCTTGTTGTCACTGAGCAAGGAATAGACTTGGATCTGGTTAGTAACCTTGCTTTTATTACCTAATTAGCTATAAGTTTTTGGGGTAACCGTTTAGCCTTCGGAATCGTCATGGCTTTAGTAGTGAGTCTCTGTGGAGTGGTATACACCAACGATTTTGATGATGTAATCAATACATGATCTCTTCCATGACACAATGATCTCGCTCAGTCATCAAATCATTTCTCCACGGATGAATAAGTACCTCTGGCTATAGAAGCTACTAGAGTTTAAAGTGCCACCAGCTGGACGATTGCATGGATTGTGGCAACAGTAGTGATGTATATGATTACCGGGGTATGCTTCTTAGTGCTGGAAATAGTTGCATGGGGACACTTCCATGATGTTCTGGCCATGTCACTAGCTTCCATGCACTCTTTGAATTTGAACTATGTTTATGATTGCAACGAAAATAGTAGCACCCCTGAAAAATTACCCATCATAATAATATGGTACTCAATGTGTATATCACAGATCAAGGGTATCAATGGAACTATGATAGCCAACCGAAATGTGCACATGAACTCAACAGCTACTGTCGTCCGTACTGTGATGACCCTGGACAATGGTGGGGAGTGGAGCTACATCTCTCCTCCAGAAACTGATCTGAGTGGTATTCCTATTTTGTGTGAACCTCCTGGTTGTTCTCTCCACTTCCACATGGGTACCAGTGCCTTTGCCAGGCTGGGTGTCTACTCACAGGTATGCTCATACAATAATAATTATTATGACATATTGTATGCACATGATAGCTAGTATGGAACTGGAACTTAATTTATGCAGGCATCTGCTCCCGGAATTATCATAGCTCATGGTACAATTGGCTTTAAAGTGGATGATAACAACCCTGACCTGTACATATCTCGAGATGGTGGTGTGTCCTGGGCTCAGACTCTAATTGATAGCTATGGTGTCACAGTGGTGGACCATGGTGGACTGCTGGTAGCTGCTGATGACTACCACCAAGAGCCTTCTCGTGTTCTAAAGTACTCGTGCGATGAGGGACTTACTTGGAGAAATTTTACTTACACTACGACTGATACGACAATATATGGAGTGATCACTGAACCTGGGGAAGAGACTACCACAGTCAGGTAAACAAGCTAGCTATAGGGTATAACAGGGACTCTCTAGATAATTGTGGTGGGGAGGGGGGGGGAGGTCAAAGTATCATAAAATCAAGGGGTAGCTGTGGCAAGTGATCAGGTCATACAGCTAATCATGCGAGATTTTGGGATTGTAGAATTTGTGGTTAGCTATTGATCTTTACCAGAAAAGAGTGGTTTGTTTAATATTATTGCTTTACAGCATCCATGCAATTGTATACATGATTTGAAATTCATCAAGGCTATTTCGGGGAGGCGGGAGGTGGGAATTAAGGATGACTGGGGAAGGTATAGTCCAAGAACAGCAACACATGCTAGTTGATCTTTATATGATTCCATTATGGTTTAGCTACATGAAACCAATCTGTTGTTATGCAGCTTGTATGGTATCAAGCAAGGCACTAGAGTTTGGGATGTGGTGACTGTCAACTTTTCTTCCATCTTCTCACGGACGTGCACTGCCAGTGACTTCTATCTGTGGCAGCCATGGGATGCACGGACTGAGAATGACTGCATCCTAGGACTAGATGTCACACTGGAACGCAGACTGCCTCAGAGGTGCTGTCTTATTGGAGTCAATTATGACCGCCCTATCTCTGTCTCATACTGTGATTGCAACATTGATGACTATGCATGGTATGTTTCAGTATATTTTCTTTCAAGTTTTGGTTTTTCTACTCTCCTTGTGAAGTATGAAAATGCTGCATGGGTAGCTATCAGGTGATTATTACCATGCAAATTATTGATAATATTATCCAGCTTTTATTAGCAGTGCCTGAAATCAAACATTCAATTGCTAGGTTCATCCTAGGAAGCCTTCAGCTGCATTTTGATAAGGGAAAGCATGTACATTCTAAGTTCGTAGTGATAATGACCACATCAGCCACTGATTCAGCATACATGTATCAGTACAATATCCCTCCCACTTTCCCTCTCCCTCCCTCCCTCCCTCGATCCTAGTGACTATGGTTTCAAGCCAGCTGATGGTTTCAATGGTCCCTGTGTGAGAGATGAAGCTGTTCCTCTTGATGATCCTTGTGCTGATGGTCAGGTGAAGACAGTCATGAAGTCACGAGGCTACAGGAAGGTGGCTGGAGATGTCTGCATCAAAGGTGCTGCAGGTCTAGACTTTGAACCTTATGCGTTCACCTGCTGTGTAACTGATGGCAAGATGAAAGCTATGGTCATTGGTATTGGTGCTGCTTTGGGTGGAGCTCTACTCCTAGTACTGATTATGACGGTAGCCTGTTTAGCTTGGTGAGTGCCACTAGTTACACATCTAGTCATGAGAATGAGGGAGAATGAGAGAGATGAAGGGGAAAAAAAGTGATCGTAGTCAGCAGGATTCGAACCTGCGCGGGCAGAGCCCAATGGATTTCTAGTCCATCGCCTTAACCACTCGGCCATGACTATATACCTCGTGCTTATATCGGTACAAAAATAAGGCCCCCACTGTGGAGGCCATATTCTCCAACCTAGCAGTAGTAATACCTGTGTCCCCCTATAAAGGCTGTGAATTGAGCAGATAATAGTACAATTAACAATGGAATTGATTATTGTTTCAAATCAACGATTATTTATGACTAGCAAATGTCGAAAGCGTGGATCAAGATCACCTGGTTCTCGTGTGAGATTCAGTGCTGTATCTGGTGCTCAAGGCAGCTATGCCGGGGAGGAATCTGACAAGCTACTCAATACATGTAGGCAGCAATGAGCTATCATGAAGTAATTATGATGTAATACCCATTAATTTTTAGATGCTGATGATGATGACGATGATGATGCTCCATTACCCCTCTAACCTCATCAACTCACCCACTATGAAACAAATTTATCATTTTTTATTCCTGTTCTCTTATAATTAGCTACCTGATCTTGCATAATAGTTGTGCTCGCTTTGCTTACAAAACTTTATGACTAGATTTTTAATTCTGTAGTCATATATATTATGTACAATCTTATAATATATTATAGATGTTAGAGTATGAAAGACATCATGCAATTAATTATTGGTTATATACCTGGTTGGCATCGTATGTCCAAAATGTAACAAGAACATTCAAATTCTATACAAGATTATAACTTCGACAGCTACATTGTAGTCTGAAGCAATAGCTACTTTTTTTTTTCTATCCATCCAAACTGCTGATCATATAAGGCATCAAATTCATATAAATAAAATTATTAAAGCAGCCCCTAGATATACAAGTGATGGCAAGGAAACTGCTGATTCCACTTCTATCGGCCCAGTGATCATGACCATGAATTGACCTCGAAGCAGCTTCTACTATATTATAGGCTTAGCTGTGCCACATGTGTAGCTACAACTAGTATTAATGGTGTAACCAAATGAAGAAGACATATGGAATAGCCGCTGAGCAAGCAAGCTCTCTTGAATTATAATATTATGCGTAGCCATCTTTTTCTGCTGGGTATTGGAGCTCTAGCTCGAGCTTGCAAGTTACATGTATTCAAAATTTCGCGGGCTATACTAGAATTTTGCACATTCAAACTATAACTTCGACAGCTACATTGTACGTAGCTAGTCTATATAGATCTACAAGCAATGGCAAGGAAACTGCTGATTCCACTTCTATCAGCCCGGTAATCATGACCATTTGTATGGCATTGGTGTTGACTTTGAAGCAGCTTCTACACCATCATAGCTATAATATAATCAAATTTTTATTATAGGCTTAGCTGTGCCACATGTAGCTACAGTAGCTACAACTAGTGTTTCTAGTAAGATGCAACCAACGAAGAAGACAGTGGAATAACAGCAAGCAAGCTCTTTTGAATTATAATGTTATGTGTAGCCATCTTTTCTGCTGGGTGATGGAGCTCTAGCTCGAGCCTATAAGTTACTTATAATTATTCAAAATTTCGCGGGCTAAAATGTTTGCGCATGCGCAGATTTCTCCGAGTAATCACGCGTGAATGACAGGGTGAAAGTGAACGCCATGCTGACCTTACATTTTACACTCTTCGCAGTTCTCCTTTGCTGCCAGTATGGAGTCGGCTACAGGGTCTACATCCTGCCAGAGCCAGGAGCCTTTTGTCTCGGTGTCTTCTCTGGAGATGACTGTATCACTTGGTCAGACTACTCTGCCCATCCCAAACTCGCTGACCACTCTACGACACTGATCTTCACTCCTGGAGTGTACTCTTACAGAGAATTGTCTGTGGCTAACATCAAGCGTTTCACAATGATCGGAGATGGAGCACAAATTCGATTCTCACTGACATTTTCTAACATTGGAGAGGTTCGTATGCACAATGTGACATTAACTAATAACCCTACAATCAATGTTCGAAATGTGCAATCATTTGTAATGGAAAAGTGTAATCTTTCACAAGCACCTGGTTCAATATACCGGTATTCATATTATCCACGTGTGGGTGGTGTACGCATTTCCAGTTCCAGTCTGAGCAGAATCATCAATATTACCTTCATTCTGGTCACAATCGATGTGCGGTCATACTCAACTCTTGTAGTGGAAAAAAGCACCTTTATAAATTCAAGTCAATCTATGTCCATTAAAGGAGATGCCTATAGCAGCATAACCATCTACAGCAGTAGGTTTTTCGATAATTATGCTAACTCTTATGGTGTTGTGTACGCTCAAGGTCCACTTGAAATCGTTGAGTGTCTCTTTGATGGTAACAGTGGTAGTAGTAGTGGTGCCGTAGTCTATAGCATGAAAGATGTGACTGTCAGGGATAGTATATTCGTTAGGAACAGTGTCTCCTATTTGAGGTCCAGATACAGTTCACGATATTACACCGGCTATGCCAGGGGTGGGAGTGCAATCAGAGGACAAAGGAATATCAACATCTACAACTGTACATTTAGCTTGTTCACCCACACAAGTTCAGTCATCGATGCATACCGCTATGATTATCGCTACTATTATAATTATTATGATCGAGATGGACTATACCAAGTTTATATTACCGACAGCAAATTCTATCACAGCAGTCGAAGCATTTTTAGCTACAACGAATTGACAATAGTGGATAGCAGTTTCTCTAATATCACTAGCAGTGGCGCAGGTGGTGTTGTGTACAGTACAAAATCTGTTGCTGTAACCAATTGTACATTCACCGATAGCACTGCTGTATATGGAAATGGGGGAGTCATCTATAGCCAACAATGGATAAGTATAGCTGATTCTATTCTTAACAATAGTTTGGCACAGTTAGGAAATGGAGGTTGTATATACAGTGAAAATGACATAAAGGTCATGAACTGTACTCTGAGTGGATGTTTAGCTCCAAATGGGACTGGAGGTGCTATATACTCTGCTGCAAAGCTTACGGACTTGAATACTACATTTGAATCCAACATTATTTTATCACAGAGTACCTTTAGCCACAATACAGCAGAATGTGGTGGAGTCCTATACACTAGTGGCCACTACGACCATCATATGGAATTTACTGATAGTACCTTTTTCTTCAACGAAGCATCTGGTACTAATTCAACTGGCGGTGGAGTAGGCTGTGTTGAAAATACTACTTTATCAATAACAAACTGTATATTCAACAAAAATATAGCAGAAACTGTTGGTGGAGTACTAGATTTGAGCTTTTCCGGAGTAACCATAGAACATAGCTCGTTTTCTCAAAACCGCGCTGATGAAAATGGAGGAGTATTTCATGGACAAAATTACTCCATAAATTTCACAATAGCACACACAATCATGGATCGTAACTCAGCAGGAAATGGAGGTGTGTTCTACATTCGAAGGTCCAACAGCAATATCAACATAACTGACAGCAAACTTATTAGTAACAGTGCAGGCAACCAAGGAGGTATTATGGACATCAGAGGAGTGACTCTTACAATGGACACGGACACAGTCATAACCAAAAACACTGCTGGTAGCTCTGGTAATGTAATCAGTGCATGTGTTAGTCAGATTACTGCTTATGGACTTGAAGCTCGGCTTGATCCAGTCTACCCACTGTACTGCTCAATCTACAGTGAAGGAAACAGCTCCATACCTCAACCAATGTCTCAGACCATTTCAACTGATGAGAGCACAACTATGTTCACAACAGAACAGACTCTGATAGGAACAACCGGTCATGAGGGCGACACTGAATCGGTCACAACAACTGTACCTGAAAGAGGTACTACAAATGAAGAAATGGCAACTACAACAACTTTTGTATCTACGTCTCAGTCAACCTCTGCTGCTACTTTCAGAAGTGACAGTCCACACACCCACAGCCCCCATGAGGCTACAACTAGCCCACCATCTGATACCACATCTCAACTGCCCTCGGACAATGATGCTACTACAACTGAATCTAACCCTCAGATTCCAACAGCGATCGCTAGCACTGAATCACAATCATATACAGATGAGGTAATGACTACTTCAGTGGATGTTACCACACCAGCTAGGGTGAATATGGAAACCAGCAGTTCTACTATTACATCTACTTCACATGATAGCCATGAAGGCTCAACAACAGCATTAGGTACTACAACAGCTACTGCTACAACCATGCTATTATCTGAGACTAACAATCCAACTCACTTTTCACAATCAATGGATTCAAGTGTTACAACTGATCCTGATAGATTTGCTGTGCAACAAGTCGAACAGGACAGGTACGATGATGTATGGAAGAGTAGCCAGCACAATCTGTTGCAAGTGTCCATAACTTCTCTATTCGTACTCTGCATAGTTTGCACCACTGTCTTTTTTTTTTTTTTTTTTTTCAAGGAGACCAGAACACTAAGCAGAAAAAAAAATTGTTCGAAAACCGCCACATAGTTGAGCTTCATGCATAATAGAGCCAAGCAGGCAGCCTATACATCAATTTTGATCAAAGTGGGTAATGGTCGTCACGTTAATGTGCGCGCGTGGCCCCGCCCCTCACGTAGCGCGTGGGCGGAAACATTGCAAACGCATGGCTTCCTATACAAACATATGGGAAAACTTCAAAGGGCCATAACTTTAATTCTAAGGTGTGAATCAAAATTCCCCTGCGTCAAATCTCTAGTTTCGACCCATTCTGCGTGCCCATATAAAAATTATCCCCCCAAGTGTTCCCAAATCCCCCACGAATTAGATTATTTATTTAAATTTGCTTTTTTTTTCTACTTAGTGTATAATTTTTTCAAGGAGACCAGAACACTAAGCAGAAAAAAAAAATTGTCCAAAACCACCACATAGTTGAGCTGGATGCTTAGCAGAGCCATACAATGCAAGCAGGCACCCTATACTCCAATTTTGACCAAAATAGGTAAAGGTCGTCACGTTTGTGTGCGCGCGCCTAACGGGGATTCCCCGTTTTTCACGTAGCGCGTGGGCGGAAAACATTGCAAACGTATGGCTTCCCTATACAAACATATGGGAAAACTTCAAAGGGCCGTAACTTCAATTCAAAGGCGTGAATCAAAATTCTTTCAGGTCAAATCTCTAGTTTCGACCCATTCTGCGTGCCCATGTAAAAAGTATGTCTCCAAGTACTCCCAAACCCCCCATGAATTAGATTATTTAATTATTTATTTATTTAATTATTTAATTATTTAAATTTGCTTTTTTTTTCTACTTAGTGTATAATTTCTATAACAATTTTGCATCTATACGCATGGATACACACAATAGCACCTATGCTAATACGAGGCATGTACCCTTAATACTATTAAAGTGATAATAAGTTACAATCATGACTTCAGTTTAGCTCTGGTGCGTGCTGCAATTGGTGTCCAACTTCTGGTGTTCCTTGTTGACACTAGGAGTCCAGGTTTGCCATCAACAATAGAGTAGTTTACTTCTGCATGATCAGGGATTGTTAGACTGGTACTGGAACTTTCACTGTCAGAGGCACTCTCCGAGAATCACTAGAGGATGGCAACGTAGCTTTGACATGCGGTGGTGCTCTACGGCGCACTAGATGTAGTGGGACAGCTCTTTTAACTCGTTTGCTTCTCACTGGGGTCCAACTGTTATCACCATCTTCAAGACAGTAGCTGACACCATGCACTCCATCCTTCTTGTCATACTTAACATTTGAGCAGAGCTTGAGATCAACAGGCTTAACTTCATCATGTTTAGGAGTTGTGTAGTCCTGGCTGTTGCTTCCGCTATCACTATCATCAGCCTGTTTATCTTGTGACCCAGGCTGAGAAACAGCAACAGAACTCAATTCAGGGCTGTCTTGGTGGGCATTAAAAGGAGATTCCGCATGGTTTGTCACAGTTGCAACACTAATTTTGTCATCTGGTTGATCATGAACACCTACTGGTACCTTTCTGGCCTTGTTCTTCCTCTTTCTCCTCTTTTTCTTCCTTTTCTCAGCACCATGCTGTAATGAGTTGGTCCTAGGCCAGAAGAAGCTCACAGAAAAACCTGAGTCAGTAGATTTGGCAGTCCATAAGGCTTCAGATAGTTTCAGACCATTTTGCTGTAGCTGCAGACTCAGGAAAACCAACAGCACTAAGGCCAGCAAAACTGCCTTCCAAAACTATTACTCTGATGCTCTTGGCAGCCATTTGAGTCTGTGTTATGATGATCACTCTTTTCTTCATTGCTTGTAAGAGAAGAAGAGGTCCCAGGCTGGTTACTCGAGCTCGCTACAAAAAGTTATCTCCAGTCGATAAAAATCTAGAAGAGACTCAACACGAGAATGAGTACTCGTTTAGCGAGATTTAATAAGCTAAGAGCCATGAAGACATATCCGTAGTGGTACTATAATATATTACGTAGCTAATTATAGGTTAGCTGTTCCACAATGATGTCTCTGATTATTTCAAATATTCAATTAGTGTAATTAAAATATATTGACAAATATCTCATTAATTTTAATAAGCAAGGGATGTGTAAGAAGATGGATACAATGAAGCTATATGCCTCATGACATTGTAATTGTATGGCTTTGCAATTATTGCTGCCAATATAGGGACTCTGAATGGTGGCATAAAAATGGATTCATGGATCAGATATCTCACTGTCAGCTTTATCAATTCAGCGGGGGGGGGGGGGGGGGGGGGGGGGGGGTGGTTTAGGTGAAATTCAAACATAAAAGAAACACAGAAAAGCGCAGCCAGCAGGCTCTCTTGCAAGCAATAGTTGCCATACTTGGTGCTGTTTGTGCCATCATGATCGTTCTTTTCTTTATTTGTTGTCGAAAGAGAAATACTTCACCTCAAGGATACTATAAGCCTATTATGAGTCACTTAAGCAAGTGATATGCCACATTGTATTATATAATTGGGGGATTATTTTTTGTGGTTAAATTTTTATGGACTTCCCAATGTGTCTATTACATCAGGTACAAATGAGATCTCCCCTATTAAAAGATGTGATTTTTAAAAATTTATCTTGTCAGCACTATATATTATTGAATAATATATTATTATGGGCCACTTGCTGGTATTATGAGTCACTACTTTCAGTGCCATGATGACTTAACCATGATAAAGCTTCTTTAATAGGTGGGATGTACTTAGCAGCATACCAGAAGCGAGGCATAGTTGTGAATACTAGATAGGAGTGGCTAAATATGCCAAAAGAAATCCGCATTTTGTTAAAATGATGCATCGAAGATTGAAAACCCTTCTCTAAAATTTAACATAAAATAAACAGAAACTTACATGAAAATTCAATAGGGAATGGAAAGGATTTATCAGAATCTGATAATCATATCTCATAAGGTACAATACATTGGCCCAATAGTTGGATACTTGCAAATTAATTAGTCTTGATGACCCATAACAGTAATAGAGGCTGACTCATAATAGGGACATCTACCTTAAAAGGGTTCCACTCACTGAGAAAGACAAAGATGTGATTTTGAGTGAAATCAAGGAACTATAATTATTATAGGAAAGGAATAATTTGAACCAAAACACATGCAGCTAATTGGTAATACAATGAATAAAAGTGTGAGAGATACAAAACGATCACTGTTATCGAAATACCCAAGAAATAATATTATCCCCAGTCTTTGTTTGGAAGTACAAAAAAATTTAAATTTTGCATTATTAACAATAACTATTACTGTCTGACAGCCATAGTCAGGCTATGAAGTAATAATAATTATTAGCGGCTAACTGCTGACTGCTTGAATAATTAAACATGATAGCTAGTCGCAAGTACTCTCGTTTCGTTGCTACTGCCAGGTGTAGCTAAAATGCCCAAAATCATTAGCAGGTTGAATAGATATGGTGTAATCCAAGTTTGTGAGCGCGCTTAAAGTTTTGCGCATGCGCACTTCGCACATGTGCACGGTTGTCATGTGACGCACGATCGTACGTGTGCCCTGAGAGATTGCACGCAGTCAGTAGCGCTACTAGTTGCAATATGGCTGCTCTTAAAGGTGTACTTGTGTTCCTTGTTCTTTTTCTTTGCTGCCAGTATGGAGTCAGCTACAGGGTCTACATCCTGCCAGAGCCAGGTGCCTTTTGTCTCGGTGTCTTCTCCGGAGATGACTGTATCACTTGGTCAGAGTACTCTGCTAATCCCAAACTTGCTGACCACTCTACGACACTGATCTTCACTCCTGGAGTATACAGATACTCTCGGTATGATAGGAGGACATTTCAATTGTCTGTGACTAATGTCAAACGCTTCACAATTATTGGAGATGCTGCCGCAGAGCTTCAATTCCGGCTGTCGTTTTCTAACATTGGACAGGTGCACATGCGAAACTTGACGTTATCCAACAGCCCTAGAATTGATGTTCGAAATGTGCAATCATTAATGATGGAAAACTGTACTCTCTTACCTGCATTGCAAACATCCAGCTCATATTATTCACCAGGAATGTACATTTCCAATTCCAAGCTGGTTCAAGTTATTGAAAGTACCTTTAATAAGGTGAAAATCAACGTACAGTCACATTCAACGTTATTTACGGATAGAAGTATATTTATAAATTCGAGTACTGCTGCCGTCATTACTGGAGATTCCTATAGCACACTAATCCTCAACAACAGCAACTTCTTAAACAATTATGCCAGCTCTGGTAATGGTATTATTTATACTCGTGGTGCACTCACTATAAATAACTGCCTCTTTGATGGGAACAGTGTTGGGTACAGCAGTGGTGCAGTTGTGTTTAGTACTGGAGATATTATCATTACTGGAAGTAACTTCATCAGGAACAGAGCCTCCTACGTGAGTAGCAGTAGTAGTTATAGACCAGTGAGTTATGCATATTATGAAGGGGGAGGTGCAATTCGAGGGGAGAGAAATATCAATATCAGCAACTGTACTTTTAGTCACTATATACAATCAAGGCAAATTGTCTATTCCTACCGCTACAGTAGTTATCGTAGCCAAGGAAGCTATTGGGTGTACATTGTCAATAGTACATTCTATAATAATAGTGGTCGCAGCATTTACAGCAATAATAATGATGTGATACTTGTGAACAGCAGTTTCTACAATGCTACTAGCAGGGGAGGAGGTGGTGCAGTGTACAGTACAAGGACTGTTACAACAATCAGTTGTAAATTTATCAATAGCACTACTGTAAATGGAAATGGTGGAGTGATTTATAGTCGACTAAACCAAAGTTTGCTCAACTCTGTATTTATCGGGAATTCTGTTAACAATGATTATAATGGAGCTAATGGGGGAGCACTGTACAGTCAACAGGGTGATATATCCCTCACTAACTGCTACATTGGCAACAGTGTTGCAAATGGAGATGGAGGAGCTGTGCACACAACACAAAATGTGATGATTACGGACACTACTATCATTAACAGTGCATCAAAATTGGGAAGTGGAGGAGCTATTTATGGGTTAAATATTAAAATCACCAATAGTGCTCTAAGCAATAATGTTGCCAATGGAAATGGAGGAGCAATATATGCTGTGCAGAATATTGCCATTGTTGATAGTACATTCAGCAATAGTACTGCAAGTACAGGAAGTGGTGGTGCAATGTACAGTGGAAATGACGTGATAGTTACTAACTGTAGCATAAGTGAATCCTCAGCAGCTCTGGAAGGGGGTGCTATCTACTCTGGTGCTGGTGAATCAAGATCCATTTTCAATCCAAACATTGTTCTGTCAAAAAGTACTTTCAGTAGTAACTTTGCCACAAGTGGTGGAGTCCTGTATACTACTGGTTATTATCACCATCATGTGAGATTTACAGATAGCACATTTATCCTTAATGAAGCTGTGAGAGGTGGAGTAGCACATGTTGAAAATTCTTCCCTATCTATTGCAGAATGTTTATTCAATAACAATGGAGCAACTGAAGATGGTGGAGTGTTAGACTTGATCTTTTCCAGTGTGAGTATCCAAGACACTTCATTGTCCCAGAATAATGCTGGTATTAATGGAGGAGTCTTTTATGGACAAAATTACTCTACAAACTTCACAATTGCACACACAATCATTGATCACAATTCAGCAAGAAATGGGGGTGTGTTCTATGTTCGAAGATCCAACAGTAATATCAGCTGGTAGCAAGCTTATTAGTAACAGTGCGAGCAACCAAGGAGGAGCTATGGACATCAGAGGAGTCACTCTTACAATGGACATGGACACAGTCATAGCCAACAATACTGCTGGTAGGTCTGGTGATGTAATCAGTGCATGTGTCAGTCAGATTACTGCTTATGGACTTGAAGCTCGGCTTGATCCAGTCTATCCACGGTATTGTTTAATCTATGATGAAGGAAATAGCTCCATACCGCAATCGATGTCTCAGACCATTTCAACTGATGAGACCACTACTATGTTTACAACTGAACAGACTCTGATACGAATAACCGATCATGAAGGTGACACTGAATCGGTCACAACGACTGTATCTGAAAGAGGTACTACAAATGAAGAAATAGCAACTACAACTACTTTTGCATTTACGTCTCAGTCAATCTCTGCTACTACTTTAACAAGTGATAGTCCTGGAGCTTCACACACCCACAGCCCCCATGAGGCTACAACTAGCCCACCATCTGATACCACATCTCAACTGCCCTCTGACAATGATGCTACTACAACTGAATCTAGCACTCAGACTCCAACAGCGATTGCTAGCACTGAATCACAGTTACATACAGATGAAGTAATGACTACTTCAGTGGATGTTACCACATCAGCTAGTAGTGTGAATCAGGAAATCAGCAGTTCTCCCATTGGGTCTACTTCACGGGATGGTCACGAAGGCTCAACAACAATACCAGTGGAGCTCAGTACTACAACAGCTACTGCTATAACCATATCAATATCTGAGACAGATAATCCAACTTCTGTCTCGGGATCAATGGATTCAAGTGTTACAACAGATCCTGATGGAGTTGTAGTGCAACAAGTTGAACAGGAAAAGTATGATGATGTATGGAAGAGTAGCCAGCACAATCTATTGCAGGTGTCCATAATCTCACTGACGGTACTCTGCATAGTTTGCACCGCTGTCTGTGTTATGATGATCACTCTTTTCTTCATTGTTTGTAAGGGAAGAAGAGGTCCCAGGCTGGTTACTCGAGCTCGCTACAAGAAGTTATCTCCAACTGACAAAAATCTAGAAGAGACTAAACATGAAAATGAGTACTCCTTTACTGAGATCTAGAATTATTGAGTTTGACCTTATAGCCATGAAGGCATGTAAAACCTTACAAGACTAGTGTTTTAGTATGTAATGTTAGTTGTTCCAATGGATATCCATGTATTATGTTACTAAATATTATAATTATATTAATGAGCATTATGATTATGTGTGTCAAGGATTAATTCATTATTTTGATTGTTTTAAGGGGCGTATAAGAAGATGGATACAATAAAGTTTTCATACTGTATGTTCCTTGTCCTTCTTTGCTGCCAGTATGGAGTCGGCTATAGGATCTACATCCTGCCAGAGCCAGGTACCTTTTGTCTCGGTGTTTTCTCTAGAGATGACTGCATCACTTGGTCAGACTACTCTGCTAATCCTACCTTTGACTACCACTCTACAACACTGATCTTCACTCCTGGAAATTATAGTTTACCAGGATATCTCAGTAGATTTTCTGTAGCTAATATTGAAACTTTCATAATGATTGAGGACAAAGCTCAACTGAAGGGTCGAGAACCAGAGTGGCCTAACCCCAAATTGAATGTGGGAAATTGTCTAAAAAGCTCAAAAATGGACTAAAAACCATACACCCTACTCTACCAAATCACTCAAATTTTCAAAAATGTGAATTTTCTGTTGCTCCTGAAATGCATTTTAAACATGTTTTCAAGATTAGGGGGGCTAACTCAACATTTGTGGGTTAGGCCACTCTGGTTCTGAGCCCTTCAACTAGAATTCCTACTATCGCTCTAATATTGGATATGTTGGAATACATAACTTAACTCACAATATTCAGGAGACTTTGGAACTTATATTAAGTTTCATAATTGCAGCAGAGCAATCCATAGCCAAGCCAGTGCACGTGTGATCATAGTGACTAATAGTGATTTCTTTGATATTACAGCAACTGGGAGAGGAGGTGTGATATACAGTAGCAATTCTGTTACCCTAACTAACTGTACCATCATGAATAGCACTGCTATAGGTGGAGCAGTCTACAGTGAAGGATCAATAAGTGTATTCAATTCTCATCTTATTAACAGCAGTGGAGGATCATTATACAGTTTACAGTCTGTAACAATCGCCAATTGCAGTATAATCAACAGCTCTGTGACTGGATATTATGGTGGTGCTATTTATGGAAGAGAAGTAACCATCAGTGATAGCATTCTAATGGATACTGTAGTCGTGGTCAATAGCAGATTCAAAGATTGCAGTGTGAATACAGGAAATGGTGGAGCGATTTATAGTGGAAGAGATATAACAGTCGTCAACAGTACCATAAGTGATTGCTCTGCACTGAACGGGAAAGGAGGTGCCATCTTCTCTGGGTCAGGTGGCACTACTGTTACACTATCCAACAGCAATTTCAGCAACAATTCTGCCACTAGTGGTGGAGTCTTTTATGCTAATGGTCCCTACCATTATCACTATGTCATGCAATTTTCTGATAGTATGTTCACGTCTAACAAAGCACTGGGCAGCATCACTGGTGGTGGAGTAGCCTACATTGGAAATACCACTCTATCAATCACGAATAGTATATTTAGAGACAACATAGCTGGTGCTGATGGCGGAGTATTGGACTTGAGCTTTTCCAGTGTTAGCGTGCAAGATAGCTTGTTCGTTGAAAATGAAGCTATATGAACAATGGATCTGGAGGTGCATTCTTTGGACGAAATTATACAACCAATTTCACTATAATAGAGACTGACTTTGCAAACAATTCTGCAGGGAATGGTGGTGTATTCTATGTTCGAAGATTCATTGACAACAGCCATGTTAATATTCGTGAGAGTACTTTCCTTGAAAATACTGCTGACTACAAGGGAGGTGTTATGGACTCTGGAGGAGTGACTCTTACAATGGACATGGACACAGTCATAGCCAACAACACTGTTGGTAGCTCTGGTAATGTAATCAGTGCATGTGTTAGTCAGATTACTGCTTATGGACTTGAAGCTCGGCTTGATCCAGTCTACCCACTGTACTGCTCAATCTATGATGAAGGAAACGGCTTCAATCCAACATCACATAGTATTATGACGGATGCTAGTATAACAGTTACTGCTATTGGATCTATAACTGAACATGTGCAACCAACCGCTCATCACGAGGACATACACACTGGATCATTGGCGACAACAACTGCATCTACTGATATGAGTACCACTATGGCAGCTAGTGATCCATCAACGCATACAACTAACTCACCATCTAATACCACATCTCAACCAACCACTATCGAGGACACCACTATGACAATGAAGACAGAATCCAATGCTCAGTTCACGGATTCTCCAACAGTGACAATAGGACCACAGCCAAATGTCGACAAGGTGATACCCACTTCAGAGGAAAGTACTAGTACTCCAGCAGCTACATATACAGTAACTGTACCTGCAGCTCAAACGACATATAGCCCTACTATTTCCTCAGAATATAGCGGCCATGAAGGTTCAAAAACAGGTGCAACTCAACACTCAGAAAGTACAACAGTGGCTGGCAAGATCACCACCCAGCCAGAGACTGATACCCGGAGTCTGCCCAATTTAATAGTAGAAACTGCATCTAGCCCATCCACAACTCCATCCGGACAAAATGAACTGCAAGCTGAACAAGATAATACCCTACAGAATGCTAGTCAAGATCTACTACAGGTGGCCATAAGCTCCCTTGTAGTACTTGCTATGGTGTGTATTACAGTCTGTAGCTACAATCATGGTGACTGTTTTCATCATGGCTTGTAAGAGAAACAGAGCACAAATTACCTACAGCCGAGGTCGCTACAAGCTCCCTCAAGCCGCGGAAGCGCATATAGCGAGACTGCGAAAGCCCAAGAGTACTCTTTTGTGGATATCTAGTTCCAACGCTATAAAAAATAATTTATTATTAATGTATAACTGATGCATAACAGTAATAATAATATTATTATTATAAGCCTAGAACTTGTGTTATAGCTGACAGTGTATAGTTTCTCAATATTGAAATTGTGGTGTTCAGTAGCTAGTGTTTGTCTATTATTACATGCATCATAATTATGATCGCATGAACTACCATGCAGAGTTTACTATTGTTTAATAGTTGTTCCAATAGCAACTAGTCTTACTGTAGTGACTCATAGTGACTACAATGCATGCTAGGGCACACATGCATGCACAGCAGCAGTGAGCCTTTCAGAATGAATTAGCTCCCCACAATAACCAGGATGTACATAATATTATCAGGGTTTCATCCAGAAAGAAATTTTTGGGGGAGAAGTGGGTGTGGCAGTTTCAATTAAGCATTGATATGGATTAATGATTGTGTTTTCTGATGTCACTGTGGTATTGCATAGTTTTATCTAGTGCTCTTAAATAATTGAGTCATGAAGTAGGAGACTATACTTGCAATGCGACTCAAAATATTCACGCTCCCCTTCCCCCACCATGCACCTCTCTCTCCTTTTAATTCCTCTTTTCTTCTTCTTTTTTGGGGGGAAGCTGGGTGTTTTGAGGGGGAAGCTCCCCCCCCCCCCCCCCCCCCCCCCCCCCCACTGGATGAAACCCTGATTAGCTATCCATTACTGGGTGATCCATGACCAGTAGCCAGGGTTCAAATAAAATCAATTTGTGGGTCTGCATTTCTTTATTAGTGATGCATGTGTGTGCCACATGTTCAACTGCAGACTATTAGCTATAGCTCTGCATTCCCATGCATGGATGCAGGAATACACCCGCCGGATTGATGCAGCCCAATAGTAAACAATAGACCTGACAGTGTCTGGTACTATTCAACACTGACCAAGAGCTTAATTTTATGCAGTTTCCTCCTACTTAATCATTCAGACTCCATCTTCATGATACAATTTACTTGCATTAATGATGACAACAATCCTGACATGTACATATCTCGAGATGGTGGTGTGTCCTGGGCTCAAACTCTAACTGGTAGCTATGGTGTCACAGTGGTGGACCATGGTGGACTGCTGGTAGCTGCTGATGACTACCACCAAGAGCCTTCGTGTGTGCTAAAGTATTCGTGTGATGAGGGACTTAGCTACTTGGAGAAAGTTTACATACACTACGACTGATATGACAATATATGGAGTAATCACTGAACCTGATGAGGAGATTACCACAGTCGGATAAACAAGCTAGTGTATAATAGGGACTCTCAAGATAATGGGGGGGGGGGGGGGGGGGGGGGGGTCAACGTTTCATAAAATCAAGGGGTAGCAGTGGCAAGTGATCAGATATACAGCTGATCATGTGAAATTTTGGGATTGTAGAATTTGTAGTTGTTGATCTTCACCAGAAACCAGTGGTTCATTACTTCATAGCTAATAGCTATAGCACCCATGCAATTATATGCATGACTTGAAATTCATCAAGGCTATTTCTGGGAGGGGGGGGGGGGTGGTGGGAAGACGTGCACTGCCAGTGACTTCTACCAGTGGCAGCCATGGGATGCAGGGACTGAGAGTGACTGCATCCTAGGACTAGCTAGATGTCACACTGGAACGCAGACTGCCTCAGAGGTGCTGTCTTATTGGAGTCAATTATGACTGCCCTATCTCTGTCTCATACTGTGATTGCAGCGTTGATGACTATGAATGGTATGTTTTAGTATCTTTCCTTTCAAATTTTGGCATTTCTACTTTCCTTGTGAAATATGAAAATGCTGCATGCATATCAGGTGATTAATACCATGATCCCCAGCTTTTTAAAAAGGTTATTTATATTAGCTAGCAGTGCCTGAAATCTTGCTAGGTTCATCCTAGGAAGCATTTAGACAAGGGAAAGCATGCACATTCTAAGCACGTAGTGATTAATTATTAATAACCACATCAGTCACTGATCCAGCATACATGTATCTGTACAATATCCCTCCCCCTCCCCCTCCCTCTCTCTCTCTCTCTTCTCCCTCCCTCCCTCCCTCCCTCCTAGTGACTATGGTTTCAAGCCAGCTGATGGTTTCAATGGACCCTGTGTGAGAAATGAAGCTGTTCCTCTTGATGATCCCTGTGCTGATGGCCAGGTGAAGACAGTCATGAAGTCACGAGGCTACAGGAAGGAGGCTGGAGATGTCTGCATCAAAGGTGCTGCAGGTCTAGACTTTGAACCTTATGAGTTCACCTGCTGTGTAACTATTAATGATGACAGCAAGATGAAAGCTATGGTGGTTGGTATTGGTGCTGCTTTGGGTGGAGCTCTACTCCTAGTACTGATTATAATGATAGCCTGTTTAGCTTGGTGAGTGCCACTAGTTAGTACGCATCTATACATGAGAAGAGGGAGAATGAGAGAGAGGGAGAGAGAGAGGATCGGAACGAAAAAAAAGACATGATCGTAGTCAGCAGGATTCGAACCTGCGCGGGCAGAGCCCAATGGATTTCTAGTCCATCGCCTTAACCACTCGGCCATGACTACCACCTGCTTATGTTAGTACAGAAATAAGGCTCCCACTGTGGAGGCCATATTCACCAACCTAATTCATAATAATGGAAGTATTAGTAGCAGTGTCCCTGTATTAAGGTTGTAAATTGAGCAGATAACAGTACAATGGTGGGATTGATTATTGTTTCAAATTGATGATTGTTTATGACTGTAGCAAATGTCGAAAGCATGGATCAAGGTCACCTGGTTCTCATGTGAGATTCAGTGCTGTGTCTGGTGCTCAAGGCAGCTATGCTGGGGAGGAATCTCACAAGCTACTCAACACATGTAGGCAGCAATGAGCTATTATGCATATGATATAATCATAGTAATCATTAATTTTTAGATGCTGATGATGATGACGATGATGATGCTCCTTTACCCATCAGCTCACCCACTATGAAACAAAACTATCATTAATTTTTTTTATTCCTGTTCTCTTAGCTACCTGATCTTGCATAATAGTTGTACTTTTTATGCTCTCTTTGCTTTATTTTCTGTAGTTATATTATTTACTGTCTTATAATAGCTGTTAGAATATGAAAGACATTATGCAACTAATCGGCTACCTGGTCGGCATTGCATGTCCAAAATATAACAAGGACACATTCAAACTCTGTATAAGATTATAATTTCGACAGCTACATTGTAGTCTGAAGCAATAATTTCAACAAAACCAAATCATTCAGCAGGCCAGATAGGCATCAAATTCATAAGCAGCCCCTAGATTATAAGCAATGGCAAGGAAACTACTGATTCCACTTCTATCGGACCGGTGATTATACAAGCATTTGTACAGCATCGGAGTTGACCTTGAAGCAGCTTCTACACCATTGTAGCTATGATAATTAAATTTATTATAGGCTTAGCTGTGCCACATGTATACTAGAAATACTAGTTGTGGCCCAGCTGTAGCTGGGCCACAACTAGTATTTCTAGTAAGATGCAACCAACAAAGAAGACATGTGGAACAACAGTAAGCAAGCTCTTTTTAATATGTGTAGCCATCTTTTCTGTATGGTGATGGAGATCTAGCTCGAGCCTGCAAATTTTTCAAAATTTCGCGGGCTATAAATTTTGCGCATGCGCAGATTTCTCCGAGTAATCACGCGTGAATGACAGGGTGAAAGTGGACGCCATGCTGACCTTACATTTTACACTCTTCGCTGTTCTCCTTTGCTGCCAGTATGGAGTCGGCTACAGGGTCTACATCCTGCCAGAACCAGGTGCCTTTTGTTTCGGTGTCTTCTCTGGAGATGACTGTATCACTTGGACAGAGTACTCTGCCCATCCCAAACTTGCTGACCACTCTACGACACTGATCTTCACTCCTGGAGTATACTCTTACGGAACATTATCGGTGGCTAACATCAAGCGTTTCACAATGATCGGAGATGGAGCACAAATTCGATTCTCGCTGATATTTTCTAACATTGGAGAGGTTCGTATGCACAATGTGACAATAACTAATAACCCTACAATCAATGTTCGAAATGTACCATCATTTGTGATGGAAAATTGTAAAATCTCTCAGGCACCTCGTTCATATTACGAATATTATTATGGAGCTGAGCATAATGTATATATTTCCGGGTCCAATCTGAGCAGAATCATCAATAGTGCCTTCACTAGGGTCATGATCGATGTGTATGCATCCTCCACTTTTGTTGTGGAAAACAGTATCTTTATGAATTCGAGTCAACATACAACCATTAAAGGAGACGCCTACAGCAGTGTAACCATCTACAGCTGTAGGTTTTTCAATATTTATGCTGCCTCTTACGGTGTTATATACACTCAAGGTCCACTTGAAATTGTTGATTGTCTCTTTGATGGTAACAGTGTTGATGATAGTGGTGCAGTAGTCCATAGCATGGAAGATGTGACTATCAGGGACAGTAGGTTCATTAGGAATGGTGCCACCTATTTGAGCTATTATTACGGACACTATTACCCCAGATACACTAGGGGTGGGAAGGCAATCAGAGGACAAAGGAGTATCAACATCTACAACTGTACTTTTAGTTTGTTTACCCAGACAAGTTCCGTCATCTATGCATACCATCAGTACTATAATAATTATGATCAAGAGGGACTGTATCATGTATATATTACCGACAGCAAGTTCTATCATAGTAGTCAAAGCATTTATAGCAACAGTAATGTGACAATAGTGGATAGCAATTTCTCTAACATCACTAGCAGCAATCGTCTAGGAGGTGGTGTTGTGTATAGTACCAAGTCTGTTGCTATAACCAATTGTACGTTCACCAATAGCACTGCTATATATGGAGATGGGGGAGTCATCTATAGCCAACAATGGATAAGTATAGCTGATTCCATTCTTGTCAATAGTTTGGCAGAGTTAGGAAGTGGAGGTGCTGTTTATGCAGTTCAGGACTGCACTGCTGTCAACAGCGAGTTCAAAAGCTGTATAGCAAGCAATGGAAATGGAGGTGGTATATATAGTGGAAACAACGTAAAGGTCATTAACTGTACTATGAATGAATGTTCAGCTCCAAATGGAAATGGAGGTGGTATATATGGTGGAAATGACGTAAAGGTCATTTACTGTACTATGAGTGAATGTTCAGCTCCAAATGGGACTGGAGGTGCTATATACTCTGCTGCAAAGCTTACGGACTTGAATACTACATTTGAATCAAACATTGTTTTATCAAAGAGTACCTTTAGCCACAATACAGCAGAATGTGGTGGAGTCCTATACACTAGTGGCCACTATGACCATAATATGGAATTTACCGATAGTACCTTTTTCTTCAATGAAGCATCTGGTACTAATACAACTGGTGGTGGAGTAGGCTGTGTTGAAAATACTACTTTATCAATAAAAAACTGTATATTCAACAAAAATTTAGTAGAAACTGTTGGTGGAGTACTAGATTTGAGCTTTTCCGGAGTAACCATAGAACATAGCAAGTTTTCTCAAAACCGCGCTGATGAAAATGGAGGAGTATTTTATGGACAAAAGTATTCCACAAATTTCACAATAGCACACACAATCATGGATCATAACTCAGCAGAAAATGGAGGTGTGTTCTACGTTCGAAGGTCCAACAGCAACATTAACATAACTGATAGCAAACTTATTAGTAACAGTGCAGGCAACCAAGGAGGTGTTATGGACATCAGAGGAGTGACTCTTACAATGGACATGGACACAGTCATAACCGAAAACACTGCTGGTAGCTCTGGTAATGTAATCAGTGCATGTGTTAGTCAGATTACTGCTTATGGACTTGAAGCTCGGCTTGATCCAGTCTACCCACTCTACTGCTCAATCTACAGTGAAGGAAACAGCTCCATACCTCAACCAATGTCTCAGACCATTTCAACTGAAGAGAGCACAACTATGTTCACAACTGAACAGACTCTGATAGGAACAACCGGTCATGAAGGTGACACTGAATCGGTCACAATGACTGTATCTGAAAGAGGTACTACAAATGAAGAAATGGCAACTACGACTACTTTTTCACCTACGTCAACCTCTGCCGCTACTTTCACAAGTGATAGCCCTAAAGCTTCATACACCAACAGCCCCCATGAGGCTACAACTAGCCCACCATCTGATACCACATCTCAACTGCCCTCTGACAATGATGCTACTACAACTGAATCTAACACTCAGATTCCAACAGTGATCGCTAGCACTGAATCACAGTCACATACAGATGAGGTAATTTTAATGACTACTTCAGTGGATATTACCACACCAGCTAGGGTGAATCTGGAAACCAGCAGTTCTCCTATTAGATCTACTTCACTCGATAACCATGAAGGCTCAACAACAGCATTAGGTACTACTACAGCTACTGCTACAACCATGCTATTATCTGAGACTAACAATCCAACTCACTTTTCACGATCAATGGATTCAAGTGTTACAACCGATCCTGATAGATTTGCTGTGCAACAAGTTGAACAGAACAAGTACGATGATGTATGGAAGAGTAGCCAGCACAATCTGTTGCAGGTGTCCATAACTTCTCTAATGGTTCTCTGCATAGTTTGCACCGCTGTCTGTGTTATGATGATCACTCTTTTCTTCATTGCTTGTAAGAGAAGAAGAGGTCCCAGGCTGGTTACTCGAGCTCGCTACAAAAAGTTATCTCCAGTCGATAAAGATCTAGAAGAGACTCAACATGAGAATGTGTACTCGTTTAGCGAGATTTAATAAGCTAAGAATGATCATGAAGACACATCCATAGTGGTACTATAATAATACTTTACATAGCTAATTATAGGTTAGCTGTTCCACAATGATGACTCTGATTGTTTTGAATATTCAATTAGTGTAATTAAAAATTTGACAATATCTCACTGATTTTAAACAAGGGATGTGTAAGAAGATGGATATAATATTACTAGATTTACAATGAAGCTAGGCCTCATGTAATTGTATGGTCCAATTGCTGCCAATATAGGGTCTCTGAATGGTGGCATAAAAATGGATGTCTGTCAGCTTTATCAATTCAGGGGGGATGGTTTAAGTCATAGAAGAACTGAACAGCGCAGCCAGCAGGCTCTCTTGCAAATAGCAATAGTTGCCATACTTGGTGCAGTTTGTGCCATCATGATCGTTCTTTTCTTTATTGGTTGTTGAAATTGTAGTAACTTGAACAGTGCACTGTGTATGTATGTATGTTTTTGAGTTGATGTAATGTTATTGTGGTTTATTGTTATTTCCTGTATCTAAGGATGTGTTACTTATGATGTAGTTTTTGTCAGAGTATAAAGCATGCATGCATAAACCATATTATCAGTTGCCAAGCAAAATTTAATAATACACTTGAGAGAGCAGCAGCGATCTGCGTGCACGGTCACCACATATTGGCGACGAGATAAAACTCGTGGAGATGGCAACTCACGGCTCGCTATCGGCTTTTGATCCCAGCAAAGAGGACTGGACTAGTTACACTGATCGAATGAAGCACTACTTTATTGCAAACGATGTTACTGACGGCGATAAGAAGCGATCTATTCTGTTGTCAGCGTGTGGAGCGTCGACGTTTAATTGATTCAGAACCTCGTGGAGAAAGACAAAGTGAACACTACTTCGTTCGAAGACGTCGCAAAATTGAAGACCCACTATGACCCCGAGCCGTCCGTGATCATGCAGAGATACAAATTTAACACGCGTACAAGGGCTGAGGGAGAATCAGTCGCAAACTACGTCGCTGCGTTAAGAGAGCTAGCACAGCACTGTGACTACAATGACACGCTATCAGACATGCTGAGGGATAGGCTCGTGTGTGGTGTGAAACATAAGGCAGTGGCGGATCCAGGATTTCTAGAAGGGGGGTTCTGATATCCAGTTGCGCGCGAAGCGCGCGCGAATTTTTAGAAGCCACGCCCACTTTCGGGAAAACCACGCCCACTTTCGATCGTTTTTGAAACAAACTATCAGCTCTACCAGTCCAATCGATCTGTTTTCGAACGAATTTCTTCTAAAGCATTCTAAGGTGAGCCATAGCAGCAGTTTTCTTAGTTCTGTAGCCAGAAAGGGGGGTTCCATTTATTCTCTATAACAATTTATGTGATCACATGATACACAAAGGATACAAGAATAGCCTTGGGCTAATACGAGCCTGTACCCTAACTAAGACTTAAGTCTGGATCGAGTTCTTGAAGCAATGGGTGTCCAGGTAGAAGTGCTGGTAGATGTTACTTTTAGACCAGGTTTTCCACGACAAACGGAATATTGCACATCAGCACCAGGTGGAATATGTAAGGAACAGTCAGAGCCTGAGTCAGAATCACTATCAGATCCACTAGATGGTAGAGTTGCTCGAACGTGAGGAGGTGCTCTCAGTCTGACCAAGCGAGTAGGAACTTTATACTTTCGCCTTTTCCCAACAACGGGTGTCCAGCCTTCGTTTCCATCACAAACGTACTTCACACCGTGTGTACCATCATCTTGATGATGGTAAACAATCTCACTGCATGCATTTAGGTCAATGGCTACTTCTTCATCATGGTCAGATACGTCAGATTCCTTAGACATGTTACTAACAGAGGGATCATCTTCCTGGAGCGGGGACACACTGTGGTCAGAATCAGGCTTACATTCAGGTGGCAAATTGCAGGTGTCCACTTTCATATCAGACTCAACAGGGTTGGCATTAATTGGAACTTTGGACACACAAGACCCAGGGGCAGATGGAGCTACATTACTGTTAAAGTTAATAATGGCCTTAGCTTTCCTCTTGTTTCTCCTTCTTCGCTTCTTCTTAGTTTTCTTCAGTTCAATAGCACTCAGATTGACAGGCCAAAAGAGGCTGACAGAGAAGCCTGTCCTTGTGGATTTGGCAGTCCACATAGCTCTTTCCAGTCTGAGGTCACTCTGTTGCAACTGTAGACTCAGTGGCATGGGAAGTCCAAGAGTAGTGAGGCTGGCAAAGTACCCCTCTAACACAGCTACGTGAATAGCCCTGTCAGCCATATTATTTGGTAAAGGTCGTTTTTTTGTCATTTATTTAACATCAGTAGCTATACTTCTTAGTGCTAGGTGCAGCCAAAAGGGGGGTTCCTGTGCACCCCTGGATCCCCCTCTGGATCTGCCACTGTAAGGGCATTACAAACAGACTACTAAACGAGAAGAAATTAACGTATGAAAAAGCTCTGGAGCTAGCCCAGGCTATGGAAACAGCCGAAAAGGACATGAGTATGGCATTCCAACACTGACAAAATTGGCAAGCTCAAATATATGATCAAACTTTAGTCAGATATATGGTCAAACTCAAATATGGGGTCAAAATTGTTGCCTGTATATGATCAAAGCTTAATATATGGTCAAACGAAAGTTATGGTCATTTTGCCCATATATGGTCAAACACGCAGCAAATATATGGTCAAAATTCAAGAAGATCCCCTTACATAATAGTCACGGATATGACGTATCTATTAGTTAATTGGACTGACGTGACGTCAACAGAATCACAGCCAGAATCCGCGTTCGCAAATAAAATTCGCGATCGCGCGCACAAACGATCCTTAACCCGCTATGTAGTTCCTGGACCCGCCCCCTCTGGGGACTTGGCCATCTCGCTCCGCTACAATCCCTCCTTCGTAGGGCTGGCGCGCGAGACTAGGTACAATCGCACATTGTAAGGTAAGTATGAATGAAATTAGCTGAGCTGCCCTCTCTCTATCTTTCATAATAAACACTGGGAGACCGAGAGAGGGCCTGGGGATAAGGTAAGACACACCAGGTGCAGTAGGATAATATATTATAGTACATGAATAGCTAGTAGTTTCATTCATGCTTACCATACTGCTTTAATACCATACAATACAATGTCCGATTGTACCTAGTCTCGCGCACCAGCCCTCCCACGTAGGAGCGGAGCGAACTTGAATGGTCAAGTCCCCAGACTCCGCCCTAAAGGGGGCGGGTCCGTGAACGTGACTACATAAGGTAAGGATCGTGATAGCCTCGTCCCCAGGCCCCTCCCAACGCGGAGGGGCCTGGGACGATGCTAGGATCGTGAGTGTACGTTTGTGTGCGCGATCGCGAATTTTATTCGCGAACGCGGATTCTGGCTGTGATTCTGTTGACGTCACGTCGGTCCAATTAACTAATAGATACGTCATATTCGTGACTATTATGTAAGGGGATCTTCTTGAATTTTGACCATATATTTGCTGCATGTTTGACCATATATGGGCAAAATGACCATAACTTTCGTTTGACCATGTATTTGAGTTTGATCATATAAAATTTGACCATATATTTGGCTTTGACCATATATAAGCAACAATTTGATCACATATTTGAGTTTGACCATATATCTGACTCAAGTTTGATCATATATTTGAGCTTGCCAATTTTGTCAGTGTTGGAATGCCATACATGAGGCACCTGCAGACGACGCAGAGTGCACCAAAAGTACACCACAACACTTCCCAGAAACGAGGTACGGGCCAGAAGAAACAGCCAGCTGCGAGACAAGGCCAGCATGGCGCCACTCAGCTGTCGTGTTACAGATGTGGAGGAGATCACTTACCCACAAAGTGTCGATTCAAGGACACTGTTTGTCATGCGTGCAAGAAAAGGGGGCACATCGTGAAGGTGTGCAGGTCCAGGGTCAGTCAAGGAAGGCCCACCAGGAGAACTCATTACGTAGATGAGGAGGACCTGGATCCCCAAGAAGAAGGAGACAGTGTGTACTCCTTGTTTGCTCTCAAGAGTGAGGCGTGTGAACCTATCATCAAGAACGTGACCATAAATGGAGTTTCTGTGGAGATGGAATTGGACACTGGTGCTGCTTTTACAGTGATTACACAGATGACATATCAGACGGATACTTCAAAACCTGGACCGTGGACCCTGGACTGGACCGTGGACTGGACTGTGGACTCAGTTTATGACGACCGTTACCAATCGATTGGTGCAGGATGGGATCTACTCGTAGGCCCAGTCCCCTGTTGTGACTGGTAGCTATATCTCAGTTGTGTCAGAGCAGATAGCACCTTTACAGATATTATTTCAAGTTGAATCTAGTATGTCTGCAAGCCTTGAACCAATCATCTACATGCCGCAGTGTATGCACTCCAGTGAAACAAAAGCCATGCTTAGCTTGAGTGGCCCTGATGGCATGTACGGTCACTCACAGTAGGCTATGCTGGTGTAATAGCTATATATAGAGGTCACTTTTTCAGTAAGAGGACAAACTTCACTGACTATCATGAAGTTGAGTTACTGGGCCAAGGACAGCCTAGCCTTGACAAATCCCAGGAATAGTAATACTGATACACTGGGAGAACAATTTTATACCTGTTTTGTATGCAAATATTATAACGTATGTATGTATGATTGTAGCTACATCCATCCAGCATGCACAGGTAAAAGTGAGACTACTGCATGTCAGGACACTCTCCTGAGTTATTTAGCTACTCTTGTCAGAGTTCACCGTTCTTACTGAGTGACACGTCAAAGTCAGAATTATCACTACCATCATAGTGTAGCCTGCGGCTAGGTGCCTCATGCCATGTATGATAAAAGTTATGCATGCAGGGAAGTTTCTTTCCATTTGTTACTGTGTGCTCACCAGCAGCCCAGAGGCAGTTATGACTGAGTCACCACTGACTAGTTGAACAGGAGCCTGGTCTCAACTATTAGAGGACCTATAGTGAAACTCTCTACACTTAGAATGGGTAATGGTCGTCAAACATCCGGTCCATAGTCCAGTCCATGAGTCCACAGTCCAGGTTTTGGACAGGTGGCAGTAAAAATCAATTATGGTCAGCAGGAATGTGAGTTGTGTGTACATGTATATAGTAGATGGGGATGGACCAGACTATGATGGGCAGAAATTGGATTAAGGCCCTAGGAGTCACCCTTAAGCGTGGTGAAATTCATTCTATTGAAGAATCTAAGTCCCTACATGATGTTCTAGAAAAGCATTCAACTTTATTTGAAGAGAAATTGGGGTGTCTTAAGGTACCATTAAATTGCGTGGGCGTGAGGTGGGGGATATGACACCTAAACCACATCAAAGTCATTAGTGAGGTGCATGTTGTGTAACCACGCCCTTTTAATTGCACAGGTCTCAGGGGTGTGGCTGCTAGAGCCGGAAGTGTTCATTTAATATCCTCCATGGACCGGAAGCCGAGCCGGAAGGGAGGGGCCAGGCCACGCCCAAAACAGCCTCACCCTGTTCCCCAAGGACCACCATTCTCAATCAAGTGCCTACTAACCACCGGATGTCCACCGGAAGCCCACAATCAATCCCAATTAAAACACACAGCTTCCTCGAGGCCAAAACACACACAAACTCTTGGAGGCCGTTCTGCCACACCGCCCACGCAAGAGCTCACCTCATTTCCTGTGTGGGCGGAGTAACAACACGTCATCGCAACCACATCCGCTTCAAACCATCGTCAGCTTCCGTCCAGCCGTACAGGCCCTCGATCGCACCGCTGTACAGTGCCTCATTAACAGACATGGCCTCACCTTTGACCTCCTGCCACGCCCCCAAAGCCTCCTGGACGGGTTCAAAGGTCACCACCGCATCCGGGACACGCCCACCTATCGCCGCAGCCAAGTCCCCGGCCCCGATGTCCAAGCACTGGCCTGTGAAGCCACGCCCAATCGGAAGCAATAAAACCTGCATTAACGCACACGCACACACTCCACACAGTGCCAGGAACACGCCCACATGCTTAATTAGGCCTAATTAGCTTTTTTTTTTTTTTTTTTTGTCATTGCGGTTAATAGTTAAGCATAGGCATATTACATCAAAATTTTAGATTATCCCTTACACTTTCTTTGCTACATATAATAATAAAGGAGGCTTCAAGATACAATTTAGTCTTTGTTCCGTAAAATTTCATTGAGTGGTTGCGGAGATATGGCTGTTTTAATATTTCTAAACATCATAATTTTTCTGCCAGGCTTGTGTGTACTATTCCAATAGGGGAATGGCACGTAACATGTTGATTGCTTTAGAGGCCTATAACTCAAAAGCTACACTACTGATTGACTCCAAACTTGAAATATAGCATGTAAGTATCTCTCTGCTTATTCTACTGATGAATTTAACATGCATTAATGAATAAAAAAAAAATTGGTGTGCATACCTGTTTGGCTGCTATTATAGCTAATACTTCACTGCCTCAGAATTCCAGAAGCTGACTTCATGGCATTGCATGATTTTTTGAAATTTCTAGTTTAGATGTCCACTCAAACACATACATAAACTCTCACAGTGGTACACACACATGTTCACACATGTACATGCACATTATGCACGTATTAATATTGTTTTTAGAAGTGGAATCTATTCTTAAAGTGTAAGACAAGCCCCGAGTTCCTTAGAAGCAACAAAGAGTTTAAAGTGCATGCACTTTCTGTGTAACGTATTTTTTGGCAGAAATAGTCTAGCTAGGGGTAGTTTGAGCCAAAAATTTCATTTTTCATATTTTCAACGCATTTTCTCATGTGTATACATGCTATTTTACACAAAGTAAAATGCTGATTGAGCTCTTTTCGACCAAACACTTCAAAAATGGTTGAAACTACTGAAAAATTTGAAATCAGCACCTTGAAGTACCCCTAGAAGCATAAAATGCCCTGGAGAAATGAGCAGCATGGAGCAAGTTGAAGTTATCCATTAGCAATGTTTGTGTGCCACAGTAGTTGAGTATGTGGTATTTATGGAGTTTCCCTGAAGCCCTGCAATGCCGGAAGTGGTTACAACCCAACACTTTGGATACTGTAGTGTAGTGCTATCTTTGCTGAAGCCTGTGGTACAAGTTTGGTGTTCATAGCATATTGTAGTGAGTAGTTATGATCGCTGAAACTTCGTAATATTTATATGTGTGCAGGTTTTTTATAGGCAATTTTTTGGGGTTCTGACATGCCTATTAAGCAAGAATGCTTTGATCTTGCTTTGATGTGGGCAATTACCGGCCTTTTCTTCAGGGGCCACTTCCGGTCGCTAATTACACGCGCATAATCATCCCTGGCCGATTCTGGACACGCCCACCTTCGACCAAAAGCACTCGTATGGCCTCTTCGGCCACGCCCCTTCACGATTCGCTAATTGAATTAGCCATTCCTAACGCTCACGCCCACGCAATTAAATGGTACCTTAAGCTTTTTACTATGCCATATACTGTGTACAGTAGATAAGTTTTAAGCTTTTTACTATGCCATATACTGTGTACAGTAGATAAGTTTTAAGGGAACAGAAATAAAGCTAAATGTTGATAGCGATGCAACCCCAAAGTTTTTCAAAGCCCGTTCGGTACCACTGGCTCTAAAGGGGTAGGTGGAAGCAGAACTAGATAAGCTTGAAAGCATGGGAATCATCTCCCCAGTACAATTTTCAAGATGGGCCGCACCTATTGTTCCGGTACTAAAGCAGAATGGGGCTGTAAGGATCTGTGGTGATTATAAAGTGACCATAAACCAAGCTAGTCTGGTTGACACATACCCCCTGCCGAGAATCGACGAACTTCTTGCTAATATGTCGGGAGGAAAGCATTTTTCAAAATTAGATATGTCACAAGCTTACCTGCAGTTACCCTTAGACAAAGAGTCCAGAGAGTATGTAACAGTGAATACACCTAAGGGATTATACGAGTATAACCGCTTACCTTTCGGAGTCTCGTCGGCTCCTTCCATTTTTCAGAGAACCATGGACAATTTGCTTCAAGGAATCAAAGGAGTATCCGTCTATATAGATGACATCCTTATCAGTGGTCCAACAGTTGAGGGGCACCTTCGAACACTGGATACGGTCCTGGAGAAGCTCAGCAATGCTGGTTTGAGGCTGAACAAGTCTAAATGCTTCTTCCTGCGCCCTTGGATCGAGTACTTGGGCCATATCATCGACCAAGACGGACTGCACCCTACCAAGGAGAAAGTGCGTGCTATCCAGGAAGCCCCTACGCCCAGAAACGTTGGTGAGCTAAGATAATTTTTCGGAATTATTAACTATTACAGCAGGTTCCTACCAAATTTGTCAACGAAGCTAGCACCCCTCTACCGATTGTTGCAAAAGGATACGAAGTGGACTTGGGGAAAAGAGCAACAGAAAGCATTTGAAGCCGCTAAGAGTGCCTTACAAGCGGACTCCCTTCTTGTCCACTACGATGAGTCTAAAGCATTAGTTCTGGCTTGTGATGCTTCCCAGTACGGCCTGGGAGCAGTTCTGTCCCATATCATGGAAGATGGACAGGAAAGATCAGTCGCATACTCATCGAGGACGTTAACGCCAGCGGAAAAGAACTATTCACAACTTGAAAAAGAGGGACTCGCAATCATCTTTGGTGTAAAGAAGTTCCATAACTATCTGTTCGGAAGAAAATTTTCAATCGAATCTGACCACCAACCGCTTTCCTATCTATTCAACGAAACTAAAGGAATTTCGCAAACAGCATCCTCCAGGATTCAGAGGTGGGCGCTTACCTTAAGTGCATACCAGTATACAATCCGACACAAGTCAGGAGTTACCCTGAGTAATGCTGATGCACTCAGCAGATTACCACGACCCACCACATCCTCTGTCGATTACGTGCCTGGAAATCTCATTCACCTAGTCGATCATTTATCAGCTACCACCGTAACTGCTGCTCGTATCAAAGCTAGAGTGGACGTCGAAAGATCCGATTTTGTCGAAAGTCAAAAAGTATGTGATGGTAGGATGGCCTGACGAAGTACGCACTGATCTGAAACCCTATCGATCGAGATGGCAGGAGCTGAGCACACTAGATGGCTGTGTTTTGTGGGGATCAAGAGTTGTTGTACCACCACAAGACCGAGCTGCAGTGCTTGGAGAACTACACGAGACTCACCCAGGCTGTAGCAAGGTGAAAGCGCTTGCCAGGAGCTGTATCTGGTGGCCTAAGATGGACCAGGAGATCGAAGATATGGTCAAACGATGCAGCGTGTGCCAGGAGAGTAGACCCTCTCCTCCGTCAGCTCCCCTTCACCCATGGCAATGGCCGACTCAGCCATGGACCAGACATCATTTGGATTTCGCAGGCCCTTACATGGGACACAAGTTTTTAATCATTGTCGATGCTTGCTCCAAATGGCTAGATGCCTACGTACATCCTATCAACGATTTCTTCATCGAAAACGATTGAAACGCTCAGAACAGTATTTGCTACTCACGGTTTGCCACAAACGATTGTCACCGACAACGGATCCTCGTTCACGAGCGAGGAATTCAAACGATTTATGGAAAAGAATGGTATTAAACACATAACCTCCGCTCCATATCACCCCTCCAGTAACGGCCAAGCTGAGAGGGCAGTACAGACACTGAAGCAAGGTATTAAACACACTCCTGGAGAAAGTGTACAAGAGAGAATGTCCAGATTTTTATTCGATTACAGAATCACTCCACATGCTACAACTGGTGTCGCACTGTGTGAACTACTAATGAACCGAAAATTGAGATCACGATTTGAACTTTTGTATCCAATGGTAAGGAGGAAAGTAGAAAGAAGTCAAGAGAAGCAGAAAGAACTGCACGACGGAAAGAGAGATGTGAGACAGTTTGCTCTACAGGATCCAGTGTACATTGAAAACTTCACTAGTAGAAAGCCTAAGTGGATTCCTGGGACGATTGTTAAGGTCACTGGACCCCTGTCGTATGTGATAGAGCTACAGAATGGAACTACAGTGAGAAGGCATGTTGACAGTATCAGGAAGAGAGAGAGTTTGAACTCAGAACAAGACTCTGATGCAGAAGAGCCAGGATTTGAGCTGATCGGAGTACCTGTTGAACCAGAACCGCAAAGTTAGGAACCGGAGAACGTACCCGGGGAAGAACCTGACGCTCAACCCCGAGTGAGAAGGTCGACTCGATCTCGACAATCCCCAGAGCGCTATGGACAGTGACTTTTTGTTAAAGGATTTAAGAGGGGGAAGATGTAGTAACTTGAACAGTGCACTGTGTATGTATGTATGTTTTGAGTTGATGTAATGTTGTTGTGGTTTATTGTTACCCCACGCGCATGCGCAAGGGGTAAAGCAATCGGTTTGTCCGTCTGTCGTCGTCGTTGTTGTCGTCGTCGGCACGAAAATCGCCAGATCTCGAGTTCTAGGCGTCTGTGCGTGCTGTAAGCACAACCAATCGGTAGATATCGGTGGAAAAACTGGTTTATACACGCTTCAAACTTCACAAAAAGGCTTACTAGTGCTACAAATCGTGCAGTTTCTGTTCGGCATGCCTGTGGTTTATCGACCACACCCACTCTCTTAGCATAATAGTATGCAGATGCGACTGCGCATGCTCAAGCACGGTGTTGGAATTACCCCGCGCGCATGCGCAAGGGGTAAAGCAATGCGCGCGGGGTAAAGCAATCGTCTGTCGTCGTCGTTGTTGTCGTCGTCGTCGGCACGAAAATCGCCAGATCTCGAGTTCTAGGCGTCTGTGCGTGCTGTAAGCACAACCAATCGGTAGATATCGGTGAAAAAATGGTTTATACACGCTTCAAACTTCACAAAAAGGCTTACTAGTGCTACAAATTGTGCAGTTTCTGTTCGGCATGCCTGTGGTTTATCGACCACACCCACTCTTTTAGCATAATAGTATGCAGATGCGACTGCGCATGCTCAAGCACGGTGTTGGAAAGGGTCGTCACGTCATGAAACAGCTACATATGTATGCCTCAGAATGTTGCAATACTACAGTGGCTACAGAGCGCGCGGGGTATGTGCTCTATACAGCTGTAGTTATTTCCTGTATCTAAGGATTTGTTACTTATGATGTAGTTTTTGTCAGAGTATAAAGCATGCATGCATAAACCATATTACGTCCAGAGTCCCAATTAGAAACAAAGAATTCGGCTCTCGCTATGATGAAATTGTGATGAAATGATGATGAAACCTATGATGAAACTTATGATGTAATTCCTGTGAAACTGTTTCAAAATGTTTAGCGCGCATGAAAGGTTGTTGGGACCCAGAATTCGAACCTAGCGTAGAAGACATCGTGGACTATCGATGAGATATGGCGATTTTCTCGGTTCGCTTTCTTTGGCGAGCTCGCACTCGGGGGGATTTCCCTATTCAGTCGAGCACATGGGGGTGAAGGTCAACCGGCTCAAGCCGCGCGCCCCAATATTGTACGCGTATACGGAGCATGCGCAGTTTGTCGATGTGTCCTGGTTCGAATTTATGGCGGCGTATTCATGAGGGACTCTGGACGTAGTCTCTAAGTTGTTCATTATCTCCCCAGTAGAAATTTACTTTTCTGTGGTTATGAGGTAATTGTGGTGTAATGTATGATGAAACCTATGGTGTAATCTCTTAGGTAATCTATGAGGTAATTATGAGAAAATCCAGGGCCTCGCTGGAGCCTTTCTGGGACTTGAAAATCAGTAAATATGTAGAGTATCTTACGCGCGTATCCAGCGAATACATTATAAGCTGAGCGCTACTTTCTCTGAGAAGTACTGTTGGTTGAACTTCACGTGTTTCCTTGGCTTACGTAATGCCGTGGATAAATAAAGCTAGCCTTGCGCTATATATAGCACGCATCACTGTCACAAGGGGCTGGCCCGCGCGGCGACTGCAGCAGCGTGACCAACCTGAAATTCGGAAGGAATACTATGCTGTCGAGTTCGTCTCTGTAATTGAAGCATCGAAACTTGTCGCTATCAAGGTTGAGAGTCGATCTTTGACGCCATGCCCATGATTTCTGGGGCCAGCATCGATCGATGTGTACGCATTCTATTGACGACCTTTTACCACATGCACCATTACACTGTGCAGCTACTGGGGAGATGGTCAAGTGTTCATTATCAGTTACCAAGCAAATAATACACTTGAGAGAGCAGCAGCGACCTGCGTGCACGGTCACCACAGAAATAGAAATACTTCACCTCAAGGATACTATAAAAGGGTTCCACTCACTGAGAAAGACAAAGATGTGATTTTGACCGAAATCATGGAACTACAAGGAATAATTTGAACCAAAACACATGTAGCTAGTTTGTAATATAAGCAATGAATAAAAGTGTGTGTGATATGAAACGATCACTATTATCAAAATACCCAAGAAATAATATTATCCCCAGTCTTTCAGTCTTTGTTTGGAAGTACAAAAAAAAATTTAAACAGTTACTGTCTGACCGCCATAGTCAGGCTGTGAAGTATTATTAGCGGCTAACTGCTGACTGCTTGAATATAGCTAAACATGATAGCTAGTCGCAAGTGCTCTCGCTCCGTTGCTACAGCCAGGTGTAGCTAAAATGCCTAAAATCAACCAAAATCATTAGCAGGTTGGTATGAGCGCGCTTAAAGTTATGCGCATGCGCACTTCGCACATATGCACGGTTGTCATGTGACGCACGATCGTACTTGTGTGAGATTGCACGCAGTCAGTAGCGCTAGTAGTTGCAATATGGCTGCTCTTAAAGGTGTACTTGTGTTCCTTGTTCTTCTTCTTTGCTGCCAGCATGGAGTCGGCTACAGGGTCTACATCCTGCCAGAGCCAAGTGCCTTTTGTCTTGGTGTCTTCTCTGGAGATGACTGCATCACATGGTCATACTACTCTGCTAATCCCAAACTTGCTGACCACTCTACGACACTGATCTTCACTCCTGGAGTATACAGATACTCTCGGTATAATGGAAGGACATTGCAATTGTCTGTGACTAATGTCAAACGCTTCACAATGATTGGAGATGCTGGAGCAGAGCTTCAATTCCAGCCGTTGTTTTCTAACATTGGACAGGTGCACATGCGAAACTTGACGTTATCCAACAGCCCTAGAATTGATATTCAAAATGTGCAATCATTTTTGATGGAAAACTGTACTCTCTTACCAGCATTGCAAACATCCAGCTCATATTATTCACCAGAAATGTACATTTACAATTCCAAGCTGGTTCAAGTTTTTGAAAGTACCTTTAATAAGGTGAAAATCAATGTACAGTCACATTCGATGTTATTTATGGATAGATGTACATTTATAAATTCGAGTAGTGCCACTGTCATTACTGGAGATTCCTATAGCACACTAATCCTCAACAACAGTAACTTCATAAACAATTATGCCAGTAATAATGGCATTGTTTACACTCGTGGTTCACTCACTATAAATAACTGCCTTTTTGACAGGAACAGTGTTCGGTACAGTAGCGCTGCAGTTGTGTATAGTATTGGAGATATTACCATTACTGGAAGTAACTTCATCAGGAACAGAGCCTCCTACAGTAGTGGTTATAGACCAGTGAGTTATGCATATTACGAAGGGGGAGGTGCAATTCGAGGGGAGAGAAATATCAATATCAGCAACTGTACATTTAGTCACTACACACGATCAAGTCAAATTGTCTATTCCTACAGCTACAATAACTACTACAATAGCCAAGGAAGTTATCAGATGTACATTATCAACAGTACATTCTATAGGAATGGTCGCAGCATTTATAGCTACAATGATGTAACACTTATAAATAGCAGTTTCTACAATGCTACCAGCAGTGGAGATGGTGGTGCTGTGTACAGTACAAGGACTGTTACAACAATCAACTGCATGTTTATCAATAGCACTACTGTAAATGGAAATGGTGGAGTGATTTATAGTCAACTAAACCAAAGTTTGTTCAACTCTGTATTTATCGGGAATTCTGCTAGTTACAATGCATATAATGGAGCTCGTGGGGGAGCACTGTACAGTCAACAGGGTGGCGTTTCCCTCACTAACTGCTACATTAGCAACAGCGTTGCGAATGGAGATGGAGGAGCAGTATACACAACACAAAATGTGATAATTACCGACACTACCATCATTAACAGTGCATCAAAATCAGGAAGTGGAGGAGCTATCTATGGTCTGAATGTTGAAATCACTAATAGTGCTCTAAGCAATAATATTGCCCATGGAAATGGAGGAGTAATAAACGCTGTGCAGAATATTGCCATTGTCAATAGTACATTCAACAATAATACTGCAAGTACAGGAAGTGGTGGTGCAATGTACAGTGGAAATGATGTGACTGTTACTAACTGTAGCATAAGTGAATCCTCAGCAGGTATGAAAGGTGGTGCAATGTACAGTGGAAATGATGTGACTGTTACTAATGGCATGATCAGTGAATCTTCAGCAGGTATGAAAGGTGGTGCAATATACAGTGGAAATGATGTGACCGTTCATAACTGTAGCATAAGTGAATCCTCAGCAGCTCTGGAAGGGGGTGCTATCTACTCTGGTGCTGGTGAATCAAGATACATTTTCAGTCCAAACATTGTTCTGTCAAAAAGTACCTTCATTAGTAACTTTGCCACAAGCGGTGGAGTCCTGTATACTACTGGTCATTATCACCACCATATGAGATTTATAGCTAGCACGTTTGTCCTTAATGAAGCTGTGAGAGGTGGAGTAGCACATGTTGAAAATTCTTCCCTATCTATCACAGAATGTTTATTCAATAACAATGGAGCAGCTGAAGATGGTGGAGTTCTAGACTTGATCTTTTCCAGTGTGAGTATCCAAGACACTTCATTGTCCCAAAATAATGCTAGTAATGGATCTGGAGGGGTCTTTTATGGGCAGAATTATTCTACAAACTTCACAATAGAACATACAGTCATTGATCATAACTCAGCAGGAAATGGGGGTGTGTTCTATGTTCGAAGATCCAACAGCAACATTAAAATATTTGCTAGCAAACTTATTGGTAACAGCGCAAGCAACCAAGGAGGTGTTATGGACATCAGAGGAGTGACTCTTACAATGGACATGGACACAGTCATAGCCAACAATACTGCTGGTAGTTCTGGTGATGTAATCAGTACATGTGTTAGTCAGATTACTGCTTATGGACTTGAAGTTCGACTTGATCCTGTCTACCCTCAGTATTGTTTAATTTATGATGAAGGAAACAGCTCCATACCTCAACCGATGTCTCAGACCATTTCAACTGATGAGAGCACAACCATGTTCACATTGAACAAACTGATAGGAACAACCGGTCATGAGGGTGACACTGAGTCGATCACGACAACTATATCTGAAAGAGGTACTACAAATGAAGAAATAGCAACTACAACCACTTTTGCATCTATGTCTCAGTCAACCTCTGCTGCTACTTTCACAAGTGATAATTCTGGAGCCACACACACCCACAGCCCCCATGAGGCTACAACTAGCCCACCATCTGATACCACATCTCAACTGCCCTCTGACACAGCCGCTACAACAGAATCAAACACTCAGATTCCAACAGCGATCGCTAGCACCGAATCACAGTCACATACAGATGAGGTAATGACTACTTCAGTGGATGTTACCACACCAGCTAGGGTGAATCAGGAAACCAGCAGTTCTCTTATTGGGTCTACTTCATGGGATGGCCACGAAGGCTCAACAATGTCAATGGTGCAGTTGTCCATAATTTCTCTGATGGTACTTTGCATAATTTGCACCGCTGTCTGTGCTATGATGATCACTCTTTTCTTCATTGTTTGTAAGAGAAGAAGAGGTCCCAGGCTGGTAACTCAAGCTCGCTACAAGAAGTTATCTTCAACTGACAAAGATCTAGAAGAGACTAAACATGAAAATGAAATAGAAGAGTACTCCTTCAGTGAGATCTAGTAATTATTGAGTTTGACCTTATAGCCATGAAGGAATGTTATAACTTATAAGTGTGTTTTAGTATACTCTATAATGTTTAATGTATATCCATGTAATTATGTTGCTAAGTATTATAATTGTATTAATGAGCATTATGATTATGTGTGTCAAGGATTAATTCATTGTTTCAATCGTTTTAAGGGGCGTGTAAGAAGATGGATACAATGAAGTTTACATACAGTATGTTCCTTGTCCTTCTTTGCTGCCAGTATGGAGTCGGCTACAGGGTCTACATCCTGCCAGAGCCAGGTGCCTTTTGTCTCGGCGTCTTCTCTGGAGATGACTGCATCACTTGGACAGACTACTCTGCTAATCCCACCTTTGTCTACCACTCTACAACACTGATCTTCACTCCTGGAAATTATAGTTTATCAGGAAATCCTGGTAGATTTTCTGTAACTAATATTGAAACTTTCATAATGATCGGGGACAGAGCTCAACTAGAATTCCTACTATCACTCTCTAATATTGGATATGTTGGAATACATAACTTAACTTTTCCGGAAACTCGTAACAGTCATGGATTTGATGTTCGTGATGTATATCATTTTGTAATAGAGAACTGTATCCTTTTGGAACAAAGCCTTTCATTCTATACAAATTACCCCAGAAACAGCTTGGTTAATATTGTTAATAGTACATTTGAAAGGGTGTTAATTGATATTCACTCATATTCAACCACATTTACCACTACCTTGATAATAAGTTCCAGTCTATTCACCAAATCATTAAGAAGTATAACAGATTATAATAGCAATATTATTATCCAAACCAGTCGATTTACGAACAATTATGTGTCAAACAACCTTGTATACGCTCAGGGCTCCCTCACAGTGGTTGATTGCCTATTTGATGGAAATCATATTACTGGAACTAACACTGGTGTATTATATGGCACTGGTAATGTAGCTAACAGTCATAAACAGCAACTTCACTGATACCAGTGCAGGATATGCCATTGTTGGTCTTCAAAATGTTAATATCACTGGCTGTATGTTTAGTAATACACAGTCTAGTTCAATTGTGCATATTAACTCACAATATTCAGGAGACTTTGAAATTTATATTACTGACAGTAAGTTTCAAAATTGCAGCAGAGCAATCCATAGCCAAGCCAGTGCATGTGTGATTGTGACTAATAGTGATTTCTTTGATATCGCAGCAACTGGGGGAGGAGGTGTGATATACAGTAGCAATTCTGTTACCCTAACTAACTGCACCATTATGAATAGCACTGCCATACATGGAGATGGAGGAGCAGTATACAGCGCACAGTCTGTAACGATTGCCAATTGCATGCAGTATAATCAACAGCTATGCGACTGCATATGGTGGTGGTATTTATGGCCGGAAAGTAACCATCAGTGATAGCATTCTAAAGGGGACCATAGCAACCATAGATGGAGGAGCAGTGTACAGCATTAACACTATAGACGTGGTCAATAGCAGGTTCAGAGATTGCAGTGTGAATACTGGAAATGGTGGAGCAATTTACTGTGGAAATCATATAACAGTCGACAACAGCACCATAAGTGATTGTTCTGCACTGAATGGGAAAGGAGGTGCTATCTTCTCTAAATCTGCTTATACTTGGGTCATTGTTACGTTATCTAACAGCAATTTCAGCAACAATTCTGCCACTAGTGGTGGAGTCTTGTATGCTGATGGTCCCTACTATTATCACATGCACTTTTCTGATAGTATGTTCATGTCTAACAAAGCACTGGGCAGCATCACTGGTGGTGGAGTAGCCTACATTGGAGATACCACTCTATCAATAACCAATAGTGTATTTAGAGACAACATAGCTGGTGCTGATGGTGGAGTATTGGACTTGAGCTTTTCCAGTGTGAGTGTGCAACATAGCTTGTTCGTTGAAAATGAAGCTATGAACAATGGATCTGGAGGTGTATTCTTCGGACGAAAGTACACAACCAACTTCACTATAACAGACACTGATTTTGAAAACAATTCTGCAGGGAATGGTGGTGTATTCTATGTTCGAAGATTCAACAGTCATGTTAATATTCGTGAGAGTACTTTCCTTGAAAACACTGCTGACTACAAGGGAGGAGTTATGGACTGACTCTTACAATGGACATGGACACAGTCATAGCCAACAACACTGCTGGTAGCTCTGGTAATGTAATCAGTGCATGTGTTAGTCAGATTACTGCTTATGGACTTGAAGCTCGGCTTGATCCAGTCTACCCACTGTACTGCTCAATCTATGATGAAGGAAACGGCTTCAATCCAACATCACATAGTATTACGACTGATGCCAGTAGAACAGTTACTGCTATTGGATCTACAACTGAACATGCATACAGCCAACCACTCATCATGAGGACATACACACTGGATCAATGGCAACAACAACTGCATCTACTGATATGAGTACCACTATGGCAGCTAGTGATCCATCCACACATATAACTAACTCACCATCTATTATCACATCTCAATCAACCACTATCGAGGACACCACTATGACAACAAAGACAGAATCCAATCCTCAGTTCACGGATTCTCCAACAGTGACAATAGGACCACAGTCAGATGTCAACAAGGTGACACCCACTTCAGAGGAAAATACTAGTACTCCACCAGCTACGTATACAGTAATTGTACCTGCAGCTCAAACGACGAATAACCCTACTATTTCCTCGGCAAATAGCGGCCATGAAGGTTCAACAACAAGTGCAACTCAACAGTCAGAAAGTACAACAGCTGCTGGCAAGATCACCACCCAGCCAAAGACTGATAATTGGGTCAATAATTTAGTAACAGAAACTGCATCTAGCCATTCTGCAACTTCATCCGGACAAAATGAACTACAAGCAGCTGAACAAGACAATACCCTACAGAACGCTAGCCAACATGGTCTACTACAGGTGGCCATAAGCTCCCTCGTAGTGCTTTCTGTGGTGTGCATTACAGTCTGTGCAATCATGGTGACTGTTTTCATCATGGCTTGTAAGAGAAACAGAGCACATTTTACTCATAGCCGAGGTCGCTACAAGAAACTACCTCAAGCTGCAGAAGCACACAGTGAGACTCAAGAAGCTCAGGAGTACTCTTTCGTGGAAATCTAGTTGTTCCATCACTGTACTGTATTAACTAAATATGAGCAATAAGTGGTGATGTATAATAATAATATAAGTCTAAAACTCATGTTGGGCTATTCCAGTTAATAAAGATACACCCCTGTTGAGGAACGATAATTGTATCCTGAGGGGGTAGCTTGACTTGATGAAGTCTTGTGGGGTGTTGAGGCTATTTTAATGATGTTCTGGGGGTAAAATGGTGCATTTTAACGATGTCTTGGAGGTCACTGCCTCCATTTTAATTAAGTCTTCTGGGGGAAATTTATCCGATTACTTGTCTTCAGGGGAACTGGAAAAGTGTTCCTCAACAGGGGTGTATTCTTATTAACTGTACTGGCCCGTTATAATATAGCTGACAGTGTATAGTTTCTCAGTATTAATTTTGTGGTGTTCAGTAGTATTAAATTTTGTCTACACATGCATCTAGGCACTACCAGTAATTAATAATTATTGTTTATTCCACATAATTAGCAACCAGTCTTAATACAGTAATAATCATATTATCTAGTCTTGTAATCCATGGATCGTTAATCAACTAGCTATAGGCTAGGATGACTACATGCTAGTGCACATGCACATGCACAGCAGCAGCAAGCCTTTCAGAATAACCAAACTCCTCACAATAACCAGGATGCATAAAAAGGGTTTATCGAGCTGAGCTGCGTAAGCCCTTGATAATTATACATCCATCTCTGGGTGATCCGTGACCAGTAGCCAGGGTTCAAATAAAATCAATTTAAGTGTCTCCATTTCTTTATTATTGATGCATGTGTATACAATGTCCAATAATACGGGCAATTGCAGACTATTATAGCTAGTTCTATGTATTCCCATGCATGGATGCAGGAAGCCACAATACCATGCAGGTGCATGGTGACTGAATTAGATTCTGAAGCCATTTCAATAATGGAGGAAATTTTATTATATATACAACAAATTAAGGGAAGATCCATGGGAAGTGCATAAGCCCCCACAGTTACATTACACCTTGCCCTCTTAATTTGAATGGAGTTGATGCCACATACATCCAGATTGATGCAGCCCAATAGTAAACAATAGTCTAAGACCTTCTGCATGGTACTATTCAACACTGACCAAGAGCTTCTCAATGTTATAATTTTATGCAGTTTCCTCCTACTTAATTAGGTTAGTTTACTCACACTCCATCTTCATAATGTATAATTTACTTGCGTTAATGTGTGGGAACAAGGATGTAGACAATCGATCGCCTCACAAGAAATGATTATTAGCAAGGCACGTACTGCATAACTATTCATAAGATCGCTGCATGACATGTGGCCCTGCAGGCTTATGCACGCAGCAACTATAAAAGCAAGTGCTTGATGCAAGCTAGCATCCATCCATCGATTGGACACTGCAAGCAAGCAAGGGAAAAGTCAAGTCATCATCCGATTTCATCCAATTCCAGATCATCATGAAGGTGTATACAAGTGTGATGCTGCTGCTCCTTGGCAGTGTTTTTGCCATTGCTGCTGCCGGACCAATCTCTGAGGCCTCTCTAAAGAGCATGATCAGTGAAGTCCTCAGTCAGGAGGTACAGTACAATGCAGGAATGCAAATGAGTAATTCTCCATGACCCTTGTATTATGAGCAGGCCAGGATCATAAGGGAATGGCTCAGCTATTGACGCATGTATTTGCCCATAATTGACATTACTTGCATGCAGCGGTGCTATAATTATCTGTTCATGCAAGTCTTCAAAGATATTTACAAGGTTCTCCTTATTGCTCATAGTTACCTGAAGCCAAGTATGCAACGTATGCAAGATGTCTTACACGTGTACACACCGTCAAGATTGACTTTGGAGGCTATGAATACATCTATAAATACAGAGCTTGCAAGAATGGTATGAAACACAATTAAAAATTTAAAGTGTTATACTATATACTTCAGTGTTAATTACATCTCTAGTATATAGCCTTTCTGAAACAAGCAATAATATTATTTGCCCAGTAAGGGTATCCAAATCTAGTTTGGCACAGATATTATAGATGAACATTGAAATCAGTTCAATAAAAATTAATTACTTCAAAGTTCATTGACCATTTTATTATTGCATATACTGAAGTTTTATCTCCACAAGGAGGGATATGATGTGACAAGTGTTTTATTAATATTGATGCAATTATAATTATTGCAGGTGGAAATTTGTGTTATGATGCTAGAGAGAACTTGCCCGAGCCATGTCCTGAGGGATTTTATGGGGAAAACTGCTACGTGATTGAATGGAAAGTTCAAGGACGAAGGTTTGAGCACTCCATCTGTGAAGACTGTAAGCAGCACTCCACGATTAAATAATAACATACAACTAGCAGTTATTGAGCCTTGCTATAATAAAACAGGGTATTATTATCGGTATACCATAGATCCCTACATAATGATGATCATGTATGTACATCTAATCGGTTCAAGTTACGATTATTGCATACTGTTTGTTCGTCAATTATTATGATTTCATTCTTTACATTATGCAGTTGGACCTCCATGCCAGGCTCCCATCACATACAGCAGATATGGAACCCAATACAGGCTTCTAAAAAGCGACAACTATGGAGTGTGCTATGCCCCCAACCCCATCTATCATGAGCCGACACCCAGACCATACGTTCAAAAGCTAGAGAATGCTAAGGCTACAAACTCTGTCAGCTTGTGTGAGGAGGGTGAAGGCTGCAAGGAAATCCCAAGTGTCACAAGTAGCTATAAGACTAATTTAATATTTTATGTACAAAATGCATTATACAATAGCTGTACCACCCGGCTTTTGGGGGGGGGGGGGGGGGGGGGGGGATAGGGAGCAGTAAGTATAATCTTGTACAGAATTGAATTTAAATCACAGCTACATCAATGCCTCAAAGAACAAGCATATTATGATTAAATTTTTTTTATTAATGAAGAGTTTATTGAACCCATGAGTATAATAATATTATCAGTATATTTTATCTCTCTCTACAGTCTTCAAACAAGATGACGATGACGATGATGATGATGATCATGATGACTGCTTCTGTATCAGGTACGGAAAACATGGACATAAAGTTTGTGGTGGAGAGTGCTCAGGATCTGATTAAGCAGCTGAACCACATTGATGCATTGGCCCTTAATCTTCGACCGCCCTTTTTAAACTTTGAACTCACTGAATTTCTCAAGTTTTTGTTTTGTCAATCATGTTCCTAGAATGCTAATTAATTATGATCTTCTCCACAATAATCAACTAGAGCTCTGTAGAGCACATTCCCCGCGCGCACATTGTGCAATCTATAGAATTACTTTTGTGTGCATGGCTATAATTATATGAACTTCAGAAAATTAGTGGAAGTGCTACTTAAGACTTATCTATTGTGCACAGTATATAGCACAGTAGAAAGCTTAACTAAGCTCTTCAATTTGTCACACCTTCTGGTATAATATACTTTCCCTGAAGCGTGGAAATTAGCCCGTATCATCTCAGTCCCGAAGGCAGGTGACTTGACCTATCCATCTAATTATTGGCCCGCTATATCTATCCTCTCAGTTGTCAGTAAACTTCTTGAGCGTCATGTCCATCAATATTATTGTTGTTTCAACATCTTAATGCTTATCCTTGCTTTTCTAGCTATATCTAACTGGCAATGGGGCATTCTTCCGGGCAGGAGCACTGCGTCTGCCTTGATATCAAAGTCACCCATGATTGGTTGCAACAGCTTGAGCAAGGGAACGAAGTCTGCTCTGTCTTCTTTGATCTAAAGAAGGCTTTTGATAGCTAGTGTTCCACACCATCTTCTGCTACAGAGACTAGTCCAAGTCAATACCAATCCATTCATTGTTCAATAGATCCGTAGTTATCTTACATCCAGATCTCAATTAGTAGTTGTTAGTGGTGAACATTCGATTCACCTGCCCTCTCTGTTCTTTCAGGGATGCAGGAAGGCTCTGTACTTAGCCCTTTATTATTTCGAATATTCATTAATGAAGTTACCCACCAGATCTCCCCTGGAAGTATAATGTCTCTATTCGCAGATTAGCTACATTGCTCTTTATAGACCATGCAGTCTCCTCTATCGAGGACTATAATATTATTATCATCCTACAAAACAATGCCACTGCAATAGTGAATTGGGTTGTAAATTCTCTTCTTTCTCTACAACGCAGTCTGAGACTTCACCCCCCTCCCATCTTAGTCAATAGTTCTCATCTGATAATATATTGAATCACTGGAAAAGGTTCAAAGATTTTCTTTAAGTGTCTGTTTCAAGAACTGGTCAGCTAGCCATGATCAGCTATATATACAATCAAAGTAATGTTTCCCCTCTTTCGGCCAGGCGTATACTAATGTAAGTCTCTGCCATCTGTAAGTTGGTCAACAACCTGATTGTCTATCCGGATCCCCCTATCCATTTTAGGGTCATTCAGTACAACAGCAGGCATTCTCATGTCCAACAACTGTGAGATATTCATTACAGGACAGCTCAATTCCTGCATTCTTTCTTTTCCGGGACTATTGCTCTGTGGAATTCCCTGCCACATTATGTTCTAACTTCACCTTCCCTCCCCTGTTATAAATCTCGTTTATCTTAGGGGGCTTGTCCAAAGTCCTTGTGGAAAAATTAACGTCATTATGACATTAGGGGGGAGGGGTCTTGGTCCATGACATTTTACACCTGCATTGTTAGTTGTGATTATGCATACTTGTGGTTGAACAAGTCTAGACATGCCTTCAGCAGTGTCAAAATTTGCATTTTAGTGACAGCTGCACTATGTATTAAGTGTACTCGTAGCTACAGGCAAGCAAGAAACTATTCACAGATGTGCAATGAAACCATAAAGACATAGCTAGCACTATAGAATACAAGTGAATACCAAATGTATAGGCTAAATGGAGCAGAATTACAGTTAAAGTATTGAATCCATGCTGAAATGTTGTGACGTAAATGGGGGGGGGGGGGGGGGGGGGGGGGGGAGGGTAAAAATTAATGTTAATGTCACAATGATGTTAATTTTTCCACAAGGACTTTGGATAAGGCCCCTTCACCTTATTAGTCTTATTAATTTATACTTGCTTACTTACTTTATATTATATCCGGTTACGTGCTTGTATTAGCTATAATTCTAGCTAGCTGTTACTCACTGTCATTAATTTTATTGCACAGAAATAAATAAAATGCATGCTAGGGCACACATGCATGCACAGCAGCAGCGAGTCTTTCAGCTCCCCACAGGAACCAGGATGTACATAATATTATATCCATCCGTCTGGGTGATCCGTGACCAGTAGCCAGGGTTCAAACAAAATCAATTGGCAATTGCAGACTATTACAGCTCAGAGTCTATGCATTCCCATGCATGGATGCAGGAAGCCACGATACCATGCAACTGAATTTGAAGCCATGTAAATGATGGAGAAGATTTTATTATATGTACAGCAAATCAAGGGAAAGATGGGAAGTGCATACGCCCCCACAGTACACCTTACCCTCTTAATTTGAATGGAGTTTATGCCACATACACCCGGATTGATGCAGCCCAATAGCAAACAATAGTCTAAGACCTATCTATTCAACACTGACCGAGAGCCTCTCAATATTATAATTTTATGCAGTTTCCTCCTACTTGTTTATTCAGACTCCATCCTCATAATATGTGATTTACTTGCGTTAATACGTGGGAACAGGGATGTAGATAATCAATCGCCTCACAAGAAATGATTATTAGCAAGGCACGTACTGTGCATAACTATTCATAAGATTGCTGCATGACATAATATGCATGGCCCTGCAGGTTAATGCATGCACGCAGCAACTATAAAAGCAAGTGCTTGATGCAAGCTAGCATCCATCCATCGATCATTGGACATTGCAACCAAGCAAGGGACAAGTCAAGTCATCATCCAATTTTCATCCGATTCCAGATCATCATGAAGGTGTATACAAGTGTGGTACTGCTGCTCCTTGGCAGTATTTTTGCCATTGCTGCTGCTGGACCAATCTCTGAGGCCTCTCTAAAGAGCATGATCAGTGAAGTCCTCAGTCAGGAGGTACAGTACAATGCAGGCATGCAAATGAGTAATTCTCCATGACCCTTGTATTATGAGCAGGCCAGGATCATAAGGGAATGGCTCAGCTATTGATGCATGTATTTGCCCATAATTGACATTACTTGCATGCAGCGGTGCTATAATTATCTGTTCATGCTCCTCATTGCTCATAGTTACCTGAAGCCAAGTATGCAACGTATGCAAGATGTCTTACACGTGTACACACCGTCAAGATTGACTTTGGAGGCTATGAATACATCTATAAATACAGAGCTTGCAAGAACGGTATGAAACACAATTAAAAAAGTATTGTACTATATTATGCTTCAGTGTTAATTACATCTCTAGTATAGCATTTCTGAAACAAGCAATAATATTATTTACCTAGTAAGGGTATCCAAATTTGGCACAGAGATTATAGATGAACATTGAAATCAGTTCAATAAAAAATTAATTACTTCAAGGTTCATTGACCATTTTTCTAATTGCATAACTGAAGTTTTATCAATACAATGGAGGGATATGATGTGACAAGTGTTGTATTAATATTGATGCAATTATAATTATTGCAGGTGGAAATTTGTGTTATGATGCTAGAGAGAACTTGCCCGAGCCATGTCCTGAGGGGTTTTATGGGGAAAACTGCTACGTGATTGAATGGAAAGTTCAAGGACGAAGGTTTGAGCACTCCATCTGTGAAGACTGTAAGCAGCACTCCACGATTAAATAATAACATACAACTAGAACCGGATGCAGTTATTGAGCCTTGCTATAATAAAACAGGGTATTATTATCGGTATACCATAGATCCCTACATAATGATAATCATGTATGTACATCTAATCGGTTCAAGTCACGATTATTGCATACTGTTTGTTCGTCAATTATTATGATTTCATTCTTTACATTATGCAGTTGGACCTCCGTGCCAGGCTCCCATCACATACAGCAGATATGGAACCCAATACAGGCTTCTAAAAAGCGACAACTATGGAGTGTGCTATGCCCCCAATCCCATCTATCATGAGCCAACACCCAGACCATACATTCAAAAGCTAGAGAATGCTAAGGCTACAAACTCTGTCAGCTTGTGTGAGGAGGGTGAAGGCTGCAAGGAAATCCCAAATGTCACAGGTAGCTATAAATATTTTATGTACAAAATACATTACAATAGCTGTACCACCCGGTTTTTTTTGGGCGGGGGGGGGGGGGGGGGGGGGGGGGGGGATAGGGAGCAGTAATTATAATCTTGTACAGGATAAAACTTAAATCACAGCAACATCAATGCCTCAAAGAACAAGCCTGTATGATTAAATTTTTTTATTGATGAAGCGGTGCTCCTTGGCTTATTGAATCCACGAGTATAATAATATTATCAGTGTGTTTTATCTCTTGCTACAGTCTTCAAACAAGATGACGATGACGATGATGATGATGATCATGATGACTGCTTCTGTATTAGGTACGGAAAACATGGACATAAAGTTTGTGGTGGAGAATGCTCCGGATCCGATTAAGCAGCTGAACCACATTGATGCACTGACCCTTGATCTTCGATTCCCCTTTTTAAACTTTGAACTCACTGAAATTTCTCTAGTTTTAGTTTTGTCACTCATGTTCCTAGAATACTGATAATTATGATCTTCTCCACAATAATCAATATTAATATTACTGAATGATGAGAATACCTACGTCAACCTCTGCTGCTACTTTCACAAGTGATAGTCCTGCAGGAGCCTCACACACCCACAGCCCCTACAAACTACCCTCTGACAATGTCGCTACTTCAACAGAATAGATACTTTTGCGGGCAAAATGAATGTACTTGAGTGCAGAACCCTCACTGCTACATGCATGCATGACTCATGCGCAAGTATAGCATGGCTCACTGTGTATGCTTGTTCAATATCAGGAATATTGAACTACACACTCTGCACCTGAACATGGTTAAGGTACTCTTCAGAGTCAGTGTATGATCTAGGAGTAGGGGAAAGCCACCTGGTTATGTCACTATACAAACTGAAAGCTTCTGCGACAACCTAAACTGAACTATGCACTTGAGATCCAGATGAGATCCGGCTTGATCCAGTCTACTCACAGTAGCTATAATTATTTAATCTATGATGAAGGAAATTACTCCATACCTCAACCGATGACTCAGACCATTGATGAGAGCATAACTATGTTTACAACTGAACAGACTCTGATAGGAACAACTGGTCATGAAGGTGACACGGAATCAGTCACGACGACTGTATTTGAAATACTATAGGTACTACAAATGAAGAAATAGCAACTATGACTATTTTTGCATCTACGTCGACGTCTCTGTCAATCTCTGCTGCTACTTTCACAAGTGATAGTCCTGGAGCTTCACAAACCCACAGCCCCCATGAAGCTACAACTAGCCCACCATCTGATAGCTACCTCATCTCAGCTGCCCTCTGACATTGATACTACTACAACTGAATCTACAACACTCAGATTCCAACAGTGATCGCTAGCACTGAATCACAGTCACATACAGATGAGGCAATGACTACTTCAGTGGATGTTACCACACCAGCTAGTGTGAATCTGGAAACCAGCAGTACTCCTATTGCGTCTACTTTACGGGATGGCCACGAAGGCTCAACAACAATATCAATGGAGCTCAGCCGATTATAACAACTACTGCTACAACTATAATATCATTATCTGAGACTGATAGTCACCAACTTCTATCTCGGGATCAATGGATTAAAGTGTTATAACAGAACCTGATAGAGTGCAACAAATTGAACAGGACAAGTACGATCGATGATGTATGGAAGGCTACCCAGCATAATCTGTTGCAGGTGTCCATATTATGATGATCACTCTTTTCAAGTCTTCATTGCATGCTTGTAAGAGAAGAAGAGGTCCCAGGCTGGTAATTGCTTGCTATATTATACAAGAAGTTATCTTCAACCGACAAAGTGATTAACCATGAAATTGAAATAGAAGAGTACTCCTTTTGTGAGATCTAGTAATTATTGAGTTTGACCTTATAGCCATGAAGGAGTGTTATAACTTATAAGTGTGTTTTAGCATATAACTCTGTAATGTTAGTTGTTCCAATGGATATCAATGCAATTATGTTGCTAAGTATTATAATTGTATTAACGAGCATTATGATTATGTGTGTCAAGGATTATATTGCTTCGATTTTTTTAGGGGCGTGTAAGAAGATGGATACAATAAAGTTTTCATACTGTATGCTCGAGCTCCTTGTCCTTCTTTGCTGCTAGTATGGAGTCAGCTACAGGGTCTACATCCTGCCAGAGCCAGGTGCCTTTTATCTCGGTGACTTCTCTGGGGATGACTGCATCACTTAGGGGCCTTGTCCAAAGTCCTTGTGGAAAAATTAACGTCATTATGACATTAACATTTTACCCCCCCTAACTGATTCTGCTCCATTTAGCCTACACAGTCGATATTCACTTGTATTCTACAGTGCTAGCTATGTCGTCATGGATTCATTGCATACCTGTGCTTCTTTAACAGTTTCTTGCTTGCCTGTAGCTACATGCACACTTTCAGCTATATAGGTAGTGCTGTCACAAAAATGTAAATTTTGACACTGCTGGAGGTGTGCCCAGACTTGTTCAACCACAAGAATGCATAATCACAACTAAAGCTAAAATCTGCTGACAATGCAGTTGTAAAACGTCATGGACCAAGACCCCCTCCCCCCCTAACGTCATAATGCCGTTAATTTTTCCACAAGGACTTTGGACAAGCCCCCTTAGTCAGACTACTTCTGCTAACCCCACCTTTGTCTACCACTCTACAACACTGATCTTCACTCCTGGAAATTATAGTTTACAAAATCCTGATACATTTTCTGTAGATAATATTGAAACTTTCATAATGATCGGGGACAGAGCTGAACTGCTCAATCTACGATGAAGGAAACGGCTTCAATCCAATATATCACACAGTATTATGACGGACGCTAGTATAACAGTTACTGCATGCTATTGGATCTACAACTGAACATGTAGCTAAAGCTAACCACTCATCATGAGGACATACAAACTGGATCATTGGTGACAATAACTACATCTACTGATATGAGTATATAGCACTATGGCAGCTAGTGATTCATCAACGCATACAAATAACCCACCATCTAGTAATATCATATCTCAATCAACCACTATCAAGGATACCACTATGACAACAAAGACAGAATCCAATCCAGGATCTCAGTTCACGGATTCTCCAATAGTGACAATAGGACCACAATCAAATGTTGATAAGGTGACACCCACTTCAGAGGCCTGGAAAGTACTGGTACTCCAGCAGCTAGCTATGTATACAGTAACTGTACCTGCAGTTCAAACGACGAATAACGGTACCTACCATTTCCTCAGCAGATATAATATAGCAGCCATGAAGGTTCAACAATAGGTGCAACTCAAAAATCAGAAAGTACAAACAGCTACTGGAAAGATCACCACCCAGCCAGAGACTGATATTAATTGGACCAATAATAATTATTTAGTAACAGAAACTGCATCTAGCTCTTCTGCAACTCCATCCGGACAAAATGAACTGCAAGCAGCTGAACAAGATAATACCCTACAGAACGCTAGCCAACATGGTCTACTACAGGTGGCCATAAGCTTGAGCTCCCTTGTAGTGCTTGCTACAAGAAATAACCTCAAGCTGCAGAAGCACACAGTGAGACTCAAGAAACCCAGGAGTACTCTTTTTGTGGAAATATAGTTGTTCCATCACTGTACTGTATAACTATAGGTATGAGCAATAAGTGCATGGTGATTGATAGTCTAAAACTTGTGTTGTAATAATAATATTATAGCTGACAGTGTATAGTTTCTCAATATTTGTGGTGTTCAGTAGTATTAAATTTTGTCTACGCATGCATCTGGTGTTTAAACTAAATCTAATACACTATTGTTTATCCACATGATTAGCAACCAGTCTTAATGCAGTAATAATCATAATATTATCTAGTCTTGTAATCCATGGACCATTAATATCAATGAATCTAACTAGCTATAGGCTAGGGTGATTATGCTAGTGCACACGCGCATGCACAGCAGCAGCATACAAGCCTTTCAGAATTACCAAACTCCTCACAATAATGTACCAGAATGCATAAAAATAGTATTATCAAGGGCTTATCGAGCTGAGCTGCATAAGCCCTTGCCATCTCTGGGTGATCCGTGACCAGTAGCCAGGGTTCAAATAAAATCAATTTAAGCATCTCCATTAATTTTTTTTCTTTATTATTGATGCATGTGTATACAATATGTCCAATAATACGGGAAATTGCAGACTATTATAGCTCTATGTATTCCCATGCATGGATGCAGGAAGCCACAATACCATGCAGGTGCATGGTGACTGAATCAGATTCTGAAGCCATTTCAAATGATGGAGGAAATTTTATTATATGTACAGCAAATTAAGGGAAGATGGGAAGTGCATAAGCCCCCACAGTACACCTTGCCCTCTTAATTTGAAAGGAGTTTATGCCACATACACCCGGATTGATGCAGCCCAATAGTAAACAATAGTCTAAGACCTGTCTATTCACACTGACTGAGGGCCTCTCAATGTTATAATTTTATGCAGTTTCCTCCTACTTCAGACTCCATCCTCATAACGTGATTTACTTGTGTTAATGTGTGGGAACAAGGATGTAAACAATCATTTGCCTCACAAGAAATGATTATTAGCAAGGCACGTAGCTATATACTGCATAACTATTCATAAGATCGCTGCATGACATGTGGCCATGCAGGCTCATGCATGCAGCAACTATAAAAGCAAGTGCTTGATGCAAGCTAGAGCATTGGACACTGCAATCAAGCAAGGGACAAGTCAAGTTATCATCCAATTTTCATCCAATTCCAGATCATCATGAAGGTGTATACAAGTGTGGTACTGCTGCTCCTTGGCAGTGTTTTTGCCATTGCTGCCGCTGGACCAATCTCTGAGGCCTCTCTAAAGAGCATGATCAGTGAAGTCCTCAGTCAGGAGGTACAGTACAATGCAGGAATGTAAATGAGTAATTCTCCGTGATCCTTGTATTATGAGCAGGCCAGGATCATAAGGGAATGGCTCAGCTATATTGATGCATGTATTTTCCCATAATAATTATTGATATTACTTGCATGTAGCGGTGCTATAATTATCTGTTCATGCAAGTCTTCAAAGATATTTACAAGGTTATCCTTTTTGCTCATATTATATAGTTACCTGAAGCCAAGTATGCAACATATGCAAGATGTCTTACACGTGTACACACCGTCAAGATTGACTTTGGAGGCTATGAATACATCTATAAATACAGAGCTTGCAAGAACGGTATGAAACACAATTAAAAAAGTGTTGTACTATATTATATTCAGTGTTAATTACATCTCTAGTATAGTATTTCTGAAACAAGCAATAACATTATTTGCCCAGTAAGGGTATCCAAATTTGGCACAGAGATTATAGATGAATATTGAAATCAGTTCAATAAAAATTAATTACTTCAAAGTTCATTGACCATTTTATAATTGCATAACTGAAGTTTTGTCAATACAATGGAGGGATATGATGTGACAAGTGTTGTATTAATATTGATGCAATTATAATTACTGCAGGTGGAAATTTGTGTTATGATGCTAGAGAGAACTTGCCCGAGCCATGTCCTGAGGGGTTTTATGGGGAAAACTGCTACGTGATTGAATGGAAAGTTCAAGGACGAAGGTTTGAGCACTCCATCTGTGAAGACTGTAAGCAGCACTCCACGATTAAATAATAACATACAACTAGAACCGGATGCAGTTATTGAGCCTTGCTATAATAAAACAGGGTATTATTATCGGTATACCATAGATCCCTACATAATGATAATCATGATTGTAGTAATGTACATCTAATCGGTTCAAATCACGATTATTATTCGTCAATTATTATGATTTCATTCTTTACATTATGCAGTTGGATCTCCGTGCCAGGCTCCCATCACATACAGCAGATATGGAACCCAATACAGGCTTCTAAAAAGCGACAACTATGGAGTGTGCTATGCCCCCAACCCCATCTATCATGAGCCGACACCCAGACCATACGTTCAAAAGCTAGAGAATGCTAAGGCTACAAACTCTGTCAGCTTGTGTGAGGAGGGTGAAGGCTGCAAGGAAATCCCAAATGTCACAGGTAGCTATAAGACTAATTTAATATTTTATGTACAAAATGCATTATACAATAGCTGTACCACCCGGCTTTTTTTTTGGGGGGGGGGGGGGGGGGGGGGGGGGGGAAGGGGGGGATAGGGAGCAGTAAGTATAATCTTGTATAGGATTGAATTTAAATCACAGCTACATCAATGCCTCAAAGAACAAGCATGTATGATTAAATTTTTTATTGATGAAGGGGTGCTCCTTGGCTTATTGAACCCACAAGTATAATAATATTATCAGTATACGTTTAATCTCCCTCTACAGTCTTCAAACAAGATGACAATGACGATGATGATGATGATCATGATGACTGCTTCTGTATTAGGTACGGAAAACATGGACATAAAGTTTGTGGTGGAGAGTGCTCCGGATCCGATTAAGCAGCTGAACCACATCAATGCATTGACCCTTGATCTTCGACCCCTTTTTAAACTTTGAACTCACTGAAATTTCTCTAGTTTTAGTTTTGTCAATCATGTTCCTAGAAAACTGATAATTATGATCTTCTCCACAATAATATTACTGAGTGATGAGAATACCTACGTCAACCTCTGTTGCTAGCTACTTTCACAAGTGATAGTCCTGCAGGAGCCTCACACACCCACAGCCCCTACAAACTACCCTCTGACAATAATATTGCTACTTCAACAGAATACTGATACTTTTGCTGGCAAAATGAATGCACTTGAGTGCAGAACCCTCACCGCTACATACATGCATGACTCATGCACAAGTATAGCATGCATGGCTCACTGTGTATGCTTGTTCAATATCAGTGAATATTGAACTATATACCCTGCACCTGAACATGGTTATGGTATACTGTTCAAGTCTCTTCAGAGTCAATGTATGACCTAGGAGTAGGGGAAAGGCACCTGGCTATGTCACTATACAAACTGAAAGCTTCTACAACAACCTAAACTAAACTATGCACTTGAGAACCCACTGCCTGTTTATACACTATCACTGCACTGACAACTGACCAGCCTGGCACAGAATTGTTATCGGTCAATGTGTCCTGGATACGTACTTTCTCTCAGACGACCCATATCATAAGAGGGACGGATTGCGTGCAGCGAGGGTTAATTACTCAATAAATTTCACAATAGCACACACAGTAACTCAGCAGGAAATGGAGGTGTGTTCTATGTTCAAAGATCCAACAGTGATAGCAACATCAACATAGTAACTGAGAGCAAACCTATTAGTAACAGTGCGGGTATATTATAAGCAAGGAGGTGTTATGGATATATCGGAGGAGTGACTCTTACAATGGATATGGACACAGTCATAGCCAAAAACACTGCTAGTAGCTAGCTCTGGTGATATAATCAGTGCACGTGTCAGTCAGATTACTGCTTATGGACTTGAAGCTCGACTTGATCCAGTCTAGCTACCCACGGTAGCTATCATTGTTTAATCTATAATGAAGGAAATAGCTCCATACCTCAACCGATAACTCAGATCATTTCAACTGATGAGAGCACAACTATGTTCACAACTGAACAGACTCTGATAGGAACAACTGGTCATGAAGGTGACACTAGCTGAATCGGTCACAACGACTGTATTTGAAATACTATAGGTACTACAAATGAAGAAATAGCAACTACGACTACTTTTGCATCTACGTCTCAGTCAACCTCGCTGCTACTTTCAGAAGTGATAGTTCTGGAGCCTCACACACCCACAGCCCCTATGAGGCTACAATTGGCCCACCATCTGATAGCTACCACATCTCAACTGCCCTCTGATAATGATGCTACTACAACTGAATCTAACACTCAGATTCCAACAGCGATTGCTAGCACTGAATGACAGTCACATACAGATGAAGTAATGACTACTTCAGTGGATGTTACCACACCAACTAGGGTGAATCTGGAAACCAGTAGTTCTCCTATTGCGTCTACTTCACGGGATGATCACGAAGGCTCAACAACAATATCAACGGAGCTCGCTATATTACAACAGCTACCACTACAACCATATCATTATCTGAGACCGATAGTCACCAACTTCTGTCTCGGGATCAATGCATGGATTTAAGCATTATAACAGATCCTGATAGAGTGCAACAAATTGAACAGGACAAGTATGATCGATGATGTATGGAAGGGTACCCAGCATAATCTGTTGCAGGTATCCATAATTTCTCTAATGGTTCTCTACATAGTTTGCATCACTGTCTGTGCTATGATGATCACTCTTTCTTCATTGCTTGTAAGAGAAGAAGAGGTCCCAGGCTGGTAACTGCTTGCTACAAGAAGTTATATCTTCAACTGACAAAGAACTAGAAGTGATTAAACATGAAATTGAAATAGAAGAGTACTCCTTTGTGAGATCTAGTAATAATTATTGAGTTTGACCTTATAGCCATGAAGGAGTGTTATAACTTTATAAGTGTGTTTTAGCACAATGTTAGTTGTTCCAATGGATATCCATGTATTACCAATTATGTTGCTAACAGTGGCGTACCCAGGGGGGTGCTCAGGGTGCTGGAGCACCCCCATCAGCTCTGGCACAACAGCCAGTTCAGTAGCTCAGTGACAAATATTGTTACTGATAATCAATGACTGGAAGCTACTACCAACAATAAACTTACTGGCCTCTAAAATTCGCTCCCAAAACAGCAGTTTCTCGTCTCTATTCGGCCTAAAACAACTGTCTTTGTCAGCCAGCTACCTTCAAGAACGCGTTTAATTAGGGGTGTGGTCAACATTTTGGGGGCGTGGCTAAAATTTTGCGCGCGCGCTTCGCGCGCGTATGTCTTAGCACCCCCCTCCCTCAAATCCTGGGGACGCCACTGGCTAAGTATTATAATTGTATTCATTATGCCAGATTATGTGTGTCAAGGATTATATTGCTTCGATTGTTTTTAGGGGCATGTAAGAAGATGGATGCAATAAAGTTTTCATACTGTATGCTCCTTGTCCTTCTTTGCTGCCAGTATGGAGTCAGCTACAGGGTCTACATCCTGCCAGAGCCAGGTGCCTTTTGTCTCGGTGACTTCTCTGGGGATGACTGCATCACTTGGTCAGACTACTTCTGCTAACCCCACCTTTATCTACCACTCTATAGTTTACGAAATCCCGATACATTTTCTGTAGGTAATATTGAAATTTTCATAATGATCAGGGACAGAGCTCAACTGGAATTCCTACTATCACTCTCTAATATTGGATATGTTGGAATACATAACTTTTCTGGAAACTCGTAGCAGTTATGGATTTGATTTTTGTGATGTACATCATTTTGTAATAGAGAACTGTATCCTTTACGAAGAACGCCTTTCATTCTATACAAATTACCCCAGAAACAGTTTGGTTAATATTGTTAGTAGTACATTTGAAAGGGTGTTAATTGATACTCACTCATATTCATCCACGTTTACCACTACCTTGATAATAAGTTCCAGTCTATTCACCAAATACTTAGAAAGGGTAATTATAATAACAGGCTATAATATAGCATTATTATTTGTTATTGATTTGTATAACACAGCACAACAGGTGCAACAGCCCTATAATATTATATTAAAGTAAAAATTAAAATTTAATTCCAGAAGGTTACTGTTCATAGGTCATAAATATAGCACAGAATTCAGGTAAATGACTTCAGGCGGGAATGAAACTGGCACCCAAAAGCTTTCATCATGGGTCTCAATCTCTACAACAGGTACATAATTCTCACGTAACTGAACGTCGAGGCAAAGACACTCAGGCACATCCAAATTACAATCACTTGACTCAGCACTAGCAGGCTTCATAGCCTTTTGATTCAGTTTGATAGGAGACCAACTCTTCGACCCATCACTGTACATGTGTTCAACACTCAAACCAGGAGTATTGTCTATCTCTTGGTAGTATACTTCATCATTGGAATCAATTATCCAAACCAATCGATTTACGAACAATAATTATTATGTGCCAAACAATCTTGTATACATTCAGAGCTCCCTCACAGTGGTTGATTGCCTACTTGATAGAAATCATAATATTACTGGAACTAATACTGGTGCATTGTACAGCACTGGTAATAATAATAGCATGCAACTGTACTGATACCAGTGCAGGATATGCCATTGTTGGTCTTCAAAATGTTAATATCACTGGGTGCATGTATATTTAGTAACACACAGTCTAGTTCAGTTATGCATATTACCTCACAGTATTCAGGAGCAGCATGCAGAGCAATCCATAGCCAAGCCAGTGCACGTGTGATAGTGACTAATAGTGATGTCTTTGATGTCAAAACGGTCGACTGGGAGAGGAGGTATGATACACAGTAGCATTTCTGTTACCCTAACTAATTGCACCATTATAAACAGCACTGCTGTATGTGGAGATGGAGGAGCAGTCTACAGTGAAGGACTGATAAATGTACTCAGCTAGTTCTCATCTTATCAACAACTCAGTAATGGATGCTAATAGCAGAGGAGGATCATTATACAGCTCACTGTCTGTAATGATTGCCAATTGCAGTATAATCAACAGCTAATAGATGCAACTGCATAATATTATGGTGGTGCTGTTTATGGCAGGGAAGTAACCATCAGTGATAGTATTCTAAAGGGGACTGTAGCAACCGTAGGTGAAGGAGCAGTGTACAGCATTAATACTGTAGACGTGGTCAATAGCAGATTCAAAGATTGCAGCGTGAGTACTGGAAATGGTGGGGCAATTTACAGTGGAAGTGATATGATAGTTGTCAACAGTACCATAAGCGATTGCTCTGCACTCTATGGGAAAGGAGGTGCTCTCTTTTCCACATCTGCTTCAAGTTCAGTCACTTTTATTACATTATCTTAACTTATAGCAATTTCAGCAATAATTCTGCCACAAGCGGTGGAGTCTTGTTGTACACTGATGGTCCCTACCATTGTCACATGCAATTTTCTGATATATAGTATCTACGTCTAACAAAGCACTGGGCAGCATCACTGGTGGTGGAGTAGCCTACATTGGAAATACCACTCTATCAATCAACAACAGTGTATTTAGGGACAACATAGCTGGTGCTGATGGTGGAGTATCGGACTTGAGCTTTTCCAATGTGAGTGTGCAACATAGCTTGTTCATTGAAAATGAAGCTAAGAACAATGGATCTGCATGGAGGTGTATTTTTTGGACGAAAGTACACAACCAACTTCACTATAACAGACACTGACTTTGCAAGCTATTCTGCAGGGAATGGTGGTGTATTCTATCTTCGAAGATTTAACAGTCATGTTAATAATATTATACATTCCTTGAAAATACTGCTGACTACAAGGGAGGTGTTATGGACTTAGGAGGAGTGACTCTTACAATGGACATGGACACAGTCATAGCCAACAACACTGCTGGTAGCTCTGGAAATGTAATCAGTGCATGTATCAGTCAGATTACTGCTTTAGTTATGGACTTGAAGCTCGGCTTGATCTAGTCTACCCATTGTACTGCTCAATCTATACGATGAAGGAAACGGCCTCAATCCAATATCACATAGCTAGTATTACAACAGATGCTAGTAGAACAGTTACTGCTATTGGATCTACAATTGAACATGTACAGCCAACCACTCATCACAAGGACATACACACTGGATCATCGGCGACAACAACTGCATCTATACTGAATCATATGAGTAGCACTATGGCAGCTAGTGATCCATCAACGCATACAACTAACCCACCATCTAATACCACATCGCAACCAACCACTATCGAGGACACCACTATGACAACGATAGAATCCAATCCTCAGTTTACGGATTCTCCAATAGTGACAATAGGACCACAGTCAAAATTAATGTCGACAAGGTGACACCCACTTCAGAGGAAAGTACTAGTACTCCAGCAGCTACGTATACAGTAACTGTACCTGCAGCTCAAACGACGAATAACTCTACTATTTCCTCAGTAGATAGCAGCCATGAAGGTTTAACAACAAGTGCAAATCAACAGTCAGAAAGTACATTAGCTGCTGGCAAGATTACCACCCAGCCAGAGACTGATGATTGGGCCAATAATTTAGCAACAGAAACTGCATCTAGCCCTTCTGCAACTCCATCCGGACAAAATGAACTGCAAGCAGCTGAACAAGATAATACCCGGCTACAGAATGCTAGCCAACATGGCCAACATGGTCTACTACAGGTGGCCATAAGCTCCCTCGTAGTGCTTGCTATGGTGTGTATCACAGTCTGTGCATTCATGGTGACTGTTTTCATCGTGGCTTGCAAGAGAAACAGAGCACATTTTACCCATAGCCGAGGTCGCTACAAGAAACTACCTCAAGCTGCAGAAGCACACAGTGAGACTCAAGAAGCCCAGGAGTACTCTTTTATGGAAATCTAGTTGTTCCATCACTGTACTGTATAACTAGGTATGAGCAATAAGTGGTGATTGATAGTCTAAAACTTGTGTTGTAATAATATTATAGCTGACAGTGTATAGTTTCTCAATATTTGTGGTGTTCAGTAGTATTAAATTTTGTCTATGCATGCATCTGATGTTTAAACTAAATCTAATACACTATTGTTTATCCACATGATTAGCAACCAGTCTTAATGCAGTAATAATCATAATAATAATATTATTATCTAGTCTTGTAATCCATGGATCATTATTATCAATGAATCTAACTAGCTATAGGCTAGGGTGACTATGCTAGTGCACAAAGTCATGCACATGCACAGCAGCAGCAAGCCTTTCAGAATTACCAAACTCCTCACAATAATGTACCAGGATGCACAAAAATAGTATTATCAAGGGCTTATCGAGCTGAGCTGCATAAGCCCTTGCCATCTCTGGGTGATCCGTGACCAGTAGCCAGGGTTCAAATAAAATCAATTTAAGCATCTCCATTAATTATTTTCTTTATTATTGATGCATGTGTATACAATATGTCCAATAATACGGGAAATTGCAGACTGTTATAACTCTATGTATTCCCATGCATGGATACAGGAAGCCACAATACCATGCAGGTGCATGGTGACTGAATTAGATTCTGAAGCCATTTCAATAATGGAGGAGATTTTATTATATATACAGCAAACTAAAGGAAGATGGGAAGTGCATGAGCTCCCACATTACACCTTGCCCTCTTAATTTGAATGGAGTTTATGCCACATACACCCGGATTGATGCAGCCCAATAGTAAACAATAGTCTAAGACCTGTCTATTCATCACTGATCAAGAGCCTCTCAATGTTATAATTTTATGCAGTTTCCTCCTTCTTCAGACTCCATCCTCATAATGTGATTTACTTGTGTTAATGTGTGGGAACAAGGATGTAGACAATCATTTGCCTCACAAGAAATTATTATTAGCAAGACACGTACTGCATAACTATTCATAAGATCGCTGCATGACATGTGGCCCTGCAGGCTCATGCATGCAGCAACTATAAAAGCAAGTGCTTGATGCAAGCTAGCATCCATCCATCGATTGGACACTGCAAGCAAGCAAGGGACAAGTCAAGTTATCATCCAATTTTCATCCGATTCCAGATCATCATGAAGGTGTATACAAGTGTGGTACTGCTGCTCCTTGGCAGTGTTTTTACCATTGCTGCTGCTGGACCAATCTCTGAGGCCTCTCTAAAGAGCATGATAAGTGAAGTCCTCAGTCAGGAGGTACAGTACAATGCAGGAATATAAATGAGTAATTCTCCGTGACCCTTGTATTATGAGCAGGCCAGGATCATAAGGGAATGGCTCAGCTATTGATGCATGTATTTGCCCATATTAATTGACATTACTTGCATGTAGCGTTGCTATAATTATCTGTTCATGCAAGTCTTCTTACAAGGTTATCCTTTTTGCTCATATATTATTATAGTTACCTGAAGCCAAGTATGCAACGTATGCAAGATGTCTTACACGTGTACACACCGTCAAGATTGACTTTGGAGGCTATGAATACATCTATAAATACAGAGCTTGCAAGAATGGTATGAAACACATGCAATTAAAAAAGTATTGTACTATATTATACTTCAGTGTTAATTACATCTCTAGTATAGCATTTCTGAAACAAGCAATAACATTATTTGCCCAGTAAGGGTATCCAAATTTGGTACAGAGATTATAGATGAACGTTGAAATCAGTTCAATAAAAATTAATTACTTCAAAGCTCATTGACCATTTTATTATTGCATAACTGAAGTTTTATCAATACAATGGAGGGATATGATGTGACAAGTGTTTTATTAATATTGATGCAATTATAATTATTGCAGGTGGAAATTTGTGTTATGATGCTAGAGAGAACTTGCCCGAGCCATGTCCTGAGGGGTTTTATGGGGAAAACTGCTACGTGATTGAATGGAAAGTTCAAGGACGAAGGTTTGAGCACTCCATCTGTGAAGACTGTAAGTAGCACTCTATGATTAAATAACAACATACAACTAGAACCGGATGCAGTTATTGAGCCTTGCTATAATAAAACAGGGTATTATTATCGGTATACCATAGATCCCTACATAATGATAATCATGTATGTACATCTAATCGGTTCAAGTTACGATTATTGCATACTGTTTGTTCGACAGTTATTATGATTTCATTCTTTACATTATGCAGTTGGACCTCCATGCCAGGCTCCCATCACATACAGCAGATATGGAACCCAATATAGGCTTCTAAAAAGCGACAACTATGGAGTGTGCTATGCCCCCAACCCCATCTATCATGAGCCGACACCCAGACCATACGTTCAAAAGCTAGAGAATGCTAAGGCTACAAACTCTGTCAGCTTGTGTGAGGAGGGTGAAGGCTGCAAGGAAATCCCAAATGTCACAGGTAGCTATAAGACTAATTTAATATTTTATGTAAAAAATGCATTATACAATAGCTGTACCACCCGGCTTTTTTTTTTTTTTTTGGGGGGGGGGGGGGGGGGGGGGATAGGGAGCAGTAAGTATAATCTTGTATAGGATTGAATTTAAATCACAGCTACATCAATGCCTCAAAGAACAAGCATGTATGATTAAATTTTTTATTGATGAAGGGGTGCTCCTTGGCATATTGAACCCACAAGTATAATAATATTATCAGTATACGTTTAATCTCCCTCTACAGTCTTCAAACAAGATGACAATGACGATGATGATGATGATCATGATGACTGCTTCTGTATTAGGTACGGAAAACATGGACATAAAGTTTGTGGTGGAGAGTGCTCCGGATCTGATTAAGCAGCTGAACCACATCAATGCATAGACCCTTGATCTTCGACCCCTTTTTAAACTTTGAACTCACTGAAATTTCTCTAGTTTTAGTTTTGTCAATCATGTTCCTAGAATACTGATAATTATGATCTTCTCCACAATAATATTACTGAGTGATGAGAATACCTACGTCAACCTCTGTTGCTAGCTACTTTCACAAGTGATAGTCCTGCAGGAGCCTCACACACCCACAGCCCCTACAAACTACCCTCTGACAATAATATTGCTACTTCAACAGAATACTGATACTTTTGCTGGCAAAATGAATGCACTTGAGTGCAGAACCCTCACCGCTACATGCATGCATGACTCATGCACAAGTATAGCATGCATGGCTCACTGTGTATGCTTGTTCAATATCAGTGAATATTGAACTACATACCCTGCACCTGAACATGGTTATGGTATACTGTTCAAGTCTCTTCAGAGTCAGTGTAGCTATGACCTAGGAGTAGGGGAAAGGCACCTGGCTATGTCACTATACAAACTGAAAGCTTCTACAACAACCTAAACTGAACTATGCACTTGAGAACCCACTGCCTGTTTATACACTATCACTGCACTGACAACTGACCAGCCTGGCACAGAATTGTTATCGGTCAATGTGTCCTGTATACGCACTTTCTCTCAGACGACCCATATACCATTTAGCATAAGAGGGACGGATTGCGTGCAGCGAGGGTTAATTACTCAATAAATTTCACAATAGCACACACAGTAACTCAGCAGGAAATGGAGGTGTGTTCTATGTTCAAAGATCCAACAGTGATAGCAACATCAACATAGTAACTGAGAGCAAACCTATTAGTAACAGTGCGGGTATATTATAAGCAAGGAGGTGTTATGGATATATCGGAGGAGTGACTCTTACAATGGATATGGACACAGTCATAGCCAAAAACACTGCTAGTAGCTAGCTCTGGTGATATAATCAGTGCACGTGTCAGTCAGATTACTGCTTATGGACTTGAAGCTCAACTTGATCCAGTCTAGCTACCAACGGTAGCTATCATTGTTTAATCTATAATGAAGGAAATAGCTCCATACCTCAACTGATAACCCAGATCATTTCAACTGATGAGAGCACAACTATGTTCACAACTGAACAGACTCTGATAGGAACAATCGGTCATGAAGGTAACACTGAATTGATCACGACGACTGTATTTGAAATACTATAGGTACTACAAATGAAGAAATAGCAACTACGACTACTTTTGCATCTATGTCTCAGTCAACCTCGCTGCTACTTTCAGAAGTGATAGTTCTGGAGCCTCACACACCCACAGCCCCTATGAGGCTACAATTGGCCCACCATCTGATAGCTACTACATCTCAACTGCCCTCTGATAATGATGCTACTACAACTGAATCTAACACTCAGATTCCAACAGTGATCACTAGCACTGAATGACAGTCACATACAGATGAGCTAATGACTACTTCAGTGGATGTTACCACACCAGCTAGGGTGAATCTGGAAACCAGCAGTTCTCCTATTGCGTCTACTTTACGGGATGATCACGAAGGCTCAACAACAATATCAATGGAGCTCAGCCGATTATAACAACTAGCTACTGCTACAACTATATCATTATCTGAGACTGATAGTCACCAACATCTGTCTTGGGATCAATGGATTAAAGTGTTATAACGGATCCTGATAGAGTGCAACAAATTGAACAGGACAAGTACGATCGATGATGTATGGAAGGGTACCCAGCATAATCTGTTGCAGGTGTCCATAATTTCTCTAATGGTTCTCTGCATAGTTTGCATTGCTGTCTGTGCTATGATGATCACTCTTTCTTCATTGCTTGTAAGAGAAGAAGAGGTCCCAGGCTGGTAACTGTTTGCTACAAGAAGTTATATTCAACTGACAAAGATCTAGAAATGAAATTGAAATAGAAGAGTACTCCTTTGTGAGATCTAGTAATAATTATTGAGTTTGACCTTATAGCCATGAAGGAGTGTTATAACTTTATAAGTGTGTTTTAGCACAATGTTAGTTGTTCCAATGGATATCCATGTATTGCCAATTATGTTGCTAAGTATTATAATTGTATCCATTATGCCAGATTATGTGTGTCAAGGATTATATTGCTTCGATTGTTTTTAGGGGCATGTAAGAAGATGGATACAATAAAGTTTTCATACTGTATGCTCCTTGTCCTTCTTTGCTGCCAGTATGGAGTCGGCTACAGGGTCTACATCCTGCCAGAGCCAGGTGCCTTTTGTCTCGGTGACTTCTCTGGGGATGACTGCATCACTTGGTCAGACCGTACTTCTGCTAACACCACCTTTGTCTACCACTCTATAACACTGATCTTCACTCCTGGAAATTATAGTTTACGAAATCCCGATACATTTTCTGTAGGTAATATTGAAATTTTCATAATGATCAGGGACAGAGCTCAACTGGAATTCCTACTATCACTCTCTAATATTGGATATGTTGGAATACATAACTTTTCTGGAAACTCGTAGCAGTTATGGATTTGATTTTCGTGATGTACATCATTTTGTAATAGAGAAGTGTATCCTTTACGAAGAATGCCTTTCATTCTATACAAATTACCCCAGAAACAGTTTGGTTAATATTGTTAGTAGTACATTTGAAAGGGTGTTAATTGATATTCACTCATATTCATCCACGTTTACCACTACCTTGATAATAAGTTCCAATCTATTCACCAAATACTTAGAAAGGGTAATTATAATAACAGGCTATAATATAGCATTATTATTTGTTATTGATTTGTATAACACAGCACAATAGGTGCAACAGCCCTATAATATTATAAAAAAATTAAATTTAATTCCAGAAGGTTACTGTTCATAGGTCATAAACATAGCACAGAATTCAGGTTGATGACTTCAGGCGGGAATGAAACTGGCACCCAAAAGCTTTCATCATGGGTCTCAATCTCTACAACAGGTACATAATTCTCACGTAACTGAACGTCGAGGCAAAGACACTCAGACACATCCAAATTACAATCACTTGACTCAGCACTAGCAGGCTTCATAGCCTTTTGATTCAGTTTGATAGGAGACCAACTACTCGACCCATCACTGTGTTCAACACTCAAACCAGGAGTATTGTCTATCACTTGGTAGTATACTTCATCATGGGAATCAATTATCCAAACCAATCGATTTACGAACAATAATTATTATGTGCCAAACAATCTTGTATACATTCAGAGCTCCCTCACAGTGGTTGATTGCCTACTTGATAGAAATCATATTACTGGAACTAATACTGGTGCATTGTACAGCACTGGTAATAATAACAGCAACTGTACTGATACCAGTGCAGGATATGCCATTGTTGGTCTTCAAAATGTTAATATCACTGGCTGTATGCTTAGTAACACACAGTCTAGTTCAATTATGCATATTACCTCACAGTATTCAGGAGCAGCATGCAGAGCAATCCATAGCCAAGCCAGTGCACGTGTGATAGTGACTAATGGTGATTTCTTTGATGTCAAAGCGACTGGGAGAGGAGGTATGATACACAGTAGCATTAATTTCTGTTACCCTAACTAATTGCACCATTATAAACAGCACTGCTGAATGTGGAGATGGAGGAGCAGTCTACAGTGAAGGACTGATAAATGTACTCAGCTAGTTCTCACCTTATCAACAACTCAGTAATGGATGCTAATAGCAGAGGAGGATCATTATACAGCTCACTGTCTGTAATGATTGCCAATTGTAGTATAATCAACAGCTAATAGATGCAACTGCATAATATTATGGTGGTGCTGTTTATGGCAGGGAAGTAACCATCAGTGATAGTATTCTAAAGGGGACTGTAGCAACCGTAGGTGGAGGAGCAGTGTACAGCATTAATACTGTAGATGTGGTCAATAGCAGATTCAAAGATTGCAGCGTGAGTACTGGAAATTGTGGAGCAATTTACAGTGGAAGTGATATGATAGTTGTCAACAGTACCATAAGTGATTGCTCTGCACTCTATGGGAAAGGAGGTGCTCTCTTCTCCACATCTGCTTCAAGTTCAGTCACTTTTATTATATTATCTTAACTTATAGCAATTTCAGCAATAATTCTGCCACAAGCGGTGGAGTCTTGTTGTACACTGATGGTCCCTACCATTGTCACATGCAATTTTCTGATATATAGTATCTACGTCTAACAAAGCACTGGGCAGCATCACTGGTGGTGGAGTAGCCTACATTGGAAATACCACTCTATCAATCACCAACAGTGTATTTGGGGACAACATAGCTGGTGCTGATGGTGGAGTATCGGACTTGAGCTTTTCCAATGTGAGTGTGCAACATAGCTTGTTCATTGAAAATGAAGCTAAGAACAATGGATCTGCATGGAGGTGTATTTTTTGGACGAAAGTACACAACCAACTTCACTATAACAGACACTGACTTTGCAAGCAATTCTGCAGGGAATGGTAGTGTATTCTATCTTCGAAGATTTAACAGTCATGTTAATAATATTATACATTCCTTGAAAATACTGCTGACTACAAGGGAGGTGTTATGGACTTAGGAGGAGTGACTCTTACAATGGACATGGACACAGTCATAGCCAACAACACTGCTGGTAGCTCTGGAAATGTAATCAGTGCATGTGTCAGTCAGATTACTGCTTATGGACTTGAAGCTCGGCTTGATCTAGTCTACCCATTGTACTGCTCAATCTATACGATGAAGGAAACGGCCTCAATCCAATATCACATAGCTAGTATTACAACAGATGCTAGTAGAACAGTTACTGCTATTGGATCTACAACTGAACATGTACAGCCAACCACTCATCACAAGGACATACACACTGGATCATTGGCGACAACAACTGCATCTATACTGATATGAGTAGCACTATGGCAGCTAGTGATCCATCAACGCATACAACTAACCCACCATCTAATACCACATCGCAACCAACCACTATCGAGGACACCACTATGACAACGAAGACGGAATCCAATCCTCAGTTTACGGATTCTCCAATAGTGACAATAGGACCACAGTCAAAATTAATGTCGACAAGGTGACACCCACTTCAGAGGAAAGTACTAGTACTCCAGCAGCTACGTATAAACAGTAACTGTACCTGCAGCTCAAACGACGAATAACTCTACTATTTCCTCAGTAGATAGCAGCCATGAAGATTCAACAAGTGCAAATCAACAGTCAGAAAGTACAACAGCTGCTGACAAGATTACCACCCAGCCAGAGACTGATAATTGGGCCAATAATTTAGTAACAGAAACTGCATCTAGTCGTTCTTCAATTAACTCAATCCGGACAAAATGAACTGCAAGCAGCTGAACAAGATGATATACCCTACAGAATGCTAGCCAATATGGTCTACTACAGGTGGCATTAGCTCCCTCGTAGTGCTTGCTATGCCGGTGTGCATTACAGTCTGTGCAATCATGGTGACTGTTTTCATCATGGTTTGTAAGAGAAATAGAGCACAGTTTACCCATAGCCGAGGTCGCTACAAGAAACTACCTCAAGCTGCAGAAGCGCGCAGTGAGACTCAAGAAACCCAGGAGTACTCTTTTTGTGGAAATCTAGTTGTTCCATCACTGTACTGTATTAACTAAGTATGAGCAATAAGTGGTGATTGATAGTCTAAAACATATTATAGCTGACAGTGTATAGTTTCTCAATATTTGTGGTGTTCAGTAGTATTAAATTTTGTCTACGTATGCATCTAGTGTTTAAACTAAATCTAATACACTATTGTTTATTCCACATGATTAGCAACCAGTCTTAATGCAGTAATAATCATAATAATAATATTATTATCTAGTCTTGTATTCCATGGACCATTAATATCAATGGATCTATAACTAGCTATAGGCTAGGGTGACTATATCATGCTAGTGCACACGCACATGCACAGCAGCAGCAAGCCTTTCAGAATCACCAAACTCCTCACAATAATGTACCAGGATGCATAAAAATAGTATTATCAAGGGCTTATTGAGCTGAGCTGCATAAGCCCTTGCCATCTCTGGGTGATCCGTGACCAGTAGTCAGGGATCAAATAAAATCAATTTAAGCATCTCCATTAATTTTCTTTATTTTTGATGCATGTGTATACAATATGTCCAATAATACAGGAAATTGCAGACTATTATAGCTCTATGTATTCCCATGCATGGATGCAGGAAGCCACAATACCATGCAGGTGCATGGTGACTGAATCAGATTCTGAAGCCATTTCAAATGATGGAGGAAATTTTATTATATGTACAGCAAATTAAGGGAAGATGGGAAGTGCATAAGCCCCCACAGTACACCTTGCCCTCTTAATTTGAAAGGAGTTTATGCCACATACACCCAGATTGATGCAGCCCAATAGTAAACAATAGTCTAAGACCTGTCTATTCACACTGACTGAGGGCCTCTCAATGTTATAATTTTATGCAGTTTCCTCCTACTTCAGACGCCATCCTCATAACGTGATTTACTTGTGTTAATGTGTGGGAACAAGGATGTAAACAATTATTTGCCTCACAAGAAATGATTATTAGCAAGGCATGTACTGCATAACTATTCATAAGATCGCTGCATGACATGTGGCCCTGCAGGCTCATGCATGCAGCAACTATAAAAGCAAGTGCTTGATGCAAGCTAGAGCATTGGACACTGCAACCAAGCAAGGGACAAGTCAAGTTATCATCCAATTTTCATCCAATTCCAGATCATCATGAAGGTGTATACAAGTGTGGTACTGCTGCTCCTTGGCAGTGTTTTTGCCATTGCTGCCGCTGGACCAATCTCTGAGGCCTCTCTAAAGAGCATGATCAGTGAAGTCCTCAGTCAGGAGGTGCAGTACAATGCAGGCATGCAAATGAGTAATTCTCCATGACCCTTGTATTATGAGCAGGCCAGGATCATAAGGGAATGGCTCAGCTATATTGATGCATGTATTTGTCCATAATTGACATTACTTGCATGTAGCGGTGCTATAATTATCTGTTCATGCAAGTCTTCAAAGATATTTACAAGGTTATCCTTTTTGCTCATATTATATAGTTACCTGAAGCCAAGTATGCAACATATGCAAGATGTCTTACACGTGTACACACCGTCAAGATTGACTTTGGAGGCTATGAATACATCTATAAATACAGAGCTTGCAAGAACGGTATGAAACACAATTAAAAAAGTGTTGTACTATATTATATTCAGTGTTAATTACATCTCTAGTATAGTATTTCTGAAACAAGCAATAACATTATTTGCCCAGTAAGGGTATCCAAATTTGGCACAGAGATTATAGATGAATATTGAAATCAGTTCAATAAAAATTAATTACTTCAAAGCTCATTGACCATTTTATAATTGCATAACTGAAGTTTTATCAATACAATGGAGGGATATGAAGTGACAAGTGTTGTATTAATATTGATGCAATTATAATTACTGCAGGTGGAAATTTGTGTTATGATGCTAGAGAGAACTTGCCCGAGCCATGTCCTGAGGGGTTTTATGGGGAAAACTGCTACGTGATTGAATGGAAAGTTCAAGGACGAAGGTTTGAGCACTCCATCTGTGAAGACTGTAAGCAGCACTCCACGATTAAATAATAACATACAACTAGAACCGGATGCAGTTATTGAGCCTTGCTATAATAAAACAGGGTATTATTATCGGTATACCATAGATCCCTACATAATGATAATCATGTAGCTATGTACATCTAATCGGTTCAAGTCATGATTATTGCATACTGTTTACTCGTCAATTATTATGATTTCATTCTTTACATTATGCAGTTGGACCTCCATGCCAGGCTCCCATCACATACAGCAGATATGGAACCCAATACAGGCTTCTAAAAAGCGACAACTATGGAGTGTGCTATGCCCCCAACCCCATCTATCATGAGCCGACACCCAGACCATACGTTCAAAAGATTGAGAATGCTAAGGCTACAAACTCTGTCAGTTTGTGTGAGGAGGGTGAAGGCTGCAAGGAAATCCCAAATGTCACAGGTAGCTATAAGACTAATTTAATATTTTATGTACAAAATGCATTATACAATAGCTGTACCACCCGGCTTTTTGGGGGGGGAGGGGGGGGGGATAGGGAGCAGTAAGTATAATCTTGTATAGGATTAAATTTAAATATCACAGCTACATCAATGCCTCAAAGAACAAGCATGTATGATTAATTTTTTTATTGATGAAGGGGTGCTCCTTGGCTTATTGAACCCACGAGTAGTAATAATATTATCAGTATGTTTAATCTCCCTCTACAGTCTTCAAACAAGATGACGATGACGATGATAATGATGATCATGATGACTGCTTCTGTATCAGGTACGGAAAACATGGACATAAAGTTTGTGGTGGAGAGTGCTCCGGATCTGATTAAGCAGCTGAACCACATCGATGCATTGGCCCTTGATCTTCAACCACTCCATTTAAACTTTGAACTCACTGAAATTTCTCTATTTTTTGTTTTGTCAATCATGTTCCTAGAATGCTGATAATTATGATCCACACTAATTAGCTACTGAGTGATGAGAACACATAACGACGTTCGTAGCACCAACAGCTACACGATAGGGTACATACGTAGTTTAGACTATAGGACAAGCCACTTGACTCGCATACAAGGTGTGCTAGTGCACTAGTCCATAACATATTATTATCTACCATACCAAGACCATACTTACAATTATATTGAGAAAAAAATGCGCTACTCTGGTAAAGGTCATCAATAGCTCAACATGTAAACACTGTGAGAAATACTAATAAATGCGTTCCCTTAGAATGTACGAACCATTACATAGTTGGTCGAGTCCTGTAATATACAAAGTGCTTCTTCATTATAATATTGCTTAGATCAAGTACAAAGCATACAGGGAAATAAAGCGAGTGCAGACAAGAGTCTATACATATACGTCATAATTAGCTATGATCACATGAACTATATACCATGCATGCAGCGTTTAAATTACACTATACTGTTTATTCTACACATAATATTAATTATTCCACAGCAACTAGTCTTAATGTAGTAGTAATCATAATTATCTAGTCATTAATTGTAATTCATGGATCATTAATTACTAGCTATAGGCAGGGTGACTCATAGTGACCATGCAGTTTATTGCCTAAGATTGACGAGCTCAGAGCTCTTACCTTATAGTCCACAAGCCCCACCCTGATCTGTATTATTGAAACCTGGTTGGATAATCAAATCCTAGCTGCTGAAATTAGTATTAATGATTATCATAATATTGTTAGATTAGATAGGGTGGTGGTGTTTTAATTTTTATATCAAAATAATATAATCTTGTCCATTCAGCCTGACAGAGTCTCCTGAGCTCGAACTCATTGTTCTTTCTTTACAGTCATCACAATCACCAATTACTATGGCTAGGTCTTTTTACCACCCCCCCCCCCCCCCCCCCCCCCCCCCCAATTGCACCCATTTCTATTTTTGATACCTTACTTAATTCTCTGTGTTTATATGTGGATGTGTCACTGTTATCTAATTTTATGTTGTTGGGAAACTTCAATGTCAACTTTCTAAATTCACAGAATCCCTCATATCATAAACTTCAGTTTTTTTGCTTCTAGTTTGTGTCTTGCACAGATTGTCACTGAGCCAACTCACTTATCACCCACATCTAAAATTTAATGATCTAACACTCTCATTGACTTAATCTTTTTGTCAGTCCCTAATAACCTAGTGAGTTGTACTACCATACCTGCATTGGCCAACTCAGATCGTCTTGGCCTTCTTACGTCCATCTCTACTAATCCTGCCAGGGCTTGTCCGAAACGTAAAGTCTGGAGGTATTTCCAAGCCAACTTTGAAAGTGCCTGCGAGTATCAACAGTATCCATTTAAGATCCGGAATATTTTTTTTCCGGATTCTGTAAAAATTTACACTTTAATGAACCGAGGGTAGCTTAGGATCTAAGCCAGTACCATCAGCTTAGGATCTAAGCCACCCTCCGCTTAGGATCTAAGCTACCCTCCGCTTAGGATCTAAGCCAACCTCTGCTTAGGATCTAAGCCAACCTCTGCTTAGGATCTAAGCCACCCTCCGCTTAGGATCTAAGCCAACCTGCGCTTAGCTTAGAATCTAAGCCAGTGCCATCAGTTTAGGATCTAAGCCACTAGTATCTAAGCCAACCTCCGCTTAGGATCTAAGCCACTAGTATCTAAGACAACCTTGGTTTAGAATCTAAGCCAACCTCAGCTGCTTAGGATCTAAGCCACTAATATCTAAGACAACCTTGGCTTAGAATCTAAGCCAACCTCAGCTGCTTAGGATCTAAGCCACTAGTATCTAAGACAACCTCAGCTTAGGATCTAAGCCATTCTCAGCTTAGCATTTAAGCCAGTTCCATCAGCTTAGGGTCTAAGCCAGTCATGACTTGGGAATTACAGCTGAGGATCTAAGTCACCCCCAATGTTGGCACAATAGCTTGCCTTATAATTAAGCCACAAACTACTTGAGCATAACCACTAGCCTACTTGAGATACAAACCACGTGACGTGGTCAGCAGCTCATCACCAAGACCATTAATTAAAGTATGTACCTCAGTGTACCTGAGCACTATTGTTACATTGTATGCTGTTGACTTCTATGCAGGGATTTTTTTTGTTCATTTGCATTTACTATAATGTATTTTCAAGTTATGTTATGAACATACACCTATTTTGGTGAATTTTAATAAAATCCCTTTTCTTGAAATCAGTCAATTGGCAATGCATGATGATACAATAGGGGACAATTATGATAACTACCATAATAACTTGCAAGATTTAGTGTGTTGAATGATGCTAATCAATAACTAGGAATAAATCCAGTGCTTATTAAATCTGTTCAATGTACACATATAGATGAGGATTTTGAGTGTAACTATTTCGGTATAGTACACATCTTGCAGCATTCTTGGTCTCATTTGTACACCCCACACTTTTTAGGTACCAAACCCATACCAGTACATTTGTTCTTGTGTCTATAACCATAGTCTAGAGTGGTGTAAACAGTAGGCATGGCATTGGTGACTTCTGTGTGTGTGAGGATGAGCATTTTGTGTGCATTTCATATTAATCGGTACTGTACACATCTTGTAGCTTTTTGGTCTCATTTGTACACCGCACACTTTCCAGGCACCAAAATTATAAGAGTACATTTGTTCTTGTGTCTATAGTCATAATCTAGAGTGGTATAAACAGTAGGCATAGCATTGGTGACTTCTGTGTGTGTGAGGATGAGCATTTGTATATACTTCAATGTTATTGTACACATCTTGTAGCTTTCTTGGTCTAATTTGTACACCCCACACTTTCTAGGTACCAAAGCCATACCAGTACATTTGTTCCTGTGTCTTTAACCATAATCTAGAGTGGTGTAAACAGTGGGCATGGCATTGGTGACTTTTGAGTGTGTGAGGATGAGCATTTTGTGTATACTTCATGTCAATCGATACTGTACACATTTTGTAGCTTTTGGTCTCATTTGTACACCCAACAGTTTCTGGGCACCAATATCAAATCAGTACCTTTCTTCTTGTGTCTATAACCATAATCTAGAGTGGTGTAAACAGTGGACATGGTATTGGTGACTTCTGCGTGTGTGCATTCTGAGAATTTTCCATACAATCATCTACATGTATACATAGTACACATTTCGAAGCATTTTAGCTCTCAATTCTTCACATAGCATCCCTTAAGTTCCAAACTTGATCAGCACCCTTATCTTGATGTTAGCAATCATACTTCTGAGTTACATTGACTGGCGATGTGGTTGAGGCATGTTCTGTGCATGTGAGTATGAGAATATCTTGTGCACATGCATTCACAGTAATCGGTACAATTATTATAGCTTTTTAGCTCTCAATTTCACATACTACATCTCTGGAGTGCCAGACTTGATCAGTATCTTTATTTTGATGTCTTTTATCATAACCTAGAGTGGTGTAAACAGTAGGCATGGCATTGGTGACTTTTGAGTGTGTGAGGATGAACATTTTGTGTGTACTTCAAGTTAATCGATACTGTACACATCTAGTAGCTTTTTTGGTTTTATTTGTACACCCCACACTTTCCAAGTATCAAAACCAGACCAGTACCTTTATTTTGATGTCTATATTCATAATCTATAGTGGTGTAAACATTGGACATGGTATTGGTGACTTCTGTGTGTGTGAGGATGAGCATTTTGTGTGTACTTCATGTCAATCGATGCCGTACACATCTTGTAGCTTTTATGGTCAAATTTGTACACCCCACACTTTCCTAGTATCAAAACCAGACCAGTATCTTTATTTTGATGTCTATAACCATAATCTAGAGTGGTGTAAACAGTGGACATGGTATTGGTGACTTCTGTGTTTGTGAGGATGAGCATTATTTTAGTGTGTACTTCATGTCAATCGATGCCGTACACATCTTGTAGCTTTTTTGGTCAAATTTGTACACCCCACACTTTCCTAGTATCAAAACCAGACCAGTACCTTTATTTTGATGTCTATATTCATAATCTATAGTGGTGTAAACAGTGGACATGGTATTGATGACTTCTGTGTGTGTGAGGATGAGCATTATTAATTTTTAGTGTACTTCATGTCAATCGATGCTGTACACATCTTGTAGCTTTTTTGGTCTAATTTGTACACCCCACACTTTCCAAGTATCAAAACCAGACCACTACCTTTATTTTGATGTCTATATTTATAATCTATAGTGGTGTAAACATTGGACATGGTATTGGTGACTTCTGTGTTTGTGAGGATGAGCATTATTTTAGTGTGTACTTCATGTCAATCGATGCCGTACACATCTTGTAGCTTTTTTGGTCAAATTTGTACACCCCACACTTTCCTAGTATCAAAACCAGACCAGTATCTTTATTTTGATGTCTATAACCATAATCTAGAGTGGTGTAAACAGTGGACATGGTATTGGTGACTTCTGTGTTTGTGAGGATGAGCATTATTTTAGTGTGTACTTCATGTCAATCGATGCCGTACACATCTAGTAGCTTTTTTGGTCAAATTTGTACACCCCACACTTTCCTAGTATCAAAACCAGACCAGTACCTTTATTTTGATGTCTATATTCATAATCTATAGTGGTGTAAACAGTGGACATGGTATTGATGACTTCTGTGTGTGTGAGGATGAGCATTATTAATTTTTAGTGTACTTCATGTCAATCGATGCTGTACACATCTTGTAGCTTTTTTGGTCTAATTTGTACACCCCACACTTTCCAAGTATCAAAACCAGACCACTACCTTTATTTTGATGTCTATATTTATAATCTATAGTGGTGTAAACATTGGACATGGTATTGGTGACTTCTGTGTTTGTGAGGATGAGCATTATTTTAGTGTGTACTTCATGTCAATCGATGCTGTACACATCTTGTAGCTTTTTTGGTCAAATTTGTACACCCCACACTTTCCTAGTATCAAAACCAGACTATTTTGATGTCTATATTCATAATCTATAGTGGTGTAAACAGTGGACATGGTATTGGTGACTTCTGTGTGTGTGAGGATGAGCATTATTAATTTTTAGTGTGTACTTCATGTCAATCGATGCTGTACACATCTTGTAGCTTTTTTGGTCAAATTTGTACACCCCACACTTTCCTAGTATCAAAACCAGACCACTACCTTTATTTTGATGTCTATATTCATAATCTATAGTGGTGTAAACATTGGACATGCTATTGGTGACTTCTGTGTGTGTGAGGATGAGCATTTTGTGTGTACTTCATGTCAATCGATACCGTACACATCTTGTAGCTTTTTTGGTCAAATTTGTACACCCCACACTTTCCTAGTATCAAAACCAGACCAGTACCTTTATTTTGATGTCTATATTCATAATCTATAGTGGTGTAAACAGTGGAAATGGTATTGGTGATTTCTGTGTGTGTGTATTCTAAGTTTCCATATTATGTGCATACATCAGTATTAAATTTTGGTACAATTTTCATAGCTTTTAAGCTCTAAGATCTTCACACATCATCTCTGAAGTTCCAAATTTGATCAGTACCTTTGTCTTGATGTTAAAAATCATATTTCTGAGTTTCGTCATCTGGCGATGTGATTGAGGCATGTTCTGTACATGTGAGTATGAGAATTTCCTGTGTACCTGCATGCATTCACAGTAATAGGTCTGATTTTCACAGCATTTCAGCTCTAATATCTTAATATAACATCCCTGAAGTTCCAAACTTGGTGAGTACCATTGATTTGATGTCAACAATCATATTCCTGAGTTTCGTGAACTGGCGATGTGGTTGATGATTGTTCTGTACATCTGAGTACGAGAATATCCTGTTCACATGCATTCACGGTACTCGGTACAATTTTTATAGCTTTTTAGCTCTCAATTCCACATACAACATCTCTGGAGTACTAGACTTGATCAGTATCTTTATTTTGATGTCTATAACCATAATCTAGAGTGGTGTAAACAGTAGGCATGGCATTGGTGACTTTTGAGTGTGTGAGGAAGAGCATTTTGTGTGTACTTCATATCAATTGGTACTGTACACATCTTGTAGGTTTCTTGGTCTCGTTTGTACACTCCATACTTTCTAGGTACTAGAACCATACCAGTACCTTTATTCTTATGTCTATAACCATAATCTAGAGTGGTGTAAACAGTGGACATGACATTGGTGACTTCTGTGTGTGTGAGGATTAGCATTTTGTGTGTACTTCATATTAATCGATACTGTGCACATATCTTGTAGCTTTCTTGGTCACACTTGTACACCCCACACTTTCTAGGTACCAAAACCTGCATACCAGTACAGTTGTTCTTGTGTCTATAACCTTAATCTTGAATGGTGTAAACAGTGGACATGACATTGGTGACTTACTCTGCGTGTGTATTCTAAGAATTTTCCAGGTGTGTACACACATTCACAGTAACCTGGTAAGGTACAATTAATCTTCATAGCTTTTTAGCTCTTAATTCTTCACATATCATCTATAAATTTCCAAACTTGAACAGTACCTATATCTTGATGTCAACAATCATATTCCTGAGTTTCGTGAACTGGCAATGTGGTTGATGATTGTTCTGTACATCTGAGTATGAGAATATCCTGTTCACATGCATTCACGGTACTCGGTACAATTTTTATAGCTTTTTAGCTCTCAATTCCACATACAACATCTCTGGAGTGCCAGACTTGATCAGTATCTTTATTTTGATGTCTATAACCATAATCTAGAGTGGTGTAAACAGTGGACATGGTATTGGTGACTTCTGTGTGTGTGAGGATGAGCATTTAGTGTGTACTTCATGTCAATCGATACTGTACACATCTTGTAGCTTTTTTGGTCTAATTTGTACACCCCATACTTTCTAGGTACCAAAACCTGACCAGTACCTTCGTTTTTATGTCTGTATTCATAATCTAAAGTGGTGTAAACGGTTTATGTATGAGAATTCTAATCAATGGAGAATTTTTTTGTCAGTATGTTACGAGATAGGAAACACAAGCAACCTCATACAACTCAAAATCAAATTAATAAATCTTTGAACCTTAAATTATAATACGTGTATTATTATAATATGGTAGGTCCAGCGTTAGATCATACACTATTGTGATTGAGCATCTATACATTATGTGGTTTTACTAGTGTGTACTTCACCTAATTTTATAAGGCACTTGAACTACACCATGTGTGTGCATCAATGTGTACTCTGTGGTGACCACAATATCATAATCATAGTATTAAGAGGGGCATATGCTCTGTGGAATTATGAATACTGCACAGAGGAAAACTACTACCAATCACTAGCTCAGTACCACCATACATGCTATTATTATGGCTGGTTCATTTTCCCTATCACTTACTTCTTAGTATGCCTACCTTTTGGTTACATGTAGGTGTTAATTAGAGGGCATTGATCGTTTACATGATCATGTAAATATGTATACATGTGTATATGTACACATGTAGTGTATCTATAGACAGAATTACATGTGCATGTGCACAGCACATGCCATGTAATATACATGCATATGATATGAGTGTGAAAGTAAGGTATGTGTGTACATGTACATACCTTAAATCAAACCCAAACCTAACCCAAAGCCAACCCAAACCCAACCCAAACCCAAACCCACTCACGTCACACACACACACAAACACACTCACACACACGTGCACGCACTTCATAGCTTAATTGGAAATTAACATCCTCTCTCACAGCCTATTTAGCACAACATGTGAGCACATACAGAGGTAAAGTAAAAATGTGGCGTGTACAAATGAGACTAAGAAAGCTACAATGATAATATTATGTGTACAGTACCAATTAATAATATTATATGAAGTACACACAAAATACTCATCCTCACACACACAGAAGTCACCAATGCCATGTCTACTGTTTACACCACTCTAGACTATGGTTATAGACATAACACCAAAGTTACTGATCAAGTCTGGTGCTCCAGAGATGTTGTATGTGGAACTGACACCTAAAAAGCTATAAAAATTGTACTAATTATATACTGTGAATGCATGTGTACAGGAAACTCTCATACTCACATGTGCAGAACATGCCTCAACCACAACGCCAGTCAATGAAACTCAGAAATAATAAGATGATTAACATTAAAATAAAGATACTGATCAAGTTTGGAACTTCAGGGATGTTGTGTGAAGAATTGAGAGCTAAAGAGCTATATACAAAAATTGTAGGATTACTGTGAATGTGTGTACACATGGAAAATTCTTAGAATACATACACACAGAAGTCACCAATGTCATGTCCACTGTTTACACCACTCTAGATTATGAATATAGACACAAGAATAAAGGTACTGGTATTGCGTTGGTACCTAAAAAGTGTGGGGTGTACAAATGAGACCATAAGAAAGCTACAAGATTTGTACATGTACATGCAGTATCGATTGATATGAAGTACACACAAAATGCTCATCCTCTCACACACAGAAGTAACCAATACAATGTCTACTGTTTATACCACCCTAGATTATGAATATAGACATCAAAACAAAGTTACTTGTATGGTTTAAATGCTTAAAAAGTATGGGGTGCACAAATGAGACCAAGAGAGCTACAAGATGTGTATAGTATCGATTAATATGAAGTACACACAAAATGCTCATCCTCACACACACAGAAGTCACCAATATCATGCCCACTGTTTACACCACCCTAAATTATGGTTATAGACACAAGAACAAAGGTACTGATCAAGTCTGGTACTCCAGAGATGTTGTATGTGGAATTGAGAGCTAAAAAGCTACTAAAATTGCATCGATTACAGTAACTGTGAATGCATGCATGTGCTATAGGTAATTCTCATACTCACATGTGCATAACATGCTTCAACCACATCGCTAGTTAACGAAAGTCAGAAATACGATTATTAACATCAAATCAATGGTACTGATCAAGTTTGGAACTTCAGGAATGTTATATGAAGATTTTAGAGCTGAAGTGCTATAAAAATAGTACCGATTACTGTGAATGTATGCATGCAGGTGCATAAGATATTCTCATACTCAGATGTACAAAACAATCCTCAATCACATCGCCAGTTGACTAAACTCAGAAATATGATTGTTAACATCAAGACAAAGGTGCTGATCAAATTTGGAACTTCAGAGATGATGTGTGAAGAATATAGAGCTTAAAAGCTTTGAAAATTGTACCAAATACTGATGTATGCACATAATATGGAAACTTAGAATACACACGCAGAGTAAGTCACCAATACCATGCCCACTGTTTACACCACTATAGATTATGAATATAGACATCAAAATAAAGGTACTGATCTGGTTTTGATACTAGGAAAGTGTGGGGTGTACAAATTTGACCAAAAAAGCTACAAGATGTGTACGGTATCGACATGAAGTACACACAAAATGCTCATCCTCACACACACAGAAGTCACCAATACCATGTCCAATGTTTACACCACTATAGATTATGAATATAGACATCAAAATAAAGGTAGTGGTCTGGTTTTGATACTAGGAAAGTGTGGGGTGTACAAATTAGACCAAAAAAGCTAGAAGATGTGTACAGCATCAATTGACATGAAGTACACACTAAAATAATGCTCATCCTCACAAACACAGAAGTCACCAATACCATGTCCACTGTTTACACCACTCTAGATTATGAATATAGACATCAAAATAAAGGTACTGGTCCGGTTTTGATACTTGGAAAGTGTGGGGTGTACAAATAAAACCAAAAAAGCTACTAGATGTGTACAGTATCGATTAACTTGAAGTACACACAAAATGTTCATCCTCACACACTCAAAAGTCACCAATGCCATGCCTACTGTTTACACCACTCTAGGTTATGATAAAAGACATCAAAATAAAGATACTGATCAAGTCTGGCACTCCAGAGATGTTGTATGTGGAATTGAGAGCTAAAAAGCTATAAAAATTGTACCGATTACTGTGATTGCATGTGCACAGGATATTCTCATACTCACATGTACAGAACATACCTCAATCACATCGCGAGTCAACGAAACTCACAAGTATGATTGTCAACATCAAGACAAAGGTACTGTTCAAGTTTGAAGTTTAGAGATGATGTTGAAAGAATTAAGAGCTAAAAAGCTATGAAAGTTGTATTTTGGTTACTGTGAATGTGTGTACACACAATGTCATGGAAAATTCTTAGAATACACATGCAGAGTAAGTCACCAATATCATGTACACTGTTTACACCATTCTAGATTAAGGTTATAGACACAAGAACAACTGTACTGGTATGGTTCTAGTACCTAGAAAGTGTGGAGTGTACAAACGAGACCAAGAAAGCTACAAGATATGCACAGTACCGATTGACATGAAGTACACACAAAATACTCATCCTCACACACTCAAAAGTCACTAATGTACCATGTCTACTGTTTACACCACTCTAGATTATGGTTATAGACACAAGAACAAATGTACTGATCAAGTCTTGTACTCCAGAGATATTGCATGTGGAAATGAGAGCTAAAAATCTCTAAAAATTGCACCCATTACTGTGAATGCATATGCACAGGATATTCTCATACTCACATATGCAGAACATTCCTCAACCACATCGCCAGTCGACGAAACTTAGAAATATGATTGTTAACATTGAGATAGAGTTACTGATCAAATTTGGAACTTCTGGAATGTCGTGTGAAGAATTTAGAGCTCAAAAGCAAGAAATGTGTATATACGTACTACATGTAGCTGATTGCATAGAAAATTCTTAGAATACATACAAAGAAGTCACCAGTACCATGTCCACTGTTTACACCACTCTAGATTATGAATATAGACACAAGAACAAAAGTACTGGTCTGACCTTGGCACTTAGAAAGTGTGGAGTGTACAAATGAGGCCAAGAAAGCTACGAGATGCATGTGTACAGTATCGATTAACATGAAGTACACATAAAATGCTCATCCTCACACACACAGAAGTCACCAATACCATGTCCACTGTTTACACCACTCTAGATTATGAATATAGACACAAAAACAAATGTACTGATCTGATTTTGGTACCTAGAAAAAGTAAGGTGTACAAATGAGACCAAGAAAGCTACAAGAGGTGTACGGTATCGATTAAGTAAACATGAAGTATGTACACAAATGCTCATCCTCACACACACAGAAGTCACCAATGTCATGTCCACTGTTTACACCACTCTAGATTAAGGTTATAGACACAAGAACAAATGTACTGGTATGGTTTTGGTACCTAGAAAGTGTGGGGTGTACAAGTGAAACCAAAAAGCTACAATATGTGTACATGTAGTACCGATTAATATGAAGTAGTATACACACAAAATGCTCATCCTCACACACACAGAAGTCACCAATACCATGTCCACTGTTTACACCACTCTAGATTATAATTATAGACACAAGAACATTGAAGCTACTGGTCAAGTCTTGTACTCCAGAGATGTTGTATGTGGAATTGAGAGCTAAAAAACTATGAAAATTTTACTGAATAATATACATACATGTGCACATGAGTTCTCATACTTGCATGTGCAGAACATGCTTCAACCACATCGCTAGTCAATGAAACTTAGAATTATGATTGTTAACATCAAGACAAAGGTACTGTTCAAGTTTGGAACTTCAGAGATCATGTGTGAAGAATTGAGGGCTAAAAAGCTATAAAAATTGTACCGATTACTGTGAATGTACGTATATGTACGTACATAGAAATTTAGAATACACAGACACAGAAGTCACCAATGTCATGTCCACTGTTTACACCACTCTAGATTATGAATATAGACACAAAAACAAAGGTACTGGTCTAATTTTGTTACCTAGAAAGTGTTGGGTGTATAAATGAGACCAAAAAGTTACCATAACAAAGGTGTGTACTAGCTGTACTGGACTGATTTCAAGAAAGGGGATTTAATTATTAAAACGTACCAAAATATGTGTATGTTTAATACAACATAACTTGAAAATATTTAATATTATCATAATAAATGCAAATGAACAAAAAAAATGGATTGAAACAAGATGATTTGTGACAAAATTGTCTCACAAACACGAATAATAATAGTTTAATGGTCTTGGTGATGAGCTGCTGACCACGTGGCTTGTATCTCAAGTAGGCAAAGTGGTTATGCTCAAGTAGTTTGTGGCTTATAAGGTAAGCTATTGTGCCAACATCAGTGGCGGCTTAGATCCTAAGCTGTAATTCCTACTCAAAGGATCTGAGCCACTCTCCACTTACATGTAGCGCTATTCTGAGCTTAAAATCTTAGCCAGAGCCATCAGCTTAGGATCTAAGCCAACCTCGGCTTAGGATCTAAGCCATCATCAAGCCAGCGATATAAATAGGATCTAAGTTACCCTCTGCTTAGGATCTAAGCCAATCATGATTTAATTCTAAGCAGAGGTTGGCTTAGATCCTAAGCGGAGGTTGGCTTAGATCCTAAGCCGAGGGTGGCTTAGATCCTAAGCTGATGGCACTGGCTTAGATTCTAAGCTGAAAATGGCTAAGCGGAGAGTGGCTTAGATCCTAAGCCAAGTGTGGCTTAGATCCTAAGCAGAGGTTGGCTTAGATCCTAAGCGGAGGGTGGCTTAGATTCTAAGCTGATGGTACTGGCTTAGATTCTAAGCTAAGCGGAGGTTGGCTTAGATCCTAAGCTGATGGTACTGGCTTAGATTCTAAGCTAAGCGCAGGTTGGCTTAGATCCTAAGCGGAGGGTGGCTTAGATCCTAAGCAGAGGTTGGCTTAGATCCTAAGCGGAGCGTGGCTTAGATCCTAAGCTGATGGTACTGGCTTAGATCCTAAGCCACCCTCGGTTCTTTAAAGTGTAAATTTTTACAGAATCCGGAAAAAAAATATTCCGGATCTTAAATGGATACTGTTTATCTTGCTGCAGTAGACAGGGACTCCTTGTTCTTATCTGGTGACGTTAACATCTGCTGGTCTAATTGGAAAGCCAAATTTATGCAGATCATGTTAGAATGTATCCCGCAGTCCTCACTGAAGTCTCATCGAAATCTACCATGGCTTACCAAATCAATTATTCAGGCAATTAGGCACTGTAATACCCTATTCAAAGCGCACAAGCGAGCCAAGAGCTTTGCAGCATACCAAAAATATTGAGCTGCTAGGAACAAGGTTACAACTATGCTATGATTGAGTAAAGCTAAATTCTTCCAAAAACTCAAGTCACAATCTTCAAAGGAGTTCTGGAAAATAATTAAACTGCTTAATAACAGGAGTCCTCAATCCCCAACTAAGCTACACCCCTGGTGAGTGTCCCCTATATAGACCTACTCTGTACTGAAGATGAAGTCTATGACTTGATTGTCCAACTTGACCCATCAAAATTGACTAATCCAGATGGGATTTCTGCCAGGATGTTGAGTGGTACAGTCGATGTAATATTACCAAGTTTAACTAAGCTCTTCAATTTGTCACTATCTTCTGGTCCTTTCCCTGAAGCATGGAAATTAGCCCGTATCATCTCAGTCCCAAAGGCAGGTGACTTGACCTATCCATCTAATTATTAGCCCGCTAGCTATATCTATCCTCTCAGTTGTCAGTAAACTTCTTGAGCGTCATGTCCATCATTTGTTGCTTAATGCTTATCCTTGCTACTCTATAAATTATCAAGTCGGCAATGGGGTTTTCTTCCAGGCAGGAGCACTGCGTCTGAGTCACCCATGATTGATTGCAGCAGCTTGAGCAAGGGAATGAAGTCTGCTCTGTTTTCTATGATCTAAAGAAGGCTTTTGACAGTATTCCACACCATCTTCTGCTACAGAGACTAGTCCAGGTCAATACCAACCCATTCAAAATCATTGTTCAATGGATCCGTAGTTATCTAATCTCAATTAGTGGTTGTTAGTGGTGAACATTCATCTGCCTTCTTTGTTCTTTCAGGGATGCAGGAAGGCTCTGTACTTGGCCCTTTATTATTCTAATTATTATTCGTTAATGAGGTTACCCACCAGATCTCCCCTGAAAGTATAATGTCTCTATTCGCAGATGACATTGCTCATTATAGACCAGTCTCCTCTATTGAGGACTATATCATTCTACAACTGCAATAATATTATAGTGAATTGGGTTGCAACTTCTCTTCTTTCTCTACAATCAGCTAAGTGCTGCTATATGGTCATATCGAGAAAATGCAGTCTGAGACTTCACCCCCTCTCATCTTAGTCAATAGTTCTCATCTGATGCTTATCAACAATGTAAAGTGCCTGGGCATTCAGATTAATTCTGACCAGTGTCCTGGTCTCCACGTTACCACTCTGCATGCAATTAGGCAAGGCGTCTAATAGGGTTATTATTCCGCCACTTCTATAAGCATGCTGCATCCTCTACCCTGCTGCAACTTTACGAATCATTAAATTTTATTCGACCTCATCTAGATACTGTTCAGTTGTGTGGAACCCTTGTCTTGCCTGTGATATTGAATCACTGGAAAAGGTTCAAAGATTCGCTGTTTCAAGAACTGGTCAGCTAGCCATGATCAGCTGTACAATCAAAGTAATGTTTCCCCTCTTTCGGCCATGCACTGGCAGGCATACTAATGCAAGTCTCTGCCACCTGTTCAAGTTGGTTAACAACCTGATTGTCTATCCGGATCCCGGCCCCTATCCATTTTAGGGTCATTCAGTACAACAAAAGGCATTCTCATGTCCAACAACTGTGAGATATTCACCGCAGGACAGCTCAATTCCAGCATTCTTTCTTTCCCGGGACTATTGCTCTGTGGAATTCCCTGCCATATTATGTTCTATATCTTCACCTTCCCTAGCCTCCCCTGTTATAAATCTCGTTTACCTCTAATAACCTTATTAGTCTTATTATACTTGCTTACTTACTTTATATTATGTCCGGTTACGTGCTTGTATTAGCTATAATTCTAGCTACAGATCACTGTCATTATTATTGTACAGAAATAAATAAAACGAATGCTAGGGCACACATGCATGCACAGCAGCAGCGAGCCTTTCAGCTCCCCACAATAACCAGGATGTATATAATATTATATCTATCTCTGTGTGATCCGTGACCAGTATATATAGTAGCCAGAGTTCAAATAAAATCAAATGGCAGGTCTGCATTTATTATTATGGGCAATTGCAGACTATTACAGCTCAGAGTCTATGCATTCCCATGCAAGTATGCAGGAAGCCACAATACCATGCGACTGAATTTGAAGCCATTTCAATGATGGAGGAGATTTTATTATATATACATCAAATTAAGGGAAGATGGGAAGTGCATAAGCTCCCACAGTACACCTTGCCCTCTTAATTTGAATGAAGTAATGTTTATGCCACATACACCCAGACTGATGCAGCGCAATAGTAAACAGTAGTCTAAGACCTGTTTGGTACTATAATACTGTTATATTCAACACTGACAGAGAGCCTCTCAATGTTATAATTTTATGCAATTTCCTCCTACTTAATTATGTTAGTTTACTCACACTCCATCCTCATAATGTGATTTACTTGCGTTAATGTGTGGGAACAAGGATGTAGACAATCGATCGCCTCACAAGAAATGATTATTGGCAAGGCACGTACTGCATAACTATTCATAAGATCGCTGCATGACATGTGGCCTTGCAGGCTCATGCACAAGCAACTATAAAAGCAAGACTTTAATATAGTGCTTGATGCAAGCTAGTCTCGCAAGCCACACCCTTCAATCTTGAAGGGTGTGGCTTGCGAGACTAGATGCGGTTCCCTAGATGCAAGCTAGCATCCATCCATCGATTGGACACTGCAACCAAGCAAGGGACAAGTCAAGTCATCATCCGATTTTCATCTGATTTCAGATCATATTATCATCATGAAGGTGTATACAAGTGTGGTGCTGCTGCTCCTTGGCAGTGTTTTTGCCATTGCTGCTGCCGGACCAATCTCCAAGGCCTCTCAGGACATTATTAGCGATGTCCTTATGCACCTATCAATGCAAATCCCCACCCACCCCCTCCTGGGCACAAGTGGGGATTTGAGCGTCTCTTGATCCTCAAGCCCTGCCCCAGGGGTGGTGCTTTTGTATACTCAGAGTATCGTGTATTACATGCTCCGTATACTTATACTAGGGTTATTTGCCAAAATATTTGCCCCCCGGGGAGCGTCTTTTTCACTCCCTCCGTGGCAAATCCCCACCCATGCCCGGGAGGGGGTGGGTGGGGATTTGCATTGATAGGTGCATTAGTCAAGAGGTACAGAACAATGCAGGCATACATATAATATACGAGCAATTCTCCATGAACCTTGTATTTAAGAGCAGGCCAGGATCATGAGCTATAGACAATGGCCAGCTCAGCTAAGGATGCATAATAATTATTATTATTATAATATTATTTGCCCATTTAATACTTGCATGCAGCAGTGCTGTAATTATCTGGTCATGCAACTCTTCAAAGATATTTACTAGATTCTCCTCATTGCTCATAATAATTATTATAATATTATAGTTACCTGAAGCCAAGTATGCAACGTATGCAAGATGTCTTACACGTGTACACACCGTCAAGATTGACTTTGGAGGCTATGAATACATCTATAAATACAGAGCTTGCAAGAATGGTATGAAACACAGTGTCACACAAAAAAATGTTGTACTACTTCTGAATCAGTATTTGATTATTGCAGATGGAATTTTGTGTTATGATGCTAGAGAGAACTTGCCCGAGCCATGTCCTGAGGGGTTTTATGGGGAAAACTGCTATGAAATTGAATGGAAAATTCAAGGACGAAAGTTTGAGCACTCCATCTGTGAAGACTGTAAGCAGCACTCCACAGTGAAATAATAACATACAACTAGAACCAGGATGCATTATTGAGCCTTGCTATAATAATTATATATTATTATAACAGGATTAAAATATTATTGGTATATCATAGACCCCTACATAACGATAATCGTGTGTGTACATCTATCAGTTCAAGTTATGATTATTGCATAATTAAATTTACAGATTGTTTGTCAATTGTGTTACATTATGCAGTTGAAGCTCCATGCCAAGGTCCCATCACATACAGCAGAGATGGAATCAAAATTTACAGGCTTCTAAAAAGCGACAACTATGGAGTGTGCTATGGCCCCATCCCCATCATTGAAGGACGACCACCCAGACCATACGTTCAAAAGCAAGAGAATGTTAAGGCTGCAAACTCTATCAGCTTGTGCGAGGAGGATGAAGGCTGCAAGGAAATCCCAAATGTCACAGGTAGCTATAAGACTTTATAATATGATAATAATTACCGGGGGATATGACATTGTACAAAAATTAATGCATTACAACAGCTGTATCACTCGGTTTTTTTTTATTGGGGGGGGGGGGGGGGGGGGGGTGGGGAATATAGTATAATCAGTCTTGTACAGGATTGATTTGAATCCACAGCTAGCTACATCAAATGCCTCAAAGAACAAGTGTGTATGTCATGTATGATGAAGGGGTGCTCCTTGGCTTACTGAACCTACGAGTGTGTTTAATCTCCCTCTAGCTACAGTCTTCAAACAAGATGACGATGACGATGATGATGATGATGATGATGATGATGACTGCTTCTGTATTAGGTACGGAAAACATGGACATAAAGTTTGTGGCGGAGAGTGCTCCAGATCCGATTAAGCAGCTGAACCACATCGATGCATTGACCCTTGATCTTCGACCCCCCTTTTTAAACTTTGAACTCACTGAAATTTCTCTAGTTTTCGTTTTGTCAATCATGTTCCTAGAATGCTGATGATTATAATCTCCACAATTAATCATTACTGAGTGATGAGAACACATAAGGATATGCGTAGCAACCAACAGCTACTCGACAGGGTACATTGTTTAGACTATAGGGCAAGCCACTTGACTCACATACAAGGTGTGCTAGTGCATTATCTACCATACCAAGACCATACTCATAAAATGCACTACTCTGCTAAAGGTCATCAATAGCTCAATATGTAAACGCCGCGAGAAATACTAATAATATTAATTAGATCATTTGTTCCTTTAGAATATACAAACCCATTATATAGTTGGTCAAGTCCTGCAACATACAAAGTGCTTCTTCATTATAATATAATTATTATTGCTTAGATCAAGTACAAAGCATACAGGGAAATAAAGAATAAAGCAAGTGCAGACAAATAAAACTAGTGTGATTTATAATAATGGTGTACGTACAATTTAATAGTAATGTTATCATTAGGGTTGGGAAGTACATACATGTATGTAAATGTAGCTACGGTACTGTGACATTGGTGGGGGTAATTAACACAATGCACCAAAAGAGCTTTCCATATTAAAGTCAGTGCTAGTAGTCGTATTTCCCGGACGAGCCCCGCCCACTGTCTCTCCAGTCCCTCCTGTCTCTTCCTCCTCCGCCGCCGCCGTATCCCCCGCCACTCCGTCCTCCGTAGCCACCGCCCCCTCCCCCGTATCCACCTCCTCCGCTCCTCCCTCCGTAGCCGCCGCCCCCTCCGCCATATCCTCCTCCCCCTCCTCCATACCCACCTCCGCCGTAGCCACCGCCACCGCCGCCATAGCGACCACCACCTCCTCCTCCATAGCCATCTGGGAACGATGTTATCAGACATACGTTCAACAAGAACACGTGTGCATGTATAATGCCAAATAATATTGTGGTTAGAAAGTGCATGTGTGTGAGTCTGGCTATGGAGATTGAAAGACCAAAGAGTAGCTAAGTAAGCAAATAATAATATGATATATACATGTTTTACTGAATGATCCAAAGTCATGAGAAATTCAGTAGCTAAAACTTTTATGGATCCAATTTAGCAACATAATTATACTTGCAGGCAAAGTACTGAATCTAAGCAGCACCCCACCATAATTATTATTCTTTGCTCCTTAGATTCTAGAAGCCTCTGGTTCGTTCGTACCTGTACTCACAAACAACATGGACTAACCTCTGTCCCTGCCACGCCCCCAGTCGGAGCTCCTCCCACCTCCCCCTCCACTTCTCCTCTCCTCAGCAAACTTGAGGGAGATCTGAAAACCGTCCAAATCAGTTCCATCGTACTTCTCCAACATCCTTTCAGCAGTCCTGATGTCCTCAAATGTCACAAATCCAAATCTACATAATATTATATTATACGCATATATGAGACGCACGTACAATATTCCCACCACTTTTTTCAGACTTAGTAATGTAGTAACTTTGTCACTAAACCATAATGCTAAAAGTGTACCAAGTTTAACCTAAAATAACCTATTGTGACTTGTGTAGGCGGATCAATGCTCAGTGGCAATCAGGCATACTGGTGGGCTTTAATTAGAAACATAGCTACTTGAAAAGCACATAAAAATTTTTAAAGGGGGAATCTTTAATGGCAGGGACTTACCCTTTAGATTTGCCTGTGTCCCTATTGGTGGGAATAAAGACGTCAGTAGCCTCAGGGAAGAGATCTCGGAGGCCTTGGTCATCAGTGTCAAAGCAAAGGTTGCCGACAAAGAGACGATTCGTTGGTTCATTGTCACCACGACCTGCACATTTATGTACACATATACATGTAGTACTTAGGTGGTACACGGAAATACCTACGTTTCACTAAACTACTATTTTGATAAAGCCATTGTTTGCAGAAAATTATTGGGATCAGCCTGAGCAAGCTCCACATAAATGGTACAACTATGCGCGAACTGCACATCGTTCACGTGAAATATGCCCTACATGGCTTTATGCATGGATATAAGCACGAAACAATAGTCTACTGCGTATTCTCATGCCCGGGCCAATAGCCACTCTAATTGTAAATTTACACATGCGTAGTCTCGAGTTGAGTCTGAGTCAGTATGCATGTAATAGCACACACTAGAATAGAACAGCACTGCACTGACCAAGGGAGAGGACAGAGCTGTGTGGGATGCACAGAAACTCGATGCTACTATAAACTTGAAGAATGTGTAGGTTGAGATCCAAAGGTTGAGCTTCGGTCAAGGCCATTATGTTTGGATGGTCAAAAATCCTGACCATGATTGCACCTCTAAACACAGCATTTTATATACCACACCCAAACTTGTACACTACATACAAATTACCCACAACATTGATGTACTAGCAAGCAAACACAGCAGCAGTTATCAATAAATTCACTCACAAGGTCACACACACACTGGGCTGACAACTCACCTCTCCCTCCCCCGCCTCCTCCTCTTCCTCCCCGTCTGTCATCCCCTCCCCCACCCCCTCCACTCCTGGGACCCTTGGCATAGTCCAGCCGCACATCACGACCATCCAGCTCCAACCCATTGACATTCTCCAAGGCGTCCTTGGCTTTACGCATCGAGCTGAACTCAACGTAACCAAATCTGTAGTTGAGAGAGATAAAATTGAAAAATAAGTGGTAGTGAGCACTGGCATACACTGCAGTGGAACCCCTCTATTCTGAACACTCTAGGGGCCACTTAAAGTGTCCTAATTTCAGGGGTACTTTTCTACATGTCTCTGTGTAGCTAGGACCACAGGTGGTGTCCTGATTAAAGGAGATGTCCTCATTTCAGGTGTATCCTTATAGAGGGTTTCACTGTACATGAAAATTCAGTAGGTTTATCTTCCACTACCAATCCTAAACCTAAGGGGTAACCATCCCACTGCCTGCAAAAGACAGAGCCACTTTGGTGCCTAGCCTGTGTATATTACTAACTAGAGAGTGCATAGAGGTATACTACATGTACATGCACACACCTCTAATTATAGCACACCGTGACCTACCCTTTTGAGCGGCCCCCCGGTTGAGTGATGACTCGAGCTGCTGTTGGCTTGAAACCTTCATTCGCAAAGAAATCCGACAGTTCATAGTCCTTCACATTAAATGATAGGTTACCCACAAAAAGGGTTCCAGCTAGTATAGGAAAGCAACATAATAATTATGATGCCACACGGAATAAATAACAGTTTTAAATTATTAAATGTAACAGACAGAAATTTTACGCTTGCACACCTCTTGGTTTTACAGCTGACGAAGGCTCCCAAGCTGAAACCTTTTGTTGGTTTCTTGTATATACATGTATCCCTCGTTTAAGTCGTCCAATAAATAACATGCATGTATAGCATTGAGCCTATACAGAATTAGTTTGTTTGAACTTAGCTTTGTCCAACATGAATCAATTTCAGCACTAATTCACATCAGCTCCCCCAAAAGTTTTCTCAAGGCCATACCGAGTGTATTTTGGGAGGAGCTAACAATCACATCAAAGCTTTTAAGCTCCACCTACTTCAAGATCAAAGGAACTTATTCACTACAGGCCCTCAAAGTTACCATATGCACTGAAGGAGAGCACTACGTGAATGTACCCATGCAGATGTAGTACGAAAAGCTTACGTTCATCGTCTCTGCTTGAATCCATAGCAGTTCTCTGATGTTCTGTCTTGCTCTTACTCTTCAAAGTCTCTGGTGTACGACTCAACACACGTTAGTCCGCGTGTAGCAATATATACTCGTTTCAGTTTCAGGTAGGGACTAACAAGTGGGGAGGGGGTGGGGTAAGGGAAGGAGGAACACAATTTGACAACGAGATGAGGATAAGCATGCTACGTATGGTATCAGAACAATTCACCTGTAAACCTTTTGATTGTCATAAAATGAAGTACTTATAACATACCTCATTGCCATAGCACGGCACTGTACTGTCATTGTCACAACATTCGCGCTTGTCAATCACAAGAATATTTTTTTAACACGCTTAGCAAAATCCACTCAACATTTAACACACACTGCATATGAAATTAACAAACATATTATACGTTTGTTAAGGCCATACTTTCGAAGGGTAGCGTAACTTACGTGATTGGATGACACACTACAGCCTCAAGAGTTGGGGTAACTCTTTCGGGTTGCAGGTCTCTCCATCTCTCTACAATCCTTTGACTCTATATTGATGTGTGTTTTTCGAGTCAAACAGTCTAGAATGGAAGGCTTCAAGGGTCCATAGAGTATTTCTACTAAGTACTGCTCTCTATGTGTTCCCCCACCCCATACCAAGTCTCTCTCTCCCTTTCCTTCTAGCCCCCTTCTCTCGCTCCCTCTCTCGCCCTCCCTCCCTCCCTCCCTCCCCGCCCCCTCTCTCACTCTCTCTCCCCTCTTCCTTCTAGCCCCCTTCTCTCGCTCCCTCTCTCACCCTCCCTCCTTCCCAGCCCCCTTACTCTAATTCCCCCTCTCCTATCATAAACAAATACATACATAACATACATATGCAATACATAGATCATCATAATACATTCATACACACAAAAGGAGACAACATACATGTACACACACACACACACACACTTTGTCAGACTCGGAACGATAGTAGCTGCCACGGTCAGCACATGGAGTAATAATAGACGATACGTCGCAAGTGTTGACTATACTATGGTACAGGCAGAGGAAGGTCTGCTTGGGTATATGTGACCATGACAGCAGACAGTGCTCATCCAAACCGAGGATTGTATTAACCCCACACGAGATAATGGTGGCAAAGAGAAACGTGGTCACACGTGGCTTCATGAAAGTATTACCATCCACAAAATGATCAGGTGACTGTACGATCAATGTACGAGAACCAGAATGAGTTCATATGTACATGGCATAGGGACAAAACAGTTAAAATCAGGATCTCGGTATGGGGTATGGTTTCCAGATCCCCAGTAGATGACTGAAGTCTGAATTGTGACAATGACGAGGAGGTGTCAAAAAATCGTGGCCACACTTGTACAATATGAATACGAGTTATGTCACATGATTATACTGATAGCAAAAACCAGAGACAGATTGAAACATAACCAGCACGACCTCTGTGAGAAGCGACAGTTTCATGTTGTTTTCAAAGAGGAGGTGACACAAACACAAAGGGTGGCATTTTGTTGATAACTTACAAAATTTTGTGTTGTGAACTTACATTGGCTATTCCATCTAATGAGGAAGACAACTACATCTTTTAAGGGGGTGCTTATGACATTTTTGGGTTTATAAGGTTCAAGGGGTGGTATGCTTGTTATGAAGGTGTCCAAAGGGGTGGTGGTATGCATTTGATAAAGACATTTAAAGACTGCAAGCACTTAGGTTAGCTGTACAAATCACCACCACAGTTGTCACTAGTATCAAATACTACTTTGAGCACCTTTGTTGTTGATAGCTGACTTCAAAGAAAAAACTGACCACCACTCGCCCCTCAATATCACACCTGAATTTTGGTCTGGCCTTACACATTGAAAAGCTTGTGCACTACTAAAGGGGGTGGAGGGAAGCAAAGTTTTCAAGATACTTTAATAAAATCGTTGGCTACTAGCAAAACGTAAAGCACTTTCTGTTAATATTTTGAATTCTTTGCGATTTGAACACAACCGAGGTGTGCAACTAAAGAATTTAATACCTCTGAACAGAAGACTGACTGAAGTTGAACAAAAACATACAAGCCTGCTTTGAAATCCCAATTAAGAGAGGTTGTTTATAGAACGAGGACAAGTTGCTCCTAGATCCTATGGGTCTATTTCTGGATATTTTTGTAAGCACGTGTTCACAGGTTGAGCGGTAAGACACACGTGTTTCAAGGTTCACGAAAATAGCTTTTCCTTTTCCAAAAGATAAAGACGTACAGAAATAATTCAGATGAGAAACATCAATATTTTAAATAAACAACCAACGAACACTGATCAACCCTTACCTTTGAAATAACCGACTCCCAGTTTTTTATCGCCGATACATCACTGCCGCCATGTTTGCCAGGATATCGAATCGCGAAAATCTGTACTGTAGCATGCACCACGTGATTTAGACCTTGTACTGGAAATGGTCGTCACATACACAAGTACAAGGCGCTACCTTGCGCCGCGCCTAGCCAGCCGGCCGGACCTGCCTAATGACGACCATTTCCTATAATTTGTAGCTTGCATAGCAGTGTAATAATATAGTATCAGTGCTCAGATTATTGCTCAACACAGTTGGCTTTTTCACATCACTGCTTCCCGATACCACCATTGGAATCATCACCCATCCTGTTAGAAACTCAGAGGCCAATCATAATGTTTGTATCATCAATATTCATGATACCAACTGTAAATTTTTATGATGATTATTACATACGGATATATTATTATTATGATTCGTTGCATTATAATGTACAATCATTGAATGTCATAGGTAATAGTTTACATCACACATTTAATTTACTAAATATAAGTTCACCCTTGTCAGTTGATTTCTGTTGCACTGGTAAAAATCTAAAGATGTCAGCTTCCGAAAATTTGCTCATACCAGTCACAAGGACTCCTCTAACTTTAGCACATTCTTCTATTGGGTAAACTGTCGGATGCCGTATTATGCTTGTTCTTCTTCTCCTTAGAACATAATTAAGGTAGGCAGCTCCAATAATTATTGCCATTCCAGTCCAGATGATAACCGCTAGACAGTAACCGAATGATATCTCCTTCTCAAGATTGAAAGTGTTCATTAGATTTGTTGTTGCACAGTTCACCTTTCACTTTAAGATTTTCCTTCAGTAGCTGCTCTCCCACTAACAAGTGCTATTGCTACGTAGTATGATCGATCTTCATTAAATAGAGCAGACACAGGAAGTGACTGTTTGCGGTGGTATACTGGTATTATTATACTTCCTGTGTCTGTCATGGCATAAGGTGCTTGCAAATTAATGTTTTGTGCCTCTATAATAATAATCAATTATATTATCATGGTGGTCACTTATCTAATTTTGGCTTTGTGTACCACAACCACATGCCTCTTGTAATCTAATCACGTACATCACCACTTGAAAGACTATGTACCCAGTCCTGCACCATGCAGCCACTAAAGGGGTGACCATTAAACCAAAAACATTCCCATAATTTTACTAGTTAGTACACATAGTGCAGAAAGGAGCCTCGCGCCAAGATTTATAGTAATAATATTAATTGTTAAGATTTTAAATTGGGCTTTTCCATTTTATAAGCAAACACCCCCTATTGAGGAGCGAATTGTGAAAATTAATGACCCCCCAGGAACTAATTAACTCATTTTGCCCCCTAAGAATAATTAATTTGGACAGTTGAACCCCCTAAGATCAATTAAATTTATCTGAAATACCCTCTGGAAATTAATAAGTGGTTGCTTGACCCCTCCGGAATCTGCTTTTTGATAGAAAATACCCCACAAGATTAATTAAAATCGCCAAAAGAGCCCCATAAGAACCAATTAAATTGCCAAAAGGACCCTCAAGAAACTCATAAAAAAGACCCCTCAGGATGTAATTATCACTCCTCAATGGGGGGTGTATGCCTATTAAATGGAAGAGCCCATTGTTGACAATTGATATAATCAAGTTAAGAATACTTTTATTATTAAGTGATGATCAAAGCAGAGTTCAGTATAATTTACTCAGGCTGCACCAGTCAGTAAAAATGATGAAAAGTAGCTATATTATAGAATCTGATAGAGTTTTCTTTTTTACCTCTTGTGCCTGCAGTAACACTTTCGACAGCCTCCTCTTCATGCAATAGCTACAGCAGTTGTAAGAACGTGTGCACGTTGCATTGCTAAAAAGTGCCAGTACAAAAATGTCGACTGTGAAGAGGTACAGCGCATGCGCATAATGCGCATTCGCTATAAAAGAGTGTAAAATTAGAAAATGCAAAGTACTAAGCAGTTCCAGAGAACGCCAAAACTTTTGGGACACAAACGGCAGTGAAGAACTTGCGGCGGTTCATGGGTGAGGTCTTTCATGCCGCATAGTCATCACGTAGAGTTTGAAGAAAGTAAGGTTCAAGATTTAGTGAGAAAATCGGGATAATTAGAAAAAAACAATTAAAATAACTGGTAATCGGAAACAAAAAATAATCATAATAAGTAGTAATCGGAAGTTAATAACTGGTAATCGGAAACAAAAAGTAATTATAATAATCGCAACTCAACAGCGAACGGGATTATTATGCCTCGCGCTAATGCGCTCGGCAATTATAGCTATACTACAGGCCAGGATATTCTTGTGCACCAGCCCCTCCTATAGGCTGAAGCACAAGCCTAAGTACAGGAGTGGAATGTGCCTCGGCATAATTATGGCTGGAAGATAAGTCCATATATGGGCAGGGGCACCCACTCAAGATTGATCCCCTCTTTGATGTGTGCATGGCCACCCTCTCTCATCCGATGGCAAATTTCCTCATGCATCCTTTATCAACCTTTTTCTACACAGATTATTCTGTCTCTCTTTCTCCTTAATCAAAATTGCATGCTTCTGTTGTGTAGGAGAGTGTAACCAAGTATAATAGTCTAATTCATAGGTAGAGGAAGACGTTGGGAGTGGGGGGGGGGGGGGGGGGAACTAGGTAGCATATTATGCAGAATTATTGTCCGTAAAATTATTAATCATTCATTCTTTTGTTTGGATACTGTGACCAAGGTTTTTGTCTAGATACCAGAATCAAACAGCAATGATGGTCATAATACATTTAATTTATTATTTGCATGGCTTCAGTGGCTCTGGAAGGGGGGGGGGGGGGGGGGCACTGTCCCTACTTCAGGATGGTTGGGGGGGGGATGTAATCCTGGTGCTCCCCTGCTTCCGCCACCTATGTAATTAAGAGTGCTAGGAGCAGAGGTCCCTACAGGGTGGTAAGTTTGTGGTTGACAGTAGTCTTTTAGTCTCCATAGGCTACTATAATATTATTATATTATAGTACGGTATACTGCTTGAAAAACTTATAGTTGAGCTCTCCCCCTCCATCTCTCTCTCTCTCTCTCTCTCTCTCTCTCTCTCTCTCTCTCTCTCTCTCTCTCTCTCTCTCTCTCTCTCTCTGTCTTTCTGATGCCAGATAAGTGACCACCATAATGATAAAGGAACAGTATACAATGTCAGCTTGGAGGGGGAAACCACCCTATATGTCACACTGTACATGTTCAAAACACCACAAACTTGTAGCATCTCAATCAGTCACTTCCAAATCACAAGTCTTAATGCAGATCAATGTATGTAATAATACACCACTTTATTAGTGGGAGAGCAGCTACTGTAAGAAAATAATTTTAGTACTAACTGCATGCTCTCCCAGTAAGTTAGTAACTCTTAAAGTGCTAAAATTTAATTGATCCATGCAGGGAAAGATCATCTTCCCCTCTCTGACGTGTGCGTGGCCACCCTCCCTTATCAAGTCTCCTCATTCTTTGTCTTTAAGCTTTTTCTGCATAGGTTAGCTACTCTCTCTACTCTCCTTCTGCTTAAGTTGTCCGGCTCTCCCTTATCATCAAAACATGCATGCTTCTGTTGTGTAGGGGAGTACAGTCTATAGCTAACAGTGTTAGGAGCACTGCTTATGATCAGACACTGGGCTTTTGGCCATTAAAAAGCACCAGGCCTATGATCACAGTTGCCAGGTCCCTACAGAGTAATACTGTACGTATTATACTATATAGGTGCGTGGATCATTGATGATCTCTCTCTTTCTTTCCCACTCTCAGTCTCTCACCCACCACTCCTTCCCTCCCCTCCTCTCTCTCTCCGTCTTTTTGATGGCATACTGATGGATCAACACATGGTCATAATATTATAGATTACCCCTAATACCTTCACCTCCTGTTCCTGTGTACATAAGTTCCAGCCACAATTACTCCAGTTCTGTTTTTTTTTTTTGTGGGTAGAGTATTAGTTTAATTATGGTCATTTTGGTCACTCCTTCCATAGTTGCACGGTGGCTGCATGTGTTCATTAGTGAACTATAACAGTGGTGCATGGTTTGTTCATCTATTAGCCATCTAACTTCACTTCAGCCAAAACAAATTCATTCGTGTACTGACTTAATAAGTACATCAGAATTGGATCAGAACATGGTTATAATAATATTATCTTCTCCACTGTGGGTGTATATTAATATTTTAGGGGGTCTCCCTATCTGATGATTTGGGATATTATAATTATTGAGGAAAGATGAAATTATGATTGTGCTGTATGGCATTAATTCTTCCTACTCTCACACTAACTATACTGCTCACCGCATAAACAATGAAATGTGGATGCACAAACTGTGCACTTGCAATACACACGTAGCAATATTAAATGCTGTGCTCAATCCAGAGACAGCACTGCAGCTGTTTGATTAGGCATGCAATAAAATCATGAAACGAAAACAATCACTATAATATCTATATATGTGGCAGTCCCATGTAGAAAACAAACATTATTCCTATCACATTTTGACCACTATTTCTACTTTACATGTTTGTAACTCTGCTGCGGAATCTCCCAGAAAGCTCAAATTTAGGTTTTAGTAACGTCAATCTATCTGCTATTATAGGGATGAGCCAACTTCTGGCTTAAACTATCACAGCATAGTATTAGGAGAGCTAATTGAATTAAGCTAATTAAATGGGAATAATATTCATTTTGTATGCCCTCAGTCAACTTGCAAACACCTGGGAATTCCTTTGAGCAATGACGTATCCTGATCTGTTTACGTGGATAAAATATTATGCTCCTGAGCCTGGGCCCTTGAGGCACTTGGTTTACTCTTTAAAAGTATACCCATAATATTATATGCATGTCCCTGAATAGTTTAAAATCATGGGAACTTTTTACTGCCCTCTATACCACGATTACAGTGAATTTAATTTTTTTTTTTGGATTCACATTCACATAATATATGAGCCATATATTATATTATTATAATAATATTATTATTGTGCTAACTGCTTGTGTGTCCTTTCCTATTAATTTTTCTATAGCCATTAGCTATTATGGAGAACAAAAATTGTGAGTATACAAATTCCAAGAACTACAATCAGAAGTGCATGCGTGTAGCTATATCTGAAATGGTGGTTACATGCAACATTGCTGCAGAAAACGTCAGTTAATATAGTGTTTGCACTGCTAGTAACCTATTATACGCAAAACAATGCCTTTATTAGTCACTAGAGCACTTTCAATATATGAATGTATTGAATAACAGATCCAATTGGGATCACACATATCACGGTGGCATAATAATAAAGTACACAATGTCATGTTAAGTACAGGTTGAACTTGTGATATTATCTTGCCCATGTAGTTCTAAACTTTATGCTACTCTATATAGTGATATCTCTCAACTGAGAATTTATGTATGCACTTCAATAGATCTAATTTATCTTCCATGTATCTGTTATACTTTCCCTATAATATGAAATCCTATTCTTTTCTCTCCGTCTCTCTCTCTGAGTCTCTCTCTCTCTCTGTAGCTAGCTACATGTCTCTTTCTTTTGTGTCCCTCCTGAGTCTTCCCCCTTCTCTCCGGCCCTTTGAGTAGATTTCATATTCTCCAGCCGTTCAAGAATCCCATTGCAACTATTTTTGGCTTAAAATTCCTGCTGTCCCTTTTATTTCACCCTGTATTATTATTAATTTTATGTGCACTATGTATATATAGCAGCTATATGCCTTTTCGATCCCCATTGAAGTATAATATATAATTATTATTCGTTTTTATATATAGCTCTATTCCCATTTTGAGATTTGGATAGTAGTATAGTAGCTAGCCGCATGGTTATATATACCATTATTCACGGTTGTAGCTTGTATAGATATAGTTATACACCTAACACACCATCATGTATTATATCACTGCACATGACATTGTGTATATGTACTTACTGACAGAGTTGTATTCTAGCTAACTTGCACGCGTGAATTGAAAGCAAAGAATTACATTAATTATTTCAAACTCAGTCTACATATAGCATAACAATAATTATGGGCAGTTAATGTCTGATTATTCAGTACTGTAACAGTGCACATGTATGCACTAATATACAAGTTCGCCCTTGTCAGTTGATTTCTGCTGCACTGGTGGTGAAGGGAACTCACTGCTGATCACAAGTGCACCTCTCACTTTTGCACATTCTTCAGTACTGGTCATGATGTGCACATGGCCGTAGGTCTTAAAATGCTTCTTTAAAAGAATGCAGATTGCTACAATCATCATTATTCCTATCGGGATGATGATTTTGAACGGGAAAGAGGCCTGCTCCTCCACACTGTTAATATTGTCCAGGCTGCAAGTATCCATATATAAGTATCCAATACTCACTGCTAGATTTATTCCGTGAAATACTATAAATCTTAAGCTGAACTTGGATTTGTCCACTATCTCTATCAATACTCTGATTGGAAAATTTAAAGTTGCATGCACCTCCCACCTGCATGCACCTTCCTGTATGAATCCTATTATAATAATTATTATGCATCACATGAGGTGATTCCCCTCAAGTTTAGTCCTGACTAATAATTTATTTTGTGAAGTCCATTTGATGATATTTGTGAGCCTTGAGGAGGAAATATTATAGTTAGCTCATTTGGGGGTATTGATTAGCCCAGTGAGTTGGCCGCATGATAAGTTTTAATATGGAAGATTTGATGGGGCCGGCATAGCTACTAAGTTCAAAAGAGCAGAAACTATAACTGTTATAATCAGTTAAGGAGTAGGTGGAGCTGGGGTAAGGAATGGTTCAAGCAACTTCCTTGCTAGCTATGCATTGTATGCATACCATGCAGTCCTATTAATAAGAGCTAATAAGTGTTAACTTCTTCTCTGCTCAGCTCGCTATAGCTATAGTTGCAGTGGTATTCCTGATTTATATATATCTGCCAGGATTTTGGGCAAGTGGATTTAGCGGAAACGGACGAAAACGGAAACGAAAACGAACGCGAAAACGAAAACGAAAAGGGAAATGGTCGTCAAGAAGGTTACAATTTTGGTATAGGTCGACGAACTTATAAGTCTACAAGATAATGTGGTGCATCCAGAGACTTGTCAAGGCAGGCTGCTCATATCCTGGGCCAACATACACTGAAAGTTTGCCTATCTGGAGTCCGGCAGGACCTTCCTGATCTTTGTAGCTATTTTGCCAGGTGGCTATAGCTATCTGACAGGGGATTGAATGTCTATTCGTCTATGATAATTTGCACTGTCAGATGCAGTTATTATGTTATGTCAGATGTTAACTTTTTAACTTTATAATTATTATTGATAAGCCAGGGGTGGGTAGCTAGTAACACGCTGGTAGCACGCACGCCATGAGAGTCATGGCCCACCTAGCTTTTATAAGCTGAGTGAATCTGGGACTGGGAGGGCACCCCGGGTCTGGGATGAGGCTGGACTAGATGCATCACTGACGCCCTGTCATGGGATTCTATAATCGCCCAGAGTTAGTAGATACCTTCAACTAAATACATGTAGCTAGCCTTATCATAGGTCAGTAGAGGACTACCAGATGAGCCTCAAATATTGTTGAGTATCTGGTCACGGTTCTGTATTAAAATACTAGTATTGAAGTAATCATGAATGATGACAGTACTGTACATAGTACTGTTTAGCCATGATTAGGGGTGACTCTAAGTGCTCCAGTATCAGTATGGCTGCATAGCTAGCTGAGTCATTTTTCAGCTCATGTTGAACCCTGAAGGCAGGTAGCTAGCTAGCTAGCTACCTGCGGCTAATTACAAAGACCAGGAAGGTCCTGCTGGACTCCAGACTGGCAAACTTTCAGTGTATGTTGGCCCAGTGCACTACATAATATATAGCTGGCATGAGAGGCCTGCCTGTGACATGTCTCTGGATGCACCACACTACTTTGCACGATAAAGCAGCTTACAAGATCGTCGACCTATACCACAATGTGAACCTTCTTGACGACCCTTTCCTTGTTCGTTTTCGTTTCCGTTTTCGTTTCCGCGTTCGTTTTCGTTTTCGCTTTCGTCCGTTTCCGCTAAATCCACTTGCCCCAGGATTTTCTTCATATTAAAACTTCAGAATTTCTCATCACAAATTTAATATTGGCAGCATTGTCCATGAAGTTAGAAAGTACTGAGTCAGTGAATGCATGCGCACGCTTGCGCTGCGCGCGCTAGAACAGATCACGTGAGGAATCTGCTGACTCGGCAAACGATATATCGATAGCAGAGAACTAGAGAAAAGCATGGCTCAGCAGCCATCTTTTCCCGGCTATGCTGGTCTTAGGAGTCGCGTTGACGAGGTACGACTGAAGGCCGCCAGAGATCTGCAGAGGTATGTGTCGACCGAGCTACGAGAGCTTCCGGCTGAGCGCTACAGCAGTTCCCTGGACGATATCAACCAGACCATCTACTCCCTGATATCCAGCCAGGAGGTACACGAGAAGAAGGGAGGCATACTTGCCATAGGTGAGTGCTCGAAGCGTTTTAAACGAGTAGGAAAGAGTGAGGGAGAAGGTGTGGCCATATTATTAAAGAAGCTGGAAACTACTTTAATACATGTACATGTCACAAATTTATACTATAAAACCTCTAAATTATTGAGGTGACACCTAGGGGTAGACTACATGTACAGTGTAGGTGCAATCCTCGCCTAGTGTAGGGTCTTATTCCCAGATCCCATGTGCTTGTTATACTGCGCTGTGTACTCATACACAAACATTCTCCCATATAAATTCTGATTGAAACTATACACCTAAACTCCACCCCCCTCCCCCCTGCACATACATGTACACACATTATTTTGTCATCTCAGTGAGTCTAGTTGGTCTTGAGGGTGGAGGTACGACGCGCCTGAGTCGCTATGCCCACTACCTTCGCTCCATCCTGCCCCACGCTGATGTGACCCTCACCTTGATGACGGCCAAGGCCATTGGTCAGCTGGCTCTCGCCGAGGGTACCTACACAGCAGAGTATGTAGAATTTGAGATGAAGAGAGCTCTGGAATGGATAGCCGGCAACGAGCACAAAAAACTGGCTGCTGTGAGTTTACTAGCGTACTTATATCTTTCATACCCCTGTGTGACTTCGTGTGACTTTCAATGTGTGTGTGTGTGTGTCAATTATAAATTTTCGTGATCATTACGTGTAGTTGACTGGCTGAATATCATTTGCATTAATTGTGTGATAGTTCAACCTAAGGAATTTACTTATATTTAGACTATGGTATGCATAATATGCTTTGATCTTTTGAATTTAATGAGGTATTTAAAATAGTGTAGATACTCAGAATGGAGTAGTTAAATTTCGTTAGAAGACCTGACATGAATTTGAATTGTATATTAAACAAAACGCATCAAAAAGGAAGAAGATTAGGCAGAAATTGAGTTTTAATTATTGTCTGCATGATTGATGGTAAAATTTGTAGCTTTATTAAGGTTTAAATTAGCAAAAATCTTGCTTTCTGGCAAAATTCAAATGGGGACTGAGCTGAGCCCACTGACACGCGGCACGAGTGCTAGTACTGGTGGCTCTTTTGAGCGCCATGTAGTCTCTCCTACCACTAAAAACTGTTGTGAGACGAGTCTTGCACGTGTAGAAGGGGGTGTCGCATGAGACCCGGCTGAGACAGTTGCTCCTCAGCTGCTTGAACCATAGAATCACCTTCATTCCCAGCGCAGTCCAGATATCACAGTCAAAAGGTCCTAGAAAAATTTTCCTCTGGCTTTATAGCCAAGCTTTGGGTGTCTCGAACAGTTTAGTAGCAAATAGGAGACCATACCATGGCATACGTGGCGGTCAATAGATCTACAGAGCCACCAGCACTAGCACTACGATACACAGGCATTGCATACTGAATAACGCACATGGCTGCCTTGTTAGCTTATATACGTGAAGGAAGTGTGACATCATTGCTGCATACTTCCTGCTCTGCAACATGAATCTGATTGGTCACTTTTCAATGCAGCACGGTTACTAAGCAACTACCCACAAAACCACGCTCACACAGCTGATTGGTAACCTAGCAACAGGATGCACTATAGCAGACCACAAATGCACAGCGCCGCGCGCCCCATAGTCTAAGCCGGTTATCGCCCACGCCTCGGCTCTACGGCTATTAGAAACCACTCGGGATGTTGCATAATCGCCTCGGGCTCCGCCCTCGGCGATTATGCAACATCCCTCGGGTTTCTAAAACGCCGTAGAGCCTCGGCTTAGGGCAATAACCTATACTTATCTGTATTCGTAAATATACGCCAGTGTCCCTGCCTAGCTTTGTATGTATAATATTATGTACATGTGTTCCCTAATACGGTTGAAGACATTGTTGGGAAATTTTCCATATCGTTACACATTGTTCATTGTACATACTGTACATTGTAGGTTCTGATTCTGCGTGAGTTGGCCATCCACACCCCAACACTCTTCTACCAGCAGATACAGCAGTTCTTCGACAACATCTTCATTGCTGTCAGAGACTCAAAGGTGAGTGGGAAATCATTATTATGCATATATAACTCTTAGAAGTTATTTAATCTGCGAAATTGTCATTGCCAGCCAATGGTTAAAATTTATGTTTTTCCACTCGTTTCAGCCGCTGATTCGTGAGCATGCAGTGTCGGCACTGAGGGCCTGCCTCAGACTGACTGCTCAGAGGGAGTCCAAGGAGGACGTAAACTCACTCAACTATCAGGTAAAGGTCGTCAGGTTTTATTAGTCTTTTTCTCTCTTCCCTCTCTCTCTCTGTTTTCTTATCTCATTTCTTCTCTCTCTCTCTCTCTCCCCCCTTCCTCCCCCCTCTCTTTCCTTCCCTCCCTCTCTCCCTCCCTTACCTGGCCTTTTTTCCCCTGTGCAGCGGTCCTATACTGAAGCCATCAATGGTATGACGGAAGGTTCTTCCCAGCGTGACCGAGGCACTAACCTTGGTCGTGATGATCGTATCCATGGCTCTCTTCTCATTATCAATGAACTCATCATGAACAGTGCCTGGTCTGATGAGGTATGGATTCGAGCGAAAATTATTTTTTTGATGAAGTGGTCCCTCTTCTCATATCCTACCACATAATATATGACAATATTGTACTACCAATGAAATGAGCCATGGTACCTTTTTAATTCTACTGGGAGGTATATGATATGGTAAGGGTCATCAATTAAAACACCGACTCTTCGGTACATGGTCGTCAAATGAATAAGTGCTATCTCCTTGCTCTGCATGTATGCGCATGGGATGCAGGATCATTTCTGGAATAATACCACTAAAATTGTGCACTAAATTTAATAGAGCTTCCTCCGACTTTTAATAATATTACTGTCAAATTATTATGGTATTATTGATGCTAGTTGGTGTGTACATGTATCTTGTGTATTGCAGGCAGTTCGTCTTGAGCTTGCTGACAAGGATGAGCATGAGGACCAGACTGGGCTGGAGTCACTGATGGAGGGAGACCAGAAACACCACACACAACTCCCAGGAGCAACCACAGATGGTACGCCTGAATGTACATGCACAAGCCTTAGATTGGCCTGTGTACAATTCTGCATGCAGAGCCCTAGTGCAAATATGTAAAGAGCATAATTCAAGTGACAGAAAATATGCCACTGTTCTGTGATGCTCGTGTATATGTGTTACTAAGAGAGAAGTTAAAGCAAGAATAAAAAAACACCTTATTTTCTCTCAATTATGCACAATGTCATGTTATATTATGTGAGTATACCAAACATACCCTCTCTCTCTTGTGCTAGATGTGAAGCCGTACTTCTCTCATGGTGGTTCTACTGTTCATCGATTCCCTGGCTTTGCGCAGGGCTATGCCGGGGGTAAGAGGGTGGAGATCAAGAGCAGTCCCAGCCGAGTCTGCCGCCAGTTCATGATGAGGAACTTTGATGAAGTGTGCAAGCTGGTCCTAAAGAACAAGAACAGCCGTAACCCTCTCATCCAGCAGACTTTGCTCACCCTCCTGCCACGCATCGCAGCTCTCAACCAAGAGCTCTTCGCACTCAAGTAAAATTTAATATTGTCATTTGTTGGTAGTTGCCTAGCAACCGAAGTTTTTATAGGCAATTTGCCGGCTATGGGAAGGGGGTGGGTCATCATAAAGTAGGCCAATGATGAACAGAGGTCAACTACCAATAAAATAGTTATCTGACAGTAATTGGGGTACATTCGACCATGCATCTCATGCACCCCAATTACTGTCAGATGACTATTATTTGTTGTGTACACATGTATACCCTGCATGATGCATTATGTGCACTAGATAGACAATTTATGTGAATTAATCGAACAATATACAGTAATACGTACATTATAACAGATGAAACAGAAATAAAGATTGCCATGCATGTAAATAATATTAATTCTTGATAGGCTCGTTCTGATAGTTAGGTAATACTTTTGCACCCTTACTTGTGCTATTTTACACTATGCACTTGTGATATTTTATGTATCCTATGTACATGATGAGCCTAATGTTCCCCCCCCCTCCCTTCTCCCCCTTAGCTACCTGAGTGATGGAGTTGGTTACCTGCTCCACTGCCTGAAGAGAGAGAAGGAGCGGCCGGTGGCATTCAGAGCCATGGGGCAGATGGTCTATGTCCTCAAGGACAGGATGGACCTTGACCCGGTACTCAGCACCATCAAGAACAACCTACCCACTGGCAGAGAAGTCGTCGGAAAGTAAGAGAACACATAGTATTATAGTTATAATATTGATGAGAGGGGGGAGCTGGAGTATCTCCCCTAAAAGGAGGCTGTTGGAAAGCAAGGGAGCATAAATTTGGGAGGCGGGGGCGGGGGCGGGGGTGAGGGAGCTGGAATATCTCCCCTTAACATCTTAAGTGTAATAATAATGCCAACTAACTTAAAGCGTGATCACAAACTATAAAGAGGCTTCCCTATCGCCTCGTTTTTGGTCAAAATGCCGTCGTAAATAATATTGCTAATTTTTTCTGGGGAGGTCATTTCCTTAGATTCGCGAAGAGAAATGGACTATTGTTATTTGATCATATTGAATCATGCCCCCCCCTCCCTCCCTCCCTCCCTCCCTCCCTCCCTCCCAACTAGTAATCCTGTATGAAACCTGTGTGAAGAGAGAAAAATTAATGGAAAATTTACAGTGTGGGTGATAGTTTGATACAAATGTCTACATAAGGCCAGACAAATTTAATAAGTTGTTGCATGGATTTGCTCGCTCCAATTTTTGGGCAAACAAAAGAAAAAAAAATTAATTAAGTTGGGTGGAGCTTATGTACAGTTGAGTGGTTTTTGTATTCTATCTTGATTCCCTGGTCCTAGGATAGTCAGATTAGTCTGTCTTAATTAGATCGTGGTCCATAACCACACCCTAATTGATTGCTTTTTTTTTTCTTTTTTTTTCGATTGCTCGGTCCAATTTTTACTTCACAATATCCGAGCAACAACAAATTAAATTGGTCTGGCCTAATTATAATATTATTATGATTATGGAGCTACATGTACTTTGGCTCCTGTATAACTAAGTTAGTTCTTCGTGGATGAAAAAACACTTAAAGTATTATTGTAGTCTTCGCCCCCCCCCCCCTTAGCTCTGCAATTGTTGCATTTGTTCCATCCTAAATGAAATCCACAGTATATGTAAAAGTAACAAGTATTAATCGTAGTGCCATTACTCCAGAAAGACGTGTGTGCGTGTGTGTGTGTGCATATAGTGCTTATTGTGCCAAGTGTCAGGGTAGTGGTACAAAGGTACCAGTGATCGTGAGGCGGATCCATCTTAGTGATATGTTTAAAATGGTATATAACATAATAATTATGCATGTACATGTACATGTAATTAGTCCATTAATGCCAGGGAGGAGGGAAGTGTGGAAAACCATGTTTTCTACTAGGGTCATAGTCTACTAATCAATCTATGGTATAAAACCAGAGCGGATTGAGAGCCGGGAAGTGGGAAGTGGAGAGATGAAAGGTAGCTGATAGCTGAATAATTGGATTGTCTCCATGAGGTCCACTCAACTCAAGGGGATAATCAGTCTGGCAGACTGTAGAGGCATGATGCTGAGTAGAGTATTATTGAGTTATCTATCAGTTTGGCAATTTAACCATAATGTTTATGCATTCCTAAGATTTGTAAGTAGCACAGGATGTGCAACTGCCAAGGATGCAGTATACATGTAATTAAATTTTCAATAGAAGATTGAGAGGAAAAACACTTTGACCTAGGAAAGTAGGAATAGGAATAGATGATGGTAGATAATAATGATAACTAGATAATCAGATTTGTTATTGAGAATGTGAGGTCCTTTCAACTTGAGAGGGTGAATCACTGAGACAGGAAGATGCATCACAAAACAATAATAATATTATTTATATTATTATAATTTTAGTCTAGTAGCCGGATTAAAGGATATTTGTAGCATTCCTAAAGGGGGAGGTGGGATGATACGTAAGATTTTAGATAGGAGATAGCACAATAATGACCTTGTATGTGCATGCATGACATGCGTATATGTGTGTGTCTGTATGCACACCAGTACGATCCTTCAACCACAAGCTCCGAGAAGTACTATATCTGCCAGTTGCGCTGATGACCCCTTTAATTGAATAAATTAATTAGCAGCTAGTACAATAATTTATTTCTATTAACACAGCCATCCACTTATGCACCTATAGTACATTTCTAAAGGCTGCCACTTAACTAAAAGTTAATCATGAGGTGTTGCCAATGTATTGTGTGAAGTGCTGAAGGTTGTTGAAAGATGTGTATGCATTGATGATTACGTGTGCATATGTACAACCAGAGAGTTACTGCAGACCTTGAAATTTTTTTCTGATAAATGCAGGGTGTGGTTGGAAGAAAAGTTTATCAATCCCTACAAAAAATTGTGTTTGAGCTGAATTTGGCAAACTACGTAATGTAATATTTATGAAATTCTTAGGCTATATAGTGCCTGTTACATGTAGATAATTTCACATGTACATGCATGGGGCCATGAATTGTTGGCTATCAAAATATACGGTTCATTCATGATCATAGTCAAATATTACATTTGTAAATGTACTGACGAGGCCCAGCTTGGCTGAAACTGCTGTCTGTAGTTGCACTTTTGGTACTTGCATACTTTTTTGAAGTTTCAAAGTTTGAAGTGTTTAGAATGGTATGTTGCATGTAAGTCCATTTATGCCAGGAAGGAGGAAAACCATGCTTTCTATTAGGGTCAGAGTCTACTAATCAACCTGTAGCATTTATAGTTCAGAGAGGATGTTGGGAAGTGGAGAGCTAGAGACCAAAGGTGGCTGCAAGAGTAGATTAGGATAGGTAGCTTATAGCTGGGATAATTAGGTAATTGGATTGTCTCAACTCAAGGAGGATAACCATGCTGTCTGGCAGACATGGCAACAGGAAAGTGCTTAACAACAGGTAGTCTGCCAAACAGTAATGTTTATGCATTCCTGAGATCTGTAGCACATGTAATTATAATTATAGAAGATTGAGAAGAAAAGCACATGACCTACAAAGGTTAGGGATTGGAATAGATATTTGTAGGATCGCAGCTAATTAGATAATCAGATTTGTTATAATTGAGAACGTGACCACTCAACTTGAGAGGGTAAATCACTGCCCCAGAGGCAGGAAGATGCATCACAAATAATAGCAATAATAATAATAGTTAGTACTAGTGTGATCGATAGAAGGATGTTTATGTCGTTCCTAGAGGGGCAGGTGGATCGATGCATGTTCGTTGGTCCTTGTGAACGTTGGCTGGTGAAGGGAAGTGGGACAAAGGTTGACTCAGAGTGTGTGCATGGGTGCATTACACGAAATTGGATTTTCAGCATTGGAACAAGAGGAAGTATAATGGGTACTATATACCTTAACCTTCTTTCAACTTTAAATTTTGTGAAAATATAAAATGCTGACAGTGCAGGGAGGGTGGGATGATATGTACATGTATGTACTTCCACTAAAGGTTTCAGACAGGAGATACCAAATACATGAAATTTAATTTTGCTAGATAAAAATTTCACCAAGTCAGGTTTGTAGATACATGTAGTTATCCCTAGAATCTAAGGTGGAGCGGTGCACATGCCCTTATGCTGAATCTGCCTACACGTATGCTGATGAGGACCAATTTAGCTGAAATAGCTGTCTGCAGTTGTACCTCCGTACTTTTTGAAGTTTCATGTCCAGCGCTAGCCATGCATACATATACATGTACATGTGTATGTATATGTACATGTGACTACTCATGCATGTACGTTAATTTAGTTTACTTTGCTTTCTCTTGTGTACAGGCGAGCCTCTCGCACTAACATCACTCAGGATTCATCAGTGTTCATCTGCATCAGCATGTTGGCACGCGCAGTGGGTCCCCAGGTAGAGAAGGACATCAAAGCTCTACTCGATCAGATGTTCAGCGTCGGACTCAGCTTGGATTTGACCTCTGCCCTCCGCGTCATTGCTCAGGAGGTGCCCCAGCTGCAGAGGGACATACAAGGTCAGTGGTTTGTACATACGTAATTTAAGTGTAGGATCTACATGTGTACATGCATGTACATGTATGTATAATATATGTGTACGCATGATCAATGAATGAAGGAACCCTCTTTATGTGTAGTGGTCCTTTAAAGTGAGTACATGTACATATATTATTTTAATACTATGTACATGTACCAAGGTATATACCATGCAAGACATGCATGTATTCACCAGTGAAAGTATCTGCAGTATCATATACACTGTACATGTATGTACTCTGCTTGCAACTAAGCACTTCAGAGCCACTAATTGTTTACTCTACAATTGACCAGCAAAGCAGGGTACACTGTAAAAGAGAGGAAAAGTTGGAATAAACCAACACCACCTGCAGATTCTAACCTCAGTGGTTGGATAATACTAAATAGGTCTCCAACTGGGACACTAGTCTAAGAGCTAGCAGACTGTGGTAGTAATTTTACAGGTACTAACCTCAGTGGTTGCCTTGATAGGTCTCCAATTGAGTTATAGCTGATAGCAGACTGTGGTAGTGGGTGGAGCTCATGTCCATAGTTCCTTCCCAGATTAGGAGTACACCAACCTGCCCTCCCACTGGCCACTGGGCTATGCTAGCTATGCATATATAGTGCTGGTGATGTTGTTGATAATAATTCCTCCATCTCTGATCTGTGAGAGAGACACTTGCTTGGCTCCACCTGTACAATTCACTTGGTGCCTTCAAGTCTGGGACTAACCTGCTGAGCTCCTCCTTTGGGGTCCCCTTAGGTTTGTTAGTCCAGTTAATTTTAGTCTTATCATTATCTTTGTGTGCAATAGTGAGGGTGCTTTTGTGCCCCAGATGGAGACACTTGGCTTTACAGTGTTTATGCTAATACAAGATCTAAGGTAGGGCAGGAAAAATTAATCGTGGTTTAGGACCTTTCATAATGGAGTGTGACACCTTCACCAGAAAATTACGTGGAAGTATTTAGCTTAAATCCATTCTATTAGAATTAAATTAAATTAAGAATTGTGTATAAATTTGAAATTTTTTATGACACCCTCTCCCTCACCTTTCTCTCTCTCTCTCTCTCTCTCTCTCTCTCTCTCTCTCTCTCTCTCTCTCTCTCTCTCTCTCTCTCTCTCTCTCTCTTCTCTCTTCTCTCCAATTTCCCTCTCCCACCACCGATTAGATGGTCTCCTGAAGATGCTCTACATGATTCTCCTTCACCAGGCGATGCGTCACCCCGGAGCTCCCCGGTCTGCCCCTCATGCTCCCCCTCCTGCTCCATCCGCTGGCTCCCTCCCCGAGGCCGACATCGGCAGTGTTACCCTGGCCCTACAGACACTCGGCTCCTTTAATTTTGGAGGTAATCAATCACTTAAATTAATCAGTACCTTCCAATGTGAGACTATTAATGAATAAATCGTGCAAATTAGAAAGCAGGTAACTTATTGCTATGATTATTTGCAGGTACAAATCTTAGCGAATTTTAGAATAGTACGTTTAGCGGGTACTCATTTTAGCAATTTTTCAAAATTAACATTCTATTTATTCGAAAATGTTGAAAATTTTAATATTTGCTGGTACAAATATTAGCGAAAATCGTGCAAATCGCTAATTTCTCTGAAGTTAGTACCCCCAAACAAAAGTGTCCTTAAGGTATGCTACATTTATGTAAATAATATAGTACAGTAACTTTTAGCGACAGAGTTCTCATTCATATGAAGATAGGAGACAAAAAACATTCCATTGCCCGATTTCTCTACATGTACATGTACATGACATTGTACGTACATGTACATGTACAATGTATGTACATGTATGGGCTACATGTAGCTAGGGATGATTTGCTATCCCATAAATAGGAAGGATTATAATATACATGTAATTCTGATCAGCACCAGTAGTCTGCAGTATGTGTGTGTGACTTTGTGGAATAGTCTGGTTATTTTTGGTGAAAACCAGATCTTTCCTGAGAGTAGCCATTATTCTTCCTGCGTCACATATGTTGCACCCCTTGGGAGAGTGCAGCATCTCAATGCCGCCATAAACCAGATGCAGACAGGTTCAAGTAGACATATATCTTAATGGTATTCCTCATGAAAGCCATAATAATTATTGATTCATACATGGAAGCTACATGTAACCATTTCCATGGATGATAGCTGCAGGCAGGTTGGCTGGCCGGTTGATTTTTGTGGTGATGCATGTGCAGGCCTGGATTTTTTCCAGAGGCCTTGATCCTCCCCATTGCCCCTTGCCCCCTATAGCTACATACCTACATGTGTGTATACCTCCGCCTCCTCATTTTTTGTAGCACATGTATGTGTGCACTGCATCTCCCACACCTACACTCTCTCTGCCAACATGTGTGTGTGTGTTGATACTATTGTGGGTAGGTGGCTGTGAGAGCTAGCCACGCTCATCTACTGTTGCTGTGGGCGGGAAATTGAGCATTCATTCTTGTGGTGGTTGTGTTCTTGCTTTGTTACATATCCTGTTGGGTAGGGCTAGGTAAACTTGCTGGCTATAGGAGGGTAGTGTGGGCGATTGTACTATAATTATACATGTAGGTGGAAATGGAGCCATGGTTATTGGTGGACAGAAGTATTTATTGATGATTCGGGTGCATCTTGTCATTTCCTGTGCTAGTGCCGTAAATCATGAATATTTTTTGGGATAAAATTTTGTGCTAAATCATTTTCGGAAAAACGACCTGCGTTAATAATGTGGATAATCTTTGCATTGCCCATGCTATCTGAAAATATTCTTTGTAATAAAAACTTTATCATTATGTGTAAGGTCTTACAAATCTAGTTGTACAGGTATCGTAGGACAGGTTTTGATTGTGTACTTTAATGATTGCGTTCAAGTCAAGTCAGGCCAGATTGCGAATCCAATAATTGCGATGGACAACCCCGTACCGTACTATAGTATACTTGCACGTTTATGTTTGCGAATCTATTAATTGCGAAACATAGAAATTTAAACTCAAAATTCACAGTTAATGGATACTCGCAATTAAAACCCGACCTATGGTATGTGTAACAATAATTTTTGTATAATGCATTATGCATACTTTGTATATAATGCTATTTAATTTTCATCCCCACTCTGCAGCTCACCCTCCCCTTCAGCTGGTGCAGAACTGTGCCGAGCACTACCTGACCTCTGAGCACCGTTCCATTCGCATGGAGGCTGTCCGTACATGTGCCGCTCTCCTCGTTCCTAACCTCCTCCCTCCGACCATCTTTACCAACCCCTTCGTCACCTTCAGTGCCGCCTCAGCCCAAGTAGTGGGAGATGTGCTCGGGAAGCTACTGACAGTTGGAATCACTGATCAGGGTGAGCACTATATAGCTCTTCATTCATTGTAACAGTTGCCAGTGAGCGCTATTGATTCATTGTTGTCAGTGAGTCTATTACATGTACATGTATGTTTTGCAGGGTTTTATCTGGCCTAACAATTTTGGGGGGTAAACAAGTGAGGTACATGTATGCTAGATGAATGGGCCACCTTGGCGGCCCAAGAGGGTGGGTGTGGGAGGGGGATGTGCCCCTTCCCTGGAAAGCTAAAGTATTAATTGACGTTAGTGTCCCCCCCCCCCCCCCCCCCCCCCCCCCAAAATTTAAGCAACACTTTATGAATTTCAATTAAGTTTCTGTAAATTTGGGGGGGGGGGGGGACACACCCTGTTGGGCTCTATGCAGATAAAATAAACCTAGGGGAACCCCCTTTATGCGCTTAGACACACCTCTGTATCTAGGTGAACCACAAGCTTTAATATGAGTTTGTGGACCTCTGCATCCCAGCCAAGTCCAAACCTTCAGATACCTAGGGGAACTCCCTTTAAGTTAGTGTATGGGTTTGCGCTGTATATAGGGGAAACCACCTTAGCATGTGCTTACATATAGCTTTATATTATCTAGGGGTAGATTCCCAAACATGTTTATACATGTATAAGCATAATTATACATGTGTTAAGATAAGCGATGTGCCAGTTAGGAAAGTTTTACTGTCAACTGTTAATGGTGTCTATATAACAAACATTGAGCTCCATAATTCCCCTTATCTGCAGAAAAAAGTACAACTAACTTGATTTGGTATCAAGCTCTTGTGCTAACTATTTACAATGATGTTCTCAATAGTACATGGTTGACTTTCCACCACAATTAGCTGCTAAAGATAACCTTGCACCAGAGCTCTTAGGCTAATGATATCATTAATTATTGGTGAAGGTACAAGCACATGTTATTGTACACTGTGGATGTGAAGGTGATCCTTATGTCGTGCTAAAACTTGTTTTTGATGTTTCTGTTAGTTTGTTCCACAAGCTGCATCATCATTTCTCCGCTGCTATAGGCCTTCATATTCATTTGTAATGAAGGCACTCATGATCAGATAGACAAATGGACTTTGGATAGTATCTATGCTTCTACCCTGAACTAACACGCTTACCACTAGGGACATGCACATTATGCTTTTTAAAGTTCCTATTATGCTATGCTCCAATTCCCAACACCAAGCCAATTATGCTCATTGTTTTGTATCTAATAATATGCTCTCGATTTCTCTCAATTCTTCAATATTTTTCATACTATTCTGTGATAATTCGTTCAGAAACTTGTATATACCTTATGATAGTTTTATTTCATAGAAAAGGCAAGCTACGGCTGTACTAGACTACACTACTCACTAAACATTAGAAAAGTACTATGTACTTGATTGATTACCTTATATTTTAACCCAATTATGCCAGAATTATGCTGGCATGACAAAATCACCTATAATGTCCAAAGCAATGCCAGCATATTATTGTGTTTGTCTCTATTAATTTTACCACTTAATTACGATTGATCATGGCCACATCCCACCCAGCCCATCCCTTCAGTCTTTGAAGTATTTAATGTTTGATAAGCCACGAACTTGGGGACCATAACAGGCCTACTAGTACTGTAACATGCATATTGTCTTGATAGTACTACACATGACTATAATGTTCATCGTAATTGCATGTACATGTAAGTTCTAATAACATGCATGTGCATGTTACAGAGGCTAGTTGTAAGGCAGACTGCAGATTGCAGGTTGGAGGTTGTTTGCTTGAGGTGGTGTAGTGTCCCTGTAGCCCAGCGGTGTACATGTAGCTTATGGAAGAATAATATTATTGGTGGTCAGGTGTTTGAATGTGGCAGTTTGAGGTGGGTGGGGGAGGGGAGGGGGCGTGGCAGTGACTCCTGTAATGCTGATTCCAACTTCATTTCTCCAGTATTCTGTTGAAAATTATTCTTAGGGAGCTCAATAATTAAATATCAGTATGTGTGGAATTTTTTCCTTCATCTATCTAATTACATGTATATAATATGCGTGCATAATTGTGCAACTGTTACCTGTGGATAAAGTATTCTTCTGTGTACGTACATGTATATCAGTATTAAGTCTTAAATTTCTATTCCTTCTGCAGATGATGAAATTCGTGAGTGTGTGTTTCTGTCCCTGGATGAGCGCTTTGACCCCCACCTTGCCCAGGCTGAGAGCCTCACCACTCTCTTTGTCGCCATGCACGATGGGGTGAGTTAACTATTACACATTGCCAATCAGCAGTGGTATAGGGTAACACGTACTACAGAAGGAGCTATTGTTATTGTTCAGAAATACTATAAATGTTTATTTGGCCAGCTTGCCATCTTTTAAATCCCAAGTTCTTATCTAATGTTTTGTGTGTATACTACATACGTATGTACATCTACATGTAGCTCGTTCCCGGGCCGGCTGCTCCCAATTTTTCATGATTAAAAATTGGGAGCGGCCTGGGAACAAGGCTATGTATGCAGGAGGATGGATGGGTGTCTATAGCCATATTTTCATGAATATATTTTTAGTAGGATTGAGTGTAATCGATAATATTATAGCTATCATAGCTATTGCACATATGCATCTAACACTAAGAGGTACGGATGATAGGCTAAATGGAACCCCCCTTTCTGGCTATAAAACTACTGCTATGGCTCACCTTAGATTACTTTAGAAGAACATTCATTTGAAAACAGATCGATTGGATTGGTAAGGCTGGTAGTTTGTCTCAAAAAAAAAAAGCGATTGAAATGGGCATGGTTTTTCCCCAAAGTGGGCGTGGCTCCTAATACTAACCCAATTTTCACCTCCAGTAGTATGCGCCACACCACATATATGTGTATGATAATAATTATTATGGTCCAATGAATGTGTCAGTGATTCGAGTGTGGTCTAGAGTGCAGTTTCAGTGTTTGTGCTAGTGGCAATTTAGTCCATCTCCTTGAATACCTGAGTGCCCCGTTTCGTGCACAAGAGTGTACCACAATCCCCCCCCCCCCCCCCCCCCCCCTCTAGAAATTCTGGATCCACCACTGATGCATGTGCATGTATGAACATGATTTAGCACAAAATAGCTACAGTATGCACCCCCTCTCCTTTGTACACCTTTCTAAAGCATGGGCTCTTACCTGAAAGTGGGTGCTTGCCTGGGATGCTATGGTATTTGGATATTCAGGTATTTGTGATGGCCTTTCTGCCTGAACTAAATTACAGTGCATTATTTATCTCTCCTTCTAGTGGGTAGCTAGTGTACACTTAGCATTCAAAAACATTGACCATGCTTAGTATAATAACAGCTAGATGTTCAAAAAGTTATGCAACACATTGACATTCAAAATTATGTACATGTAACAGCAATAAAATCTGAGCAGTCAGTGAGTAGTTTGTAAGAGTATAATAGTGTCGTACTTGCAGAATACAATTGCACAAAGTCTTTTAGAGTAGGCACACTTGAATGCATGTAACTAGTGATATGTACATGTACACTGTACCAGTGACTTAAACAGTCAGAACACAAAAAAACTACACTGAAATCATGAGCCAAAAAAAAAAAAAAAAAAGCTGACACTATACAAAAAAAAGGACTGCACCTGCTGCAAGTTTAGGAGACCACTAGTTCACCTTTGTCCGTGGACTGTGACTGCACTGGTGTGATGGTGGTTGTGCAGCTAGCTGCGAGGTTGCTCAGCTCTCCTGGCACGTAGGTTCTGGTGCTTCTGTTGTGAAGGACTAGCTCTCCTCTACTTTTGCAGATCTCCTTCACAGGACTTTTCAGCAACTTTGGTGGGAATCCATTTCTCCCCTCCTGCAAACATTTGCAGCTTGCAACTGCAAAGCTGATGATGGCTGCAGCCAGTAGAGATAGAAGCACTCCAGTCAGTGCTGTTAGCAGTGACAACTGCTGCCCCAAGTGGTCCAGTGTAGCTGCCATGCTGCAAGGATCCATAGCTATGTATACTCACAGAGCAATTTTTGTTCACTTGGCAAGTTTGTCTGAGACAGTGCTCTGATCTGCCAGCTGTTTTTATGCCTGTAGATCACATCCTGTTTAGGAATTAAATTTATAGGTGAAGTCCCCTTGTGGTCCACATTTCAATTTTGATGGCTTCAGCACATTTTTCACATGCAGCCACTGCCACAATATAAGAGGAATAGAGGGCACTAATTATTAATAATATTCACAGCTCAAGCACATTCCATGAGCTCATGAGCTGTAAATATTATTACTGCACTATTCTTTTTTGTTGCAAAATGGCATTGCACATGACATATATTATGTTGGCTTATAATGCACTCAACTAATATTATAGTATATGATCTTAATTTCCTTGTGATCATATTATGTAAGCAGTCTATTGTGATCTGTCATAGTCCTTAGGTGTCTTGTGAGGATAGCATTTTTATTGCTACTTGGGTATTTCCATGTGTAGTAAGTCCCATTTTATTGCTGCTTGTGTATTACTAGTATTATGTTTAGTGATTGGTATCTATAGATATGTAGTAAGTTACGTATTTGATCCCACTATGTATGCAGTATGTATAGTTATTCATTTGTCTTGTGCTGTATCATCGTCTATGGATCAGCTATGATCATTGCACCGTAAATCTGGAAATTTTCGTTGTAAAAATATTTTCGTAGTCAGTGGCGGCTACGAAAATTAATCTTACAAAAATTAGTATGCACTATTACGCTAATGTGGTAAGGGGTCGTTCCTACGAAAATATTTTTACATGAAAATTTATCATACAAAAGTTTCTGTACACGAAAATTTCCAGATCTACGGTATATTTTGATAATTATTATGAGGGTATGTGTACTTTCAGTCACATCAAGTAGTCTAGACCAGATGCACATTATGCACTGCTTGCATATAATATTATGGCACGAGAGCTGCATGGAGAGCTGCATGTCTAGAGTAATACATGCCTGTATGCCACGCTCACCTAGTGCTACCTTACCTATTTTTTTTGCGGGTACGTATTTCTGCGGATTGGCCCAATTTTTTAGCTATACATGTACTATAATATGCACTATAATTACCGTAGTGTCCTGGGCAAGCACCCACTCCCGGGTAAACACCCATGTACCTCATTTCAAGGGGTCGATGTAGCAGCTTCTTAGCATCTATATTATAGTATAATTGAGTTTCCAGACTACAGGATATGCATATATATATGTATGAATAGCTTTCGATTCTGCTACAGCTAGTATACAGTCCCTAAATCCATGCTCTCCATGAGTGACGACTGCAAAAGTCGTGGCACTGCTATACATTTAGTGGGCCATGCCATTGGACTATGGCACGAGCATACGCGACCTGATAGAGGCAGTTACGTTGAAGTTCTGTATGAGAATATCAACGAGACAGATTGGGCCAAGTTTGGAAAGATTGGTCAGGAACAGTTTAACCTCGTGCCAGATGTTGGCTATGATGTGTAGAGGGTCATGCACTACAGTCCGGATGATTTCACAAAGAATGGCGGAGAGACTCTCTTTCAATGGGTCAATGTAGCAGCTTCTTTACAAATGTATGGAAATTATATCCCGGGTAATTAGTACCCATGCGGGCCAAAATCACTATGCATGTTTAAACACTATGGTAATAGAATTGTCGACCCTGTAGTATTTCTTGCTAATTAAATCAAAATTTTGGCAGATATATGTGCAAATAGTTATCATCTAAGGTGCATATGCATGGAGCCTTATTAATTGTTTGACAACACTTACATATTTTATTATTACAAGCTTGAGTGTATCCAATCGAGGTAGCTCTTGATATACCTGGGTGTGGTCAGTAGGTGTGGCCAAAACAAAAGCATGATTTATAATGTACGTTCTCTAATCTATAGAAGTAAGTTGCAAAATGGTTGTTTATTGTACATATATACCGTATCCTCCCGAAAATAAGCCCCCCCTTTTTCAGCAGTAGACATGACCTAGACTGGGGAGGGGGCTTATTTTCGAATATGCACTTTCCCTCGAATATAAGCCCCCCTTAGCCACCATCGTTGGTCACGTACCGCGGGAAATATCTAGAGTTTGCTTGTCTTTTCTCCAAAAAAGCGGCAACACGAGGATCAGCGGTAGTAAAATATGGAAAAGGACTTGTTGTTCCGTGTGTGTACGTCTTTAGAGGAAAGTAAAAGCATCTTGACCGGCTCGTAAGTGTCTTCGCCAAGCTAGAAGTGCCATCATAATAGAATGACTTCAAAACAGGCTTTTCTAAAAGCCAGCACCATCTTTGTACTCGTAGTCAATTGAAGGGCGGGGTTACGTACGTACGTACGTGCTCGCGCGCGTGTATATTATTTGCAGTCTATCTACTTGGTGGGAGGGGGGCTTATAATCGAGGCAAACATACCTGTGCAAGAACTTGAAGGTCAAAGAGGGGAGGGGGCTTATTTTCGAAGGGGGCTTATTTTCGGGAGGATACGGTACATGTATAGCTGACGCTTTTGGATGAACTATTGCAATTAATATACTGCCAAAAGCACATACACCTCCCTTCACTTTTAGCTCAAGTTCCTACATAGATAGTTCTGTCTTGTGTATATATAAGCTGACTGGAGAATGTAGATACTGTATGGCGGGTAATTTTCGTGGGGTCTAATTTTCGTGGAAAGTCCGAAAAGACCCTCAAAAATAATTTTTGTGGTTTAAATTTCGTGACAGCAACCAGTCTAGGGGCGTGGCACTGCTGCACAAGCGATGATGTAATCGATACACGCGCTCGCGATCTTCTTTGTTACTAAGCCATACCTACAGAGACTTGGACAAAAGGCATGAGATAGAAGAATATTAGTGTCGAAGATGCTATCAGCTGGCTACTGTTGCTTGCTAACACTGGACAGTATTGGCCGCACTGCCACGAAGTTTATGGCCACGCCCATCATCATGGACTCGCATAATACCATATCACCGTAGGCATTAATTTTCGTGGGTGGGAAAATTTCGTGACTGCCAAGTCAACCACGAAAACAGACAGCCAGAGCTTGAGATCATGCGCCCAGGATGCGTTTGACGGTCGGTAATGGTCGTCACATGGAAATGTAATGATCCTGTGTATAAACCCCCTCCCCCAATATTAGCATGAAGGCGAGATTCTATGGTAATAATTATTTCATCAAATTTTCCAATGTACGGTTGTGATACGTAATTAAGATACTTGTTATATATATACAATGAAAAATATTTTTCAGAGCGACAATTTTCTTATATAGTCCGTGTCCTAACCTGGAGGGCATAAAAGATGCGCTCTCCTACAAGTTCAGAAGACTCACAATTGGTCAGAATTGTTGTGCCGTGTGCACAAACGAGGTTGCCAGGGCCTAGGATGCATTCTCGAGCTCGAGCGAGCGGCGCAAGTGCCGCGCGTTTCGACAGGCCTGCTCGGCAGGCTGCCGAGCCTCGAGCGAAGCGAGAGGCGATGTCTGCTCTTTGTCATGGTCTGGTAATAGATTCGACGTTCGAACGGAGTGAGAACGTCACCATTACATGGTGAGTTTGATCAGCTACTCTTGGCCTGCATTGAGGGGTACGTGTGGTCTTCATCTGCGCATGCGCGATGTACGAACTGGCACTGAATTGTACTATAGCATGCTGTTAGTAGTGTTCAATCACATTATCCCATGATTGTGACATCAAACATACTTGTATACATCAACAGATGATATTCAGAACTAATAATAATAATAATATAATATTATTATACGCAAGTTATTGGTGTCAGTTTACATGGCACACACTGTTTATATACATACATGAATCAGCAGTGGTGTACTACATCACAATAGATGAAGAAACTACTGACTATGATAAACATTGACATCACTCAAAGCATAAAATTAATAGTCTTAGACTAGTATGACAACTATTTAATACTGTTTAAAAACACACATGCATGCATGTATATAACTGTTCACCTGCTAGAAGGTTAGGATACTACCAATTCACCTTCGTCTTCCACTGGCACTATCTGCATTGGCATGGTGGTTGTGATGCTAGTACAGTACTTGACCAGCTCTCTTGAGACATCTGACTGCACTGCATGACTGCTAGCGCTGGTGGGACCAATTCTCCTCTCTCTCTGCCCCTTTCTTCCATGGGGCTTTTTAGTGACTCTATCGTTTTCTCTCGTTTTTCTAGCCTTATTTTGCAACCTATAACTGCAGCAACTGCAAGTGCAACAATCGCAGCAATCAGTAGTGTAGTAAGTAGAGCAGCAAGCAGTGCTAGTGATGGCTTCTCATCCAGGCTGCATAGTGTAGCTGCTGCAACTTCCATACTGCAAGTATCCATCGTCTGTCTGCATGCATTCATCAGAAGGGAATATATTAGTTGTCAGCTTGTTATGTATGAATTTGCTCTCTCTATTGCACTGACTGAGGAAGCTGTGTTTTTATGCCCCTGCACTATCACTAAGCCACTTCCTGGTGGATTTAGGTGAAGTCCCCATTGCACAAAAGAACACATAATATTATGAATAATTATGGTTTATAGTTTACTCCCTAGTGTTCCTTGTATGGCAGCCAGTTGGGGGATAGGGATTTAGTGTTCATTATCCCTCGCCTACGCTGTAGTAATGAATGTAGTGTGCTGAACTGTCTAGTATTGTTGAAAACATATACATGTATGAAATGCTGAGAGTATGATGTGTCATAATGAGGGGCGATTGCGTACGCTTGTCCATCATGGCAGACTTATATGTCCAACCTTGGAGCCATTGTGTGGGGTTTGTCTGAGTACGTAACTACCGGTATCTACTATTTTACCATGTTTTCCAACACTGACGTTTCTGTACTAGTAATAATAGTACCATAATTATTTCCCGGTCAACTGTGAGCTTGTCCATGTCTTGCTGGTGTCTTTGTATTCATGTGTTTTGCTAATTAGGTTGCCGTTATTGGACTACCCTTCTTAAATTAACTACCATATCTGTTTTGATTACTCACAATAATTGTCATGCATGCGTGCTAATAGCAGTTAATGTTCTTGGCTCCTGTACATGCAATGCCAAATATGTAATTATGTTATGATCGAGTTACAGGGCATATTTTGTGGAGATTTCACATATGGAAATCTTTGTATCATATGTACTTGATATACTTTATTAACCCTCGGTGCATGCGCGAGGGTTACGGTAGTTGGTTTGTCTGTCTGTCTGCTACCATGCTAGCTGCTACATACCTCGTTTGCGAGTCCAATTTTCGATGTTGTAAGGCTCCTTATGGCGTTCCAAATGCATGATTTGTATGGATTTCTCTGAAAACGCTTTGTTCGCCAGTTTTGGCGTCATTTGCCGATTCTAAGCTTCTTGACTTTGCCCGAGCTAGCGATAGCATCACTTAACGTATAAATAGGTTGCGCGCTATATACGGTATGTACGCCTATTAACACTCAGCGCATGCGCGGTTGCATCAATCCCTCCGCCAGTCCACTGGCAAACTTTTGACAATCGTGGGATGACAGTGGCTTCTTTTCAACTCCAAGGCTTAGCTGCCTGTATTCTTGTGGTACCCTTGGACTCTCTGGCTTGTATGCATGCATGGCATTTAATACAGTGCTTGAACCCAAGTGAGTTGCGATAATATTGGACATGCAATATTTCTCAGTGTACTTCAGTCTTGTGCCAAGGCCCAAGAATTGGAGGTTAGGCTACAGTGAGGGAAGTTGAGTTGATGTCGACACCACAGTATGGACTTCGATACAACACACTAGGGTTATTGCTGCTTTGTGGGCCATTGAACCTTGAATAACACTGCTGTGCAAGTATAACATTAGCCTCATCCCTGTCTCGCCCCAGCCCCAGCCCCAGCCCTTTAGCTACCCCCTTTTTTGCGTGCAACTGTTGAAGCATGTAGCTAATGCCATGCAACGCACCGAGGGTTTTGTGCTCGAGAGAGCTCTAGATATAAACAGTGGCCTTTCCCTCATTATGTGGTCACGCAAAGGAAGGATACTTTGGAGTTAAGAAAGTATCTATGCATGCATATGTGTTTGCATATGACCAGAAGTTGGACAGAGAGAGAGAGAGAGAGATCTATCCTCCTTGAATAAAGCAATAGTTATCACAACATCTCAAACATGATACCCAGCTGTGGCGGCATGGCAACAAATCAATTCCCATTACATGCTGCATTGATCGTAACTGAACCACCAGGAAGTGCATACTACAGCCATGCAAGGGAACTACCTTTTCCAACAAAAGATACACTTATTGGTCTTCAGGGGGGGGGGGGGCTTCATGTAATAATGTGATTAATCCAAGTTGGAAGTGGCCTATTCTCTTACCATGCAAATGTTTCATAACGCAATGAATTTCCAATTGACAAATGGTCGACACTTGTTGGACATAATATTATTTAATGGGTAAGCCTTAATCCATGTCCCTCACTTGTAGTGCTACCTTAATTATTTTTTGCGAGGTACTAAAGTTTGATATTTCTGTGGATTTTCCCAATTTTTTACCCACAAATGCATGCTTTATATGCCCACATCTTATTATTTGCTGTAGTAAATAAACTACAATGAGAGTTTCTAGAGCTATTAAGGAGCGCTCTACATATCCCGAGTAGCCCAGACCCTTTATTACAAAGGGTCTGGGCTACTCCGGATGTTACAAAGGGTCTGGGCTATATACTCTGGATGTTACAAAGGGTCTGGGCTACTCCGGATGTTACAAAGGGTCTGGGCTATATACTCTGGATGTTACAAAGGGTCTGGGCTACTCCGGATGTTGCAAAGGGGCTCTGGATGTTACAAAGGGTCTGGGCTACTCTGGATGTTACAAAGGGTCTGGGCTACTCCGGATGTTGCAAAGGGGCTCTGGATGTTACAAAGGGTCTGGGCTACTCTGGATATGTAGCCCAGACCCTTTGTTACAAAGTTTATATGTCAAGCCTATGGGCATTGTTGCTAGGGTCTAAAGTTGTTAGACATTGTTTAGTCGGTTTCTGTGTGATTTAGAAGACCTCCTAAAGAGTGTCTATTATCTGTATGGCAAGAATTAAACTACTCTTAGCACTAAAATAATATTAATATTCACAATCTGTGTACATGTATATATAATTATATTATTATAATATTATAATACCATTTATCTATTTGGCAGTTGGGTAGCAATGTCGCATAATATGCTTTAGCATGTACTGTTCATACAATAAATTAATCTAGTTATTACATTACATCAGATTCCATAGGGCACATAGCTCTTTGAATTAATCCCTTGGAGCTTTACATCACTACTCGAGTATATGGCACTCTAGCCCATATATTAGCTATTATTGCAAGCTATACACACAAATAACATGTATACTCATAACCAGGAAAGGCTTTGGAGGACATGCACAATGATAGTGACAACTGAAAACAATGCTATGATGTGATAACTAATGTAGTTACATAATATGTATCAATAAAACTTGTAGTTTCATGCTTTACATTATGAGTGAGTGCACAGTAATATCACTCACCATTGATTCATTCTGCCAGCCCATAATATTAGCTACAATACCAATATCACCTTTTCCACCTGTGTACATACAAAAATAATTTTCACCAGCAGAAAATTTCGTCGATTTTGCCACCCACTCTCAATAGTTCATTATTATTATTATTATACTCATATTTTGCCCTACATGTATGTTAAAGATTACGTAGAGGATATGGTGACCTTTACTGCATGATGTGATGGTGCATGGAATGCGCATGCGTGCGGCATGCTGACATCAGAGGGTGAGACTGACATACGGAAATGAAAGTAAGATTATGACAGAAAAAAGAGGGCAGAAACAGACAGCTACTGTTTCTGATCAGGGAGCAGTATATAAGTGGAAGAGATAGTATATAGGTTGTGCACCATCACAAGTTATCTCTTAATATTAACCCCAGTTTCATTTTTATTTCTCCCATTCCCTGATGATGATGCTTGAATGAGCGTCAAAACGTTGGAATAATAATTCTTCTGTTGAATTGCCACGGCTAGCGCTGTTTTAAATCATGTCGTCGGATAACTGTTCACCTACAATGTAGCCACACAGGACTATACAAGATTATATACATAATATTATTATGGTGAAAGGAAAGTTTGCTGCATCCTTTGGGCATTACATATTATTGTACAACGATCAATATAGCCCATCATATCACTGTGCTTAGCTTTCCGACTCATGGGTTAATCTTGCTGTTACACAAACAGATGATAGTCAACGTGTGCGTGAACAAGGGTGCAACTCCCGGTACAATTAGTGCCTCAGGCGATGTACGCACGTACATAGGTATGTATAATAGCTTTTCCGTACAAACTAACATGCAGAAAATTTTTAGAAACAAGCTAACTACCAAGTAGTTAATGTAGCAGCTTCCATATACATTAATTTTAATAAATGTGTACATGTACATGTATATATACATGTAGTACCATCTTGATTCCCCCATTTCCAGTTATTTGTAACGTTATACATTGCATTATTAGACTATCATAACTTAAGGATTCTATACAGTGGTAGTTCATATCGACCAATGAATATATACTAAGCCTATGCAAACTTTACTGACCAGGCAAGTGGCTATTATAATAGTGTGAGCAGTGAGGGGCCCACAGGTGACAATTAAGATAGGAAACTTATCTCTAGAACTGTTACAATTCAGATTCTAAGCCAAGCAAGACAATAGCTAACTACATGTTAATGCTACGTATGTGACGCATTTGTGGTACCAATTTTTCTAGCATAGGATGTGATTGACCATCCCTTACCACATTAATTATGCCGGGTTTGTGCCTACCTTAAAATTAGATGTGCATTTAATAGTACAACTAATAGTACGCCTCATTCTCAGCATCATCATAACATTATAATAATAATAGTTAGCAAGTTAATTAGTTATTCAGTTCCTGTTCACTTTCGGGAGCATTACGCATGTGCATATATGAGCATGATTTAGCACAAGATAGCTATGCACCCCTTCTTCTTTGTACACCTTTCTAAAGCATGGGCTCTTACCTGAGAGTGGGTGCTTGCCCGGGATGCTATGATATTCGGATATTTGGGTATTTGTTATGGCCTTTCTACCTGAGCTTAATTACAGTGCATTATTTGTGCTTGACTCTCTCATTCTACTGGGTGCCCAACCGATGTACATGTACATGTGTACACTTCGCATTCAAAAACATTGACCATGCTTAGTTTAATAACAGATGTTCAAAGAATTATGCAGCAGATGGCATTCAAAATTATGTACATGTAACAATAAAATCCTGAACAGTGAGTGAGTGAAGTTTGTATGATGTCACACTTGCATAATGCAATTGCACAAAGTCTTTTAGAACAGGCACACTTGAATGTAACTAATAATTTTTACATGTACCATGCAGTGACTTGAACGGTCAGAACAAAAAAAAAAAAACTACGTTGAAATCATGAGAAAGCTGACACTATACAAAAAAACGTACTGCACCTGCTGCAAGTTTAGGAGACCACTAGTTCACCTTTGTCCGTGGACTGTGACTGCACTGGTGTGATGGTGGTTATGCAGCTAGCGGCTAGGTTGCTCAGCTCTCCTGGCACGTGGGTTCTGGTGCTTCTGCTGTGAAGGACTAGCTCTCCTCCACTTTTGCAGATCTCCTTCACAGGACTTTTCAGCAACTTTGGTGGGAATCCATTTCTCCCCTCCTGCAAACATTTGCAGCTTGCAACTGCAAAGCTGATGGTGGCTGCAGCCAGTAGAGATAGAAGCACTCCAGTCAGTGCTGTTAGCAGTGACAATTGCTGCTCCAAGTGGTCCAGTGTAGCTGCCATGCTGCAAGAGTCCATAGCTATGTATACTCACAGAGCAATTTTTGTTCACTTGATATGCTACAAGTCTGACTGAGACAATGCTCTGATGTGCTAGCTATTTTTATGCCTGTAGATCACATCCTGTTTGGAAGGTGAAGTCCCCTTGTGGTCCACATTTCAATTTTGATGGTTCAGCACAATTTCACATGCACTGCCACAATAAAAGAGGAATAAAGGGCAGTAATAATATTCACAGCTCAAGCACATTCCATGAGCTGTGAATATTATTACTGCACTCCAGTCTTTTTTGTTGCAAAATAGCATTGCACATGACATAATATGTTGGCTTGCAATGCACTCTTAACTAATATTATGACTGTGTGATCTTAATTTCCTTGTGATCACATTATGTAAGCAGTCTATTGTGATCTGTCATAGTTATGTCCTTAAGTGTCTTGTGAGGATAGCATAGCATTTTTATTGCTACTTGGGTATTTCCATGTTTAGTAAGTCCCATTTTATTGCTGCTTATGTATTGCTAGTATGTGTTTGTTGGTTGATGTCTATGGAGTAAGTTACAATAATCGCCAGCTACTTTGGTCACCTGACCACTTAATATTTAAGCTACACCTTCATACCTCGAGCTGTCCACCCCACATGGTATATCCACTGCATACGTTGAGTCCTGAATCTGCTGTGTTAGGTGATAGTGGGCTGTGGTTAAACTGATATTGCCATGAGAGGTCCTCTAACCTTAGCCAAAGAGGGCCTTGTAGATACATATTCCATGTTTGATAAATCCCATTTTATTGCTGCTTGTGTATTGCAAGTATGTGTTTATTGATTGGTGTCTATGAAGCGATTGGTGAGTCCTATTTATTATACTATATACAGCGAAAATCTTTTTCAGAGCGACAATTTTCTTGTATTATAGTCCGTGTCCTAACCTGGAGGGTACAAAAGATGCGCTCTGCTGCAAGTTCAGAAGGCCCACGATTGGTCAGAATTGCAGTGCACAAACAAGGGTGGCCATATAGAGATACATTCTCGAATGAATGGCACGAAGCGCCGCGTATTTCAAGAGGCCTGCTCAACATGCAGGCCATGTGCCACAAAGCCTTGAGCGAAGCGAGGGATGAGGTCTGCTCTTTATCATAGTGTGGTGGTAGATTCGACGTTCGAGCAGAGCAAGAACGTTGCCATTACAGTGATGAGTACAAGCAGCAACTATTGACCTGCATCGAAGGGTGTGGTCTACGAAGTAATAGGTTCAAAGTTCGTGCTGCTGCATGTGCACTGTACTAACGGTTGACATACAGCTAGGGAGATGATGCTGTTCAGATTTTCTCTGAGTATGTGAGCTTAATACTGTGAGTCATAATATTATCCATGATTGTGACATCACACAATGTCATACTTGTATGCAATTTAATTAAATTTTTGACAACTTTTGAGATTGATATTTCATGACATTAATAATATAGCTATGGCACCTGTCCGAGCTACACTAAATTTGTACCTGTGTGCTTCCTGGACACAATCCACTCATGCTAAAACTAACTTATATGTACATCTTTCCAAGAGTGAGAATGCATGTGCTCAATGTAAACCAGTCAATGATAATAAATGTGATCAATTGCAAATAGGGACAATTGTAAGTCTTAGAATATAATATTATCAATGAATATGCCCATATCCAAGGGCGTATCTACCATTGAGGCAACCGAGGCAGCTGCCTCGGTCATCAGTTCAGCCAGCTATTATACTAAAATACACACCAACACTCACCGTGCCGCGTGCATGCCATGACAAATTTGTTTGCTGACTAAGCACTCAAACTTTTACTATGGCAGAAGTTATAGCTCTGATCTCTAAGAGAGCTAGACAGATGTTTCTCTCTGTGATGATATAAGTAATGTCATATGACCTTGACAAAACGGCTTTGTGCACCGTTCTAGACTCAAGAAGACTTTCTATGTTATTACGATCGTGGTAGACACCCGAAAATGGGCGTGGTTTGACCCCTAAGGGGCGTGGCTAAAAATTCGCACGCAATCTTTATCTGCCTCAGTATAAAAAAAATTTCTAGCTACGCCCTTGATATCTATATAGCTAGTATCTTTAATTGTCTCCTCCAGCAGAAATGGCTATAAGAACTGCATGCATGCATGTAAAGCTTTCAATAATCTGCAGCTGATGTACATGTATAATAATAATGCTTTCTTTACATACCACAATATCATAGGAGTTTTATCCATGGCAGCTACTTGATCAATTCCTAGATCATTATAATTATTAGCTTGAGCTGATTGAAGTGATCCTTGCTTTCAATCACCTTTCCCAATCCTGCATGCATAAGCAATTACTGTAATTGGTATACTGTAAATCGTGAATATACTGTAAATCGTGAACCCTTTGGACAGCCTGGTTTGTGCAAAAATTAAATGCGTGAAAATACATACGTAATATTTATGATAACGCAGTACAGGGTTGTTTGTCCGAAAATATTTAACGTGAAAAATTATTGCACAAAATATTTTAGACACGAAATATTCACAATTTACGGTACATAATATGCTTCAGTTGTTATTAATTAATATAATTAGGTATTGCTTTTTTCCAGATTTAGCTATTATTAACATTTAGTGACTAATCGAGTTATGCTTGAGAGATTATAACAGCAAACACAATATTGATTACTTCCTAATAAGAAATTCGGTACTGATCATAGATTGTACCAATAATATATCTCATGTCCTTATTGGTGTTTCAATAGTGAGATCACTTATCATTTAAGAGGTTACATAAACAAGCAGAATAATGGGCTTAAATCCTACAGGAAGTGGTGTACTGACAACACACAAATATTCTTATAATGGCAGGTATCTCTAGCTCATTTGACACACCACGTATTAATGTTTTATTGCCGTATATGGTCTTGTGGTCAGTCTGCCACACTTGTTGTGTAACAACTTTTTGATAACAATATCGTGTACCAGTATGTATGCAATATGTATTTTTGTTTATTTGTCTTGCACTGTGTCATCATCTATGGATCAGCTATCATTGTACATTATGATAATATTATGAGGGTGTGTGTACTTTCAGTCACATCAAGTACAGACCAGATGTGCATTATGTACTGCTTGCATCATAGAGTTGAGCTTGATATTTCTGCTGATTCGCCCAATTTTTTATCCACAAATATTAGCTATACATGTACTATATACATTGTAATCAATAGAATTGGCGACCCTGTAAAATTTCTTGCAAATTGAATCAAAATTTTGGCAAATATATGTGTAAATAGTTATCACCTATGGTGCATGTACATGCACATATGGAGCCTTATTAATTGTTTGACCAATACTTACATATTATAAGCTCAAGTGTACCCAATCGAGGCAGCTCTTGGTATACCTGGGTGTGGTCAATAGGCATGGCCAAAACAAAAGTATGACTTATAGTGTATGTGGGTCACCCCTTCCCTGACTGCAAAATGTAGATATCAGAACCCATAAACAGTAGCTACAGCTAGCAAACTAGCTGTTTTGTGTCATATTATGCCTTACTTTGTCGATTTTCTCGAGTTTTACCCATCAAACAGCCGCACCCACGAGGTATTTGATGGTCAGTAATGGTCGTCACACAGAAATGTAAGGATCCCGCATATAAGCCCCCTTCCCACTTTTTGCCCAATGCTAGCATGCACAGGGGGGGTCGTAATCATGGGATTCTATGATAATAATTAATTCATCAATTTTATAATGCATATTTATTAAGATATTATACATCAGCAGATGATATTCAGAACTAAATTATTGATGTCAGTTTACATAGTACACACTGTTTATATGCATACATGAATTGGCAGTGGTGTGTACTACATCTCCACAATAGATAAAGAAACTACTGACTATGATAATCATTGAAAACGGTCAAAGCATAAAATTAATAGTATGACAATAATCATAAATTATGAACAACTATTTAATACTGTTTAAAAACATACATGCACATGTATAACTGTTCACCTGATACAATGTTAGGATACTACCAATTCACCTTCGTCATCCACTGACACTATCTGCGTTGGCATGGTGGTTGTGATGCTAGTACAGTACTTGACCAGCTCTCTTGAGACGTCTGACTGTACTGCATCACTGCTAGCGCTGGTGGGACCAGTTCTCCTCTCTCTGTGCATTTTTCTTCCATGGGGCTTACTAGTGACTCCGTCTTGTTCTCTCGTTTTTCTAGCCTTATTTTGCAACCTATAACTGTAGCAACTGCAAGTGCAATGAAGACCACAATCAGTAGCGCAGTAAGTATAGCAGCAAGCAGTGATGGCTTCTCATCCAGGCTGCATAGTGTAGCTGCTGCAACTTCCATACTGCAAGTATCCATCGCCTGTCTGCATTCATCAGAAGGGAATATCATTTGTTAGCTTGTTATGTATGCAATTGCTCTTTCTGCTGCACTGACTGATTCAGTAGTGGAAGCTGTACTTTTATGCTCCGGCCTGCACTATCACGAAGCCACTTCCTGTGGATTTAGGTGAAGTCCCCATTGCATAAAGGAATACATGACTGGGGTATGAATAATTATGGCTTATAGTTTACTCCCTAGTGTTCCTTTTTATGGCAGCCAGTTGGGGGATAGGTTCATTGTTCTTCGCCTACACTGTAGTAATGAATGCAGTGTGCTGAACTGTCTAGTATTGTTGAAATAATATAATATTATCTGAGAGTATGATGTGTCATAATGAGGGACTAATGTGTACGCTTGTCCATAGTGGCAGACTTTTATTATTATTTGGGGCGAGCCTAAGTGAGCCCCACATAAACAGTACAGCTGTGCGTGAATTGTATATATATAATATTATATAATATGGTATGTCGGTCACACAAAATATATGCCCAGCGGTTAGTAGCTCAGTGACTAATATTACCGTAGAATCCCGCAATTACGCCCCCCCTCGCGCATAAGCCCCCCCTGCATTTTTTGCTCAAGTTCCTGCATAGGTAGTTTTGTCTCGCGTATAAGCCCCCCCCCCTCCCTGACTGTAAAATGGGATCCATAAGTCAATAAAAACAGTAGCTACAGCTAGCAAACTAGCTATTTGTGTCACAGTATGCCTTACTTTGTCGTTTTTCTCGAGTTTTGCCCACCAAACAGCCAGAGAAAGTACAGAGATCGCGCGCCCACGTGATATTCGGCGGTCGGTAATGGTCGTCACACGGAACTGTTAGGATCCCGCGTATAAGCCCCCTCCCCACTTTTACCCAATCCTAACATGCACAAAGGGGGGGGCGTAATCGCGGGATTCTACGGTATTACTGATAATCAATGACTGGCAGCTACTACCAGCAATAAACTTACTGGCCTCTAAAATTCACTCCTTAAACAGCAGTTCTCATTGCTACCAGCCTTCTTTGTACAGCCAGCTACCACGTTTAATTAGGGGCGTAATCAACATTTTGGGGGCGTGGCTAAAAATTTTGCGCGTGCGAAGTGTGCCATACCATATCATATTTGCTAGCTACGCCATTGCGCTGAACCAAGGACCCTGGTTGAACCAAGTGTAAACTAGAGACTGCAAAGAATGCTAGAGGGAGACAGAAGTCGTCTTCAATCACAGTCAGCTCAACTGCACGAGAAGCGGCTATTTGATAAAGAAAGCAATAGAGATAGCTAGGATAAACGTGCTGCTCACCGAGCTGTACAATCGTGAGCCTGGCAGCTATGCGGCTGTCCCACCAGACTATTAAAAAATTTGACTGTTAGCATAGAATAGACACTATGTGGAGAGGACTATCAGGTAGGTGCACAGCAACTATGACTATCATGCTTGGATTCATTGTCCATGGTCTTCACGATCTATGGCTTCAGTCTCTACTCCAGTGCATAGATCTATGTCCAATCCGACAGAGACTTGCTCAGCTAAGGCTCGCCCCAAACAGGCCCTGCATGTCACTAGTAATATAATAATATTATATGTCCCACCTTGGAGACATTGTGTGGGAGTTTGTCTAAGTAACTACCGGTATTTACTATACCATGTTTTCCAATACTGATATTTCTTGTACTAGTAATAATATGGTGGAGTAATTGTGAGCTTATCCATATCTGGCCAGCTCCCTTGTATGTACAATGTATATGTATATGTATGTTGTGCTAATTAGGTTCCCACTGTATTGGACTACCCTTAGCTAAGTTTGACTGCAGACCGTTGTATCTCCTTTGTCATCTTGCTGGTGTCCTTGTATTCATGTGTTCTGCTAATTAGGTTACAGTGTATTGGACTACCCTTCTTAGAATATTTATTATGACTACTCACAATTATCGTCATGCATGTGTGCTAATATTAGCAGTTAATGTTCTTTGATCTTGCATTAGTTATGTATGTGCCGTGCCAAATACATAATTATGTTATAATCAAACTACAGAGTATATTTTGTGGAGATTTCGCATATGGAAATCTTTGTATCATACGTACTTGATACAGACTTTACCTTGGGAGTGTTGTGTGAAACTTCACAAAGTTCAATCCATCAACGAAATGGAGTTTATTGGAGCCATTCCAGTTTTATTTCCTATAATAAATTTTATATCATGACTTAGCCTTGTATCCTAGGTAACAGCCATCCCGTATACCCCAGCCCTCAGGCATTATAACTCCCTACCCCTGAAAATAGTCCAATAACACAGTTGCACTGGCATGCCAAATTTGTGTTGTAGCTACTAGCTTTTCACTAGCTATAGCCAGTAGCTCCCACACATAATAGGAGGGTTCCAGCTTGACACACTAACTATTGTACAGATTGTCATTATGATAGAATCCAGCTACCTACTACTCCAACTCTTCAAGTTTCAAATATGAAAAAGCAAACAGTCTGCTGATTACACTGACCAATCACGGTCAAGATATTAAACAGATAAACTATGTTTGCCCAGGATATACCGTTCATATACCACCCTGAGTTCGAGGGCGTAGCCCGAGAGCGAAGGTGGTATATGAACGGTGTATCCTGGGCAAACATAGTTTATCTATTACTTATAATTTCTTTCCATAGGTATTTCGTATCCGTGAGCTGGCGATGTGCATCATTGGTCGCCTTAGCAACCTCAACCCTGCCTTTGTCATGCCCACCCTTCGAAAAGTGCTGATTCAGATCCTGACGGAGCTCGAATACAGCGGCATTGGACGCAACAAGGAGCAGAGTGCCAAGTTGCTTGGTCACCTCATCGCCAACGCTCCCAAGCTCGTCAGGCCCTACCAGGAGCCCATACTCAAGGTCAGCCTGTTCTAGCTCTCCCCTCCTCATTATAATGTGCATGTATGTCTAATATTTACACATGTACATGTACCTGCACTGCCTGGTGAACGATACATGTACATGACCGCATGGTTTGCACATGCACAAGGCCTAGGCTGGCCTGTATATTGCTATATGTATGTGCAGCAGCTTCGCCAAGAATTTATCAACTCAGGAAATGAGAAGGATGGGCATCTTTTATACAGGGCGTAGCTTGACTGCCATAAGGGGCGGGTGCAGTAGTGGATTACGCCTCGTGATATGTACTTTAGCACTCCAGTGTTTACTATCAAAATTTTAAGCGTAGCTACATCAAATGGGACTCATTAAGCCCAGCTACCTTTGTATTATAAGAATATAACTTGTCGCCAATACAGTATAGGTTGCCACGCCACCTAAAAAATTTGTGGACAATTTTTTACCAGTGAGGGTACATGTAGGTATCAAATTGGTAAAACGTTTATACGATATGGTCATGATGAATGTATTGGATAGTCATAAAGTAATACGAATTAATCATTGCATTTATTACATAGGTTCTGATTCCGAAGCTGAAGGAGCCTGACCCCAACCCTAGCGTTGTCATCAACATCATGGCGGCCATTGGAGAGCTGGCACAGGTGGCAAGGGAGGAGATGAAGTACTGCGTTGATGACCTTTGCCCCATTGTGATGGACATGCTGCAGGACTCTAGCTCCCTGGCCAAGAGGGAGGTTGCTCTATGGACCTTTGGTCAGCTGGTCGAGAACACGGGGTGAGCACGCAGGAGTGTATGGTTGCATGCAATAGGCATATATAGGCCACTCTGCATGGGTGTGATTAAAGGATTGCTAATAGGAGGGCAATTACACACATGTGCATTGAAATTTTCTGCATATGGTAAAAATCTCAATTATTATACTATATACATGTACATATATCATGTACAACAAAAAAATATTTTTCAGACAGTCATACATGTATATGCATTTTTTATGTAGTCTGGTCTTAACCTGGAGGGCATAAAAGATGCGCTCAGCTACAAGTTCAGAAGGCTCACGATTGGTCGGAATTGCAGCGCCATATATGTATGCACATACAAGGGTGGCCATAGAGATGCATTCTCGAACGAATGGCGTGAAGTGTCGCGTGTTACGAGATACCTGCTCAGCTGGCCACGTACATGTATTAACCTCTGGCCATTTTGGTTTTCCAGTAGCCCATACCGTAGGTCGGGTTTTAATTGCGAGTATCTATTAAATGCGAATTGCGAGTTTTTCTACGTTTCGCAATTAATAGATTCGCAAACATAAACGTTCACATATACTACAGTACGGTACGGGGTCGTCCATCGCAATTATTGGATTCGCAATTTGGCCTGACTTGACTAGAACGCATTTATTAAACTACGCAATTAAAACCCGTCCTACGGTATTTGGGTTACGAACTGTTATAGACAAAAATATACAATATTTCGGTATCACAGTATGGATGGTATATGGCCCATTACTAACTTTTAGTGACATACTCCAAACATTCACCTCACAGGAGTTATGTCTACGATATAGAAGATGAAAACAATCAATCCAGAATTGTATAATTAATGCCATAATATCCATTCATTTTGTTATTTGTGATGACTGGTCAATTTCTGTTCAAACAGCTGCTGCACTGTGTGGCAAAACACTGGCTATAACATGGCATACAGACTGATAAGCCATTTTTGCATGTTTATAGTATGATACGGATCGATATCATACAAACCCTGCATATATTATATACTTACATGCATGCATACCCATGTATTAACTAATACATTAAGAAACATATTTACCTACCAGTTATCTACAACATCTATTCATGTGCAATCCACCTGCAGCTATGTGATTGAGCCCTACTTCAAGTACCCCAATCTCCTGGAGATTCTATTCTCATTCCTGAAGACCGAACAAACGGCTGGAATCCGTCGTGAGGTTATTCGAGTTCTGGGTCTCCTTGGAGCTCTGGACCCTTACAAGAGAAAACAGCACCAGAGAAGTAGCAAGAGAAGCAAGATGGGTACACCTATCAGCAAACCAATGGATAAAAAGACACAGGGAACTGGTGAGGAGGGAGGGAGAGGGGGAGGAGGGGGAAAGGAAGAAAAGAGAGTGGGGGTGAGGAGGGAGGGAGGAAGGATAAAGAGAGAGAGGGGGTGAGGAGGGAGGGAGAGGGTGAGGAGAGGGAGAGGAAGAAGAGAGAGGGAGGGAGGGAGGGAGAAAGAGGAGAGAGAGGGAGGAAGAGGGGGTGGGGGGAGGGGAGAAATATGGAATGCATATGGGGAAGTAGAGAGCACAGTTCACTTTGTATACATGCTTTCATTACTCTCTCCATTTACATGTACATTATTGTAATAATCATGTTCATGTACATGTACACTTCCAGGAAGTGGTGACACAGCCAGTGAGCTTCTTGTGTCTATGGGCAGTGGTACCAGCCTGGAGGACTTCTACCCCTCCATTGCCATCAACTCCCTGATGAGGATCCTCAAGGACCAGTCTCTCTCCCAGCACCACACCATGGCCATCCAGGCCCTCGGATTCATCTTCAAGAGCCTCGGGATAAAGTCTGTCCCATATTTACCACAGGTATGTATATGTGTTGCTGCAGCATACACAACTACACCAAACCTACATGTACAAGTACAAGTAGGTACATTGTATTGTTATGGGTTCATTAGCATTAGTAGGTACATCGATTAAAGCAAGTGTAGGGGTGTATAGTGTACATGTATGTGATTATTGTGATTATCCCTACAATTCTTGTTTGTGTACTTTTTGGGCCTGTCATCCCTACTTCATCCTTCAATTTTATTTATGCTTGTAAAGTGACGATGATGAATGTTTTACTAGGAACCTTGCAAAGGAACCTTGCAAGATATTGGTCACTATAACTGAGTGTTATCAGTTGCATACCTACACCGGTCACTAACTCTATTCTGTAAAGCCACATAAAATAGTTGTTTATATTAAATTTAATGCATGTCGGCAGACATAGCATCAATGATACTATGTAAACAATATGATGTAGGTACATACCTCATTTAATTGCTCAGTCATCAATATACTATAGTTACAATTACACTGTTGGTAAGGTCATGTTACATTGCTATGACATTTTTTAGAGAGTTGGAAAGATTGCTTTTGATGCAATTCCACACAGGTTCCCTATACGAAATCTTGTGCATGTAACATGCATGTTACATGCATATTTCAGGTGATGACATGCACTCACCTTGGTGCATGTTATATGCAGGTTCCATTTGTATCTACATGCATGCAGCACGCATGTTTCATGTAACATGCATGAATTTGGGATGTTTTCCATGCATGCTACATGCATGTTTCATAACATGCATGTAACATGCGTAAAACAACTAAGGATTAAAACAGGCCACTGAGAAGTTAAAAATCGCTTTCCTCATCTGTGTACACGTACATGGTACGCATATAGATCTAGGTGGGATGGGGTCAGCATATGTTTAAACGTCGAGAGATTCAGAACGAATACCTATAAAATATACTTAGCACATACACTTTTTTCAACATGCATCAGACATGTCATATCACTTACATAAAACATGCATGCCACTTGCCTGTTATATGCCTGTTACTCCTGCTACATGCGCTGTGTATGCTACCCTTATTTTGACATGCATACAACATGCATTTTGCCCCTACTGTAACATGCATGTTGTCTTGACATGCACTACACATGAATATAATATTCATGTTACAGGCATGTTTGGGTCAACATGCATGTAAGTGCTAGTAACATGCATGTTACATGCATAAGATTTCGTATAGGGTTACTCCTGTTTCTGGCCATCATGATGTAACTTTTATCTCCCCAGCTTGTATCATTATAATTAACATACAGAAGGCAGAGCTGACCCTTGACCCCTACCTATAGGTGATGCCGCCTTTCCTGAGTGTGATCCGTACATGTGACCGAGGGATGAGGGAGTACCTGTTCAAGCAGCTTGGGCAGATCATATCCATCATCAAACAGCATGCAAGGAACTACATGCCAGAGATATTCAGCATCATAAGAGTAGGTTCACGTACATGTATGTACTGGAAAATTTTTATGGTACAATTAATGCATGAAAGTTTGAGGTTATGATATGGAATTGTAATTATGTACGTGTAGGATGCTTGAATGTATGCATGGATATTTGTTAGCATCCATGATTGTGTCCTGGGATATCAGGATAATTTTTATTAGACAAAATACAAGCTCAAAGTATATGTACACTGTACATCCTCTAGTTGAAATTTTTGTGAAGTACGTATAAGATGTGTAAGTCATCTTTCAATAATTAATTTGTGTCGTTTTCTCCCTTATTTGCAGGAATTTTGGAATCCCACTAGTCCAATCCAGAACACCATCATTCTGCTGATAGAGAAGATAGTGGTTGCCATGGGCGACGAGCTGAAGGTGTACATTCCCCCTATGGTGCAGCCGATGCTCCGCCTCTTCCTCCAGGACTCCAGCGAACAGAACATGACTACACAAAAGGTCTGATGATTATCATTTTGTGTAGAAATTTCTTAATATTGGGGGGGGGGGGGGGGGGGGGGGGTGGTTCCCCCTCCTTTGCTGTCCTGCTTTTCTACTTTTAATAATATGGATTTACACCCACTCTCCTCCCCCTGAACTTTGGACTTGAGGCATTACCCCCCTCTTGAGTGATTTCTCGACATAAATATTGCTTGCTACGTGTGTGCTAGTTTGGTTGCACTCCAGATGCATGATCACGATATTACTGTAACTTGTACATGTATGTATACCGATATCGCAGGATATTAGCGTCTAGATTCCACTTAATCTTGTATTTGACTAACAACCATATTATTATGTTTCTTTCCAGATGCTGTGTGCCCTCCAGCTGTGTGGTGCCAGCCTGGATGACTACCTCCACCTGCTAGTTCCACCGATAGTCAAGACATTCAAGACTCAGACCAACTCTACCGAGTGTAGAAAGTAAGTATTATAGTTAGACACTGTTTAGGAGGTTCTACATGATTTAGAAGACTGAAGGGGTGTATGTATTTATATTTGGTGATCTAAGTACTTAATACCAATTTGGCAAAATTCGCCAAATCTCTGAATTAAAATCCTTGCCAAAGTTTCCGGTATATTCTATTGGATTAAGTACGGTATGGGAGATTTTTGTGCAGTGGACCTGATAATACACTTTTTTTTTATTTTGCTGGAATAAAAGTTCCCCGGGACTGATCCCTGTGAAAATCAGCCAGTAGTCCATAACTTTGAACAGAAAGCCAGACAAATATCATTAGCGTCCTTCCAGCTGTCCTCTCCCTGCAGTATCTCTCATCTCTCATATTCATCCCCTCAATAGTACTGGACCCAAAACACAGCAAATTAATAAAATTTGCCAAAGACAAATCTTATTATACATTTGGCATCCTGCGTAGGTCCATACCTTTACCTTTAATTAGCATAATTATGTATAGGCGACAGCATGTGCCCTCAGTGCAAGCCTATTAACTATAGTTCCTGTGGTGTCTATTTGAGTCATTAGTATCAAAGTGAATGAGAGCTTCCGTTTCTTGCATAATCAGCAGGCTTCTGTGCTGGCCAATTAACTCATAATGGAAGGCATTTTAGTATGACCACAGCTAGGGATATCCAGTGTCCTTCCCTCCCCCACATGCACACTGGCTAAGTGCATTAAACTTAATTATTTAACCATAGTAGCACACAGGGGTGCTCACATGACACTAACTTTCTACATGTACATCCTGTCCTGTCTACTACATGTACATGTGCCTGCACTTGCACATGTCTGAGAATGTAACTATATTATGATAAGCAGCCTGTACCATAATCATCCCGTCAGACAATATTAATACAGTTTTCACCACCAACAGTTGTTAACCACTTCACAGCGTAGGGTAGTGCAGTCCCTGCCATGGGGACGGAGAGGGATGGGAGCAGAGACAAGAGAGAGAATGACCAGATAACGGAAAGACGCACATTGTCATGTTTGCTGAGTGTGGTTATTGCACGGACATGCAGCTCCAACAACCAGCCCTGTATTTGATTATCTTTAGCTGGGTCCCCCGGACACATCCTGTTCGTTCACTCACCAAATGGCAGGTACATGTAGCTAGCTGCACTCTAATGCTTACTTGAGCTGTAGGGCTTCCGATACACGGCTTGGCATTCATACGGAATTATGCAGCTGCAATGTGTTCTAAGTATGGAAGAGGGATTGGGGGGAAGATTGCCTTGCTGGTTGCATGGCTAATGTAGCAGAACACGAGGGAACCAAAACCCGAGCTGTAGAGCTGTGTAGTGAGGCAAACACCCTACTCTCCCTCTTCAGTTTGTGGAGCTAACGCAGTCACGCTTTAGTACTGCATGGTGGCAGTTCTGTGGATGCCATGTATATATAGCTATTATAATAAAGGTCTATTTGATGTACATAGTTACTATACTGTACATGTATGTGCCAATTACATGTACATGTGTATGTATTGATGTGTATTGATGTATATTAAATGTTGTGCTCACCCGATTATCCACATGCATGAATTCCCATTATCAATTCCAGGACAGCCCTAGAGACCATTGAAAAGTTGAGCCATACTCTTGACTTCAGTGACTATGCCTCTCAGATCATCCATGCCATCATACAGGTACACACATAATTTGCATATTACAGTGGAATGCCTCTATTCTGGAGGCCCTTGGGACAGCTTCAAATGTCCGAATCAAGGAGGTGTATCATTTTGGGGATAGTTTTGTACACGTCTTTATGTAGCTGGGGTCATTCGTGGTGTCCTGATTAAGGGACATGTCCTCATTTCAGTGGACCAGGTGTCCTTATGGAGGGGTTCCACTGTATTGCCATTGTACATCTAATTCTCCCCCAAAAAGTAATGTAATGGCTTAAATCTGCAGCTCTGTGTATTCGTTTTATGTGATTATAGTAGTGATATTATTATGTTCATGTGATCAGGTGCTCGATACCTCGCCAGAGCTTCGCCCAGCTGCCATGGAGACGCTCATTTGCATGGTGACACAGTTGGGTCAGCGCTACAAGATATTCATCCCAGCGGTCAAGAAGGTAAGGCTGTCTCCCCCTCAAAATTTAACAATGTTTTCAAATGTTATTTGAGAGGTATTACGTTTACATTCAGTACATACATATTTATTGATAGTTGCCTAGCAACCAAAGTTTTTATAGGCAATTTGCCGGCTATGGGAAGGGGTGGGTCATCATAAAGTAGGCCAATGATGAACAGAGGTCAACTACCAACAAAAATAGTTAAGATAATTATTATAATTATGTTACATAATACTACTGTAATACCAGTGTAATATTATGCAATGTGTATCAGACTGGATGGTGCATAGATAACCATTCCATTCATTCAGGTTATGACGAAGCATCGCTACAACTACATGATGTATGAGCTGCTTCTCTGCCGGCTCATCAAGGTATCTACATGTATGTACATGTTGATGATATTGATAGCTGCGAGCATGATCTTGCTTGCAGCTATCAATATAATGATGAACACCCAATCAAGAAGTTCGCTGAAATGTACAATGTCATGTACATGTTGATGTGTATATATTAGTTTTGTACATTGTATGACTCATTGTGGAGCTATGGATAATTAATGTACTGCTAGTTTCTTCCTCCCTAGGATGAACCTTTGACCCCTGACGATGACGTGGAGAGGCAGCTGCGCAGTAGGAAACAGCAGTCTTCCGATGATGACTCAGCAGAAATTGAGGCAGCTTCATTCAAGAAGTTTCCAGTTGAAGTCAACAGTCTTGCCAGGGTAAGTTTATCCTGATGGTCGTGGTAAGATATCTGTGGTTTACATCCGCCCACTGTAAAGATTTCATGGCCCAAGCTATATAGAGCCTATTAGTGGTTTATTCTACTACCATAAATCACGAATATTTCGTGCTATAATTTTAGGTGTTAAATAATGCTCAGATAAACTACCCTAGCCTGTACCACAATTACCGTATTTTCTCGCTATTAAGCGCATGCGCTTATATCTCCACAGGAAGAAAACCTGCGCTTAATAACGAAGTGCACCTAACAGCGAGATGCACCTAACAAAAAATAGCTACATCAAGAACGCATGCGCGTTCGCGGTATCATTTAAGGGGCGTGGCCAATCGATCGATCGCACGTTGCTACATTCTGCCCAGGTCGAAATGGCGTTCATTACTGGAAGAACCTGAGAATCGACAGTAGCCATCGTACTTTCGACTAACTTGAAAAGGTGGGAGCCCTGGGCAAGCTAGCAAGCGTGCAGATATCGAGGTCAACGGTCACATAACATTAGTATGCGCTTATATGCGAAATGCGCCTAATAACGAGTGCTTAGGCCAACAAAATTGCATGCGCTTAATAACGAATATGCGCTTATAAGCGAAATGCGCCTAATAACGAGAAAATACGGTATTTATCGTTAATATTGCGCATGTATTTTTGCACGGTTAATTTTCACATATGCCAGGCTGTTTGAAAATATCTAAAAATTCGGCATGAAATAATAATATTGCTTTAGCTTCACCGAATTTTTAAAGGTTAATATTTAACATTCTGTCTGCGTGCGCATTCCATTCCCGTTTATAGCATATGCATGACGACCTTTGCCGAAAATTAGGGACTATTTTCAATCATTCGGTAAAGGGTGCCGAATAATTAGAAGAGCCGAATTTTTAGAAGAAATACGGAATTTTAATTATGATTTAGGTATGCTGCAATTTACATTGCAGTTTTATTGGTGAGTGGGTGGAGCTCAGTTTTACTATGGAGATTTCCCCTGGGACTTTCCCTGTGGATACTCTCATAGTATACGGAATGTTGTCCACTGTTCCACAACTGGCTACCATTGAGCTGCCTTAGGTTAGCAGGTGTCCTTTCTAGTACTGCCACGATGTGTATTGCTAGCTATCTTCTTACCTCATCCATCTATCAGTATACGGTTTATCTGCCCAGTATACTCACCGCGGTTGGAGCTCTTCCCTTTCTTGTTGTTGCAGATGGTATACGGTTTATCAATCTCCCGACTGTTTTTGAGTATACGGTTTATCAAACCCACCGTACTCCATAGATTGTCAGCAGTTGCTCTTTTGGGTGCTAGTATACGGTTTCTTGGTTGTTGTGACACAGCAAACGGCCTCGAATTGTCTGGAAACGTACGGTTTATCTGCCCAGTATACTCTCCGCGGTTGCAGTTCTTATCTATTTTGATTGTTGCTGTCCTTTGTGTTGCAGATGGTATACTGTTTATCCATCTCCCAACTGTTTTTGAGTATACGGTTTATCAAATCCACCGTACTCCATAGGGTGTCAGCAGTTGTTCTTTTGGGTGCTAGTATACGGTTTCTTGGTTGCTGTGACACAGCAAACGGCCTCGAATTGTCTGGAAACGTAAAGCTTATCTGCCCAGTATATTTTCCGTGGTTGCAGCTCCTGCCTGTTTAGTGGTACTCATTTGTTATCCAATCTATGTAGTGTTTGGCTCAAGCTTGTGGCAGTTTTCTGAGTTGCCATAAAAGTAATTATGTGTCTAATAATTCTGTAGGCGTGGTCTTCAGTTGGGCGTGTCTCTAAGGATGATTGGATGGAGTGGCTGCGTCGTTTGGGGGTGGAGCTACTGAAGGAATCCCCCTCCCCCTCCCTCCGCTCCTGCTGGGCCCTGGCTCAGGCATACAACCAACTAGCAAGGTATATAAATAAAACTTATGTGTAGATACGTACATATTCTACTAGTTGTCTTGCTCTCTCCATGCAACTTATCAAATATAAATTAGCTATTATAAGCTCCGTATACAATCATTGTATGCATATTTCATGTGTGCACTCTGTATGTACATTTGTTGGTAGTTGCTTAGCAACCGAAGTTTTTATAGGCAATTTGCTGGCTATGGGAAGGGGTTGGGTCATCATAAAGTTGGCCAATGATGAACAGAGGTCAACTACCAACAAAATAGTTATCTGCCAGTAATTGGGGTGCATTCGACCATGCATCTCATGCACCCCAATTACTGGCAGATAACTATTATGTACATATGTGGTTGTAAATTATTTAACTGATGAATCAAATCAGCATTGAATACTTGTGGAACAATGCATACATGTACATGTACATATACATACACGCTGTAGTAGTCAGGCCTTCATTTAGAAAGTTTCCCGGGGGGGGGGGGGGGGGGGTGGGGGGCACTATAAAATCAAGGGGGCAAGACTATTTTCCGTGTACGTACATGTATATGTAAGCATACAATTTCTAGGGGGGTCTGGGTGGCATGCTCCCCCAGGAAATTTTTGCATTTTGGACTCCCTCTGGTGCACTCTCAGACACTACATACTCTTAGTACTTGCTTTCGTATACATTAAGGTGATTTCTTGGCTTTATGCATATGATATGCACCCCCTGCCCCCCCTTCCCCCCCCCCCCCCCCCCCCCCAAATGAAGCCCTGGTAGTGACTGTGTGCATAACATTTTGCTTTTGATACTGTCTCACAGGGAACTGTTCAATGCTGCATTTGTGTCTTGCTGGATGGAGCTTCGTCCCATCCACCAGGAGGACCTGGTCACTAGTCTCAAGCAGGCGCTGACTCTGCAGAACATCCCTGAGATCACCCAGACCATCCTCAACCTGGCAGAGTTCATGGAGCACTGCGAGGAGTTCACCGTAAGTAGTTTCATGTAACTCATACTGCCGTGGGAAAAATGTTACATGTACATGTGCATTAGCCTTGGCATACCATAAACAAACAACTCAAAATTGGTGTACTAATACATGTATATAGGTACAGCAGTAGTAGTACAGTGACACTGTAATGCAATGTTGTCCCCTATAATTATTGTGAATGCTTCAATTTGAGGAGGGTCTTGCATTTGACGTTGAATTTTATTTCCTAAAATTCACCCTCCTTAAGGGAACTTCGTGGTATATCGACTTCTATAAGTACTATCTTCTTTTTTCTATTTCTATTAGGGTCGTCTTCCGCTGAGTAGTGAACTGCTGGGAGAGTGTGCTATCAAGTGCAGGGCTTATGCCAAGGCTCTGCACTATAAGGTTAGCTATACCACACTGCAGCTCTGCATCATGAGTGGTATAAGGCAGCGTAGCTGTGTAATGTGCATAATGTTGAATTCTTGTGTCCATTTCTGTCTCCCATAGGAGGAGGAGTTTCATCGTGGACTGACCACCAAGACACTCGAGTCGCTCATCTCCATCAACAACAAGCTGCAGCAGCCTGACGCTGCCAGTGGAGTACTCACCTTCGCTCAGAAGCACCACCATGGAGACTTTGTAAGTTAAATCGATGACCTTTACCACTCCACATCGACGACCATTACCGAACTAACAGCACGTTTAATTGGCGACCTTTACCATGTTTGTGCTCTTGCAGAAAGTTCAGGAGGAGTGGTATGAGAGTCTTCATGACTGGGATGCAGCATACAAGCTCTACCAGAACAAGTTTTACCTCCACCCTGAGGATGTGAACCTGACTCTCGGCAGGATGAGGTGTCTGCAGGCGATGGGAGAGTGGTAAGGAAGGGTGATGCTAGTGAGACTTTTTATGGCAAGACCTCCTTGGTGGCCCTCAGACTACCCTGTACCAGTTAGTACAGTACATTAATTTTGTAGCTTCTTTTTTTGGTACCATTGCTATAATTTGACAGATTTACTGACTGTATAGTGGGAAACTTTGGTAAGCTTGGGTAAGGATCACAAAATGTTGCCAAGGTTAAACACATGCACACATACATGTACATGTATTATGATGCTGATCATTCAATTTAACAGTTACTGATTACATAGCATTATACATTGCAATTTATGTACTATACTCATCTGTGCATATCCATGCATGTGTTTCTTTCCCTCCACCTGCTGCAGGACAAAGCTTTACGAGATAGCGTGTGAGAGCTGGGGCATGGGTGATGACGACACCAGACACAGGATGTCAGTGATGGTGTCGGCTGCGGCCTGGGGGCTGGGGCAGTGGGACAGCATGGATGAGTATGTGAGGAGCATACCACAGGGGACCATGGACGGAGCCTTCTTCCAGTCACTGATGCACATTCACCACAGGCAGTTCACCAGCGCCCAGAAGGTACACATCATGTGACATACATGTATATAAGACTAACACCTTGCTAGCTAAGATTGTATAGTTCTAGTGATGGAGATCTCATTTGGGAGATATAAGTAACAATGTACTAGATTGTGATATAATAAAATACTACACATACATTTTTTTTCAATTTATAGCGTTGTGTTAGTGTATCTAGCTACATGTATATACATACAAGTACAATATTAATGTGATCGTGATCCCCACTTCTCTGTGGTAGTCACTACATGTAGCCTCATCCGTACATGTAGCCTCATTCGTGAATTCATGCATTTGTATATATGTGTACCTACATGTACTTGTACCTGCATTAATTTTGCTGATAATACAGTGTATCAATGAAGCTCGTGACATTCTGGACACTGAGCTATCAGCACTAGTCGGGGAGAGCTATAGCCGTGCCTATGGGGTCATGGTCTCCATACAGCTGCTCTCAGAGCTCGAGGAGATCATACTCTGCCTCACTGCACCAGACAGGAAACAACAGCTGCAGAGGACGTGGTGGAACAGGCTACTGGTAAGTAGAGGCTCTCTGAGATTCTCTCTCTCCTTTTCTTTGTCCCTCTCCCTCTCTCTCCACATGACTTACTTTGTGATTTAATCTGCAGGGTTGTCAAAGGAATGTAGAGGACTGGCAGAAAATACTTCAAGTGAGATCACTTGTTCTCACACAGAAGGTAGGCGTATTATACACTAAGTACTGCATATCCATTGGCCTGTGCGATATTTTGTACATTGTGATAACGCTGTAGTATTACATCTACTGTAGAGCACACAAGTACTATCTGATAGCCACATGCATGTACATGTACATGTACATGTACTATAACTTGTAGCAAGCTATCAGATAGTACTTGTGTGCTCGAATGTTCATTTTAGGAGGGGATTACATGTCCATGCATGTAACTGCATATTGTATGTTACTGCAGGAGGAGATTACCTCGTGGGTAAAGTTTGCCTCCATCTGCCGTAAATCTGGTAAGATGGCTCTCTCTGAGCGCACCCTCCTCTCCCTGCTCAGCAACGACCCTGCCTGCAACCAGGCCCAGCCCATCTCGGAGAAATATCCCCAGGTCACGTTTGCCTACATGAAGCACTTGTGGCAAGGAGGACAGAAGCAGCAGGCATTCAGCCTCCTCTCTGAGTTTGTGATGACCCACCAGAGACCACTTCTGGCAACAGCTGAGGACGAGGACAACACTAAACTGCTATCAAGGTACATGTACATATGCATAGATGTATGGGGACGCTGGGCAACAGATAGGAGAGAGAAGAGAGATATACTACATTTGTACTGTGCATATGGCTAGATTTATTCAGGAGGATATTAATTTGTGTTCACGTGTTTTCTTGTCGAGGGTGCACATTACTTTTATGTGGCACCAGAGTATTTAATGATGCAAGGGTAATTTTTCTACTTATTTGAACTAGCAGATGTACAATGTACAATGTACATAGCACTCAATCTCTCTCATACTACAATTATATTTTCCAGGTGCTACTTGAAGCTGGGTGACTGGTGCACTAACCTGGAGGAGAAGAACCTGACCAGCTCCACAATCTCCACGATCCTAGAGTACTACAAGAAGGCCACTGAGCATGACACCAGCTGGTACAAGGCTTGGCATGCATGGGCGTACATGAACTTTCAGGCTCTGCTTCAGCACAAACAGCAACCTGCAGGAGCTGCAGCCGGCGGAGGAGGGGCAACAGCAGGAGGTGAGGCGGAGGATGGAAGGGAAGTGGGGATATGGAGAGAAAGAGAAAGAGAGGAAGAGGGAGTTGGGGAGAGAAAGGGGGAGGGGCAGAGAGAGAGAGGGAGAGGGAAGAAGAGGGAGTTGGGGAGAGAAAGGGGGAGGGGCAGAGAGAGAGAGAGAGAGAGGGAGAGGGAAGAAGAGGGAGTTGGGGAGAGAAAGGGAGAGGGGCAGAGAGAGAGAGAGAGAGGGAAGAAGAGGGAGTTGGGGAGAGAAAGGGAGAGGGGCAGAGAGAGAGAGAGGGAGAGGGAAGAAGAGGGAGTTGGGGAGAGAAAGGGGGAGGGGCAGAGAGAGAGAGAGAGAGAGAGAGAGAGAGAGAGAGAGAAAACTTGGCATTGGTGGTATACATTAATTATTCTGGTTACAGTGAACCATTCAACACATTCACATGACAATATATGTGAGTATCACTTTTTTTTCTCATCCAGCTAAAGTAGGAGGTGATGTTGGTCGTAGCTCCCCGGTGGTCCCTCCCCCCTCACATGACTCCCAGTTCACTGAAGAGATCGTCAGCTATGGCTGCTCAGCTGTTCAAGGGTTCTTCAGGTCTATTGCTCTCTCTATTGAGAGCTCACTGCAAGATACTCTCAGGTAACATGTATGAACTCACTCACTTAAATGTACATAATATTGGTATCTGTCATCTTTGAGAAGTGCTCGAAGCACAATGCATGCATTTGCAATGCACATTTCACACACTCAACTCCTGCTTTGCAATTGAGAACACTTTTATTGCATATTAATTAACAAATCCTCCCGTGCAGGTTACTGACTCTATGGTTTGACTATGGCCACCTATCCGACGTCCACAAGGCTCTCATGAAGGGAGTACAGACCATTGACATTGACACATGGCTGCAGGTGATCCCCCAGCTGATAGCCAGGATAGACCACCCTAGGAGGCTCGTCAGCAGGCTCATCCACGACCTGCTCACTGCAGTGGGCAAGCAACACCCTCAGGTAAGGCTACTGCAGTGAGGTATGCAATATTCTGTCAATAGGAAGAGCATATTAAATGGGAAACTGATGAGGAATTTAGTTTGGTGATTTCAGTTAGTAAACTTTTTGATGCCTGCAGAAGTTAGTCACCAAATATGATTCATTGTGCACGTCTGCTTAAAATGGTTGATGTGCTATCTTTCATCTGGAGACAATATTAGCGTCGACAGTCTGAGCACCATGTGTAGCAGCTAATTAAGCTGTAGTACCAGTACTGTAGCCAGCTGTGTAGAGATGTGAGATGATATTGTGGCTAGCAATGGCTCCTCATAATGGCATGGGGACTGAGTTCGAGAGCCACGTCATATCAAAATGAGCATTCCAGTGTGATTAGTGTGTGAATTATTGGATGCACATATACACGTGTTATAATATATGCTGGTGAATGAGAGCTAGAGACAGCCTTTGACACTCTGAATTTGATAGGCAGTCCTCTCCTGCTATCAGCTCAGGCTAACCCCAGATGAGGCGCTACATGTCTCTAGAGTAGCCTGTAGCGTACTGTGTTAGGATTGCAAGAGGCGGTTCCAGGTTAGCTAGCCCATCATTGTACAATGGTAATGACATTCATTGGTGACCTCATCACAGGAAGTGTCATGTACATTCCTGGCAGTCCACCCACAAGTGTTATGTGGTACTCTAGTGTACATAAGCCTGGTTCCTGCTTACCAGAAGGTATCAAAATCCACATACGTTTAGTATTGGTTCACAGTTAACACCAGCAAGGCTGGTGGGTGGGGTTCCCACTATTCCGTGGCGGATCCCACTTACAATCAAAGCCAAACAAATAATGACACTATGTGCATGGTGTAAGATGTGCGTGTGTGAACATTGGCCATACAACAGGGATTGGTGAATTAGGATTTTCTTTGTTTACAAGTCCCAGTGGACTGTATCCCCAGTGCTGATGTAATTCGGTGGATCTAGTTTGTGTAACATTAACATCATAACATCAAGATCCCATGAGCAGGAATCGAGCTCACAACTTTAGGAAGCTGTAATATGCGAATGTTCACATACCGTATAGCACAAAATTTTCACTGGATAAAAATTTCGCTCAATGCTCATGCTTTGTATTGGCACAAAAATTTCGCCGAATTTAATTTCGCCCACTGCGCGAGTTGCTCACCAGGAAGTAGTGGGTGGAGCTCTCGAATGAACACGCCACGCCCGAATATCTGGTAATGTATTCGCACGCGCGCGATCCTCAGCACACGGTCAATCTCCCTGTACGTCCCTCGCTTCTTAATTCCCTTAGTCTTCGCTTGCTGCACGCCGTTCACAGCAGCGTTGGCCTCTGCGATGGCGGAAGGAGATAGCTCCGCCGATAGGGGTCCGGAAAGATCGGGTAAAACCCGTGGAAGTAGGATAGTACTCTGTAGTGACATCAGGCTAGACTGCAGATTGAGAAAGATGGGGTTTGAATACCAGCTGATTGTCGATCATGAGGCACTACTAGTACAGCTTGGCAGCCACGTGTAAAAACCTGTGTGTGTAAAAATTACAGTGTGACAAAATTTTCACTGGGTAAAATAATTCGCCGAAAAAATTTTCGCCCACGACGCGCCTGGGCGAAAAAGGCGAAAATTTTCTCCAAGCGAAAATTTCCGGCTATACAGTACATACTTATCCAGGCCCTGATTTATCCCTTGACGGTGGCCACCAAGAGTCAGAGTGCAACCAGGAAGGAGGCTGCAGAGATGATCCTGAAGAATATGAGGGAGCACAGCAGTGCCCTGGTCCAGCAGGCCATCATGGTCTCTGAGGAGCTCATCAGGGTAGCCATACTCTGGCATGAGCAGTGGCACGAGGGACTGGAGGATGCTTCCAGGTTAGTGGAGTTGTGAAGGAGAAGACACAACTCGTCCACCTAGATTGGTGTTATTGTGTATTGATTTTCTAGACTATCTCTTCAACCTTGTATTAAATAGCTGTTAAAATTGTTAAATTGGTACATGAAAAGATGTGTAAAGTAACTCCTACATGTACAATGCATGTCATGTATGTGTCTTCTGATAGTATCTATCAGAAGCATGGGGAACCCCTAACGAGCCCTGTGTCATAATATTGAACTTGGAATGATTGTTGTATGTTTTTAGGTTGTATTTCGGTGAGCACAATGTTCCAGGGATGTTTGCCACCCTGGAGCCACTTCACCAGAAGATGGAGAATGGACCAGAGACACTCAAAGAAATATCCTTCAACCATGTGAGATTCAAATTTGTATACATTGTGTGTATGTTACTAGATTTTTTGACTGATGTGGAGTCTATATCATATTATATCACTTCATGCATGCCATTATTTTGTTTGAGTACAGGCTTATGGCAGAGATCTGGCTGAGGCCTATGAGTGGTGTAAGAAGTACAAATACAGTAGCAATGTGAAGGACCTGACTCAGGCCTGGGAGCTCTACTACCACGTCTTTAGGAGGATCTCCAAGCAGCTGCCACAGGTACGTGTACAAAATATCATTGTGTGTACAAGGGTCTTACAGTTGGATACAGCTGTACATGTCATATCTTCTTTCTCCCTGTGTATAAATTCTGAACCTTATTGATGCTTACATGTACATGTATGTATGTGTACTAATAATGATTCTCTAGCCCTCCTAGTTTTACATTTTTTTTTCTATCTGCATATACTAGCGGTAATGCAGATATATTTTAGTTCATATACTGCCATATTACTACAATGCAAAATGCTATTATGCACTTCCTATTACCAACGCAGTACATTAAATTTTGTGTGTCACTCGACTTTTATTACACACATTTTAAGTTGACTATATACATGTAATCTCTGGATCTAGGGTACATGCATACACTATGAGTCATCCATACATGATGTGTCTATATAGTACACACCACTACATGTATCTACTGCTAAAGAGTGTACAATCCCTTGCTACTACTTAGTGATTGTCTACGGTTCAAGCAGTGGCCTTTCAAGCTCATTATCTTTCAGTGTGAGAGGAAGTACACACGAAGGTCCATCCACAATGGATATTGTTGGCTGTGATGAGTCGCAGTACTTGCGATCATTTACAGCTTCAAGGATATCATTCTGATGATCATTATCTCGGCTTATCATTTGCTTTGTCATCTTCTTCCAAATCTTGGTTCTTGAGAAAAGCTCTGTTATCAGGTGATAGATGACAACAACCAGAAACAAAATAAATGTGATGGATACTGAAAGGTAAGCTGGGACCATCCGATCTCTCTCTTTGGCTACCAATAGAACAAACAATTTGGATAAAGAAAGAACAAGAATATTGAAGTAGCATGTCAACTCGAGCAACTCTATGGGCCATTTCTTGTACACTCTGCTTTGAAGTAGGGCCTTGTAGAGTAAGAGACTGCCAGTAACAACACCAATGGACAAGAGGCTAACACCAGGACTGCTAGATACTACAGCTGTCAAGAGGTAGAGAATGACACGCACAATGAGTAGCAAACCAGTCCAGTAGCGATGCTGAAAGTTGTAAGGAGCATGATACGGCTCCAGAAAGATATAGATCTTATGGTTTCTAACCCACTTGAGTATCCTTATGTCTTGGTGACGAAGAAGCCATTGCCAGGAGAAGAGGAGAGTAGTGTAGGCCACACCAGCTAGCAGAATTAGAGCAGCTGCTAGAAATAGAGGTACGTGCTTTCCACTGAGGTAGCCGATGCTAGCATCTGGGAGCCACACTATCTCTCGTGAGCCATCAGGATAGTCCAGAATAGCAAACGAAAGTGCTGCAATAACCGTATGAAGTACCTTAGCATACGAGAGCAAGACGAGCGTAACCAGAGTTGCTACTGGATTCTTCTTTCCTATGAGCCAACCAAATCTTGTTGAGCGCTCGCTGATGAAAATTATCATGGCTACTAGAAAGATGACATAAGCGGGAAAGGCTAGCTGTAGCCAAGTCTTCCAGTATGCATCCATTCCTTCAAAGAAGCAAACATTGAATCCAAAGTCCAGATTGAGCCATGCTATAAAGACGCTGATGAAATTTGGCCGCGAAAATGGGAGCAGTAGACTATTATGTGCCGCCACAATATTAGCATAGAATATTATTCCATTGAGCGTTCCAACAGCAACAGTCAGATTAAGTACTAATAAGAAAACAACTAAAGCTATGCCACCCAGGAGTGCCATTATCAGAATGACCATGAACACTGCAGGCCAGTGTGGCAAACATGGCAGACAACATGAACTTCCAAGGGACAGGCTTAGTCCAGCTTGACAACTTCCACAAAGCGGACCAGAGCGATTGAGAGCACACTGTGCATCACGGCCACTGGCTGTGTTCAAATTAATGTCAACTCTTGTACCAGCTGGGTGGCAGTAGTCATAAGGACAGTGAGGATAGATCAGATAGCTATAGCTGTTCAGGGAAGTGGTGGTATTGATGTGCATAAGCCAGTAACTGCCTTCTCTTATCAGTGCCTTGGTTTCTGGTACACAGTCTGTAACGTACGGTTTAAGGTTTGAGTCACACTCGCATTCACACCTGGTAGCTTCGGTAGCTTTTGGCTGAAATCCAATTGGACATTCACAGGTAGTAAAGTGAGTCACCAATCTACTCTGTGATAATTCAGCGTCCTTGCAAGGACCTTCAGGGTACAAAATTAACTCTTCGGTCTGATGAGGAGAAAACACGCTAAACGTTAAATCTGTGCAGGATTCACTTGTTTTCTGTATCAGTTGACCTTCCCTAACTCCACCCTCTGTCGAATTGAGTGAACAGTGTATGGTGGCATGGGAGATGGTATTATTAAGCTGATCAACAGCAACAAGTGATACTGTAAAATTTCTTCCCTTCGGTATATGTATCACAGGTGGCTTCAGGCTACAGTCTGGCTTTCTATTAGTATTGTTACAGAAGCAGATTCGAACAGGGTCAGAATTTACTGACATTGCATTGATGTTTGTGATGCTTGTGATGTACTCAGTTCCACTCATAGCACCTGGTAGTGCTTCATAGAAGTCATTGTATTTGATGTACACTTCTGCTGAGGGACTAACAGTGCATCTGTCTAGCAGTCCACCATAGAGCATAGAGCCTGATATTTCTGCATAGTTTTTCATGAAATTAGTATTGACGAGGTTAATGTTTGAACTGACTGTCCCGTGTAGCACCAGCGTTTGCATAAAGCACTCGGTTGATGTATAGTGTGTTTGATAAGAAGTACTGGCACATGTTACAGAGTTGGTGTCATCAGCTACATACACAGCTCCACCATACTCTGTTGCCAGGTTTTCTGTGAATCGTAAGGCGTAGAGTGTCACTTCTGATGATTCAGGTTTCAGAACGTAGAGCTTTGCATTGACTTCCAAGTAAAGTCCTCCGCCCTTCTTGGCTGAATTCTGACTGAAGTGAACCACAGAGGTGGTGATTTGAGATTCTCCTGTGTATGCTTTCACTGATGAGCTGATGGCATGGATTCCTCCTCCCATTTCCATGGCAGTGTTGTTTAATATTTCTAGTCTGCAGCAATCTTGACAATTGATTTCGCTCTGGTAAAGATAGATTCCACCTCCACTGCTTGTTGCATTGTTATTGGCTATTACTGCTTGTTTATGTACGTACAGATTGCTCTCTGCAGCGTATAGTGCTCCACCGTTTTGAGCGAAATTATCAGCAAGAGTAAATTGTCCATAAATGGCTAAATTACTCTGAAAGACAGTGATTGCTCCACCTTCAAATCTAGTGAGCTGCTGAGCTATGGTCTGCTCAGTACCATCATTACCGACAAAACTATTTCTACCATCAAAGTGAGCATCACTGTTTGAGAGAAACAGTGATCCTTTATTGTTGCAGTGTGTGGTGTTAGAGTAGAAAGTTGACTTCACTTTCAGAAGGTACACTACTCCCGAGTCTCCCTTGTTTCCATCAAAAATTGTATTGCTTATTATCAGTTTAGTGATGGAATTGGCAAAAACAGCCCCACCAATATCGGCTCTGTTCCTACTGAAATTGCTTGCCTCAATGGTCGTGGTAGTTCCATCATAAATCCGAATAGCACCGCCATAGCTACCTGAGGTATTGTTCCTAAAACTGCACCCAGTGATGGTCATTGTAGCTATTGATGTCGCTTTCATAAGTCCACCACAGCCTGCACTGTTATCGTAAAGTTCACTTTGCTCAATTTTTAAAGTGTCGATGTTTGATACAAGCATTGCCCCTCCACCACCAGCACTGTTGCCATAAATTTTACTGGATTTGATGTCCACCATCCAAACATACCAAATGTACATTGCTCCACCACTGCTCGCTGTATTGTTACAAACTTGACTTTGAGAGATTCTGATGATGGTCCTTTCCGCCCACATTGCACCACCATAACTATCTGCTCTGTTGTCACAAATTTTAGTTCCACTGATATTTAGGTTTGTTCTATATGTGTCAAGGGCTCCACCATACTCAGCAGCATTACCAGAAATCCGACTATCGTCAATTAATAGTGTGGCATGTGTGATATCAATGGCCCCTCCTTCATAACATGCTAAATTGTTAATAAACTCATTGTCGGAAATGTTGACTGTAACATTATATCCGCATAGACCGCCTCCGCGACGTGCTTCGTTTTTTAGAAACATAGATCCTCTATGAATTTTTAGTTGGCTGTGGAGTGCTGCTATTGCTCCTCCGTAGCCTATGCCATCTCTTAGGTCATTGCAACAGGTAGGATCACAATAGGGTGTAGTGTGACCACTTGCGCCACAAGCAACTCTGTTTTCAATAAAGGTGCTACTTTCGATTGTAACATTGTTAGAGAGCCATATGAGTATTGCCCCACCTGTTGGAGCGCTATTGTTGATGAATGTGCAGTTACCAATGTAAACAGTACTGTTTACCACTTTTATAGCTCCACCACCCCAATCACACTCACTAGTAGAGTTTTGATAAAAATGTGCTGAGTTGGAAATAAAAGCTGTGTTTACTATCCTTGAAATAGTTTCAGTTAGTTCAAGAGCTCTTCCTTCATTGTCGTCCAGGCCAAGAAAGGTAGCGTCTTCAACAGTGAGTAGGTCAACGTTTTCAATTTTACTACTGCCACAACCTGTGAAGCATAAACCTCTCACATGAACGTGACCAACATTAGTGAATCTAAAATTTGTGAATTTGTTGCAAACCAACACCACCTTCCTGCTTTGATTGTAACTTGATATCATTGTGAGCTCTTTCACATTGGCCACGATCAGCGATACATCAAGCCTATGATTCCCTCCTAGAAAGATCAAAGTCAGAGTGATGTTAGAAGGCTTGGGGTAGCTGCTGGAGGTACTGTAGTGGGTGGCGGCAAACTGGGAAATGGTGAGACAAGGCGGTGTAGAGCATGGATCATCTGGTGAGGGTGTGATGTGGTATACTCCACCATCCACTGCTGTGCTCAGCGAGGAGAAGAACAGTATAATCAACATGGTTGTGGTGTAGCTGCAGTGATCCATTCCCTGTGGAAAATGAGTAGATTTAACCCACCACCAGCCTGTACTGGAAATCTGGTAGCTACTTGCTTGATATTTCTCATTAGCAAGTATGCATATCAATGAGTCAGAGATGCATTAATTGTACAATTCAGAATTGTAAATACTTACGCACTGGCTTGCCACAATTTTCTAGAATCTATAGGACTGGTTTAATTTTGTGGTTTAATAATTGCACTCTAGCAGGAGTAGATTAGATAGGAGTGTTGAACTATAAGCAAACATGTTCCGGGAGGATGACGTATATAGATAATACGCAAGTAACCACCATGTTGAGATCATGTAGGTGAGTACAGTGGGTGTGTCCCACCTAGGCCACCGTACATGTAGTACCAGCTGCAGTATACAGTTGTACAGCCGCCATCTTGGTTTACATAACACCCACTTAATCAAGTACAAGATGTTGATTGCGCACGTACTGTATGTGCAGCATTGATTATATAATTTGTGTACGTCATCCTACCGGAACGCTGTTGCTATGTTTGTACTGCAGTTCAACACTCCTATCTAAGCTACTCCTGACTCTAGTCAAGTCAGGTCACATATAAGTGAATTCAGTAATTATGATGGTCGAGTACTGTGTAGCCGGAGAATTTGGCAAAAATTAAAATTTGTGGATTGGCCTCAGTCAGCGAGAACAAAACTATTGGTGGATTTTAATATGGCGGATAGCTGAGTTTCATTTAGCCACACCCTGAATTTGGTGCCTGTGCATGCGCCTAATATTATTGACCCGAGGGGAGGTGGTTTGCTGCAGCTTCCATCGATCAAGCAATATATATAGAGTTGAAACTGGCAGCTACCAACGAGGGCATATTTTTTTTTCAGGAATATTTGGACTCCAGTCATCGGTGAGAGAATCTTTGAGATTATCCTGCACTAAAAGAGAAACCGAAAACAAGCCTAGGTAAGCGGAGATTCGAGCAAAGGACACGAGGGCCCAAAGACTGCACACACCAATTAGCTTCGCGATGCACGATCACCTTCGCGTGTGCAAAGGAATAATTTAATATTGGCAATTTAGCGGTTGACTGGTCAATCCGCCAAACCACCTAATTTAGTTCCCCACCAAATTTTCCAACTATACGGTATTAAATTTTATGTTTGCAATTGATATGTTAATACCGATTGCAAGAAAAATTTGCGGTTTGCAGTTAAAAGATACTCACAATTACAAGGTACATGAACGACAATAAAAGGGAATTATACAGTAGTGCATATATTTAGCTCTAGTATTAATGTTGACAATCAAATGGAGACTTACAAATATGTTACTGCATGTGGTTGGTTATTAATCCACTTCGTCTCTTCTTCTTGTGCTGGATTAGTGATGAGACTGAGAAGTTCTGTAACTCTTACTTGTAAGCTACTATTGGCTCAACAGCGATTTTGCATGCATGCTTGCTTTTATACAGGCATGCAGCAGATTCAGTGTTGCTATTTTTAGTAACAATGACATTATAATTTGTCGTCATTAATGCCCTCACCTGAATGCTAGCTTTGGGCATGCGTGACTGTCACAGTACTTATTAATATGTCCAGTTATTCAAGATCAAACGAGCACTCATGCATTCCACTTGCCGGTAAGTATTATAGTACATTGAAATGTTTCCGAGCTATAGATGAGGATAGCCCACGAGTCCAAAGATATACATCCCCGGCATGGTTGGTACAGTCCCTTTCTATTACTTGTGATACTGGTAGTGAATTCTGCAGGTTAATAAATACACCGGCATCATTGGACTTTTAATTTTGAGAAAGAAATACAAGCCCACGCAGGCTTATATATATTCGAGCAAAGGAGATAACTGAAACCATAACATTGATTGAAATCACTATCAAGTTATATTTAGCACTATATACGGCAGCAACAGCAGCTGCAGTAATCAGTGGAGTAACCGAAATCATAACGATGTTGTTAGTTAACCATAGCTCACTATAATTATTATATAGTTGCAGTAGCAACTGCTGTATTCAGTATATAATAGCAGAAACTGTTTAGTATTGCATTTAGTGGCATGCATAATGTAATTTCAAGCTGCTCATTCTCAAGTATATAGCCAGCTACAAGCTGACAAGACTAACAGGCCCAACTGTATAAGCTCCACAATACAATATTATAAGAAATCCATTATTTTTGCCAATGTAGTTGACCACCCTGGAGCTTCAGTATGTCTCTCCTAATCTACTGAACTGTGAGGACCTGGAGTTGGCTGTTCCAGGAACCTATGAACCCAACCAGCCAATCATTCATATCAAGAAGGTCTTCCCCTCTCTGAACGTTATCACTTCCAAGCAACGACCAAGAAAACTAGTCATTCAGGGTAAATACATAGTATAGGTACACTTCCAACATTTTTTCTGAGTTCACTGGCTTTGAATGTGTTACCTGAGTAGGATGATTTCTATCATGGAAGATGGTCTTGTGCATACCTATAATATACGCACCTGTAAAAGCTAGAAATCCACTGTGCTATGTGCAACTGGCAATCAATATTATAAATATAATACATTAATTTTGTCGAGGATTGTGGAACTATAGATCTTGGGGTGTTTCCTGTTCATTATTATTGTGGTAATTGCTTTCCATTTGCAGGGAGTAATGGGAAGGACTTTATGTTCTTGCTTAAAGGTCACGAGGACCTGAGGCAGGATGAGAGAGTGATGCAGCTCTTTGGACTCGTGAACACACTGCTCAACAATGATCCAGAGACATTCAAGAGACACCTAAGGTAAGAGGTACTGGGTCATGTTGATTAGTTATCTAGCTGAGATTGGGCCTTCTTCTCTCTCTCTCCCTCCCTCTCCTCTCTCTCCCTCTCTCTTTCTCTCCCTCCCTCTCTCTCTCTCTCTCTCTCTCTCTCTCTCTCTCTCTCTCTCTCTCTCTCTCTCTCTCTCTCTCTCTCTCTCTCTTTGCTACAGTATTGAGCGTTACTCTGTCGTTCCTTTGTCTCCTAATTCTGGTCTGATTGGTTGGGTACCCCACTGTGACACTATCCACTCTCTAATTCGAGACTATCGTGACAAGAAAAAGATCATGCTCAACATTGAGCACAGGTTGATGCTACAGGTATACCAAGGACAGTGTATATCATGTAATATATTATTCATCAGCAATCCATGCTAGATAGAAAATTTAATTATTTGCTGACTGCCTTAGCTATATACATGCATGGTATGGTGATTCAGTACCACAGCACTGAACTTAAAAAGTATCTACAAACTAAACCTCTAAATTAATGACCAGTTTTGGCATGCATATAATGTATAGTAGTTCATACTTTGCCTATATGTCGTTTGCTTGTCTCTGTTCCAGACTTCATCCGACTATGACCACCTGATGCTGATGCAGAAGGTGGAGGTGTTTGAGCAGGCCATTGAGCACACCAGTGGGGACGACCTGGCCAAGGTGCTCTGGCTCAAGAGCCCAAGCTCAGAGGTAAGATACAGTATATTATATATAGTAGGTGCATACTGTATGCCAGTGGTAATGATCATCACCTAAGCATCAATCATCACCCAAGCATTGATTATCATTCCATTTGCATGATGTTTTACCTTATGGTTGATGCTATAGTGATTCCATCTATCTATAGCCTTGAAAGTGAGATGAATCTTAAAACGTTCTTTTCCGACTTTTATTTAGGTTTGGTTTGACCGGCGGACGAACTACACTCGCTCACTGGCTGTCATGTCTATGGTGGGATACATTCTAGGCTTAGGAGATAGGTAAGGAGACATCTCTGTACTCGAGTCTACATTAGTCTCACGTGCCAGCCCCTCCTACACAAAGAGAGAAAGGGTCTGGTGAAAAGGGTTGCACTACCGTGTCCCCACATTGAAAATCGTACGTGGCCAACCAGATTAGTCACATGACTATTATGTAATGTAATTATCTATTGCACGCGTGCACCCAGCCTATAGCTATATGCAAGCGCGGTACGGTTTGTTTCTATTTAACGCACACCAAAACACCTATTAATGCATATTCCAGAGGGACACAGTAGTGCGACCCTTTTCACCAGACTCTTTCTCTCTCTTTGCGTAGGATGGGCTGGTGCGTGAGACTAAGCCTACATACATGTAGTATTACATGCCTAATTGTGTTTTGAGCTGGCTAACTCAGCACTGTGTTGGTCGTAGGCATCCATCTAACTTGATGTTGGATCGGTTAACTGGTCGTGTGCTGCATATTGACTTTGGCGACTGTTTTGAGGTGGCCATGATCAGAGAAAAGTTCCCCGAGAAGATTCCATTCAGACTGACCAGGATGCTGACCAATGCTATGGAGGTAAGGGGGTAACCTAGCTAAGACAGAAAGATGCACTTTGGTAGACGTTCATAGTACCTTGATCCTTCCTCCTGCCAAAATTAAGACTAGGACATAACTGAGCCCAATCGGGAGTAACTTTTGCTGGTGACTCGCAAGCCGTGGAAGTTTTCTCCCTCATGAGTTGCCCACTATACGGCACTTGTACAGTCTACCAGCTGTATGATGTCATGCTGATTCAAATGAGCACCCGAATCCTTGTGTAGAGTAGCTAATGTTCTAACGTTGCTGCTTGCGTTATGCTAGGTGACTGGAATTGAGGGTAACTTCCGTCAGACGTGTAACAATGTCATGAGAGTGCTGAGGGAGAACAAGGACAGTGTGATGGCCGTGCTCGAGGCTTTCGTCTACGATCCTCTTCTCAACTGGAGGCTTATTGACGGTAAGACTTGATAAAATGATAATCATGTACATGTTAACTTTGTAAGTACATGTAGTATTGATTTACTTTTGTAATTACCAAGTGTCTGTCAGCTCAATACCATGCCATTTCGGGTTGTCAAATTACTGAGTTTAAGTGTGCTGTTACTGTTTCCCAGAGTCTAAGATCAAGTCCAAAGCTGGAGAGGGTAGAAGATCAAGCAGTAGAGTACAAGAGATTGGCAGTAAGTTTCTTGCTGTACATGTATGTCATTCATCTACCTTAATTTACCTTTTTTTCGAATTTAGTGTCTCCGGCGAAATCAGCAGAAGGTGAGTTTATATTGTTACAGTTGTGTGCACATTGCTCATGATTGTCATTTTATATAGGTCAAGAGTCTCAAGGCTACCAGCCCGAGGAATTGAATAAGAAGGCACTTGAAATCACACAGAGAGTTAAACAGAAGTTGACTGGTAAGTTGTAAGAGTAGCATACATAGTTAGCATACGTAATAATCTTCTAGCTGGAGCCTCAGGGGCGGAGGTTTAAATTGCATCCAACATCCAGTACACTTTGACTACCTAGCTATAGCAGTATTGGAGAGTGACTGTGTATTAATTTTTGATTTTCAGGCAATGATTTTCCTCACGAGAAGACCCTGGATGTGGACAGACAAGTGCAGCTGCTCATTGAGCAGGCCACCAGCCATGAGAACCTCTGCCAGTGCTACATCGGCTGGTGCCCTTTCTGGTGATTTTCTAATTTATTATCAAATACCCAAATTAAAACTTATAATGGTGTGTGCACAGTGCTTGAGATCGCATGCCATTTCGTGTTTTCAGCAAGTTTATAGTGATAATAATAATATTTTGATGTAATGATAATCATGACATTAAATTTAGTGTCAGCGGTATACGGACTAGTGTGCATGTTGGTATACTTGTAACTGCCCTTAGATTGTTACCGCTGAGAGGACAGACTGTACTCCAATTGTTACCCCAGTCAATCGATGTATTTGTTTATATGTACTCGTAAGCAGTAGCACTTGTAGCTATACAAGTCCCAAGATATTTTTTTTGTGGAAAATAATCTCAGGACTTGAGCGGAGATCGAACCCGCACGCTTTATTTCATATCATACTAGCAGTCATGGTAGGATACACTGTCTAGCTAACTATACACACTTCAAGACAGCTTCGAGGAATACACTATAGACTAAGTCTTTATAAACTAACAACTCGGTATCAAGAGTGTATTATAATTATTAGGGAATTCAGTCTTTAGGCTTGTATCCCACGACTTCTTCATAGATAAGATGCTTCCACTTTTCTTGAGACACACTTTTCTCATCCATTGAGTTATCATACATGGGAGGAGGTGGAGCATTAGCCTCCGAGTCATCAAACCAGATGTTGAGGTAAGGATGCTCTAGAGCCTTGAATACTGTGATCCGTTTCTTGGGATCAATCTGAAGCATTCTTGAAAGCAGATCTCGAGCATGTTGTGTTTTGACTTTGTCTTCAGGTGTATCGTTAGGAAAGGCATCGTCTGGAAATATCTCCATCCAGGACCTTCCTTTAGACTCTGGCTGAGACTCAGTGTACGCTCTGGCTTCTGGTGAAAGTTGCGTTAAAAAATCAGCAGGAGGCGTGCCCAGAATCTTAGTGATCCGGTTCCAGTGGTCAATAATATCTGTTCCACAAAATAGAATCTCTCCTCTGACCATTTCTGCAAAAATACACCCAACAGACCACATGACTAAATTCTCATTGTACTGTATGGCAATCATGGCTATAGTTTCAGGTGGCCTGTAGTATTTAGCGACATCATAGGGGGTATACGTCTCACCTACAGCGTGAGCGGAACCTAAATCTAAGATCTTAAGGGTGCAGTCCTCTTTGACTCCAACATGCCTAGGTTGCATATCCCCATGAATGACACCAGCTGAATGGAGATGCTTAATTCCACAGAGTAGCTGATACAACAGGAAAGACATTCTATCATGATCCAACTCTATGCCAATCACTCGACAAAGATTAGCATCCATTAACTCCATGACGATGTAGACGTCTTCAAAGTCCTCTAGTGAAGTTGCTGGAGTGAAAATGTTATAGATACCAACGATATTAGGGTGGTTGAATAATTTCATCAATCTGAGTTGCCTCAATGCTGGAGATGCATAATTGAATCTAAAGGGTTTCACCATTTTCTTAATAGCTACTTTCTCCTTTCGAACAGTGTCATATGCAGAGCTGGTTACTAGTCCGTATGCTCCTTGGCCAATCATTTTCAGATCTTGATATCTTGTTTGAACTGTGAATTCGCTGTCTTCTACCTTCTGAGTGTAGTATGATTCTAACACTGAATTAGAAGGGACATCATGTTATAATGTTATTAATTTTACTGGTCCAGGGCCTGTATACAGATTCATTTCCTAGGCTACTTAAAGCTTTCAAGGATGCACGTGCCTATTAATCATGTAGTCTGCTTATAGAAAGATTATTGTAGCTTACTTGAAGACTTGGATCCTGAAACAGACTGACCTTGAGCCATCCTCCCTGCCTGTCTAGCTAACTACTTTCTTTGAGGAAAGGTTTTTCTGGTTTGAACAGGGCTTGGATCTAGTTGCTGTTGTTGCTTATTTTATTTTCTTTTTTGGCAGTGAAATTAGTCCCAACAAGATTGTGCTTTCATGACATCAATATCCACTGAAAACTGAAAGCCTAGCTCATATCTAGCTACTACAATAACAATAATAATTATCATTATGATAAACTATCATAGGTATACAATCTCTGGCCCACAAGACTGCTACGTACAAATTTTTATTGGCATGCACTGTCCCCAAAAGGGTTGATATTTCATATAAGCTAGTCACGAAATATGCAAAGTCAGCATTAATTTTACGCACTAGTCTTGATGTCATAATATTATTCTAGTATACAACCCCCAAACGTCAACTCTATTATTACTGCTGCTCAATATACACACAATTCTACACTCAGCTGGACCTCTACAACACTGCAGACTAAGTATACATGTATAATAGAAACAGGGATTTTTTTTAGCTATGAAAACTTGACCACATCCCCAGTAGCTACATAGTTCTAATGGTGCATGTGGTAATATACATGTATAATAGAAACAGGGATTTTTTTTAGCTATTATTAATAAGTGTATGTACTATGCCCCAGCACATGTAAAGAGTGCATGTACTTTATCTGCTGCATGATCACACAGTACGTTGCAATTGGTGATTTATATATCACAAGTGGAGTTATGACCATTATTAAATTTTTATACATGCAGGTAGATATTTTCAATAATGCACAATTATATTGAATGTGGCTGATCCCGAGCAATTGTTTGCACCACATATTGCATAAAATTTAATTCGGGGCGAGCCTGAGCGAGCCCCGAATACAAGAGTAACATATGGCGAATTCGCTGTACCTATGTATGTGTGGGCGCTTAGAGTATAAATGGAACTTTATTTTGATTTGGTCAATAACCACTTTTCTACACAGATATACTCCAATATGGAGTAGAAATTTTCTGGCAGATGTTTGAGTCAATATGTTGTACCATTACCCAATGACAGGCCGATTATTCACATTTATTATAGACGATGTACATAAATATTGCATAGTCATGTACACTACAAGTACAGTAAACCTATTTGAAGTGGTCTAAACAGTATACAATGATTCTTTTCATTAAAATATCATCATCTGCATCCTTAAATGACTCATTTAGCCTCTTTCTAGTACTGCAGGGCAATCAGCTTGATCTTGAAAGGCACGCCGCACAGGGTCTGAGTGAGCTTCGGTAATTGAGCAGGTATAATTTACAGGAAAGTTGGTCTAGAAACTCCAAATGGGAAGATATAAGAGCCTATTATAGCATACCCACAATAGTAAGCACTTCATCTCACCTTAGAGGTACACAGATGATCAGTTCTCCACTGAGCAGTACTTCAATCCATGCCATTATGTAACATCCGGGCCATGTGATCGGTCACGTGATCCCGTTACCGTGACAACTACACCACAATAAACTTTCTATATCCATCTAATGTCACCATGCAAAAATTGAGGGCAAGATCATTAACCCTCTGGTAGCTAGGTATATGAAAACTTTAATTAGGCGCATTTTTCAAAAAATGACCAAACCGAAATAAGGTTCCATTTATACTCTAAGTGCCCACATGTATGTATCTATGTATGTATGTAGCGATACGTCGTCCACGTGCTCATAGCGCATGCGCAATATGCTTGTGCATTACATCATCACTATGAATGATTTAGCGCGCGTATGTTAGATCGTGACCTCTCTAAAGGTCGTCATTTATGCAGAGGAATGAAGCTAGGCTCGGCACGCCAGAATCGTTAGCCATGGTGCTCGCGCTGACTGACTGCAGTGCGCTAGCGTGGGCTCAAAGACTGCTTCATTGAGCACACTATCGAGTAGTCTCGCGGAGCCAGACCCTCCCCGCGCATAGGGGTCTGGCTCCACGAGACTAACTATTGAGCAGCATACGACCAGAGTCACTTGTTCATGTTGAGTTGGAGCCATAGACTCGCAGTAAGAGATAGCTAAAATGACGTACATGTATATAAAGAATGATGCTGTGATCAGACAGAGAGCCTGTGCTAACTGCTCCAGTTTGGATGCTTGACCAACTACTGTACTGAGATCATGGCACAAAAAGAATTGAACTGTAACCGCGGCTAGATAGGCAAGAATTGTGCCATGATCTCAGACAAGAGCCTGAAACTACTACTGTTCTGTGTGCTTTAATTGGCACTGCTACTGGGCTAGAGTGGCATCTAAATGGCATACAGTAGCCTAAGGGTGGTAGAGTTTGCAGTCACTTAAAATTTAAATGTTTAATACAGTAACACCTGATCGTGCCATGAGCGAAGGCTCGCCCCGCATGATGATTATCATCTTTCTAGTATTATAGCATATCTGATTCAATAATAATACCGGTATAATGAAGCCAAAATTCTACATTTTCTGGTATAATATGGACAGATCGATATTCATTTTTTTCTCTTTAGATACGTACACACATGTATGTGTGTGTACATCATGCATTATAGCTCCATTAATGTGAAGAGATAATAATACAGAATCACAAAATTAATCACTCATTGCCAATTACTGCAATGTACGTAGATCATGACTATGAAGTAGTCGTACAAACTTAAAGATTAACGTACAAGGTCATACAATTATAGTATTAATTTTGTAACTGTTATACTATTATTATCTTACACGGCATAGTTTAAACGTTTGTATTGGACGGTACCGGTCTTGTTCCTTTTTGATCTGTTGCAGCAGCACACCATGCACACACAGCAAACACCAAACAGGCAGATGAGTACAGTGACAAAAGCCCCTCCTCCAGCAGCTCCTATGATGACAAGGAGGTCCAGTTTGTTGACCACTTCTGCTGGCACAGTTGCAGCGCCACCACTGGCACTAGCTGCATGGGGAAATTAAAAGATGATGGACATTATTACTACCACCATAAAGAGTGAATTCATGCCTAGGCCTTCCTGCATTGTTTTCTTTGTTCAGTATGGAACCGAAAAGTGCAATTTTTTTACTGTACGACACCCATTTCCGCATGCAGAGGGCCAGCTCTGCATGTGGACGTATGCGGAGGTACTTTCTCGGCGTGCAGAGACCCTGTTCCATATTTGGAGGTATCTTCTCGGTGTGTGGAGACTCTGCTCTGCATGCGGAGGTACCGTCTTGACGTGCAGAGACCTCTTTTTTAAACTATCACAGCCTAGCCGTTTCATCATCCCACCAGTATTAATAGTAGCGTCAACTTTGGCATGGTTAACCTCTTGAGAAGCCTCTTCACGCAAGCACTCTGACTTCGAATCTACAGTTGAGGCCGCTTTGTGAAATTGGGCTCCACCCCATGAATGGAAGTACTGTCTTAGAGTCAGTAGCCAGAGAATACGGACGGTAGCTACTAAGTATTCATGCAATAGCTACAACTTACTAGTACAAATTGTGGCGCACTCTGGCTCTCGGTTTTGACCGTCCGGACCTAGTCTCGCTAGCCACACCCTTCATGCCAGTGTAGGAGCGATATGGGCCTCCCCGTGATATAGGCCCCCTGTTATGTACAGACATCCTACGAGAACGTAGAAATAATCAAGATTCGAACCCGCTACATTCTGTTTCACACACAAGAGCCCCAACCACTATACCACTGCTGTTGTCGCTGCTGCCAATCATTATTTTCCCTCTTTCATAGACAAACCCTAGAGACTAACCCTGCTAACCATTGGCAACCCATCCCCAAACCCCCCAGCCCCTCCCATCATACCGATGCATGTGTGATTGCGTCATAATCACGCGCCGATAATCTAATTAAGATATATATCTGTACATAATGATTTCGCTAGCGATATGAGTCCTGGAGGGGGGGGTTGTGTATCCCTAGAATATGGGACCGAGGGGGCCCCCAAAAGGTGGGGGCCTATATCGCTACTACACCAGGCCTTTCCTCAGTCACAGCCTTGTAGAAGTCACAGTGCCTGCTAAAGAGGCTTCTCAAGAGGTTATAAGCACATGTACCAAGGTTGACGCCACTATTAACACTGGTGGGGTAATGAAACGACTAGGGTGTAATGGTTTGAAAAGAGGTCTGCGCACGTCAAGATGTTACCTCTGCACGCGGATCAGAGTCTCTGCACGCCGAGAATGCACCTCTGCAGGTCTCCGCACGCCGAGAAGGTACCTCCACATGCGGAGGTGCATCTCCACACACGGAGAACGTTCACCGGAAGTTATGAATGGTATGGACAATTGAGTGGTTGGTTATGTGAATAGGGCTGATTCAAACCAAACATGCCATGGCAGTATGAAAAACAGGAAACGATGACTGGACATTATTGGTCTCTATAGCTAGTGCATACCTTCAGGTGCTCTGGTGTCACCAAACGTGGTGTTGAGTGAAAAGACGTTGTTGTCATCCAGACCTTCAATGGTTAGGTAGACAGTGATGTTGGAGATAGCCTGAGTGCTATTTGGTACATTTGTAGTTGGCAGAGTAGCGCGCGTTGGAGTACTAGTTGGAGTTGTAGTTGCACCACTGGGTATAGGTGCATTGCTTGGAAGGCCATCAGGTCCAATGAACAGTTCTTCATATTCGCTAATCTCCAGCTTCCAGTCGTAGGTCAGACTATAGGAGCAGTCTGGACGCTCGAGTGAATTGGAGCCGCATACCACTACACGGCCAATATCCAGTTCAACTTGAATGGTAAATCCATCTTCAGGAACATAGTATTCAAGGTAGAGTTTTGTTTCTATATCGAGCTGTCTGAATATAGAAGTTACCTCCACGTCAACAACTGTAGAAGCTGCAAACATAACACAAAATTAATCATTGGTGTAGACACGATTTACAATGTGTGGGGGCTAATAGCCTATGATGATCATTGCGCATGAAGTGAGTGAAACTTTTCTGCCCTATTATCAAAAATGTCATAAAAATTCACTTTTGAGGACAAATTATCATCAATGTGGTAGAGTAAATTTTAGAGGTTTTAGACTAATATTTTTGTTCCCAATAAATATATTGTAGAGCCTGAAAACCTGGTTGGGGGGGGGGGGGGGGGGGTGGGCTTCAGCACCCAAAGCCCCCCCCCCCCCCCCCCCCCCCCCAGTGTCTACAACCCATGAAAATAACAAGTTCATAGTTTACAATCTGAGCTTAGAGAAATATCGCAGCTATGGCATTTGGGATAGGTACATGTATGACATTGTATTCCTACGTACCAGTGCAGGCTTGTTCTCTCAGGTCCTCCTGTAGCCGCTCAAGCTCAATGAGATCAAAACTGCTGATGTAGCGTACCAATTGGTGATTATTACGTATGCTTGCTATCGTGTTCAACTCCGTTTTATCTGCCCCACCAATGCCCACAGCATAGGTCATGATTGATGGCACCTGCCTCAATGCTGCAGCAGCTATTACAGTCTGGTCTGGTTCATTTGATTGACCATCAGTCACTGCCATGGCCACTCGGGGTATACCTTGGCTTTTCGGACGTGCTCCTGCAAATCCTTGACTTATGAGAAGGTATAAGGCATCGGCTGTCTTTGTGCCCCCACCAATATAGGGAATACGATCCACAGCTGCTGTTAGAGACTGTCTATTGGAATATGCGTTGAGGTGGAACGAAATGGATGCAGTACTGCTGAAGACGATCACTCCAACTTGAGTCCTCTTCGGTCCAATGTCGAGGTCGTTGACAACTGTTTTCACAAAATTGCGCATTTTCTGAAAGTTTGCACTGCCAATGCTGCCAGAGGAATCCAAAACAAACACGATGTCTATTCCTGCAATTTCTGAGCAATCTGCTCATAAGAGATATGCATCATTATTAGTAACATGACGGTGGTCGTTTTGTATGTACGTATGTATGTGTGTGTAGGGGTATGGGTGAGTAATAACACAACCATCCATGGCATGATAATAATATTATTATTACTGCTCCCTAATAATAATAATTATGCATCCCTAACATGCTCAAGAGTCATGACATACTTTCACAAGGTCGTTTGACATATTCCTCTGGATTGTTGACTTTTGCTTGTAGACAAAAGCATTCATAATCACCATTCTCATTTCTGTCACAACACTGGCGTACACCACAGCTCGGGTTGCACCTATCAGTATTCACTCCCTCTGGAACTGCATGCATGTGTGGAAATATACATGAATGATTCTAGGTAAGCTGGAAACTTGATAGTACAACTAACGATATTCATGACAATAGGGAAACGCTATTAGGCTATACCTGCTGTTGTTGACATCATTGCTGAAGACACCTGGCTCCAGTACTTCCATGTGCTTGGGCTGTTCCACCCATTAGGTCCACCATGATGAATCCGAGCAAAGTCCTCATTTGTAGGCTGGTGCCCGAGCCTGCTTGGTGTAGCGTAGCGGCGCACGTAGGCATCAACCACCTCTTCACTGTATGGGACACTTCCTTCCCCCCACAAATCTTCATATTCTGCACAAAAATTTTTATAAATGACTTCAAAATTTTCATACCAGAAATCAAGTACGTCTTGCGTAAGGTTTAGATTTCGGGAGCTGTGATGATATGTGTCATTGATCATTATTATGACCTGATGTTTTGTCGAGGGACTGCTGGCTTTATACAACAACAATTGTTTACGGTCACGTCAACATCTAAGGATTCCGGACACCCAAAGCTTTAGCTTGGCTTCAATGGCAATGTAGTGTTTAGGTATCAGAAATTAGTCTTCTACCATGATCACTACTAGCTACATACCAGCATGCAATATCTAGATATCCCAATCATACCCTCTCCATGGTCTGATAGCGTTGCATTGGCCTCCATCGCCTCATTGTAGTAGTCCCGCGTGATCTGGTAGGCTCCAAGGGACATCATACCACTAGCACTGTCTCCCAGGGTACAAACGTCACCTCTAGTCTCCACGTAGCGGATTGCATCCAGGAGACGCTGGCTCAACTCCATAGCATCAGACCTAGTGCACTGGTATTCCACGATGCAGAGCACCACACACAGAAGATACACAGCAGAATTCATCTTTGTGCTGTTGTGCTGTTTTGCAATAGGCAAAGGTCGAGACAATCGTATGCTCTTTCATGGGTTTGCCCCGTAGTTATTATAATAATTATTGTGCTTTCTACATTATGCGCATGCGCTGTGAATGAATCGGGCTCTCCACCGGCAGTGACACGCGCAAACGAAGCGTTCTACTACTGCTGATGTAGGCCGAGAGGTCGGATGATTCAATTGGCCATGGGGCATAATACAAGTGCAACGAGATTTTGGCTTCATATAAATGATTATTGCTGGCCTGAGGAATTGCATAGCTATCTTGTGGTGTGTCCTTTTTAGACGGACCAACAGGAGCCGCTCGGAAAGAACTTCCCAGTGGATCTTTCGTCATGTAAGCCTACTACTTTTATCATAGCATTTGTCACTTTAGCCACTATACTGCCCGATGTAATTTATGATTGCAGATGGTTCAAGTCTCAAATCTCAAGTCACAACTTGAAAGCTTCTAACTATTCCTGTAGCTATTCAGTATAAATATCTGAAGAAAAATGGTTAGTTTCTCTTGGTCAGATGCCTGTTAAACTTAATGCATCCATTCAACCTTAAATTGTATCCTTACAGGGCTGTCATATTTCCCAGATATATACTCAAGGACCCCAGAAGGTATAATATTATAATATTATTATTATATACCAGAACCATAGATACGTAGGTAATTATTATTGCAAGAGTCTAAGCCATGTAAAGGATAATTATTATGGCCATGGAATGGTATCATCATGTACAGTGGCTGGAAGCGATCAACCAAGTATTAGATGTGTGTCCAAGTTGAGCTCTAGATTTCAGCTAGCTGGCTAGCATTACACAATTTATGTCATTTCAATTTTACTCTCTCCTTTATCATAATTATACTATGACCTCTTTTATGCTAGTAATTGCATGAGGTCTTCCCTTTCACAGCCAGGTTTATAGTACTCATTGCCGAGAGTATCATGCAGCTCACATGCATGCCCTCTCTGTGCACCTGCAGCTGTTGTAGCTGCCTGTTCAGAAATTGAAACCACTAGAGCTATAGCTATAATATGTGCACCCCCCTCCCCAACAAATCTTGCTATCTATAGTGATCGATTGTCAAAATTAATTCTTTTGCTTAGGGGGAGTTTGAAGTTGAGTACCTTGGTGTCCATGGAACCATTGTCAATTTTAGTGGTTTCAGTTTTGTTGGAAATACTCCTCAGCTGAAATATGGAGTGTGGACAAAGGTACCAGGATCCCCCATTGAACCAGAAAGTGTAACTACTTTCTCAGTTAGTGGGGTAAGTAGCTCAAGATACCACAAGCTGGTGCATTTATTATCATTGATTGTACTATTCTGTACTGTAACAGCGAGAATTACCAGCATCTGGAGTCGAAGGTGACCCAGGACTTGTTCTCAGTTACGATGGAAAGCAGATGAAGATAAAATTCGGGTGTCCAATGAGGGGCGACAACTATTTTGATGTTGAAAATGAGATTCCCGAGGTTGCTGTGTCTGTTGACTGGGGACCAGGTACACCTGGACATCCCGTCAATGGTACCGTCACTATCAGGGATGCCAAGGCCACCTAACCTTACTAATTTTGGTACTATAGCTAGCTGTCTCTTTTCTGAGCTGAGTGCATGGCTAGCCTAGCAGTAGTATTGTTACAGTAAACTCTTACTTCATTAGCCTTTGCTATAACTTACATCATCCAAGCTAGTGCGGTATTAGAAAAAATGCTGAGTCAGATATGTATTGAAATAGCTAGCTGCCGCAGGTGCATAGTCCAAGCTTGATGGGTACTACTGTTTGATGACTAATCATGATATCACTCACATGATCAATTTGCATTATGGATAAGTATTTTGCATGCATAACTATAGTATGACCATGTTGTCGTGTGCGTGGTATAGCTATAATATTATACCTATGATCAAAATTTAATGCACAGTGTCATTGTAGGATATCATCTATAGCTACTTAGCAATGTCAGGTGATCCTGACATACCGGTAATTAGTATAGCAATAATATTATTATTCCAACAAATAGCTACACGGTGTATGGTTTGTATAAGAAATCCTTCTTTCCTCGACGTCGTCTGTTGCAGAGGCATACTATGCACGTTATGCAAAAAGCCAATAGGCAAATTAGTACTGCAGCAAAAGCTCCTCCTCCAGCCAATCCTATGATGATGTATGTGTTCAGTTGGTCATGGTTGTCAATCGTATTACCTTCAGGCATAGTGGCTTCATTGGCTACAAGTGTGGAAGAAGGCAGAATCTAACGTTATAACGTAGAGGTGAACAGGTTAATTTTTAATGGTTACAACCTTATAATTTTAGTTGTACATACATAATAATAATAATATTATAATTATACATGTGGCTTACGTATAGGTTCTGGAACTCTAGTGTCACCATAGGTTGTATTCAACGAGAAGACATTGTCATCTTCCAAGCCTTCAATAGTTAGGTAGACAGTGATGTTAGTGGTAGTGGCATTACTAGACATTGGTGTGCCGGTTGGTGCAATAGTGGTTGCTGTGGGTATACGAGTAGTAGGTGCAGGTGCATTGCTTGGAAAGCCATCAGGTCCAATAAACAGTTCTTCATATTCGCTAATCTCCAACTTCCAGTCGTAGGTCAGACTGTAGGAGCAATCTGGACGCTCGAGTGAATTGGAGCCACATACCACTACACGACCAATATCCAGTTCAACTTGAATGGTAAAGCCGTCTCCTGGTACAAAGTATTCGAGATAGAGTTTTGTCCTAAATTCAAGCTGTCTAAATCAACAATTGTAGAAGCTGCAAGCAAAGTATAAATCGTCACACAGAAGGATTGGGCTATTCTGCAGGAGATGCAGAATCTGACAATAATTACGTACAGCAGCTCAGATTTAATTTATTGATAGCTAGTATGTAGTTATGTAGCTATATTAAAGGTGATAGTAAAATTGTAGATAAGGATTATTAATAAAAATATTATTATTATAGAATGCGTATGTATACTAGTACAGGCTTGTTCTCTCAGATCCTCTTGTAGCCTTTCAAGTTCAGTGAGATCAAAATTGCTGATGTAGCGTACCAGTTTCTGACCATTGCGTGTGCTCGCTATCGTCCTCAATTCAGTAACTATTGCACTTCCAATACCGATGGCATACGTTGTGATTGATGGCACCCTTCTAAGTGCTTCAGCTGCAGTCTTTGTGAGAGCGGGATCGTCAGACCTTCCATCCGTCACTACCATGGCTATACTCGAGGTACTCCCTGAGCTACTGGGTGAGCTCCCACATATCCTTGATTTATGAGGGTATACAAGGCATCGGCAGTGTTTGTGGTACTGTCAAGATATGGAATTCTGTTCACAGCTGATGTGAGTGCTTGCCTATTAGAGTAGCTATTTAGATTGAAAGACACGGATGCATAGAGGCTGAAGACAATCACTCCAACTTGAGTCCTTCTGGGTCCAATGTCAAGGTCGCTGATGACCATGTTAACGAAATTACGAATTTTCTGAAAGTTTGTGGTGCCAATACTGCCAGAGGAGTCAAGAACAAACACAATATCTATTCCTGCAATCTCTGAGCAATCTGCTCATTAATTTTAATAGGGAAAACAATTAATGATCATGAGATAGCTATAATATTATATGCATTAGCTAGAAATGACATAGGGCGTTTGACATATTCCTCTGGATTATTAACTTTTGCTTGCAGACAGAAGCACTCATAACCACCCTCCTCATTTCTATCACAACACTGGCGAACACCACAGCTTGTATTGCACTTGTCAGTGTTGACACCATTTGGAACTATAGCGGCCTACGTAAGCTCTGATCACGTTTTCACTGTATGGCACACTTCCTTCTCCCCATAGGTCTGCATATGCTGTACGATTTATAATGATAGCTAGCTAAATACATACTATTATTATTATACTGATCACTACTGGCCGATCCAGACATATATATATAATTATCTAAAGTTTGGTCCTTAATAAATATTAATATGTATCTGTGCCCTTGACACTCATAGATCTATGCTAGAGTAATCACTGAATACCTAATGAGTGAATGCATAAAGTCTGGTGGGAGATTGGGAGCTGCAGCTGATCTGAGTATGAATCCCTACCATGCGATAGACCAAGGCTTTGAAAGCTCTTCGCATTAATAGTATAGATCTAGCTATTTAATATACCTTGTCCATTGGCCGTTAGCGTTGCATTGGCCTCCACCGCCTCATCGTAGTAGTCCCGCGTGATCTGGTAGGCTCCAAGGGACATCATCCCACTAGCACTGTCTCCCAGGGTACAAACATCACCTCCAGACTCCACGTAGCGGATTGCATCCAGGAGACGCTGGCTCAACTCCACAGCATCAGACCTAGAGCACTGATATTCCACGATGCAGAACACTATACAGGCGTAATACAAAGCCGCGGACTTCATATCGACTCCGAGGATTGTGGGCGTGGCCCATCGACGCATGCGCATATAATATTATGCGCAATCATGCACGGAAGTGACCAATAATTGTAGGTAAAGGTCGTGATTTACCAGACGATAACATGGGTAAGTCGTGATCATGGAATTATAACCCAAGAAATTGATTACTCTAGGTCTGAATTGATTCTTTAGGTCCATTAGCTACCACTTTCACTGAAGAGTAGAACGCCCGGCAGGTTGGAGCAAATCATCTGATCATGTTACTGAATCATCTGTGGGCGTGGTGGATGACTATGGCCGCCATAAGTATGATGAGGTACTAAACGTATTACTAGTCACCCATGTTATAATAATCAAAGAATCTTATTAGCTACCTTTGTTTGGTGGTAAGAAAAATCTAATGCATTGTGGGTTGGTGAATGGGAACCGGCAGCCCCCATAATTAGCTATACCAAACCATGAAGGCATCATTTCATGCTATAAGCACTGATTACCTACTAATTGAAGCAACATGCACCTACATGGTAAATGAATAGCTACTGAGTATGGCCGATGGCCTGATAAGTTTGTGTGTATCTACGTTCAAATCTTCCCACGCCTGCTGAGGCTCTAGATTTGCTGGGCGTTTGACATCGTGTAGCTAACCTCTTGACCCTTGAGTTACTTGCCTATCAATTATTATTATTTTTAGGCCACCTTTGATGAACTGTTCATATCTCGGCCATCCACGCCTTAATTTTGCTGGGCAGTTCCGTGCAGACAGTGATATACAAAACAATAGACGTTGCAACTACCGACTAGATCACCCAAGTCCTCAAACAGAATCATACTTGAGTGGGACAAATGAATTTCAATTCTTGGATACGAAAGTTACATCTGTGGTTTATGAAAATGGCCAGACTTCACTCACTGATCCAATAGTGGGTAGCAGCATAGTTGGAAACTTAAACCAACCATTCGCTAAGCTAGTGGACCTGGATGTTGATGTACAGGACAAAGCTACAATATACGGAATGAAATTTGGGGTTAGCTGGAAAGATGGTGTTCAACAGAATAGACAGGAAGTGGCTTTCTATGGTAGGTGGACCCCGTCTATCATTTCACAAGACATATGGCAAAGAATAGTGTGTTATCCTCAAAGTAGGTTTATGGATGAGCTATATCCAGATAGCTATCCATTTAGCTCGCAAGGGACTACCTTTATCACCGATGTTGAATGGGGTCAAGTTGATGATTCTCCAGCCATGATGCAACTCAAGAATGCTGTTGGCTTTGATGGTCAACTATCAGTTCGTATTACCATCTTTTACTACACACGTAACTCTCCTCATGTGTCCTTCAATGCCACTGTAGGCCATGTGATAGGAACCATAGGCGTGGCCAATTCAAGAGATACTCTCAATTTTGGTGGACAAAGACTACTTGTACCAACTAAAAAAATGCCCCACTATATTTAGAGGATGGTGACTTGAATAATGAATGTAATTGCATAAATCCTCAACCTTGGGTGTATAAAGCTCCTTTTGAGGTCGACGTGCAGCATAAACTGATCAGTGTAGACCTTAGTAATTCCCTCCCTTTCAGTCTCAACAATAGCCTTTGTGATCTCAATACTCTTTGGGTTGGAATTTTGGTACGAAATGCATCATCAGATGAGTGTGTACATATTATTGGCAATGAAGGTATTCCATACATGGTGGATGAGTGGATGAAGAATAGTGGTGGCATCTATTCCAACAGCCTAGATGATGTAAGGCTTGGTTTGCTTTCACATGCTCAACTAGTTATAGCACAGATTGTTGCAACTGCAGATCAAGGAGGGACTGCAATATGTGGAGAATCTGGTACTCACAGCGCTCATATTCTACTCCAAGAAAGTCCCTATTTTGTACGTCCTAAGGGCTACTTTGTCGACCGTCTTGAGTACAAGGATACATCTACACAAACGCTCTATGTGACGCACTTTGGTGAACCGGCTGAAAATATTCCCATAAAGCTTCTTCAGAATGGTAAAGTGATTCCTAGTGATGGAGTTGTGCCAGACAAATGGATAAAAGTGACTAATTCTAGTGGACTGGTATCATTCCAATTCACTGTTCCCAATAGAATTCCTTATCCTAGGCAATTTGCAAATGAACAGTGTAATCCACCAACCAAATTTCTTCCAATTGATGGCCAAGTGTATTTATTTAGGTACTGCATAGATGATGAGGAGTGTATAGACTATGAAAAATTATACTCTGTATCTTCCATTTCTTTTCTGGCATTTTCTGCAATCGATTATGCTCGTCCTCCATATTGGGTAGGTGGAGTGCAGCCCATATTTGCTCAGTATGCCCAGCTTAGTCCAATCATGATGACAATTCTAAATTTAAGCAGCTATACGGACGTAACCCAAGAGCAGAACCGTTTTTTGCTCAATCTATCATTGAATGTTCCCTTTGAAGATCCTGGATACATGCCTACCACTCGTGATCTGTCACCAACTAAACGAAAAATGATTATTGAGTGGTTTCAGAATCCTCTATACAGTCCATCATCGCCAAAATTTATGCAACATGCATCCAAGCTGTCAACTTCCTCTAGTTGGGATGAGAATTTAAAGCCAGCACGATGCTTAGAAAAGAAACTCAGCTTTGCTGAGGGTCTAAGAGAAGATTTGTATTTTGAATCACCTTTTAGCCCTAATGAAAGTGTAAGAGCACGGCCACTTTTTGATCTTTTAAGCAAGGATAGGGTTAATGTTACTAATTCTGTTCCTTTGTGCTCAAAGGAGGCACTGAAAGAGCAACTGCAAACTGCTATTGCCCTTGAATTTGCTACAGTCCCCCTCTATCTCACTGCTCTATATTCCATTGTTGATGGACACAACCAACACGCTTACAGATTACTTCGTAGTCTAGTGATGCAGAATATGCTCCATATGAACCAATTGGCTAACATTCTAATAGCACTTGGAGGTGTGCCTATCATCGACAACTCAGATACAGTGCCATCATACCCAATGACTGGTTTGCCAGGTGGAGTACTGCCTCAGCTTCATATACCACTGAAAAAGTTGAGTCTCTCTCATATCTTTGAGGTGTTAATGGTTATTCATGCACATCAATCTGGTCTATACACATTTGATAGATTCTACAGTGAGATATTGGAATGCATTAAGTTTCTTGGGGATAATAGTTTTGATTCCGCTACAGCTGCTAAGCAAGTGAAATGGCCTTTGAATGTAACAGAGAGTATGGAAACAGTGGTCGTAGTGACTGATGCTGATTCAGTACTTTATGCCATAACAAAAATCATGTCTATTCATTCCTTTAACTCTACAGTGCTAGTAAGCAATAACTTGAAATCCTACTACAAACTTGAGGAAATAGTCTGTGAGCATCAATTAGAGCTGATAGATAAACATTACTATGCATACAGTGGTTCTGCCATTCCTTTTGATGCACTTGGTGTTTGGCCTATGCGTGAAGAACCTAACCTGAATGACATTGAACCTCACTCCAATTGCTACATTGATTCGAAGACTTTCCATATTGCCTATCGAGCTCTTTTACGCAAGCTTCAAGAGGTGTTTAACGGTCATCCAGAAGGGATGACTCATGCTCTGCAACTGATGGAAACATTGCAGGTACATGGCAAGAAACTGATGTGGATACATTTTCATCCAAATGACAGTTTTGACAATCGCACCTGTGGACCAGTGTGGGAATATGAATGGCCCCTATAGTCTACTAAATAATTGATCTTCAAATTGCTTCTAATTCATTATTGTGCTTATTATGATTAAACTGACGGTACTTATAGCCACAATTATTATTGGTGCACACTCATGAGCAGTTTATATGTCAAGCTTTTGGGCATTGTTGCTAGGATCTAACAGTCATGTTAGACACCGTTTAGTCAGTTTCTATGTGATTTAGAAGACCTCAGGGCTCAGTATAGAGCCCTCGCTTTCCTCGGGATTCTACACAGACTGAGCCCTTCGGTCTTCTAAGTCACGTAAAATCTCCTAAACAGTGTCTAACTATGTTCCATAATAGCTTGCTACAACATAATGAGTTTCCTTTGCCTCCTTAAGTCACCGGTCCAGCAATGATTAAATGTTTATGTTAGAGCACCACATGCTCATCACTGGACAATGTCACAACTATCATGGCATGGCTAATTCAGGGCTGGAGGAAGCAATTTTCATGTGGTCAGGCCAAATCTAGTCAGTGTATTGTGCTGGGTAGTGGCGTGCATAAGCACGCTAAAACTAGGGGGGTCCGGGGGCATGCTCCCCTGGGAAAATTTTGAAATTTACAGTCTCAGAGATGGCTTCTGGTAGCTTCTGAGTCCAATTTTAACAGACACACTTTAGCTTCACAAGATATCCAATATTTAGAAATTTACAGCTAATACCTTGTTTTCTGTAGGCAATTAGATGAGCTGTACATTCCACCACAGATAGCTACTGGGGGTAGCTACTAGTGGCAAATATTACTGTGATCCCATGCATGGCCTATGTGGCTCACTTTAATACCAGTATACCGGGGTATGAGTTAAAATACTTTTGCACTAGAGCCAGAAGATACTGATACCTTAGTGAAGTCCGGACAAGCTATAGCTAGGTCTGGTTCAAGCATATGCGAGTTCTTAGACGACCTTTACCACACAATCGATAGTGTTAGCGACCATTACCTATTCAAACGATGAAAAAAGTGGTCCGGTTTTGGCCTGACCAACCGGACCGGCTCCGCCGGCCCTGCAATTTGATGTACACTTATGCACCTATCAATGTAATGCCCCACTACCCCCCTCCCGGGCACCATAGGGGCAAGGTGGGGATTTGACTAATGAATTCGTCAACTTCCCGCAAGGTGGGGCCAGCCTTGTCTGTCAAATCCCCACTCTATCCCTCTTCCAGGGTGGGGAAATGATAGGGGATTTGACAAATATCGAATACATGCATGTCAAATGCCCCTGTCTGGGGCTTGGTTTTCTATGTCAATCCCCCTGTGTTGCCCCCTATAGCGCCCGGGAGGGGGGTAGCTAGTGGGGCATTATATTGATAGGTGCATTACCAACAAATATTTTTGAGTTTCCTTACGTCTCATCAAATTGTCACTTTTTTGTCATAATTATTCCATTCTGTATCCCACTTAGTAGCTATGCATGCATGCATGTCACCACCACTTGCATTACGATATTCACATCTCCTACCTAAGATGTGCATACACCCCAACATGCTCCGCATGCAACAATATCACCAAATATAGATATTGGACAAGTGTGCGAGGATGTGCTGCCACATGTTGTTGTAATAGCATAGTGTAGAAAAAAAAAATAGAAAAGTACATATTAAATCACTTCACTATGAACAACATCGAACTTTAAACAGCTGGGATGGGCCAAATGAAATTGCAATTTAATTTAGAATATGTGGCCAACATATTCAAGGAAAAAAACCCCTCTAGAAACGTCAGTGAGGAAAAATTGAGGGGAAAAACGAACTGAAAAGCATCCCAGGTCCTATATATTAGGTAGATGTTACGCCAATAGTATTTAATAGAATAATTAGTTCCCGATTTTCCATTTTTTTTTCAGTCCCAGAAGGTATCTGGCGTCACGTTCTTGGCCGATGGGGTGATACCTAGGCTAAATAGACAATGCATGAAATACCATTCTTAATTGTACAACTTGCCGCCAGGTCAGCTGCTTGGGTCCAGGGCCTCTAGAACTTCTGAGGTCCTCTGAGGCTCTATTACTATACTGGCACCTGTGGGACTCGATGACGGCAACGAGAGGAAAAAAAAAGAATGGTTGTTTGTTTCTTGACCAGTGGCAGCGGGAGCACTTGCCAGAGAGAATGTCACAGTGCTCAAGGCTCTGGCCTTAATGGCGTACAGGATATTGGTAGAATCATAGAATCTGATCTGTGGTAGGGCCAGCGCCAAGGGTTGTAAAATGAGGGTGGTGACCCTTGTTTGACGACCCGTGATACTACTATGTTAGATCAAATTTCAGCAAGGGTCTTCAAAAAGGTGTCCTTCTTGGGCACCATAGGCTACTGTACTTGGCTGAGCACTGTGGTTGTTCAGTTTACTGCTGCCCAAAATTTAATATTGCAATATTATTTTTTTTTATTTTGGGCCAAAGCAATAATCGATGTGAAAGTGAACAAGATTGTGTTGCTCATGACATAATTGGTATACTTTCTGTCGGTTGAATGCAATGAATTAGACGGAGATAGGCTCCTACCATTGATATTGCGCATGCGCATGGGGATGGGGCTGGCGATTGCTGCATGGCATGGTATGCGTCTATGAGACGGGTTTGTACTGGCTGGTTTGAGTCACCACTCTCGTTCCATGCACTTGAAAGAAGCTCATGAGATAAAGAAACAGAAGCATCAAGAGAGAAATTACGAACAAAGAAGCGAACACTATGCCTAATAATATTATAATAATAATTATTATACAAAATGGAAGGTGTTCTGGACCAAAATATTTGTATGGAGCATCATAGTACACATATTATAATTATAAGCCCACGAATTTGCCACTGTCGGTTCAGAATGCTACAAACATTTGTTGATGCATGGAATGTGTGACAAACGACTTTTGAAATTGGATGGTGTGAAAGTTTGGATAATGGAAGTGGAGGTATGATGGTGTAGCTACCAAGAGTGGCTCTGGTTTGCGTAGCATGATGCTCACACAATATATCAGATGGGGGGACAATGATCTTGAACATTGTGCATATTATAGATTTGTCTGAATGTCCTCAAGTGTGCCGAGGTAACTGAAACAATTCTAAGTGATTGATACCATGTCTTCCTACAAGTCTGGAGGCCCTTATTTTCCTGAAGGGAGTATAGCTAAGGTAGATTTGTCTGAATGTCCTCAAGTGTGCCAAGGTAACTGAAACAATTAAGTGATTGATACCATGTCTTCCTACAAATCTGGAGGCCCTTACTTGCCTAAAGGGAGTATAGCTACCGGTCTTCCATGTATAGCTACATGCATGCATTGACCACTGAACTTACTGCCACAGTAGTGGCTAACTAACTACACAGTCAGGCCAACTCCATCCCATTGCTTAGCTATAATGCAGATTAAAAATGTTACAATCGACCTAGGCCTGTCAATAACTTTTGCATTCAATATCAACCAAATTATGGTTTGCCACTACTACTCTATATTATACAGTAATTGTATTAGGTATGAAAGAAGTAAAAACATGGCAAAGGCCTTAACAATTGATGACTTTATATCCAATATTCTGGTGAACTGTATTATAATACAGTATCTGTGAAATGGCCTCCACAACCAAACTAACGTTCGACAGCCACTGGCATGAAGCTCTATCACTACGTATGTCATTACGACCAGCAGGATCGGGTAATATCTAGGGCATAGTCCAGTGCTAAAGTCTGAAGTGTTGTTAAATCCCAGTGGCGGATCTAGGATTTCTAGAAGGGGGGTAGTAATACAGTCTTGCGCGCGAAGCGCGCGCAAAATTTTAGAAGCCACGCCCACTTTAATCGTTTTTGAGACAAACTACCAGCCCTACCAGTCCAATCGATCTGTTTTCGAACGAATTTCTTCTAAAGCATTCTAAGGTGATCCACAGCAGCAGTTTTCTTAGATCTATAGCGAGAAAGGGGGGTTCCATTTAGTTTATCATCAATACTTCTTAGTGTTAGATGCAGCCCAAAGGGGGGTACACTTGCACCCCCCTTACCCCCCCCCCCCCCCCCTGGATCCGCCACTGAATCCAAGCATATGATATTATTGTAATGATCTGAAGAGTCAGAGCAATTTTTCCATGCACTGTTATAAAAACTGCTCGGAAATTTACAAATAGGACTCAGTTGCATCATCTTTAAAGAGAATAACTGTAAAAATTAATAGAAGATAATCAGTTGAACATACGCAACTGCCACATATTTCTATATCACGTTTATTGAGTATGCAGCATTATTATATAGTAGCCAAGTCATTATATTCTTGTGATTTTGGTGTATTCAAATCTTCACTGCTACTGTAGTATACCTAACTATAGATATTCTGAGAGTTTATCTCCCTGGTAGCATCAAAAACTTTTTGTTGGACTGTGTGATTATTTAATTGGGACTTTTGCCTTTCATTTTTAAATTAATGCTTTAATTCATGTGATGATACAACATCCAAAGTGAAATACATCAACTAGTATATTATGACATGATGTGATATGCATTAATACTATTGCTGTCCAAAAGAGTCAGACACGCGGCATGTAACCTTGCCACAATTATATTGTGGTTTCATAGTTAGTATGATCCCCTATATCCTAAAAATAATTATTATTAGCATGCAGAGCAGCTATATAATTTAAATATTATTTACCTTCATCCCTGCTATCTCATCCTTCAGTTGAAGTATTGTCGCATCCCTCTCCTTGAGCATCTTTTCTAAGGATGTGATCTTTTCTTCCGGGTCTGAATCTCTTTTAACCGTGGATAGTATAGTGCCTGCTCTTCTGTCTATGTCCCTAACAGTTGTTCCAAACGTTTCTTCTTCATAAGGATCTTTCAGCAATGATACCAACTGAAATTATTGAAATAAACATTGATGATGGCCATATATATTGCATGCAGAATGTGAATTTGTCCAAATTTAATGTTTATCGCATGCTAAGGTTGTACTGTTATATATCACCATTCAGAGATGATACCTTTGGAAGGAAGATAAGTGCCAAAAATATGGTGGTAAGGACGAGTATTCCTGCCACAAATATCCCAGTTCCAATGTTGATGTATGTCCTCAGGGAGAATGACACCAGTGCCAGCACCACAATAACAATACTTGAGATGTAGACAATAGTGGTGATGTACTTTGAATCATTTAGGCCTTGGAGTTTCACCTTCCTTGTTTGAAACGATAGAATGATCCCAATTATTTGAAGCACAACTAGGTAAGCAAAAATGAAAATTTGCCAGAAGAAGTTTGGGGAAGATGCTTCATAGCACACCAATACAAAGAACTGCTCCCTGATTCCAAGAGGCTGCATGTAGAAAACAAAAAAAAACAAGTTCAGTGCTACGTGACTAATGGCAGTTCACTGACTGTCATTCCAGAGGGATTCTCTTGATCTACTTCCTTTGTTATTTTTCCTCTCAGCTGTGGGATGGCCGACTCCAGCAGCAAAAGAAACAAGGTTACTCCAGTCAGAGCCATTGTAGCGCCAACTAAGTGGCAGTCCTTTAAAACCTGAAGATTTTAGAGTATGCATACTAATCATTAAATCACAAATCGATTGACCAGCCCTTCATTATTATTATGACTATCTTAGAGGAGATATATGTACTTTCAATTCATTAAAGCTACCGGAAGCTACACTGTGACTTTTATGGTGGATTTCATACCTTCTTGTTAGGTACTGGATTATGGAAGATCTGATAAACCCTCCACATTTTGGCTAGTACCATGCCAAATGCAAGTGAGTATCCAATGGTGAACAGCCAACGCTGCATCTGCTCATAATAACACATTGTCAAGTATTGTATTGCTTACATTACAATACTTACAACACAGCTTGCTAAAAGCACAATCTGGTCAACTACGGGGAGAAGATAGAAGTATATGGAGCTGTACATGAGCATAGCTCCCACAATAATGAAGTAGTTCAGATTTGGACTGGAGAGCTTCACAACCCTATAATATATAATTAATAAAAGTTGTAACATGTTTCAATTGATTGTGACCTGCTATGAGAAAAGGGTAATAATTAATTCTTATCACGACAAGGTCCAATATACTATCTATAAAAATTCATGTAGCCTGTATACTTGTATCAGTAAACATAGAATAGATTACATGTACAGTATAAATATTATAATACATGTAACAACACAAAATTTTCGTTTTTTCATAATAGCTATAGCTATGCCGCTAGTCACACATGCGACCAGCTATGAGAATAGGGACAATTTGGGATTTTTTGTTTGTATGTATAGTATATAGCTTGGTGCATATATACACTCTGATTTATGCCTATACATAATAATAAATACGAATAATTAGCAAGTTAAAGACTTGCATACTAGACTACCATCTTCCCCAAATGATCTTTTTCTCATAGCCAATTACGTAGCATGTTGTTGATCCGAAGCACACAGTGATGCATACATTTGCATGGTATAGGATAATGGAGGGTGAAACTCACTTCCTCTCTCTATAGATGAAGTTAAACAGCAGACATCCGATGGCAAATGCTATCCCTGTTGTTGTCAGAGTATAAAATACGCCAACCAGTCCAATTTTGTGCGTATGGATGACAACTGCCGGGCTACCATCCAATGGAACTCCATCTATATGATATAAATGTGGTTGTAATACACTAATATACTACAATAATAATAATTATTATGTGCCTATAGATCTACTAGTATAGAGAATAATAATTATACCAGGAAAGACTTCTTTGTCGTTGAATCCAGGTTCAAAAACAAACGTATAGTTGGAAGTTCTGTCCAGATAAGCAAATCTTTCTCTTGTAATGCTACCATTTCCTAGAGATTTAGCATTAATTTTATATAATAATATCATATGGCATGATAGCTACATACCATCCAACAGATACTGGCGTAGTCTAAGTCGATGATGGATTATTGTTCCATTAACATCAAACAAAATGCGACCCTGCACATCAATAAAATTAATGATAATGGATTTTTTTCCCCCACCACACTGATTTCAATGTACGTTGTGAACTAACCGAGACTCCAGAAAAGTTCGTCTGTTGCATATTCCACTGAATGAGGCAGCCCATTCTCTCGTTTGTGTAGTTAAATTCCTCCAGAGGCACCAGTGAGCCTGGTACATTGTCACACCCTGTGTCACTGATATCACCACTCCTAACCATTGACAGTGTATTGTTCAGTGCTAGTGCAACCACCCATATGACATCATACGCTCTGATGCTGGCGTCCACAATATCAAACCCTCCCTCTATGGCTTTCCCTGTGTACTCTTTTTCAAATGCCTCAGGAGTCTGTTTGTTCATTATGACATAATGTAATACAAATAATTATTTGAGAAATGGGATTACTTGGGGAAGGAATGTATCTATTCTTATTACACGTACAATGACATAATAGTAGATAATCATCATTGAAAACAGAATCCAGGCTGTGACTTTCTATGGGAAATGGGATCACTTGCGTGGGGACATAAATGTATAGCGGCTATGCCATTCATATCCACAAATGGATTACATACGTTATAATTTGTCAAGATTGTCACTAACTTAATTTCAGACTAGTAGATTTTGTTTACACTAAATGTACACATGTACCTACAAAAGATTCATAATATTATTAGTCTGTAATTTTTACTTACAATTCCAGCATCTGTCAGTGCACTGCTGTCATCAGCAGCAGGGTATCTTCTCAAAGATATCATTCTGTTCAAGAAATCCCGCACCTGATCAACGTCACAATCAACGGTTTTCCACCATCCACGTGGGTACCAGTCATATGCTATAAATACATACTTAGGATAAGTAAGTCCCCTCTTGGCAGCCTGTAACAATCATGTATGCCATGAAGTGTGATATTTTCTTAAATCTGCATAGCTGAAATTAGTACAAATTAATTAAATTTTATTCCCAGCTCTAGATTTGATTCTGAAGTAATATATAATGGTTATTCACTTCATTCCCATTAGTGCAGCTATCTATTTAATATACCGTATAATATTTTACCTCACAAATGATCTTTCTAGCAGGTGGTGTATAACTGTTGATGAAAAAGATGCGATAGTCTTCTTTCTCCAGCTGCAATTGAAGCATTGTTACAACTGAGGTAAAAGAGCCTTGGTATGTCCTTACAAACAAGTCATTGACTGTTTCTGCTGGATCATCTTGAGTCTGGAAGCGACGAGTCGCCACTGTAATGCCAGTTGATTCTAGCTCCATTTGATAATTTGACTCCGCCTAGCATGAAGCAGACATGCATGTATAGCTAATGACATAGAGGTATGCATAATATTATGCAGTTTGAGCATCAGGCATAATTATTATGACACCCATGCATGCATGCAATCAGTACCAATAATTGATGAATTCCACTGAAATTACCATACTTTTTTTAATTCTTGGATGAGATTCCGTGACTGTACTCTGGTCACTAATGATGTTTAGACCTTTTGATATAGCCAGTTAAGGGGGTAGAGCAGCCAATTCTGCTGCTCAGCCCTGACCTTTCCTTACCACAGCTGGCTTAAACTGGAGAAAAGATCAGCTATAGGCTATAACTTTATGTAGGTGAATACCTCTAAATCACAGCAGCATACAGTATACCAATGCATTTTGCACACAACAGATCATGCAGATGTTGCTACTTAAATCGCAATTAGAATAATATAATATGCCAATCACAACTGAATGACAATGGGTGTATCCAAGTGCTTAATAAGTATTGGGTTACATCACTAGCATCACCACATTTAGATGCAGTTTCTTTAGCAAGGCTGCATGGATAAGCTGAATCTGTGTACAGCTGTGGTGTTTGTATACGAGTGACTTGATCGAGCTACCACTCCCAGTATAGTCTAAGAGTAACAAACCTATACACAGTTCATGCGTCTGATCTGAGCTTCAGCAAGAGTGACCATTATCCACATGGTATACTGTAACTCTATTAAATGGAATGCTATCCCAGAAAATTCAACTACAAGAGAGAGAGAGAGAGAGAGAGAGAGAGAGAGAGAGAGGGAGACTGAGAAGGGGAAAGAGAGAGGGATCGAGGGAGGGGGAGAGAGAGGGGCGCATCATACCCCTCTAAATAGAGACTCATCCTGAGTTAATATTGCGATCCTTTTCCAATGAAAGTGAACCATTGTTGCACGAAGGCCTGGAGATACAATTGCATACGTTGGGCTGTTTCGAAAATATCTGAGAAATCGAGTTCTATCACTGAGTGCTACCAGTCCAGATGCAAAGGATATCTGCATAATTATTATAAAAATTAATAATCAGTCTCATAAGCACAATGATCGTGCATTACTACACTCCATTTTTACCTATACTTGCTGCACATAATAAATTACTAAATTTATTGCAAGTGTGTGCACTACACAACCTTTTATTGATCATTGTATTATGTGCACAGGCAATTACACCTTTTATCCCAGGAACTAAGACAATTCACAGCACTAAAATTAATCATAAAATTATTAAGTATCATGCAATCAGTATTATTATAATTATATGCTTGTTCCCCTTCATAGTGAGTGACTCATGATTAATTTTAGTTTTTGCGACTTTCTGGATCCACACAAGTCCAATTGTATATTATGTAGCTTTGCCTGCCAGTATTATTATTATGTCAGTTGCATGCTGAGTGCATTAGTATTATCTTATTCATTGTATACCTTAATGCCTGCCCAGTAATTTAAAGTCAACTACAGTAACTGTACTAGCTATGATGAGTTGCAGCTGCATGCATGCATACCTGTGAAATATTCCATTGATGACTGATTTCCGCAACGGGTTCAGTGGCAACTGAACAACCACAGCCGACCAGAGCTAGTTTCACTGGTTGAGACCTGATGCCATTGAAGAATTGACCCAATGATTCTCTCCGAAGACACTGCATGCATGATTGTGTGTGAGAGATAATAATTTAATCTATATAGCATTGTGCTTCATCCATAATAATATTATGACATTGTGTAAAATTAATGGTGAATTTCTGTGCCAAACACACAAGATGGGTATGATAGCTATGATCACGTTTAGCTACTCTAGCATTCATGATGCACTTATATTAAAAGATGCGTTTCCCTGATCAGCAGCTATACAAAGTAAATCATCAAAATAGTGTGCTTGTTGTTACACTGTAACAGTAATGTTATGAGCTAGCTACAAGAAAGCCACATCGCATTCCTGTTACCAGGGCACAGTAGCTACTTTATGTATCCCTGTTACAGTAATTATTTTGCCCAGTGAAGCTAGCTTATACTTACCATTGAATCTCTAACTTTATCATACATCAGATTGTATCCAGATAGTGTATAAGGATCATTGTTGATAGCTTCCAGTGCCATGTCTACTGCTGGTAAGGCTCCTGAAGAGTTGAAACCATACTGTCCATAGGAAGCAATCATCATGAATGTCAAGTTAGTCAAGTTAGTGTGGGCCTGCATGGAAGCTACTGATTCAGAAGCTCCCCTGAGGGTAAATATCACACACACAAACAGAAGAAATGCTGCCATGGCGTCAACTATACTTGGGGATCGAACTCGACTGACTTGATTTATAGTATAGTATGGAAGCCGTATAGAGTTGCTGCATGCAGACGTATATTACTTCGGTGCCGCTTGTTGCATGACATTGCATGACAATAGGCATGACTGATAGTGCATGATAATAAAACTTACATGCTTCAACGCAGGCAATTACCATTATAACTAGAGCTCTCTCGAGCACAAAACCCTCGGCGCGCTGCATGGCATTAGCTAAATGCTTCAACAGTTGCATGCAGAAAGGAGGTAGCTAAAGGGCTGGGGCCGGGGCGAGATAGGGATGAGGCTAATGTTATACTTGCAATTGCACAGCAGTGTTATTCACGGTGCAATGGCTCATAGCAGCAACAACCCTAGTGTGTTGTATCGAACTCCACACTGTGGTGTAGTCGCGTGTGGAGATTGAAGGGTGTGGCTTGCGAGACTAACTGTGTAGAGATCAACTCAACTTCCCTCACTGTAGCCTAACCTCCAATTCTTGGGGACTTGGCTAGAAGACTGAAGTACACTGAGCAATATTGCATGTCCAATATTTATTGCAACTCACTTGCCAGGTTCAAGCACCGTAATCCCATGCATGCATACAAGCCAGAGAGTCAAAGGGTGCCATAAGAATACAGGAAGCTTAGCGTGGGATGACAGTGGCTTCTTTTCAACTCATGCAACTCTAAGGCTTAGGGAATAGGTAAAGGTCGACAGGATAAAAAGGGGAGACTGTACTAGCCAGCGGCGGGAATGATACAACCGCGCATGCGCTTAGGGTTAATAGACGTACATACCGTATATAGCACGCAACCTATTTATACGTTAAGTCATGCTCGGGCAAAGTCAAGAAGCTTAGAATCAGCAAATGACGCCAAAACTGGCAAACAAAGCGTTTTCGGAGAAATCCACACAAATCATGGGTTTGGAACGCCATAAGGAACCTTACAACACCATACCTACCAACCATCCAGCTTTCTGCTTGATTTCAAGCAAAAATGGCACCCATCCCTCACAAAAATCACTAAATCCCTCATTTTTTGTGCGAACCTAGCCCATATATGCTAATACATTTTGGAGAAGCTAGTAGGATTTTCAAGCAAAAATGCCCCAAATCAAGCACATTTTATACAAATTTCAAGCACAAGACTGTCGGCAGGTTGGCAGGTATGCAACACTGCAAATTGGACTCGCAAACGAGGTATGTAACAGCTAGCGTGGTAACAGACAGACAGACAGACAGACACACAAACCAACTAGAGCTCTATGGAGCACATACCCCGCGCGCTGCAGCGTCGATCTCGAACTCTTTAGCTGCATGCCACCTGTAGGCTGTTGCCGACCTTTACCTACATATTGTGCCAGGTTGTGCGCATGAGCAGAAAGCACATGGTGGGTAGTGTTGATAGGCGTGGCCAACAAAATGCAGTATTTGCGACGCTCATAGACCTTGCCAAACGATTCGAAGCATAATGAAGCCAGTTTTTCGACGATATCGACGGATAAGTTATATTTACGAGTCGCTCAGATGCCTAGATCTCCAGATCTGGCGATTTTTGTGCTAACGACAGACAGACGACCGACAGACGACAGACAGACGACAGACAAAACCGATCACATTACCCCTTGCGCATGCGCGCGGGGTAACTACAGTAACCCTCGCGCATGCGCCGAGGGTTAATTATATCCCTATAGTAGCAATTTATTTTCTGAAACAAATAATATTAAATTTGTGAAGCAAATATTAGTAAGGTTCAAGTGCCATATCAGTTCCATACTAGATTAACCTATCACCCATACACTAATAGTATACAGAATCTGATGTATGTAGCTATTAGAAGTGATCGATATAATTATTATTATCGACCTCTTAGCTAGCTACAGATTTTATGACAACAGATGATGCCCTGATTGAAGCTGTCCTTAATATATAATATAAGATTCCCCTCAATAGACCATGCATATTATCCCACTGTACCCGCATGGGTCCAATGGCTAGCTACACTAGCTGCTAGTAATTTAAAACAATCGATATCGTAACCTCAATCATATCTATAATTGACCATGCAAGAGCTCAACTCCAGACCCATGCACAGTGTCAACAATCAGGACTCAGCAATAGCTTAATAATAATCAATACTCTATTTAGCTACAGCTCTCTACCAAGGGATGGTAGGGAGTCCTCAGACTAGACTGGTTCCATTCACGGTCTGTGCCTGACCCGGCAATATCATGCATCTCAACTGACTACGGCCGTGACAAACTTACCTTCTATAGCTAGTTCCGCTATATATGATGCCACTCCATTTAAAGCTCACTAATCACATTCTTCCTACATAGTATATTATAGCTATCTCTTGTAGCTACCTCAGGACACTGAACCAATTGTGATATCAGGTGAAGACATAGATTCTGAAGTTGTCATTGGGTCAGAGCCCGAATTCATGATCAGAAACTGAAGAATTGTCACTGGCCAACCGTTTCAGTGCTTTTAAGGGGATTTGATTGAAATTGCTAAACCCTATAGCTGACAAAATGAGCGAATTCCAAACAATTCAGATGGGGAAAGCCTTCATCTCACAGAAAGTGTCTCAGTTGCCCGGCAACATTTCGGTAAACATCGAATCGGTCGAATATGGCTACCTTGGAGGACCTAGCTAGTAGCTACTTACCCCAAGTCTCCAGTCATTTAAGCTGGCTCTTAAAAGCAGCTCAACATAACTTTTAAACTATGTTATGTTTAGCTATACCTGTTTTATACTTCATATTATAATCCTTTTTATGTTTAGCTATGTAGCTAGCTACCAGGGTGTGCACTTGATTACCCTTGGCTTAGCGTTATATTTCTGTGGCTATTGTGCATCCTTTGCTATAATTATGAAGCAAGAAATAGCTATTATAGACAAAAAAAGCCCTCTAATGCATGGTTCTTGAAATCTTATCCTTCAATCTCACTCCTGGCCCCGTTCACAACATCCTAACTAGCTATATAGGAGCCTTTAAACATCTGGTATAGCTAATACCACACTCTAGACTCGGTATATATGAATGAGGTAGCTAGCTAGCTATAATATATGTAGCAGGTAGTTTGGTAACGGAGCTCTTTTTCATCATCTGGAAGAAACCCAACCCATATTTCTAACTATACCAACAGGGTTTTGAACTTCCTGGCTATATAGTCAATAGTAACTGCCTTACAATTGCATGATAGGTGGCTGGCTATACATGCAGCTGCTTGAAAAATTGGGTCGAGTTGGAAGCCATATTTAATTTACTCTGATTTTAAGAAGACTTTCAATAATTCTACCCCCATACTGTGCCCTACCCTAGAAACTTCAGAATTATTATTATTATTATTGCTTTACAGCTTCTATAGCTGAAGGCCTGCTACAGGGTTGTAACAGCCTGACAGGATGACAACATAATAAAAAAGTATAAAATAAATCGTTCTAGGCTAGAAAAGTCGTAGATGATTAAGAATCCGGGTGTCAACAGCCTGTGATGGATGCAGAGTTACCTCATGCACTAATTAACATTATGGTTGTAGTCAAGCCTGACTGTGTATGTAGCTAGCCACTACTATAGCAGTCAGTTCGGTGTTCAATGCATGTAGCTACACATGGAAGACCGGTAGCTATACTCCCTTCAGCCTCCAGATTTGTAGGAAAACATGCAATCAAAGCTATCATTGACAATCACTTAGCTAGAATTGCTTCAGTCACCCTGCACACTTGAGGACATTCAGACAAATCTATCTTGACTATTCCATAAAGCCAGGAACTCACTGCTTGCCCCTAGACTATCTTCTCCTTTACTGTCATGTTTTAAATAATATTATAATTGTATGGAGTCATAAAATTGTAATAAATAGTTATGATGTAATGTTCTAATTTTGCTATCTGTATGCCCATTGTTAGTTTTAAAAATGTCACAAGGAAATGTAGTAAGTGAATAATTAATAGCACAGTGGCAGCCACACTGGATCACTTGTTATCTTGATAACTTGTACACATCCAAAAGTTAGGTGTACTTTGCATACTGTTATGATCCAGGGGCGACGGAAGCTTTTATAATGTGTAGAGGCTGGGTAAGGCAATGTGACTGAGCACGCATAAGCGTGCTCCAAACTAGGGGGGTCTGGGGGCATGCTCCCCCAGGAAAATTTTTACATTTAGACCTTCTGAAATCAAATTCTAAGCGCATTTTGACACAAATATGTTCTTCATAATTTGGTCTTCACTGAGGTTGATGTGGCTTAATTGTCTGGGACGTCCAGTGTATCATCAGGGTTGATAGTAGCCAAAATAGTTCACTTTAGCGCAAATAGTACTAGCTAGCTAAACTGTACTGCAACTGTACTCACAGTAGGCACGTGTGGTGTGCGTTATTTAGAAAGCGCGTTGCATATTAAATATGCAAAAATGCTGACTGTTGGTGGGCGGGGTAACGGAGTTATGTCTGCTGATGGCGATCGCAAATTGAAGATGCACACGAAAAAAGTGGAGCGGCTCTGGCCGCTCCAGCCGCTACGGTTCCGTCGCCTATGTGATCATTGGGAAATATATATACAGCACCTTTAGTGAAGTGCATGATTGTTCATGAACAGTAGTAATTTTGACTTGGAACAGTGTTAAAGAATAACGTGTTTAGTCTTGGGAATAAGGAGTTGAACAAAAAATACAGTTAGCACATGCATGCATCAAATCAATTTTTTCGTGCTCCATTTATGAAGCAATTAGTGACAGAAAATAAATGTATAAAATCAATACTAGTTACATGCAATTTGATAACTAGTACAAAAAATTTTCAGCAGATTATGTCTTATGAAGTGCTTTCCCGTTCTGAAATGCTTATTTCTGAGTATGCTGGCACTTGAGTGTTTCCCAACAGCATTAAGTTTTGCAAACCTGGCTTAATTTTGCGGCAAACTTTATATATGATAATGAAAGTTGCAATCAATAATGGTGATATGATAGTTACTCCAATTAACTGAAGCACAATATGTATTAGCCAACGATCCATAATTGTTGCCTGATCGAATAAAGTAATTAAGATACAAGCAATTGCCAAAATGAGTTGAATTGAAACTAGTATGATAATTGTTCACCTTGGTTGATTTATAGGGTTGAAGCATTGCTGTCACCAGTACAATTAGTAAAAGAGAGATTCCAGCCAATGCATAGCAGAGTACATCCTGCGTAATCCCAAAGATGATATAAAGTATTATGATTCGACCAAGAGAGTAAACTGCAGCAAACCAGCGGCAATCACGAGTTCCAGGTTCAGTGCCATCCTTGTAGTGACCTTGGAATGCATCAACAAATGTTTGTAGCATGTGACTTCTGAGCCGACATGCACTTAAACATCTTTGAAAGAAGCGCATGGGATAGAGAAACAGAAGCGTCAAGGGAGAAAGTATGAATAAAGAAGAGAATACTATGCCTAATATACAAAATGGTAGGTGTTCAGGACCAAAATATTTGTATGAAGCATCATAGTACACATATAAGCCCACAAATTTGCCACTGGAATTGTAGACTCTTGTGGGAAGGAGGATATCCACAGTTGTATTGATAAACTTCACATATGAAAGAAGTAAAAACGTGGCAAAGGCCTTGATAATTGATGACTTTATATCCATTATCCTAGTGAAACGTACACAGCATCTGTGAAATGGCCTCCACAACCAAACTAGCACTCGACAACCTCTATCATGAAGCTCTATCACTATGTAGGTGATTATAACAAGCAGAAGTGGATAAATAGCTATGGCATAGTCTAATGCTAACGTCTGAAGTGTTGTTAGTTCAAGGCAAATATTTAAAGAGAGAGAGCGGAAGAAGTCTAAGTTCCATATGGCATATGGTATTGTAATTATCCTGAGAGCTAGGGCAGTGTGTCCATGTACTGTTAAAAAAACTGCCCTTAAATTCATTGGTGATGCAAGTCCTTGATTGAATGATATAAATCCATACAAATAAGGCTCAGTTGCATCAACTCTAAAGAGAATAACTATGAAATAGAAAATAGTCAGCGGAATATAAGCAATTGCCACATACTTTAACCAGTTGTACTCACCACTACATTTCACACAGTTCAAGTCGTATGAATAGACTAGGGGGCTGAAGCCATTAATGCATTTGCTACACAATCGATTGTCTCTATTGAGCCTCCCACACATTCCATGATTGAGCTCTGTGATATTCAGTGGCAGAGGATGGTAAATCATCCAACCAATCGAGCTCCTGCTATCATTGAAATATCCACACCCATAAGGACAAGATCCTACAATGATATCTTTTGTATTATCACAAGTCATGCAATAGCATTTCTGAATAGCAACCTGATTGGGGATGTTATTGCAAATGACAGAGCCACTGATTGTACTTGGTCTACACCGGCAAGTACCATTGGAATCACCATACATCCAAGTCTTCTGGCAATCAAACTCACTGAAGCTTGGTTTATTCCAGGGTTGCTTTGAGTGTGCTACACTGTTGGTGGCCAAGACGTCATAGTCCGGATCCTTAATCTTGTGTAATATGCTTACTTTATCAGTCTGAGCTGAAATGGTAGTATCGGCAATTTCATCGCTAAGCGCAAAATGGATCACAGAAGAACATGTCACTGATTCAGAAAGGAGTATGATGCAAAGTAGCAAATGAAAAGTTAAACTGCTCATCTTCAACTATTGAACTGCATACATTGTCAAGTGATTTTGAATCTGCATGAGCTTTCTTAGTCTCAAGAATAATCTGTGCAGGAATAACAATTATATATTCTTAATGCTTATCTCTCTGGCTGTATCAAAAAGTTTTTAGGTTGTTAAGTTCATTGCATTGTAAACAATGATCATGGTAAAAGCTGCAAGACTAGTAGAAATCTCATGTAACTAGTATACATACTGTATAAAAGTCTCAGTTTACCTTTGAAAATATATCCTATAGCTACTTAATAAATTACTACAAAGTTAATAATAATTTTGTGGTGAGAAAACTTAACAGTCCCACTATACACAATAAGTTGAATTTCCTATGTTCGAAACTGCATGTACATTACTATAGGGCTGAATCTCATGTAATCTCCTGTAGATTTCCTTTGGTGCAAAATGTACATAGGAATTACTTTTATTGCTGTGGCCCTATAAAAAATGTCAGGTCTTTGTGACATCATGCTATAAGTCATGATCATGCAGCTACATGTATGTATTATTAATTTTCTAAGGCGTGATAATAATATTATAATGCCCTGTGTATATATGTGTGGTTCAAAGTATAGCTATACGTACGTAGTAGCTACTAAGTCTGAAAGTGCATAACTGAGGGAGGTATTACATGACAGTTGGAAAGTAAAACTATCTCTGCATGAGTATATTATTATAATTATTATATTATAATTATTATAGAATTTATGTCTGAATTATACTGCACACACAATAATAATTATTAGCGATGTATAGATACTACTGTAGCTACGAAATTAATGTAAGCTAAATTAAATAATTATTTGATACTGCCATAATTATTAATGCAGATTAGAGTGGATGCTTCTATTATGAGTCAGCATGTATTATGGGTCATCCATACTAACAAATGAGGTAGTGTCCAATTGTTGGGTCACTAAACTGTACCTTACAAGATCTATTATCTGATAAATTGTCTCCGCTACCTGATGTATTTTCATGTGAGTTTACACATGCTTTGTGTTGAATTTATAAAAAGAAGGAATTTCCGTTTTTGCTGTCCTACCTAAGCAAAATGTATCATTCTTAGCCCATCCAAGTGCCATTAGTTTGTGTTCACACCATGCCTCACATCTAGATGGCTGCCATGGACATACCATCACTTGAAAGAACCTTGTGACTGCTGATTTACATACCAGTTAAGGTGGTGACTCATAATACCAGCAGGCGACCCATAATACATTCAGTAATATGGCTGACAAAATAATTTTTAAAAAATCATGATTTTTTCTACATGCAATATCGTTCGCAACCCATGCAATAGACACCTTGGGAAGTCCTTAAAAAATGCAACCACAATAATAACCCCCTAATTACCTATATGTGATCTATCACTGTTTAAGTGACTCATAACTGCAACATCTACTCTAAAGATGTTACAATTGGCCTAGACCTATCAATAAGATCTGTGTTCAACTCTTCATCTTTTGGGTATGTATATGCTGGCTTCTTACAATTTTTCAGTATAATCTTTAATACCGATCGCAGTTTGTGGCATAGTTTATATGCAATATAGAAAATTGCAATTAATATTGGTAAACTGCACAGTACGGAAGCCGAGAAGGGCACTCCGAAGCTTCGCCGAACTCGCTCCGAAGTCTCGCCGAACACGGTACTTCCACGCTTCGCCGAAGTCATCTCCGAAGCTTCGCCGAACTCACTCCGATGCTTCGCCGAAGTCATCTCCGAAGCTTCGCCGAACTCACTCCGACGCTTCGCCGAAGTCACCTCCGAAGCTTCGCCGAACCCAGCTCCGATACTTCGCCGAAGTCACCTCCGAAGCTTCGCCGAACCCAGATCCGATACTTCGCCGAAGTCACCTCCGAAGCTTCGCTGAACTCACTCCAAGGCTTCGCCGAAGTCACCTCTATGCACCTCCGAAGCTTCGCCGATGCTTCGCCGAACTCAGCTCCGATACTTCGCCGAAGTCACCTCCGAAGCTTCGCCGAATTATCTCACAAGCTTCGCCAAAGCATACACTACAAAGACACATTTCAAGTTGTACTAGCGCTATTGCGCACTACCGTATATCGACGTACGTAACTACGCGGCTAGCTAAGCTAAGTGTCAGCCATCTCCCTGTTGAAATACTTTCAGCAGAGCTCCACGCTACCTAAGCTACACTGATAGTCGTCTATATATTTAGTCTCGCTAGTGGCGCGCGAGACTATCATCTACCGTTATACCAGGGCCTGGTTACGAGGCTACCAGTATTGCTACCGCTAAGGCCACTCCAATATGATTCACTGTTTCCCCTTTCATCAGAAAGCCTGGGGCATGCGGGCGGGCGGTTCATTATTCATTATTCATTATCATTGTACATATAGCGCCAGTAACATTGACGACCCGTGCCAAAGCTACTGTTAGACAACGAAATGAGCGGGTAATAATGAATAAATCTGGAAATTGTGGAAAGGATGCGGGCGGGAAATGGGAAACAACTAATCATATTGGAGTGGCCTAACAAAGAGCTAACAAACCCGAAAAGAATTCGAAGCGTGGAGCGTATGAATACTCCAGTTGACGCCACGCACGATGGTCTCTACAGTGTAGGTGCTCATCAGAAAGACGATTGTTTATAGTACTTGCTTGCTTCGAAACTTCCAGTGGGTGTGGCCATATAGGTGGGCTGCCTGTGCGCATGCTCAGTCTATAGTAGGATCATGGCTCCGCGAAAGTTTTCTCCCTCGAAAGTTTCCCCGCTATACGGTAATAATTTTATGCGTGCAGCAGCGCTAGTACAATAAAATACCTACTTGAAAACTTCGGCGAAGCTTCGGAGGTGACTTCGGCGAAGTATCGGAGCTGGGTTCGGCGAAGCTTCGGAGGTGACTTCGGCGAAGTATCGGAGCTGAGTCCGGCGAAGCATCGGTGAAGTATCGGAGCTGAGTCCGGCGAAGCATCGGCGAAGTATCGGAGCTGAGTCCGGCGAAGCATCGGCGAAGCTTCGGAGTGAGTTCGGCGAAGCTTCGGAGATGACTTCGGCGAAGCGTGGAAGTACCGTGTTCGGCGAGACTTCGGAGCGAGTTCGGCGAAGCTTCGGAGTGCCCTTCTCGGCTTCCATAGCACAGTATTCCAATCATGTAAATCACCAAGTGTATATATAAGCCAATGATCTTTAATTGCTGCCAGATCCAGTAAGGTAATTAGGAAACAAGCAATTGCAAAAATGAGTTGCATTGAAGTATGATAGTTATTCACCTTATTTGACTTATAAGGTTGAAGCATTACTGTCACTAATGCAACTAGTAGAAGGAAGATTCCAGTCATCCCATAGCATAATACATCTTGTGTAATTCCAAATATTACATGGAGTACTATAATTCGACCTAGAAAGTAAACTGCAGCAAACCAGCGGTAATCTCGAGTTCCAGGTTCAGCACCATCCTTGTAGTGACCTTGGAATGCATCAACAAATGTTTGTAGCATGTGACTTCTGAGCCGACATGCACTTAAACATCTTTGAAAGAAGCTCACGGGATAGAGAAGCAGTAGTACTAAAGGAGCAAGCACGAACACAAAGAAAAGTCCGATACTTAGTATACAGAATGGAAGATGCTTTGGACCAAAGTATTTGTATGAGGCATCGTAGTACACATACCAACCAAATGGTTTGCCTCTACTATTGTAAACTCTTCCAGGAAGGAGGATGTCTACAGTTGTATTGATAAACTTTACGTATGAAAATGTGGCAAGGGCCTTGACAATTGATGACTATATATCCATTATCCTAGTAGCATCAAAAACTTTTTGTTGGACTGAGTGATTATTTAATTGGGACTTTTGCCCTTCATTTTAATGCTTTCATGTAATGAAATTGTTGGTAAAACATCCAAAGTGAAATACATCAACTACTATATTATTATGATATGATGTAATAATTAATAAATATGCATTAATACCGGACCATTGCTGTCCAAAGAGTGCATGTAACCTTGCCACAATTATATTGTAGTTTCATAGTTAGTACGATCCCCTATATTATTATTAGCATGCAGAGCAGCTGTATAAATATTTAATTTATTTACCTTCATCCCTGCTATCTCATCCCTCAGTTGAAGTATTGTCGCATCTCTCTCCTTGAGCATCTTTTCTAAGGATGTGATCTTTTCTTCCGGATCTGAATCTCTTTTAACCGTGGATAGTATAATAGTGCCTGATTTTCTGTCTATGTCCCTAACAGTTGTTCCAAACGTTTCTTCTTCATTAGGATCTTTCAGCAATGATACCAACTGAAATTATTGAAATAAACATTGATGATGGCCATATATATTACATGCAGAATGTGAATTTGTCCAAATTTAATGTTTATCGCATACTAAGGCTGTATCACCATTCAGAGATGATACCTTTGGAAGGAAGATAAGTGCCAAAAATATAGTGGTAAGGATGAGTATTCCTGCCACAAATATCCCAGTTCCAATGTTGATGTATGTCCTCAGGGAGAATGACACCAGTGCCAGCACCACAATAACAATACTTGAGATGTAGACGATAGTGGTGATGTACTTTGAATCATTTAGGCCTTGGAGTTTCACCTTCCTTGTTTGAAACGATAGAATGATCCCAATTATTTGAAGCACAACTAGGTAAGCAAAGATGAAAATTTGCCAGAAGAAGTTTGGGGAAGATGCTTCATAGCACACCAATACAAAGAACTGCTCCCTGATTCCAAGAGGCTGCATGTAGAAAACAAAAAAACAGTGCTACGTGACTAATGGCAGTTCACTGACTGTCATTCCAGAGGGATTCTCTTGATCTACTTCCTTTGTTATTTTTCCTCTCAGCTGTGGGATGGCCGACTCCAGCAGCAAAAGAAACAAGGTTACTCCAGTCAGAGCCATTGTAGCGCCAACTAAGTGGCAGTCCTTTAAAACCTGAAGATTTTAGAGTATGCATACTAATCATTAAATCACAAATCGATTGACCAGCCCTTCATTATTATTATGACTATCTTAGAGGAGATGTATGTACTTTCAATTCATTAAAGCTACCGGAAGCTACACTGTGACTTTTATGGTGGATTTCATACCTTCTTGTTAGGTACTGGATTATGGAAGATCTGATAAACCCTCCACATTTTGGCTAGTACCATGCCAAATGCAAGTGAGTATCCAATGGTGAACAGCCAACGCTGCATCTGCTCATAATAACACATTGTCAAGTATTGTACTGCTTACATTCAACAATACTTACAACACAGCTTGCTAAAAGCGCAATCTGGTCAACTACGGGGAGAAGATAGAAGTATATGGAACTGTACATGAGCATAGCTCCCACAATAATGAAGTAGTTCAGATTTGGACTGGAGAGCTTCACAACCCTATAATATATAATTAATAAAAAGTTGTAACATGTTTCAATAGATTGTGACCTGCTATGAGAAAAGGGTAATAATTAATTCTTATCACGACAAGGTCCAATGTACTATCTATAAAAATTCATGTAGCCTGTATACTTGTATCAGTAAACATAGAATAGATTACATGTACAGTGTAAATAATATAATTATAATACATGTAACAACAAAAAATTTCATAATAGCTATAGCTATGCCGCTAGTCACACATGTGACCAGGTATGAAAATAGGGACAATTTGGGACTTTTTGTTTGTATGTATAGTATATAGCTTGGTGCATATATACACTCTGATTTATGCCTATACATAATAATAAATACAAATAGTTAGCAAGTTAAAGACTTGCATACTAGACTACCATCTTCCCCAAATGACCTTTTTCTCATAGCCAATCACATAGCATGTTGTTGATCCGAAGCACACAGTGATGCATACATTTGCATGGTATAGGATAATGGAGGGTGAAACTCACTTCCTCTCTCTATAGATGAAGTTAAACAGCAGACATCCAATGGCAAATGCTATCCCTGTTGTTGTCAGAGTATAAAATACACCAACCAGTCCAATTTGGTGCGTATGGATGACAACTGCTGGGCTACCATCCAATGGAACTCCATCTATATGATATAATTGTGGTTGTAATACAATAATAATATTATGTGCCTATAGATCTACTAGTATAGAGAATAATAATTATACCAGGAAAGACTTCTTTGTCGTTGAATCCAGGTTCAAAAACAAACGTATAGTTGGCAGTTCTGTCCAGATAAGCAAAACTTTCTCTTGTAATGCTACCATTTCCTAGAGATTTAGCATTAATTTTATATAATAATATTATAGCATGATAGCTACATACCATCCAACAGATACTGGCGTAGTCTACACTGCAAAAAAAATGGAGGAAATTTCACACCAAAAGTAGTGGATTCAGCTCGTCTCATATAGCACCTGGTTTTTGGTGGTTACTGCTCTCCAATATTAGTGGGAAAATTGCAGCTTAATTTAGTGGTTCCCATCCCCCCCAAAAGCGTTTGATTCACACCAAAATAGTGGTTTTCACCCCCACAAAAGGTGTATTTATTGCACATCAAAATGGGTATAATAAAATACAAATGACATAGTAACACATAAAAATAAGCATAAATCAAAGTGAAATAAGTGCAATATCAGAATGCAATGATGATGGATCCAGGAATGTGATGTTGCTCAGTTAGTTGCTGATCTTAAGTCATCTCTCCATGTTCCGTTTTGGATTCAAGCGGATTGATGTACCCTATGTTAGTAGAAATACCAATGTATGATCATACGTCTCTCTCACCATACATTGTTGTCTCCCCCCCTCCCCCCGAAACAAATAACTATAAGAAATCCTACATGACATTGTGTAGCCCATAGATAAATTCAAGTTAATAGCCTCGTTCCCAGGCTCCCTCGTATTCTCAATTATTATTGCACGCAGAGAAAGGAGGGAGCTTGGTAAAATTTACCACGTGCATGATGTAGGGATAGAGTGCAGCATGTGCTAACCATGACTCAGCACTTTTGGTGGCAATCATGCAACAGTGAACAATCGACAATCTGAGTATATCAATGATTGCCCTGCAAATAAATCATTTTTGCTGAATGTTGAACTATATTATTTGGACGGATATTGGTCCTTGGAATGATTAGTGTTCCCGAGTTCCCGGAGCGATTCGTCAAGCAAAGGTGAGGCATATTTAATTTAGTTCTATGTTTAGCAAAAATTTAATGATGGCCCCAGGTGATCTAATCACAAAAGCGATTGTTGGCACGCTCAAATCGTCGATCGTTCACGATTCCTTCAACTGCCATCAAAAAGTGCTGAGTCATGGTTAGCATGCGCCATACTCCAAGTTGCTTCTACCCCTACATCACACACATGAAAAATTTTACCAGGCTCTCTTCTTTCTCTGTGTGCAACACTGAGAACATAAGGGAGTCTGGGGACGAGGCTACCAAGTTAAAAGAAGTCAATAAGGAAGTGTGTGTGTGTGCATGCAAAAATCTTCCAAGCTTTTACGCTTGCATGGACATACTTAACTTTTATTTTAGGTTACCAACTTACATTGTTTATTGTTGTCCATTGAGGTCAGGTAACCACGGCACCCCTTGTATTCTCTGACGATGGTGGAAACTGTAGCAAAATTATGTTATGGTATTAATTATTGTGATCAAGCTTTGCTGTATATAAATCTCTCTTACCATAATAATCTTTTCTAAGCAAACAAAGAGCTGACTCTCCTGTCCAAAGAGATAAAGGAAAAAAATTAATGGCTAAAACGATTGACATAAACTAAATATTATATACCATGTTTTGTATTTAGCAATTATTTCCAATACCCTGGACTACCAGCAGTGGCATACATATATACCATAATGTGAGCAAAAAATGACTGTTACTGTGCTATTAAACAATTATTTGTGACAAGCAGGATTGAGAATCCTAGCTAACCGTCTTTGAGGCTATTATTATGGGTACATATTTTTTATGTATTATATTGAGAGCTTACCTAGATCAGAAAATTAGGTATAGCCCTTTCATTAGACAAGTCAAATACAGGTGCCAAGCTCTGAACCTGGTAGCTACCTGATAAAGGTTATGAATATCCATGTGGTAACATACAGTATAGCTCGAACTAGGGGCATAAACTTACTTATTTTGCAAAAATAAATGCTTAGAAGCTCCATTTGTCACCTTTGCATTCCATGGCTTGACCAAGGACCTTCCTTTTGACCGCTTTCAAACAGAAGCTCACTCTAAAAAAGCGCAGCTGCTTTGCTCCACTTTTAAATTGAAGTCACATGCTTATCACATGCCTACTTAAGATCATGGTTATCATAGCTGACCACCAAGTACTGGTGGTCACTACACACTCAAATTGGTGTAAAACTCAAACACACGCGAATCCACCATGGTGGAAATGGTATAAAGTGTGATTTTTCCACCAATGAGGTGGAAATTTCCACCTCTTTTTTTGCAGTGTATAAGTCGATGATGGATAATTGTTCCATTAACATCAAACAAAATGCGACCCTGCACATCAATAAAATTAATGATAATGGAATTTTTTTCCCCCACCACACTGATTTCAATGTACGTTGTGAATTAACCGAGACTCCAGAAAGTTAGTCTGTTGCATATTCCACTGAATGAGGCAGCCCATTCTCTCGTTTGTGTAGTTAAACTCCTCCAGAGGCACCAGTGAGCCTGGTACATTTTCACACCCTGTTTCACTGATATTACCACTCCTAACCATCGATAGTGTATTGTTCAGTGCTAGTGCAACCACCCATACGACATCATACGCTCTGATGCTGGCGTCCACAACATCAAACCCTCCCCCTATGGCTCTCCCTGTGTACTCTTTTTCAAATGCCTCAGGAGTCTGTATGTTCATTATGACATCATGTAATACAAATAATTATTTGAGAAATGGGATTACTTGGGGAAGGAATGTATCTATTCTTATTACATGTACAATGACATAATAGTAGATAATCATCATTGAAAACAGAATCCAGGCTGTGACTTTCTATGGGAAATGGGATCACTTGTGTGGGGACATAAATGTATAGCGGCTAAGCCATTCATATCCACAAATGGATTACATACGTTATAATTAATTTTGTCGAGATTGTCACTAACTTAATTTCAGACTAGTAGATTTTGTCTACACAAAATGTACACATGTACCTACAAAAGATTCATAATATTATTAGTCTGTAATTTTCACTTACAATTCCAGCATCTGTCAGTGCACTGCTGTCATCAGCAGCAGGGTATATTCTCAAAGATATCATTCTGTTCAAGAAATCCCGCACCTGATCAACGTCATAATCAACGGTTTTCCACCATCCACGTGGGTACCAATCGTATGCTATAAATACATACTTAGGATAAGTAAGTCCCCTCTTGGCAGCCTGTAACAATCATGTATGCCATGAAGTGTGATATTTTCTTAAATCTGCATAGCTGAAATTAGTACAAATTAATTAAATTTTATTCCCAGCTCTAGATTTGATTCTGAAGTAATATATATGGTTATTCACTTCATTCCCATTAGTGCAGCTATCTATTTAATATACCGTATAATATTTTACCTCACAAATGATCTTTCTAGCAGGTGGTGTATAACTGTTGATAAAAAAGATGCGATAGTCTTCTTTCTCCAGCTGCAATTGAAGCATTGTTACAACTGAGCTAAAAGAGCCTTGGTAAGTCCTTACAAACAAGTCATTGACTGTTTCTGCTGGATCATCTTGAGTCTGGAAGCGACGAGTTGCCACTGTAATGCCAGCTGATTCTAGCTCCATTTGATAATTTGACTCCGCCTAGCATGAAGCAGACATGCATGTATAGCTAATGACATAGAGGTATGCATAATATGCAGTTTGAGCATCAGGCATAATTATTATGACACCCATGCATGCATGCAATCAGTACCAATAATTGATGAATTCCACTGAAATTACCATATTTTTTTTAATTCTTGGATGAGATTCCGTGACTGTACTCTGGTCACTAATGATGTTTAGACCTTTTGATATAGCCAGTTAAGGGGGTAGAGCAGCCAATTCTGCTGCTCAGCCCTGATCTTTCCTTACCACAGCTGGCTTAAAGAGAAAAGATCAGCTATAGGCTATAACTTTATGTAGGTGAATACCTCTAAATCACAGCAGCATATAGTATACCAATGCATTTTGCACACAACAGATCATGCAGATGTTGCTACTTAAATTGCAATTATAATATTATGCCAATCACAACTGAATGACAATGGGTGTATCCAAGTGTTTACAAAAATTAATAAGTACTGGTTATCAATGTGATACTCTAGCATCACCACATTTAGATGCAGTTTCTTTAGCAAGGCTGCATGGATAAGCTGAATCTGTGTACAGCTGTGGTGTTTGTATACGAGGAACTTGAGCTACCATTCCCAGTATAGTCTAAGAGTAACAAGCCTATACACAGTTCATGCGTCTGATCTGAGCTTCAGCAAGAGTGACCATTATCCACATGGTATATATACTGTAACTCTATTAAATGGAATGCTATCCCAGAAAATTCAACTACGAGAGAGAGAGAGAGAGAGAGAGAGAGAGAGAGAGAGAGAGAGAGAGAGAGAGAGAGAGAGAGGGAGGGAGACTGAGAAGGGGAAAGAGAGAGGGATCGAGGGAGGGGGAGAGAGAGGGGCGCATCATACCCCTCTAAATAGAGACTCATCCTGAGTTAATATTGCGATCCTTTTCCAATGAAAGTGAACCATTGTTGCACGAAGGCCTGGAGATACAATTGCATATGTTGGGCTGTTTCGAAAATATCTGAGAAATCGAGTTCTATCACTGAGTGCTACCAGTCCAGATGCAAAGGATATCTGCATAATTATTATAAAATAATCAGTAGATATTATAATATACATGTGTTATTGAGTCTCATAAGCACAATGATCATGCATTACTACACTCATTTAATACTTGCTGCACATAATAAATTACTAAATTTATTGCAAGTGTGTGCACTACACAACCTTGTATTGATCATTGTATTATGTGCACAGGCAATTACACCTTTTATCCCAGAAACTAAGACAATTTACAGCACTAAAATTAATCATAAAATTATTAAGTATCAATATAATTATAATTCTTGTTCCCCTTCATATAATATTATAGTGAGTGACTCATGATTAATTTTAGTTTTTGCGACCTTCTGGATCCACACAAGTCCAATTGTATATTATGTAGCTTTGCCTGCCAGTATTATTATTATGTCAGTTGCTGAGTGCATTTATTTAATATTATCTTATTCATTGTATACCTTAATGCCTGCCCAGTAATTTAAAGTCCACTACAGTAACTGTACTAGCTATGATGACCTGCAGCTGCATACCTGTGAAATATTCCATTGATGACTGATTTCTGCAACGGGTTCAGTGGCAACTGAACAGCCACAGCCGACCAGAGCTAGTTTCACTGGTTGAGACCTGTCAGTGATGCCATTGAAGAATTGACCCAATGATTCTTTCTGAAGACACTGCATGCATGATTGTGTGTGAGAGATAATAATTTAATCTATATAGCATTATGCTTCATCCATAATAATATTATGACATTGTGTAAAATTAATGGTGAATTTCTGTGCCAAACACACAAGATGGGTATGATAGCTATGATCACGTTTAGCTACTCTAGCATTCATGATGCACTTATATTAAAAGATGCGTTTCCCTGATCAGCAGCTACAAAGTAAATCATCAAAATAGTGTGCTTGTTGTTACACTGTAACAGTAATGTTATGCTAGCTACAAGAAAGCCACATCGCATTCCTGTTGCCAGGGCACAGTAGCTACTTTATGTATCCCTGTAATTATTTTGCCCAGTGAAGCTAGCTTACTTACCATTGAATCTCTAATTTTATCATACATCAGGTTGTATCCAGATAGTGTATAAGGATCATTGTTGATAGCTTCCAGTGCCATGTCTACTGCTGGTAAGGCTCCTGAAGAGTTGAAACCATACTGTCCATAGGAAGCAATCATCATGAATGTCAAGTTAGTCAAGTTAGTGTGGGCCTGCATGGAAGTTACTGATACAGAAGCTCCCCTGAGGGTAAATATCACACACACAAACAGAAGAAATGCTGCCATGGCGTCGACTAAACTTGGGGATCGAACTCGACTGACTTGATTTATAGTATAGTATGGAAGCCATATAGAGTTGCTGCATGCAGACGTATTACTTCGGTGCCGCTTGTTGCATGACATTGCATGACAATAGGCATGACTGATAGCTAGTGCATGATAATAAAACTTTCATGCTTCAATACAGGCAATTACCATTATATATCCCTATAGCTAATAGTAGCAATTTATTTTCTGAAGCAACCAATAATAAATTTGTAAAGCAAATAATAGCTAATAGTAAGGGTATCGAATCGTGAAATTGATGACAATGCACAGTGTCAACCATCATGCAAGACTCAGCAATAGCTCAATAATAATCAATACTCTATCAAAAGTTACAGCTCTGACCAAGAGATGGTAGGGAGTGTAGCTAGCTACAGCTGCTAGTCAGACTTGTTCCATTCACGGTCTGTGCCTGACCCGGCAATATCATCTCAACTGACTACGGCCATGACAAACTTACCTTTTAGTTCCATTCAGGGAGCAAGTATCACGAGCAGGTCTACCCAGGTAGCAATTAGCTAGCTATAATATCTTTAAAATGATTTGAACGATGTCACTCCATTTAAAGCTCACTAATCACTTTCTCCCTATATCTCTTGTACCTCAGGACACTGAACCAATTGTGATAGCTATCAAGTGAAGACATAGAAGTTAATAATTGTAATTGGGTCAGATGAAGAATCTGATGAGCCCGAATTATCAGAAATTTAAGAATTGTCACTGGCCAACCGTTGCAGTGCTTTCAAGGAGAAAACATTTGTCATTTTTTCATTGAAATTGGTCAACCCAGACAAAATGAGCGAATTCCGAACAGTTCAGATGGGAAAAGCAGGTGTCATCTCATCAGTGACTAGCCTGAAAGCGTTCATCTCACAGAAAGTATCTCAGTTGCCCAACATTTCAGTATACATTGATGATCGGTCGAATGACGAATATGGCTACCTTGGAGGACCTATAGCTAGTAGCTAGGCTTACCCCAAGTCTCCAGTCCTGTTTTTATACTTCATAATATTTATAATATTATTCCTTTTTAAGTTTATGTAGCAGCTACCAGGGTGTGTACTTGATTAGCCTTAGCTTAGCGTTATTTAATTGTGGCTATTGTGCATCCTTTGCTATAATTATGAAGCAAGAAATAGCTATTAGCTATAGACAAAAAAAAACCCTCTACTGAACTTATGGTTCTTGAAATCTTATCCTTCAATCTCACTCCTGGACCTGTTCATAACATGATAAACATCCTAACTAGCTAGAGCCTTTAAATATCTGGTGTAGCTAACACCACACTCCAGATCTAGACTTATAAATGTATAAATGAGGTAGCTAGCTAGCTATATTATTATATGTAGCAGGTAGTTTGGTAACGGCCGGAGCTCTTTTTCATCATCTGGAAGAAACCCAACCCATTTCTAACTAGCTACCAATAGGGTTTTGAAGCTGGCTAGTCAATAGTAATTGCCTTGCAATTGCATATAGTAGGTGGCTGGCTATATAGCTGCTTGAAAAATTATTGGGTCGAGTTTGAAGCCATATTACTCTGATTTTAAATAATTCTGCCCCCATACTGTGCCCTACCCCAGATTCTGAAAGATCAGGATCTGGGTGTCAACCGCCTGTGATGGATGCAGAGTTACCTCACTAATATTATGGTTGTAGTCAAGCCTGACTGTGTACATAATAATATTGTGTGAACTTTATGCAATCAGAGCCCGAGCCATGCAGTCTTGGCAGCTATGCCATCACACCTCCACTTCCATTATCCAAATTTCCACATCATCCAATTTCAAAAGTCATTAATTTTATCACACATTCCATAAAGCCAAGAACTCACTGCATGCCCCTAGACTATCTTCTTCTTCTTGCACTGTCATGTTTTAAATCATGACGATGTATATGAAGTCATAAAATTGCAATAAATAGTTAGGACATAATGTTATAATTTTGCTATCTGTATGTCCATTGTTATTTTTATCGCAAGGAAATTTAAATTAATAGCATGGTGGCAGCCACACTGGGTTTGATCTGGGTTGGGTTATCTTGATAACTTGTACACATCCAAAAGTTAGGTATACTTGCAATAAGAATTAATGTGATACTGTTTATCATAATTATGATCATTGGGAAATATATACAATACCTTTAGTGAAGTGATTGTTCATGAACAGTAGTAATTTTGACTTGGAACGGTGTTGAAGAATAACGTGTTTAGTCTTGGGAATAAGGAGTTGAACAAAAATATATATAAAATACAGTTAGTACATGCATGCATGCATGTGTGCATCAAATCAATTGTTTCGTGCTCCATTTAGCTATGAAGCAATTAGTGACAGAAAATAAATGTATAAAATTAATACTAGCTATATGCAATTCACAATTTGATAACAGATACAAATTATTTTGAAATTTTCAGCAGATTATGTCTTATTAAGTGCTTTCCCGTTCTGAAATGCTTATTTCTGAGTATGCTGGCACTTGAGTGTTTCCCAACAGCATTAAATTTTGCAAACCTGGCTTAATTTTGCGGCAAACTTTATATATGATAATGAAAATTGCAATCAATATTGGTGATATGATAGTTACTCCAATTAATTGAACCACAATATTTATTAGCCAACGATCCATAATTATTGCCTGATCAAATAAAGTAATTAAGATACAAGCAATTGCCAAAATGAGTTGAATTGAAATATGATAATTGTTCACCTTCGTTGATTTATAGGGTTGAAGCATTGCTGTCACCAGTACAATTAGTAAAAGAGAGATTCCAGCCAGTGCATAGCAGAGTACATCCTGCGTAATCCCGAAGATGATATAAAATATTATGATTCGACCTAGAAAGTAAACTGCAGCAAACCAGCGGCAGTCACGAGTTCCAGGTTCAGTGCCATCCTTGTAGTGACCTTGGAATGCATCAACAAATGTTTGTAGCATGTGACTTCTGAGCCGACATGCACTTAAACATCTTTGAAAGAAGCGCATGGGATAGAGAAACAGAAGCGTCAAAGGAGAAAGTATGAACAAAGAAGAAAATACTATGCCTAATATACAAAATGGTAGGTGTTCAGGACCAAAATATTTGTATGAAGCATCATAGTACACATATAAGCCCACAAATTTGCCACTGGAATTATAAACTCTTGTGGGAAGGAGGATATCTACAGTTGTATTGATAAACTTCACATATGAAAGAAGTAAAAACGTGACAAAGGCCTTGACAATTGATGACTTTATATCCATTATCCTAGTGAAACGTACACAGCATCTGTGAAATGGCCTCCACAACCAAACTAACACTCGACAACCTCTATCATGAAGCTCTATCACTATGTAGGTGATTACAACAAGCAGAAGTGGATAAATAGCTATGGCATAGTCTAGTGCTAATGTCTGAAGTGTTGTTAGTTCAAGGCAAATATTTAAAGAGAGAGAGCGGAAGAAGTCTAAGTTCCATATAGCATATGGTATTGTAATTATCCTGAGAGCTAGGGCAGTGTGTCCATTTACTGATAAAAAAACTGCCCTTAAATTCGTTGGTGATGCAAGTCCTTGATTGAATGTTATAAATCCATACAAATAAGGCTCAGCTGCATCAACTCTAAAGAGAATAACTATGAAATAGAAAATAGTCAGCGGAATATAAGCAATTGCCACATACTTTAACCAGTTGTACTCGCCACTACATTTCACACAGTTCAAGTCGTATGAGTAGACTAGGGGGCTGAAGCCATTAATGCATTTGCTACACAATCGATTGTCTCTATTGAGCCTCCCACACATTCCACGATTGAGGTCTGTGATACTCAGTGGCAGAAAATGGTAAATCGTCCAACCAATCCAGCTCCAGCTATCATTGAAATATCCACACCCATAAGGACAAGATCCTACAATGATATCTTTTGTATTATCACAAGTCATGCAATAACATTTCCGAATAGCAACTTGATTGCTATTGCAACTGACAGAGCCACTAATTGTATTTGGTCTACACCGGCAAGTGCCATTGGAATCACCATACATCCAAGTCTTCTGGCAAGCAAACTTACTGAAGTTTGGTTTGTTCCAGGGTTGCTCAGTTGAGTGTGCTACATGTACACCGTTGGTGGCCAAGACGTCATAGTCCTTATTCTTGTGCAATAATATTATGCTCACTTTATCAGTCTGAGCTGAAATGGTAGTATCTGCAATTTCATCGCTAAGCACAAAATGGATCACAGAAGAACATGTCACTGAAAGGAGTGTGATGCGAAGTAGCAAGTAAAAATTTAAGCTGCTCATCTTCAACTATTGAACTGCATACATTGTCAAGTGATTTTGAATCTGAGCTTTCTTAGTCTAAGACTCATATGTGTAGGAATAACAATTATATATTCTTAACGCTTATCTCTCTGGCTGTATCAAAAAGTTTTTAGGTTGTTAAGTTCATTGCATTGTAAACAATGATCATGATAAAAGCTGCAAGACTAGTAGAAATCTCATATAACTAGTATACATACTGTATATATTATAAATGTCTCAGTTTACCTTTGAAAATATATCCTATAGCTAGCTACTTAATAAATTACTACAAAGTTAATAATTTTGTGGTGAGAAAACTTAACAGTCCCACTATACACAATGAGTTGAATTTCCTATGTTCGAAACTGCATGTACATTACTATAGGGCCGAATTTCATGTAATCTTCCCTAAATTATTATCATGAATGTACATGTAGTATTTCCTGTAGATTTCCTTAGGTGCAAAATGTACATAGGAATTACTTTTATTGCTGTGGCCCTATAAAAAATGTCAGGTCTTTGTGACATCATGCTATAAGCTATATGTATGTATTATTAATTTTCTAAGGTGTGATAATAATATTATTATTATAATGCCCTATGTATATGTCTGGTTCAAAGTATACCTATACGTACGTAGTAGCTACTAAGTCTGAAAGTGCGTAACTGAGGGAGGTATTACATGACAGTTGGAAAGTAAAACTATCTCTGCATGAGTATTATTATAGAATTTATGTCTGAATTATACTGCACACACAATAATAATTATTATTGATGTATAGATACTACCGTAGCTACGAAATTAATGTAAGCTAAATTAAATAATTATTTGATACTGCCATAATTATTAATGCAGATTAAAGATGTTACAATTGGCCTAGACCTGTCAATAAGATTTGTATTCATTGATAACTCTTCATCTTTTGGGTATGATGGCTTCTTAAAATTTTTCAGTATACTTTTTAACACCGATCGCAGTTTGTGGCGTAGTTTATATGCAATATAGAAAATTACAAGTAATACTGGTAAACTGCAAAGTATTCCAATCATGTAAATCACCACGTGTATAAGCCAACGATCTTTAATTGCTGCCAGATCCAGTAAGGCAATTAAGAAACAAGCAATTGCAAGAATGAGTTGCATTGAAGTATGATAGTTATTCACCTGATTTGACTTATATGGTTGTAGCATTACCGTCACTAACGCAAGTAGTAGAAGGAAGATTCCAGTCATCCCATAGCATAATACATCTTGTGTAATTCCAAATATTACATGGAGTACTATAATTCGACCTAGAAAGTAAACTGCAGCAAACCAACGGTAATCTCGAGTTCCAGGTTCAGCACCATCCTTGTAGTGACCTTGGAATGCATCAACAAATGTTTGTAGCATGTGACTTCTGAGCCGAAATGCACTTAAACATCTTTGAAAGAAGCTCATGGGATAGAGAAGCAGTAGTACTAAAGGAGCAAGCACGAACACAAAGAAAAGCCCGATACTTAGTATACAGAATGGAAGATGCTTTGGACCAAAGTATTTATATGAGGCATCGTAGTACACATACCAACCAAATGGTTTGCTGCTACTATTGTAAACTCTTCCAGGAAGGAGGATGTCTACAGTTGTATTGATAAACTTTACGTATGAAAGAAGTAAAAATGTGGCAAGAGCCTTGACAATTGATGACTTTATATCCATTATCCTAGTAAATCGTACACAGCATCTGTGAAACGGCCTCCATAACCAAACTAACACTCGACAACCTCTGGCATGAAGCTCTATCACTATGTAGGTGATTACAACAAGCAGAAGTGGATAAATAGCTATGGCATAGTCTAGTGCTAATGTCTGAAGTGTTGTTAAATCAAGACAAATATTTAAAGAGAGAGAGCGAAAAAAATCCAAGTTCCATATGGTATATGGTATCGTAATTATCCGAAGAGTCAGAGCAATTTTGCCGTGCACTGTTATAAACACTGCTCGTAAATTTAATGGTGATGCAAGTCCTTGGTTGAATGTTATAAATCCATACAAATAGGGCTCAGTTGCATCAACTCTAAAGAGAATAACTATAAAATAGAAGATAGTCAGTGGAACATACGCAACTGCCACGTATTTCAACCAGTTGTACTCACCACTACATTTCACACAGTTCAAGTCGTATGAGTAGACTAGGGGGCTAAAGCCATTAATGCATTTGCTACACAATCGATTGTCTCTATTGAGCCTCCCACACATTCCACGATTGAGGTCTGTGATACTCAATGGCAGAGGATGGTAAATCGTCCTATCAATCCAATTGGAGTTAACGCTATCATTGAAATATCCACACCCATACGGACAAGATCCTAGTACAACACCTTTTGTGCTATCATAGGTCATGCAGTAGCACCTTAGAACGGCAACTCGGTTGGTGATACTATTGCAACTGACCGAAGCATGCACACTTGCTCCACACTGACATGTGCCATTTGAGCCATGCATCCATACATTCTGGCAATCATCCTCACCTAAACCTGGTGTACTCATCAAGTTTGTTGAGTATGCAGCATTATTAGTATCCAAGTCATTGTCCTTGTAATTTTGATGTATCCCTCCCTCAGCTGTTTTATTCAAATCTTCATTGCCGCTGTGAAGATGTACCACAGGTGGGAGAAGTATGAGGAATAACAGAAATGCTGGTATGATACTGATATGCATCTTCGCTTGACCCATGCCACAGTTGAACAGTAAAATTGTAGAAGTATAGCTATAGCTACAAGTAACATGAGCTGCGGTGCCGAAAAACTAATGAATGCACAGTTCGATCTGTACTTTCATAGTACCGGTAGTATACCTAACTATAGATATTCTGAAAGTTTATCTCCCTGGTAGCATCAAAAACTTTTTGTTGGACTGAGTGATTATTTAATTGGGACTTTTGCCCTTCATTTTAATGCTTTCATGTAATGAAATTGTTGGTAAAACATCCAAAGTGAAATGCATCAACTACTATATTATTATGACATGATGTAATTAATAAATATGCATTAATACCGGACCATTGCTGTCCAAAGAGTGCATGTAACCTTGCCACAATTATATTGTAGTTTCATAGTTAGTACGATCCCCTGTATCCTAAAAAAGAATATTATTATTAGCATGCAGAGCAGCTATTTAAATATTTAATTTATTTACCTTCATCCCTGCTATCTCATCCCTCAGTTGAAGTATTGTCGCATCCCTCTCCTTGAGCATCTTTTGTAAGGATGTGATCTTTCCTTCCGGGTCTGAATCTCCTTTAAACGTGGTTAGTATAGTGCCTGCTCTTCTGTCTATGTCCCTAACAGATGCAGCATGGGTCCTTCCAAACGTTTCTTCTTCGTCGGGACCTTTCAGCAACAATACCAACTAAAATTATTGAAATAAATATTGATGATAGCCATATTGCATGCAAAATGTGAATTTGTAACACCATTCAGAGACGATACCTTTGGAAGGAAGATAAGTGCCAAAAATATGGTGGTGAGGATGAATATTCCTGCCACAAATATCCCAGTTCCAATGTTGATGTATGTCCTCAGGGAGAATGTCACCAGTGCCAGCACCACAATGACAATACTTGAGATGTAGACGATAGTGGCGATGTACTTTGAATCATTTAGGCCTTGGAGTTTCACCTTCCTTGTTTGGAATGATAGAATGATCCCAATTATTTGAAGCACGACTAGATATGCAAAGATGAAAATTTGCCAGAAGAAGTTTGGGGAAGATGCTTCATAGCACACCAATACGAAGAACTGCTCCCTGATTCCAAGAAGCTGCATGTAGAAAACAACAAAAAACATGTTCAGTGCTACGTGACTAATGGCAGTTAACTGACTGTCATTCCAGAGGGATTCTCTTGATCTACTTCTTGTGTTACTTTTCCTCTCAGCTGTGGGATGGCCGTCTCCAGCAGCAAAAGAAACATGGTTAATCCAGTCAGAGCCATTGTAGCGCCAACTAAGTGGCAGTCCTTTAAAACCTGAAGATTATAGAATATGCATATAAATTATGAAATCATAAATTGATTGACCAACCCTTCATTTTCATTATGACTATCCTAGAGTACATGTCGTGTATATACTCTCAATTCATCGCTCGAACTAAAACTACCGGAAATTATATACACTGTGATTCTTATGATGGATTGCATACCTTCTTGTTGGGTGTTGGATTATGAAAGATCTGATAAACCCTCCACATTTTGGCTAGTACCATGCCAAATGCAAGTGAGTATCCAATGGTGAACAGCCAATGCTGTACCTAATCATAATAACACATTGTCAAGTATTGTATTGCTTACATTAAAATACTTACAATACAGCTTGCTAAAAGGGCATTCTTGTCAACTACGGGGAGAAGATAGAAGTATATGGAACTGTACATGAGCATAGCTCCCACAATAATGAAGTAGTTCAGATTTGGACTGGAGAGCTTCACAACCCTATATAATAAGTTATAACATGTTTCAATAGATTATGTGACCTGCTATGAGAAAGGTCTAATATGAAAGCAAAGATAATTTTTATCATGATAAGATCCAATTGTACTATCTACAAAATTAGTGTAGCCTAGTATATACTTGTATCAGTAATAGATTACACGTACAGTATACATAACAATATTATAATACATGTAACAACAAAAAAAACTCGTAATAGCTATAGCTATAGTCACGCATGCGACCAGCTATGAGAATAGGGACAATTTGAGACTTTTAAATTTGTTTGCACGTAGAGTATGTAACTTGATGCATGTATGCACTCTGGTTTATGCCTATATACAATATTATGTCACAATAATACACTAAATTAAAATAATACAAGTAACTAGCAAGTTATAGACTCACATAGTAACTACCATCTTCCCCAAATGACCTTTTTCTCATAGTAGATCATATAGCATGTAGAGTAATTTACCAAACATCGGATATCGTCGAATCCCTGACATGCGGTTTTAGATGAGTTTGGTCGGAATCACAGTCATGGTAGGCCATATACTAAACGATTCCATGCTTCCTACAACTTTCTTTAGCTTACAAGTGGAGCTAGCCAGTAGTCATCCTCTATTTGCGTCCGATTCATCGAAAATGATTGGGTGGAGTCCCACTGGTAGGCGTGGCTAAACACGATCGAAATGGTGGACCGCAGTTAGCTGCTAGTGCATGTGCCTGTAGTAGCGTTGACCGATTCTGATCATCACCAAGATAGAATATGCAAGCATGTCCGAGATTTGAAGCGGAGGTCCGGTTTATAAATTCGTAACACTATCTTTGAGCACAATTTGCACGCGTTGTAACAAAGATTGGGACATACGGTTTGCATCATTCGTTAGCTGACTGGTAGCTCTATCTACTGAGTACTCTATCATTTAAAATCATTGTTATGTCCGAAAGTTATGGGTTACTTTATAAAAACCGTCCGGATTTCGATGATCTACTCTATGTGTATAGTGATCAAGCACACAGTGATGTATACAATGTCATTTGCATGGAATAGGATAATGATGGGGGTCAAACTCACTTCCTCTCTCTATAGATGAAGTTAAACAGCAGACATCCGATGGCAAATGCTATCCCTATTGTTGTCAGAAAATAAAATACAACAACCAGTCCAATTTGGTGTGTATGGATGACAACTGCCGGGCTACCATCCAATGGAACTCCATCTATATGACATAATTGTGGTAGTAATACACTAATATACTACAATAATAATAATTATTATGTGCCTATAGATCTACTGGTATAGAGAATAATAATTATACCAGGAAAGACTTCTTTGTCGTTGAATCCAGATTCAAAAACAAACGTATAGTTGGCAGTTCTGTCCAGATAAGCAAATCTTTGTCTTGTAAGGTTACCATTTTCTAGAGATTAATTTTGTAATGTTTTTATATATAGCACGAATAGCTACATACCATCCAACAGATACTGGCGTAGTCTTAGTCGATGGTGGATAATTGTTCCGTTATCATCAAACAAAATGCGACCCTGCATGCCACATCAATAGATGATAAATATCGGTATTGTATTAACTTTTTCCACAGCAAAATTTCAACGTATGGTATATAATTATGAACTAACCGAGACTCCAGAAAAATTTGTTTGCTGCAAATTCCACTGAATGAGGCAGCCCATTCTCTCGTTTGTGTAGTCAAACTCCTCCAGAGGCACCAGTGAGCCTGGTACATTGTCACACCCTGTTTCACTGATATCACCACTCCTAACCATTGACAGTGTGTTGTTCAGTGCTAGTGCAACCACCCATATGACATCATACGCTCTGATGCTGGCGTCCACAACATCAAACCCTCCCTCTATGGCTCTCCTTGTGTACTCATTTTCAAATGCCTCAGGAGTCTGTATGTTCATTATGACATCATGTTAATATAATACATTTATCCTCTCTGCAAAGTGTAGGCGGACGGTTGCTGCAATCGTTTGGCAATTTTGTCCGTCCGTCCGTCGCAACCCTCCTTTAGTAGTACAAACATCTCTTTCCAGATTTGACATCACAGAGTATCATTAATATACAACCACTAAAACCATGAAGCCATGAAGGTTGTGTCTGCACTGTCCTATCAGTAACTAGCTGCAGCTGCATCTAAATGTATACAGAATGTAACTCAGTGGTTGCAATTTAAGTACCTTCTAATGATATTCAGGCCCACGTACAACGGTGGTTATGATGTCAAATCTGGAAAGAGATGTTTGTACTACTATTGTGTGCGTTGCACACTCCTGGTAATGTACTCCTGATATCATGCATGCATGTATATAGTGGTGAGGGTTCTGCACTCCTGTGCATTCATTATCATAATGAATGCACAGGAGTGCAGAACCCTCACCCCATTTCTCATAGTATGAGAAATGGGGTTATTTGGGGAAGGAGTGTAGCTATTCTTAATTATTACATCCACGTACAATTAATGTCATAATAGACAATCACCATTGAAAACAGAATCCAGTCCTATGAAAAATGGCATCACTTGTACGGCGACATCAATGTATATCATCAATGTATATAGCCATTCGTATCATGATCCACGAAATATTCATACATACTAGTTATAGTTTTAATTTGTCGAGATGGTCACAAACTTTAGACTTTAATGTACAGTGTCACATGTACCTACAACAAAATTCAAGATTATTAGTCTGCAGTTTTCACTTACAATTCCAGCATCTGTCAGTGCACTGCTGTCATCAGCAGCAGGGTATCTTCTCAAAGATATCATTCTGTTCAAGAAATCCCGCACCTGATCAACGTCACAATCAACGGTTTTCCACCATCCACGTGGGTACCAGTCGTATGCTATCCATACATACTTAGGATAAGTAAGTCCCCTCTTGGCAGCCTGTAACAATCATGTATGCCATGAAGTGTGACATTGTGTTAGAGAAATCTGCATAACTGCATGCTGTAGGTTTGATTCTGAAGCAATGGTCATTCACTTCATTCCCATTAGTACAGCTATATCTATATACCTCACAAATGATCTTTCTAGCAGGTGGTGTATAACTGTTAATGAAAAAGATGCGATAATCTTCTTTCTCCAGCTGCAATTGAAGCATTGTTACAACTGAGCTAAAAGAGCCTTGGCATGTCCTTACAAACAAGTCATTGACTGTTTCTGTTGGATCATCTTGAGTTTTGAAGAGACGAGTCACCACTGTAATGCCAGCTGATTCTAGCTCCGTTTGATAATTTGACTCCGCCTAGCATGAGGCAGACATATATATATATAATATAACCTATGACACGGAGGTATGCAGTTTGAGCATCAGATTAGTACTGGCATGACCATTATGACACCCATGCATGCATGCATGCCAATAATTAATGCGATTCCACTGAAATTACCATACTTAATTCCTGAGATTCCATGACTCTGGTTACATACTACTGTAATAGTAATTGTAAACCATATGATATAGTCAAGGGGATAAAGCAGTTCCAATTCTGCTGCTCACCCTTCTCTGTCCTTGCCACTAGCTTAAAATAATCTTTACTAACTATATAGGCTATGTAAATGAATACCTCTAAATCATGGCAGTATAAAGTATACCAATGCATTTTGCATACAATGGATCATGCAGATAATATTGCTACTCAAATTGCAATTAGAGCACATGCCAATCACACCTGAACGATAATGGGCGTATCTATGTGCTTACAAATTGGTTATCAATAAACACGTCCTGTACATAAGATTGGCTTGGCTTTGAGTCCCTTTGTGATATTCTAGCAGCACCGTAGTTAAATGCTACAAATGCAATTTCTTTTAATTTGCAAATCTGCATGGATAAGCCGAAACTGTTTACAGCTGCAGTATTTATGTACTAGTAACTTGAGCTACCACTCCCAGTACAGAATAACGAGCCTACACAGTTCATGTGACTGATCTGAACTTCAGCAGGAGTGCCTTTTATCAACAATAATATTATATGCAGACAGAGACTGAGAGAGAGAGAGAGAGAGAGAGAGAGAGAGAGAGAGAGAGAGAGAGAGAGAGAGAGAGAGAGAGAGGAGAGAAGTATCATACCCCTCTAAATAGAGACTCGTCCTGAGTTAATATGGCAATCCTTTTCCAATGAAAGTGAACCATTGTTGCACGAAGGCCTGGAGATACAATTGCATACGTTGGGCTGTTTCGAAAATATCTGAGAAATCGAGTTCTATCACTGAGTGCTACCAGTCCAGATGCAAAGGATATCTGCATATTATGATACTCGTCAGGAGATATTATAATATTATGTATGCATTATAATTGAATCTCACAAGCACAATGATCATGGGCATTGCATGCATTACAGCACTCCATTTTTACCTATTATACTTGCTACACATACTATAAATTCATTGCATGTGTGTGCGCTACACAATAACCTTTTGTTGATAATAATAATATTGTATTATGCACACACTGTCAGGCAATTATAATTTTTATCCCAGAAATGTAGTATAAGATAATTCACAGCATTAAATCATTAAAATTATTTGTAATAACAATTACAATTTGTTGTATGCATGTTCCCCTCCATAGTGAGTGACTACGCAGCTCATCATAGCTACGTAGTACAGTTACTGTTACTGTTACAGTAGACTAAGTGGACTTTACTGGGCAGGCATTAAGGTATACCATGAATAAGATAAATTATACTAATGCACTCAGCAACGAACATAATTATACAGTACTGGTATATAGGCAAATCTACATAATTATACAACTGGATTTGTATGGATCAAAAAAGTTGCAAAAGCTAAAGTAGCATGTATACCTGTGAAATATTCCATCGATGACTGATTTCTGCAACGGGTTCAGTGGCAACTGAACAGCCACAGCCGACCAGAGCTAGTTTCACAGGTTGGGACTGGATGCCATTAAAGAATTGATCCAATGATTCGCTCCGAAGACACTGCGTGTGAGAGATAATTTAATTTATGGCATTGTGCTCCAGTGTACGTGTAGATCCAGAATACATGCGCATATGAAGAACTTCTGATTATAACAGAGAGAGGACCACTTCACTTAGTACAATGCCATTATTTAACAGCAGGATCTTCTCAGTGTTTAAACAATGTATATTAAATTTTAGATAATATTATTATAGTTAATGATTCGATATCAACCATTCATGGATCAGTAATTGAGGTTGACTCAATAAACAGTGTGAGGCTCCAGCCATTCATGACTCACTGGACCGTGTGTATGACTATTATTAATTTTGTCTATAATAACTTCTGTACATAATACAGCAGTAACATGAGTAGCATAAGAGCTAAGATATCTCCAATTATAACAATATTGCTTCCCACTAGTATTATATTATGCAACCATAATAATAATTATTACATAATACATTACTGCATACTCTGGCTGCATGAACAAGCTTTATACACTCAAAACCAGGTACTAGTATAATAGTACTATGCACACATGCATGCAGTCATAGGTCTTTATAAGGTTAATATGCCAACTTTGCTCAACGTCATTTGAATAACTACACGTGGAGGAGGAGAAGGGGAGTATGTAATAGCCCGAAAGTTGTTTACTAGATCATCAGACATATTTTGTAATGGAATATGGTAAGTCAAGCGATAGTAGCTATGGAAGTGTACTTTGTACTTTTTGTGCATAATGGTATAAAAATTATTATGTATCCAGAAGTTAATACAAGAGCTACTGTATACAGATAATAATAATATCTCTGTATCCCCTCTTGGCTACAAGTGGACCAGAATAGCATCCACATCTCTATAATAGAACATTATAATAATATTACACAAAGCTGGCCTAAATAATATCCTCCACATTTCCATTAATATATATCATAATAATTACCGGCCATGACCAATTAACAGTAATGGATACCGGTACTATAACTCAATTAACCTTGGAATCCTTGCTATGCATAAAATTCAATCAGCAGCTGTACACAGGCACATGACTGAGTGAAGCATGATACAAATTACTGCGTGCTGCAGTATACTAAGTCTTGCTGTTTGAATTCCTAGTTGATCCATGAACCCTTGTTGATAGCCACTCATGTAAGTTCCTGTACAAATCAGGCCAGCTGCTGCATTAATTTCATGGCATTGCATGATTCACATATCTGCATACCACCTCATGATATGTTTACTCTAGCATTCATGATGCACTGACTTATAATACGTAACTGTAGCTACCATGGTGGTACCCAGGTTTAGCAATAATAGTATGATGCATTTCCCTGATCAGCAGCTACAAAGTAAACCATCAAAATAATGTACTTATTGTAATGGTTATGAGCTACAAGAAAGCCACATCACATTAATTCCTGTACTAAGTATCCCCGGAGTACAGAAAAGATTTATTTTTCCCAGTTACTTACCATTGAATCTCTAACTTTATCGTACATCAGGTTGTATCCAGATAGTATATCAGGATCACTGTTGATATGTTCCAGTGCCATGTCTACTGCTGGTAAGGCTCCTGAAGAGTTTAAACCATGCTGTCCATAGGAAACAATCATCATGAACGTCAAGTTAGTGTTGGCCTGGGAAGCTACTGAAGCTCCACTGAGGGCAAATATCACATACACAAACAGAAGAGATGCTGCCATGGCGTCGACTACTTGAGGATCGAGCTCGACTGACTTGAGTAATAGTATAAATAGAGTCGCTGCGTGCATGTGAATAGTCGAATTACTTCCGGAACGGATCCAGAGTGGGCGGTGCCTCGTTGCAATTTAATAGGCATGAGCAACAGAATCAGTGATCTCTACGGGGCAAGTGGAAACGGAAGAAACGGAAAACGGAAACGGAAAAGCTGAAATTTGGTAGTGGTCGTCAGAAATATAAACGGTATTGTGCATACATTGAGTCAGCATTTCCTCTAGAATAACACCAAAGCTGTTACAGTAGATGTCCATTTTAGTAGGGCTTTCAGTTTCTGGTGCTGCATAGAAGGGATTCCCAGGATGAGCTGTGGTCAGGTGCTGGAGAAGATTGACTGAGCCATAGTCAGAGACATTGGCTTTCCATCGGTTGTCTGGGAGGGGATCAAGGAGAACGTGACCACTGCTGATGTCTCGATGGATGATGGGGTGTGGTCGCATCAGGTGGAGGTAAGCCTTGGAGCTTTGATGCATCGTGGACCACTGAGTGAAGCTACAATCACCTCCATCAGCCTGGGTGTAGCTAAAGCTCTCAACTGCAAGAGACATTAATTATTGTACTGAGCATATATGCATCTCAGTGTATGTTGTTCATTTAGTGCCACATACGTGTCATATGATCCATTCGTTCATACTATGGAGGCCGTGCTGTCACTTGTTTCTCTGGGATATGTTGAAACTGTGGTATGTATGGCATACAGTGGCAGCGGTGATGTCATGACTAGAGTGTAACTGTTATTATGTATACTTATAACTGTGGTAGCCTAGTTCTTAATTATTCACTACAAATGTTTGAAGGTGGACTGTATGTGACTGTGACGGTGATGATTTTACTATTGGTCCATTTTGTTTGACGTCCTGCTTATAATCTAAAGTATGTGCCTTTATGCATGTTCTGCATGTGCTAGCTCATGAGATCATGGGGACGGTTGGGAGGCTGGGATCAATGCTGTATGCTCGTAAATCTTCATGCTTTTGTCTTTTGTGTGTGTGTGTGTGTGTGTGTACTCTTAACATACAGCTACATGTACACATGATTGTCCAACATACACAATGTCATGTAACCACAAAGCTAGAGGGACAGGAGCTAGGGACAGCTATGGCCATGCAGTTGGGAGATAATCCCATATGCATGCTGCTTGCTATGTATACGTACCTAATTGGCTTTGGGAAATGTTTAATATCGACCCACATGCAATGAATCTATTGGTGTGTACCATGAATGCATACAAGCTTAAGCTCAACCATGCATTATAGCAAATTAAGCTGCATGAAGTTGACATGGCATTGTAGGTTCGGTATTATGTATGTTCACCAAATGAGACTTTAGTTCCCGATCTCCTCTAACTGAGGGAACCGCCTACATGTTTCTTGTATCATTGGACTCAGAAATATACAATGTGATGTATAATTATCTCTTGTGGAATTCATGCAAATGTGAGTGTTCGTACATAATATTATGCATATACATCACTGTGTGATTATCATCGGTGAAAAACAGTCATACACACACATGAACATTGCTGTAACTCAATAGGTATCAGTAGACTTTAAATTAGTGAGTGGTCATCTATTTGATGGCTATAAGTGCATGTTCCTTGCATGATTTCATGTCCTCTACCCTTTCATGAAAAATTTCCTCTGCTGAGTCTTGATCTATCACATTGTAGCTATTTCTCTGTGTACACTTGCTCCTAGTGTAACAGTTGTAGATCTTGATCAAACTGATGATGATGATGACACAGAACTGGACAAAGGCAAAACCAATGGATATCTCTAAGATATCTGTCCATTTACTTCCGGCATACAGTGTGCTACCACTTAAAGCAACCAAGTTCAAGATAGAGGCACTCTCAAGAATTCTGACAATCTTGCATTTGTAGACAGGTTTTATTGACGTATAGAATAGGAGTATTGGCATGGTGATTAAAAGGACAAGCAGGTTAATGTTGGGCGAAGTAGCGGTTGTTAGTGTGAAACTGATCAGAAGTAGTCCTCTCATTAACAACAATGTTCCGAACCAGTACTGATGCTTGTCTTTAAGTGGGGCAAGATAGGCATCATAGACGGGAGTGTATTTGTTTATCCACCTCAGTAGCCTCCAGTGAGAGATTTTCATCCACCACCGTATCAGGAGCAGGAAGAATGTGAAAGGGAGACACAAGATTAAAGTAACTAGTGATATAATAAAGAGATAAATATGTGGGTGTTGACAGTACAACAGGTTTCCATCAAGATACCACACAATTGACTTTGATTCATCAGGATACTGTGTTATCACTCCAAACACAAGACCTGCAACTGCTGTACGAAGAAGTTTCATGTATGACAAAAGGAAAAGGGTGGCTAGGAGGGGAACAGCTCTATCACCAACAAGGTTAGTCAGGAGAGAAGAAAAGCGACAAGCCATGATGATCACCCCAGCTATAACCCAGATGTAGAGTGGGAAAATAAATTGTAACAGTGTCTTCCCAAAGGCATTCAGACCAACAGCAAAGCATGATTCTATTCCAAAATCCAGGTTGAGCCAGGCAATAAAAACTTGAAAATAAAGCATTATGTGCTGTTGTTCTGAAGGAAATAGAATGCCTTTGTAGGCCCATACAATGTTTGCATAGAAGATGAGTCCATTAATCAGTCCCTGAGTGACAGTCAGATTCAGTGCAAGGATGAATATCACAAGTAAGAAACCAGCAGCTGCAAAGAAGATGAGTAATGCCTGGTAGCTATCATTGGAGCAACTGAGGCAATGTGAAGATCCAATTGCAAGGCTGTAATTTACTTTACAGCCACCACACAAGACACCGGCATGGTTGAAGGCACACTGAGCATCAGGATCAGTACCAATGTCTATCGTTTTTTCACCTGACGTACAATAGTCTAGAGGACAGTGCTGGGAATAACGCAAGATATCATCACTTTCAGTTTTATTGTTACTGTTCTTATTGTAAGCTGCTGCCACCCATATTGTGCTATTCCATTTAAGGTAACCTGTGTTGTTGATGAGGAAACAGCTGAATCGATTGGTTTTCAAGACTGCATAGCAGTTGCATCCATATGTTTGATCTCGACGGGTAAATCCCGGTGGACAACCAGGAAGGAATGAAACGTTTATGAATACCGAAGTGGTAAGGAGTTTTTGATCGAGACAACCGTGCTGATTCATGTTATACGTTGAAATCAAAGACTTTATGACTCCCTCTCCATATGAATAATTATTCACTGAAGTTGTTGTTTGTAGGTAAAAAATTTCATATTCTTTTGATGAGTGCACTGTATAAGTTATGTTTGAACATTGTTTACTGCTTTCGATCCATTGATGGTATTGATCACGGTTTAACTTTGGTGTTCTATATCCTTTTGAAGATATAAAGATTGCATGAATTGTTCCAGTAGTGACTCCAAAGTCATGGCCAACTACAACTACTGACAGGTTGAAAGATTCACCAGAATAGACTCCAGACTTATTAACAAATATGTTCGATAGACTAGCACATTGTGGATGGCCATTTAAGTCACAAATACACACTCGCTTTGAGTCAGAAGACACTGGTGAGAGACTATTGTTAAGATCGGGCACCAAACTGATATTTATTTTTGATATTGAACCACAATAGTATTTGTAATTTTTATCAATTTCTAAACTAGGAGATGGTGTACACTCAACACCGCGGATGCTTGCACCGTAGATGTGCATGCCTGCTCCGCTTATAGCCGAATTTTCTTGAAAGTTTAACGCACTGGAGTAGTCCTTGAGGACAAGAAAGCACGGTAGATCAACCTGAACATCTGCACATATTGCTCCTCCAACTTCTGAAGCTGAATTACTGAAAAAAGTGATTACTGAGTCACTTCCGACGATTATACTATCTGATGATGTCAGATAAAGTGCACCTCCTTTACCAGCAGAGTTGTTGTTGAACATCAAACAGGAATGCATATCAATAGATATACCACCCGTTATGGACTGATAAACTGCACCACCTTTAAGAGTGGCGCTGTTATTGATGAAATTTACTTCGGAATGTTCACTAATGCTGATGTTACTCCTTGTCATGTAAATAGCTCCACCGCTACCAGCGTAGTTGTTAACAAAGTACAAGAGGCCATTTCGAATGGGGAAATGACTGGTGTCATCAATAAATATGGCTCCACCGTGAGTATGAGCAATGTTATTGGTAAAGTGAATGGAAGCATTGCAATTAATTTCCATGTTAGATGACCAATGCATGCTTATTGCCCCTCCAAAAGTTGCAGTATTCTCGATAAAGTGAAGTGTAGAATTTTTGTTCAGAGCAATGTAATTACTGTGAGATAACGCGTGAATTGCTCCATCGGAGAAACAAGTGTTGCTGTGGGTGATAGAGGAAGTCCTTAACAGAATTGCACCCCCATAGCCTGTATTTCTTACATACCCATAGTTTGTATCTCTTGCTTTGTTTCCATGAAATGTCATAGTCGCCTTGATACCAACATTCATCGCAGTGTGGTTCAGGCAAAGTGCTCCCCCATAGTCTGCTGTATTGTTGATGAAGTACACACAAGACTGTCTACCGACATTCAAAATTGATTGGGGAAATACACTGTTAAAATTGTTAGACATAAGAAAAATTACTCCACCACATGTTGGACCATCACGCGCAGGACTACCAACAGTATTGTTGATGAAGTACACAGTTCCCGATAAAATAAGTGTGCTATTAATCCCTCCAATGGCTGAGTACATCACGTGATTGTATGAATGGAACGTACAGTCATTGATAGTGAGCTCTGCACTTGAACGAAGTGCTATGAAGCTGTTGTGCTGGAACGTGCAGTTGTCTAGCAGAGCTTCAGAACCAGTGATATTTATGACTGATAGAAGAGGTGATGTGGAACTTATGTAGCCATGGAAATCTACATTTTGTGCAATGAATTTACAATACTTTCCTTCAAAACTAACTGAGATGTAGTTTATTGTGATGTTTTCAATTCTCACATTGCTGACATTCATAAATGTGTATGTACGGTTGCCTTTGTCTTGAGGATTGGGTGAGAGCTTTGTTGGCAATGGCATATTGATAGTAACATTTAGTCTTCCTGCTGTACCTATCATGGCAAAGTTGTCAAGATCATGTACATCCAAGTGCTTGGCACAGTTGTGAACTCCACAAATGAAGTACAATGTGACGTTGATGCGATGATCATGAAGTGGTGAGAAATAGTGGCTACTATTGCTGGCATAGTAGTCCATTGTATGACAGGTCTTTCCAGATGGACAGCTGCCATTGTGAGAACAGGGTTCAGTTGGTAGGACATAGTAGACAACTCCAGCTGCTGTTGGCAGATGATGAGGGATCAGTCCTGTTAACAGGTGAATGATGACAAACAATAGAAGCACCATCAGATCAATCTGTAGACAAGTTTGCATATAATATATTATGCTAGTTTTTCAATACACATACTTTACACAATGAGATAGGCCAGGCGTGCTATATGTGTCACAAGGGCTGATCACTTCTGCACGTTGCACTATAATATAACTATAATAGCTGTCACAAACTTCAGCATGCCAGTTCTTTTTTGCATAAGCAGGCAGATCCTTTTATAGATAGGTAGAATATATTTCCTGATATGAACATGAATATGCGGTGCATGGGAAGCTTCTCAGTACACAGAAAAGCATGCAGCCATACATTGCTTAACCATATATGGTATTTACAAATGTAATGAAAGCACCCATGCATATCTTTCTGAATGCAACCAGTTGTAGGCTAATGACAGCTTGGTGGTCCCTAGCTAAATCCCTTGCACAGAAAAATGGAAGTCAACAAACCATGCATGCATATTGTCTTAGACCATGCAATGAAATCTTATCCATGCAATTACTTAGCGGAGCCAAGGTCTCTAACTTGTAGGCTGACTGAAGCCAAGCTAGGATTTACGATACATGCAACTGAGAAACTGCAGATGGCAGGGTCTAGCTGTCTTAGAAACATCACAGGTCTCCACAGATCTCTAACTGGGTTAGAGTACCTCCTGGGAGGTTTCTAAGTGGTTAGAGACCTAGCGCAGTCTTTCTACACTGGATAGCTACCTCATTAAAGCTATGCACATCAAAGCTTGAATATTCATAAAGCTCGATCTTGAGCTTCTCTATAGATCTGTATAGAAGTCTCAGAAAGCAATTGGCCTTCACTGTATATATGAGCACACCTGCACAATACAGAACACATACTAGCTGTAACAAAATTTAACATGAGAGAAGTACATGTACACAACATGAAAGCTTAGGACTTAGCTGTCAGTCATTTTAGTCAGAAGTATACGAACGGCATACTTTGTGGTCCCCTTCACCTCTTTGATTGATCCAGAATCACTATGAGTTTGTTCAGTCTACACAAATCATGTATTAATAGTAGGAGTATAAGTATGATATATAGCATCGCAACAAGCTTGATAGCAAATATGTATGATATTATACATACATTAGAGTTGTTGGTAAGATGATCTGTATTATACATTACTCAAATTAGAACACAACAACTTTCTTCTAAGACAAAATATGTTACATCAGGCTGCAATGGCCACACACACACACATTTTGTTTTTATCTGCTACATTGATTTTGCTATGGATTGTATTCATAGATGAATGTCACTGCGTGTAGTGTAACAATCACCCAATTAAGGTGGTCAAGACCCGCTGAAGTAGGTGGAATCCACTGAGGTGGGTAGTTTCCACCAAAGTAAGTGTGCTATTCAATTACCACCCTTCTTGGTGGGTAGCAATGATCAATACTGCAAAAACTGTTGGGTATTGTTTTAACCCCATCTGGGTTGCCTCAATTGCATGCAATTAGCGTCGGATGATGAGGAAACCAATTAAGGAATATCTCTGAAGAGAATGAGTACTCTAAGAAGAGGCTCCTCAACAGACATTCTGAGATGTTATAGTGATGTTGAGGACACCAAGGAATGATGTCTCTGTGAGAATGAGTACTCTAAAAACTCAACAGATATATATTATTCTGAGATGTTTAACTTAGTGATGTTAAGGAATGATGCCACGTACCATGAGAATGCATGAGTACACTAAGACGAGGGTCTTCAACAGGCTGGCATTCTGAGATGTTAGTGAAGTTGAGCACACCAATTAAGGAAGTGATGTTGAGAACACCATCTATGAGAATGTGTGAGTACTCTAGATCTAACATTCTGAGATGTTAGTGATGCTGAGGACACGATGTTGAAGACCCCAAGAAAGGATGTCTCTACGAGAATGCGTGAGTACTCTAACATTCTGAGATGTCAGTGATGTTGAGGACACCAAGGAACGATGTTTCTGTGAAAATGATTACTCTAAGAACAGATTTACGACACATTCGAAAATACTATACTTGCATTACTACATGCATGCAACTGAGATAACAGCGAATGCATTATTAATTAAATTATGTACTGGTAGCTAACTTTGTATGGCCACCATAATGCATATATTGATAGTGGCACTGTCTTTCTTATTCTGGAGCAGATTTGAAGGCAATTAGCCTATTCTTGTATTTCCACAATAGAAAAATGCATGATAGCATCACTACGACAACAAGTAGAAGAACACCAGCAACCAAGATTGAAAGGGAATCTGTTTTTAATTCAACAATTTAAGAGACTTGATTAGATGATGCATAACAGATCTAGACTTTTGTGATTAGTGTTTGTGGGCAGTGCCTGAGTTGTGAATGCCAACAGGTTTACACTGATTGGGTCACTCATGTTCTCAGTGTTGTTACCGCAGCCTACAGTCTGTACAGCAAATGTACACACGCTGCCATCAGTTGGTACATCAGCACAAGTAACAGTGGTGTTGGTGGTGGTAGCAGGGCAGCTGCCACAGATTGATGCCAAGAGTTTGTAGTGGATGCCCATATCTAGGCAGTTAGTGACAACTGGACTCCAGTTGAAGGTGAAGTTGTCTTGATACAAGGTCAGCTCGACTGATGAACATTCTGACAGGAGGTGAAAAGTGTCCTACATGAATACAAGTATCCGACGAAGTTGGCTATAGCTACGTATACATATGTCAAGTATATAAATTGTTTGTTATTAACTTCTCACCTGTTGTAACTATTCTCAGTGAACCAACTGTAGTTTCCGTATTTACATCATCATAAACACATTTGATAGTTTTTCCAATCATATCAGATCTGACTGTGATATTGAGTTGTGAAGTGTAGCAGTTGTCTTCTACCCTAAGTCCTTGCCCCACTATGGCTCCATCATTACAGTCCCGGACATTACTAGAATCTGATGTGAAGTTACTATGAAACAGAGTTAGTTCACCACTTACACAATCAAAGGCAGTTCCTCTCCAAACTGTATACCCTACAGGTCTTCCCACAACAGTACATTCAGCAAAGGTCAAAGTGTAGCCAGGGCAGATGCAGTTACTTGATAGCGATATGTTACACAATCTGTAACTGAGTATCATGCATGCAGTAGTTTTGTACTTATAGCTAACTGGCCATGGTGCCATGGCATGGCTACTCCCATGAGCTCTTTCTTTCATCATAACTTAGCTACCTGGATTTTGACAGAAGTACATAGCTACTGAGTAGGATACAACAGGCTGCTACTGTGGTTGATGTTAGTTGCTCCAATGGCTACACTAGCAGCTAATTTTTGGGCAGCAGTAAACTGAACAACCACAGTGCTCAGCCAAGTACAGTGGCCTATGGTGGCCAAGAAGGATAGTTTTTTACAACCCTTGGCATGCTGGAATTTGATCTAATGCAGTAGTACCGAGGATCATCACCCTCGTTTTACGACCCTCAGCGCTGGTCATACCATAGATCTATGGTTCTACCATTGTTCTTTAGAGTAAGGGTTGTTCGATAAGGGTCACCACTGTCGTTCTACAACCCTCTACATTGGTTCTACCATTGAACATGTATCTACTGTAGAGTGAGTATCATCAAACAAGGGTGTCATATGAGGGTCACCATGCTCGTTCTATGACCCTCTGTGTTGGTTCTACCATGGTTCTACCGTTGTAGCTACTGCAGGGTGAGTGTCATCAAACAAGGGCGTCCAATGAGGGTCACCACTCTCAGTGCTGGTGGAATTGGAGCTACCTCTGTCACAGTGTATACTGAGACTGAGGGTCGTCCAATGAGGGTAGTCCCTCGTTGTCCCTTAGCCTCATCCCCAGGTCTTCTGGAAACTAGCTACGTGTAGCTAAAGACAAGTGCTTTAGAATAAATTATTATAGATATTATACAATAGGTTATTCAAACCTGTTTACAATAAGATGTAATATCAGTGCAAACAAAGAAGCTCTAAGGAAGAGCAATTACATGTCCAAGTGTCAGTCAGTTTCAGCAGGAATTGAACAAAAATTAAATATAGGTTTGCATAGTGTATGACATGGATTTATGTTATAGTACTATCAGAAGCACTGCTGTGTAGTGAGCTGTTCCGTAGACGACAGGCTATAAAGCGGACCTTGAGCATCAAGTTGAGTCCAACTTGCATCATAGAGAAACTACATCTTATCGACTCTCCATTGAAATTAAGTTATATCATTCCATTAAGTCTTCAAAATTGGTTGACATGTGCAGAGGAGAGATGAAGTCACTCTTGCAGTACCTGTCTTCATTCTAAGCAGCAATGCTCACTCAATAAAGAGAAAGGTAAGTCATCATTCACTCTTAGTCTAGATCAGCAGTTTTCCTACTATTCAAATTCGCCATACACTACTGAAATTTGCATCATCTTCACAGTTTATCATCATTATTTGTTTCTCCCGCTTTATATAGGTTTGTTGTATGTCATATTGCATCACAGAAATTATTGTGTGCATAACAAGTTTTTAAGATAAAAATTAATAGTTGCGTGCATATCAAATCATGTAATATGTAGGGTTTGGCACGGGTGATGGGCCGAGATCCTGTCCTTGATGAATTTAACATCAGGTACAATCCAGATGATCTACTCTGGACAGTGCCCGTCTATGAAGCTGGTTTTGATCCTGCAGTGATAAAAGAATTGCTACCCGGAACACAACTGGCTGCAAGCAAAACTTTGTTTCTTGAAAAAGGCTCAGACAAGGCCGGTCTGGCACATATGTGGCTTTCTCATAAACAACAGTTCGAAGATCTGCTCAAACTCCATGATGTGGATCAGGTCCAACAATATCTTCACAAGATCATGTCGAAGGGAGTGTACTACATATGGGCATATAATGCCGTCAAAGACTCTCGTGGAGGAATGGAAATTGTATACATTATTAATGAAAAGCTTTATCTTCACGTTGTCACTGCAAACAATGGTTTCATCGTCACTGCTTTTCCAACTTCAAATAGTATGAGCTACTATGACAAACCCAGATTTGAGTACTAAGGTGTATACTAGCAAACACTCTGTGCAGCAGCTATATTATTACATGCTATATAGTTATAGACTAAGTCTGGACTAGTACTGTATCAAATTACAGATCATATTGTACTGGGTACTGTAACAATGTCAAGTACAAATTAATTAGAAACTTATTGATTATGTAGCTAACAAATGTAATATCATAATATTATCTGTAGGTATTATGTACCATAATAATACTATAGTGGTGATGAAAATCATCTGTGCGGGGCGATTGAGCCTTCGCGAAAGTCATAAGATTTCTTTGAAAGCACACAGGCATGCACATGGGTTGATACCCCCAATAGCTAGGCCTGAGAGGCTACCACAATAGTGAAAGTATCATAGAGTACTAGTATAATATTATATCCAATGTTGATCAGCTACACTACAGGGGAGTAGGAAGCAATCGTGTATTGCAGGGGCCACCGATACAAGTTGTGGGTGTGGCTTTGATTACTGAATTTTGTGATCACAATTATTCTTTTGTAGAGGTGGCATTAGCTAAATAATTTAAACTACGCTTTTACGAAGAAAGTCTGATATATGATAAAAATTGGAAGAATACATACACAAGGGTTTTGTATCAAGCCTGATTATTAGGGGGGCCAGGCCCCCCTTCTGAAATATTGGGGGGGGGGGGCCAGTGGCCCCCCTGGCCCCCCTGGTTCCTACTCCACTGCACTATATTTTAATTAGTAATCTACATGCCATGGATGACCATCATGCAACATTGAAAACGTGGGTCCCAGGGTCCTGGGGACAAGGCTAGCTCGGAGCCTTTAAATACCTGGTATATATAGCTAACACAACATTCCAGACTTATACTAACTGCCTTGCAATGAATTGCATGATAGGTGGCTTGCTATGTATACAGCTACTTGAAAAATTGGGTTAAGGTGGAAGCCATATTCTTTGATTTTACGAAGTCGACTTTCAATAATTGTACCCCCGTACTGTGCATGCCCTATCCCAGAAAGGTCAGGATCTGGGTGTCAACAACCAGTGATGGATGCAAAGCTACCTCACTAGAATTAGGTAGCTATGTAAGCAATGGGTTGTAGTCAAGCATGACTGTAAATGTAGCTAGCCACTACTATAGCAGTCAGTTCGGTGGTCAATGCATGTAGCTACACATGGAAGACAGGTAGCTACTCCCTCCAGTCAAACAGGCTGGTGCCTCCAGATTTGTAGGAAAACATGGGATCAAAGCTATCAATTGCTTAGAATTATTTCAGTTACCCTGAACACTGGAGGATATTCAGACAAATCTACCTTGACTATGCACAATGTTTAAGATTGTGCATAACATGTGTTAGCTACATGTATTTCCCATCTAATGTAATATTATTATTATTGTGTGAACTTCATGCATGCAATCAGAACCCAAGCCAGTCTTGGTAGCAATGACATCACACCTCCACTTCCATTATCCAAATTTCCACACCATCCAATTTCAAACGTCATTTATCACTCATTCACTGTCATGTTTTAAATCATGACATTGTATGGAGTCATAAAAATTTAATAGACTAAGTATACCTAGCTCTGAAAGTTTACTCCCTGGTAGCATCAAAAACTTTTTGTTGGACTGAGTGATTATTTAATTGGAACTTTTGCCCTTTATTTTAATGCTTTCATGTAATGAAATTGTTGGCAAAACATCCAAAGTGAAATACGTCAACTACTAGTATGCAATATGATGTAATATTCATTAATACTATTGCCGTCCAAGAGTTTAGCTTGCTGCAATCATATTTTCACAGTTAGAACGATCCCCTATATCCTAAAAAATTATTATTATTATTATTATTATTAGCATGCAGAGCAGCTATTTAAATATTTAATTTATTTACCTTCATCCCTGCTATCTCATCCCTCAGTTGAAGTATTGTCGCATCTCTCTCCTTGAGCATCTTTTGTAAGGATGTGATCTTTCCTTCCGGGTCTGAATCTCCATTAAACGTGGTTAGTATCGTACCTGCTCTTCTATCTATGTCCCTAACAGATGCAGCATGGGTCCTTCCAAACGTTCCTTCTTCATCGGGACCTTTCAGCAACAATACCAACTGAAATTATTAAAATAAATTTAATTGATGATAGCCATAATAATTACTATTGCATGCAGAATGTTAATTTGTCCAAAATTTAATGTTGATTGCATGCTAAGACTGTACTATAATATATCACTATTCAGAGATGATACCTTTGGAAGGAAGATAAGTGCCAAGAAGATAGTGGTAAGGATGAATATTCCTGCCACAAATATCCCAGTTCCAATGTTGATGTATGTCCTCAGGGAGAATGTCACCAGTGCCAGCACCACAATAACAATACTTGAGATGTAGACGATAGTGGCGATGTACTTTGAATCATTTAGGCCTTGGAGTTTCACCTTCCTTGTTTGGAACGATAGAATGATCCCAATTATTTGAAGCACGGCTAGGTAAGCAAAGATGAAAATTTGCCAGAAAAAGTTTGGGGAAGATGCTTCATAGCACACCAATACAAAGAACTGCTCCCTGATTCCAAGAGGCTGCATGTACAAAACAACAAAAATCAAGTTCAGTGCTAGGTGACTAATGGCAGTTAACTGACTGTCATTCCAGAGGGATTCTCTTGATCTACTTCTTGTGTTATTTTTCCCCTCAGCTGTGGGATGGCCGTCTCCAGCAGCAAAAGAAACAAGGTTACTCCAGTCAGAGCTATTGTAGCGCCAACTAAGTGGCAGTCCTTTAAAACCTGAAAATTTAGTATTATGCATATTTTAATCATGAAATCATAAATCGATTGACCAGCCCTTCATTATCATTATGACTATCCTAACGGACATGTCATTTCAATTCATTGCTTGAACTAAAAGTACCAGAAACTACACACTGTGATTCTTATGATGGATTGCATACCTTCTTGTTGGGTGTTGGATTATGAAAGATCTGATAAACCCTCCACATTTTGGCTAGTACCATGCCAAATGCAAGTGAGTATCCAATAGTAAACAGCCAGTGCTGCATCTGCTCATAATAACACATTGTCAATTAAGTATTGTACTGCTTACATTACAATACTTACAATACAGCTTGCTAAAAGGGCATTCTTGTCAACTACAGGGAGAAGATAGAAGTATATGGAACTGTACATGAGCATAGCTCCCACAATAATGAAGTAGTTCAGATTTGGACTGGAGAGCTTCACAACCCTATAATAATTAAAAAAGTTATAACATGTTTCAACAGATTATGTGACCTGCTATGAGAAAAGGGTAATATGAAAGCAAAGTTAATTATTATCACAATAAGGTCCAATGTACTATCTACAAAAGTTAATGTAGCCTATGTTATACTTGTATCAGTAAACATAGAATAGATTACATGTATGGTATACATAATACATGTAACAACAAAAAAATTAATGTTGAAGTTCGTTTTCTCGTAATAGCTATAGCTCTAGTCACACATGCAACCAGCTATGAGATTAGGGACAATTAGGGACTTTAAAATTTGTTTGTACATAGTATGTAATTTGGTACATGTATATGTCATAATAATACACTAAATTAAATACAAGTATCGTAATCAAGAAATTTATGTTGCGATTCAGTGTCACTTTGATCAATTAATGTCATCAAAATCATCAAACTTGGGATACCTGCACTGAGTATTTATATATACAGTCTCTCAATCAGAATTACAAATGGATCACTAATTTTATTGATCTTTTCAGGATTGGATATTGCTTCTGTAGTATCAGTTTACTGCTGCAATACTGCTGATACTACTTGTTAGCCTCCTCTGTTTCTCTCTGTCTGATTCCAGTCTGCTAATGTGTAGGCAAATCCAGCTTCCATTTTAATACTTTAGCAAACTCATAATCAGTAGTGCTGGTACATACAATACACTAGCACTAGCATACACTGGACCAGGTGTGTGACCATGTGGTAAACCATTGGCGCATGCGTGTGCCATGGGTAATACTTGCGTTGGTTAAAATAGTGTAATTTTATTCATGCGCCTAGGCTATATACCACACATGAATAAGATGCACGCAAATATTTCTTGATTTACAGTAATTATAGCAAGTTATAGACTTGCATAGTAACTACCGTCTTTCCCAAATGGCCTTTTTCTCATAGCTGATCACATAGCATGTTGCTGATAAAGCACACAGTGATGCATACAGGACTAGGATAATGGAGGGTCAAACTCACTTCCTCTCTCTATAGATGAAGTTAAACAGCAGACATCCGATGGCAAATGCTATCCCTGTTGTTGTCAGAATATAAAATACAACAACCAGTCCAATTTGGTGTGTATGGATGACAACTGCCGGGCTACCATCCAATGGAAGTCCATCTATATGACATAATTGTGGTAGTAACACAGTAAGGCCACACCAATTAAATAAGTTGTTGCACGGATTCGCTCGCTCCAATTTTTGGGCAAACAGAAAAAAAAAATCTAATTAAGTTGGGTGGAGCTTATGTACAGTAGAGTGGTTTTTGTATTCTATCTTGATTTCCTGGTCCTAGATAGTCAAATTAGTCTGTCTTAATTAGATTGTGGTCTATAACCACACCCAATTAATTGCTTTTTTTTCTTTTTTTTTTCGATCGCTTGCTCCAATTTTTACTTCACAATATCCGAGCAACAACAAATTAAATTGGTCTGGCCTAATACATTAATAATAATATTATTATTATTATGCACCTATAGATCTAGAGAGAGTATTTACCGGGAAAGACTTCATTGTCGTTGAATCCAGATTCAAAAACAAACGTATAGTTGGCAGTTCTGTCCAGATAAGCAAATCTTTCTCTTGTGATGTTACCATTTTCTAGAGATTTAGCATTAATTTTGTAATAATATTATATATAGCACGAATAGCTACATACCATCCAACAGATACTGGCGTAGTCTAAGTCGATGGTGGATAATTGTTCCATTATCATCAAACAAAATGCGACCCTGCATGCACATCAATAATATTATTATCGGTATTGTATTAACTTTTTCCACAGTACAATTTCAATGTATGGTATATATGAACTAACCGAGACTCCAGAAAAATTCGTCTGTTGCATATTCCACTGAATGAGGCAGCCCATTCTCTCGTTTGTGTAGTCAAAATCCTCCAGAGGCACCAGTGAGCCTGGTACATTGTCACACCCTGTTTCACTGATATCACCACTCCTAACCATCGACAGTGTATTGTTCAGTGCTAGTGCAACCACCCATACGACATCATACGCTCTGATGCTGGCGTCCACAACATCAAACCCTCCCCCTATGGCTCTCCTTGTGTACTCGTTTTCAAATTCCTCAGGAGTCTGTATGTTCATTATGACATCATGTAATACATTTATTCTCGCCGCATAGTGTAGACGTAGGAGGGTTGCTGCTATCGTTTGGCGATTTTTGTCCATCAGTCTGTCGCAACCCTCTTTTGTAATGATCATAAGGGTTGTACGCATTCTAGGTATACGTGGCATAAAGAAAGTGGTCATGTTAAGTCCTGCAGCTGTTGCAACTTGCCAGTCTGTGTTTACATGGCACCTACCTCAACTACATGAGTGATTACCGTCATCAAGTTTGTGCTTTGCTGGTCAGTTGTCAATGTAGTGACAGCATAAACAGGCGCGCAGTGGCTCTCAAGTGCATAATTCAGCTTTCAGTTTATAGTGACATAGCCAGGTGCAACTCTTAGATCACTGAGTCAGCCTCTGAAGAGAACAGTACCAGAACCCTGTTTAGGTGCAGGGTATGAGTTACTGTACCAGAACCTAGCTATACGCATGTAGTTCAATACTCCTGATATTGAACATGCATAATAATAGTTATCTGACAGTAGCTAATTGGGGTGCATGAGGTGCACAGTCAAATGCACCCCAACTAATGCCAGATAACTATTTTGTTAGTAGTTGACCTCTGTTCATCATTGGCCTACTTTATGATGACCCAACCCCTTCCCATGGCTGGCAAATTACCTATAAAAATTTTGGTTGCTAGTATTATACACAGTGAGCCATCATGCAAGCATTTAGTGGTGAGGGTTCTGCACTCCTGTGCATTCATTATTATGAGAAATAGGGTTATTTGGGGAAGGAGTGTAGCCATTCTTAATTATTATATCCACATACAATTAATGTCGACGTCATAATAGACAATCATCATTGAAAACAGAATCCAATCCCAGTATGAGAAATGGCATCACTTGTATGGCGACATCAATGTATATAGCCATTTGTATATCCACAAAATTAATGGATTATGCATAGTATTACATACTTATAGTTTTAATTCGTCGAGATGGTCACAAACTTAAGACTTTAATGTACAGTGTCACATGTACCTACAACAAAATTCAAGATTATTAGTCTGCATGCAGTTTTCACTTACAATTCCAGCATCTGTTAGTGCACTGCTGTCATCAGCAGCAGGGTATCGTCTCAAAGATATCATTCTGTTCAAGAAATCCCGCACCTGATCAACGTCACAATCAACGGTTTTCCACCATCCACGTGGGTACCAGTCATATGCTATCCATACATACTTGGGATAAGTAAATCCCCTCTTGGCAGCCTGTAATAATCATGTATGTCATGAAGTGTGACATTGTGTTAGAGAAATCTGCATAACTGCATGAAATTAGTATTAAATTTTATTCCCAACAATTAATGCTCTAGGTTTGATTCTGAAGCAATTGTTATTCCCATTAGTAGCTATAGCTATCTATTTAATATATATACCGTATATTATACCTCACAAATGATCTTTCTAGCAGGTGGTGTATAACTGTTGATGAAAAAGATGCGATAATCTTCGTTCTCCAGCTGCAATTGAAGTATTGTTACAACTGAGCTAAAAGAGCCTTGGCATGTCCTTACAAACAAGTCATTGACTGTTTCTGTTGGATCATCTTGAGTTTTGAAGAGACGAGTAGCCACTGTAATGCCAGCTGATTTTAGCTCCGTTTGATAATTTGACTCCGCCTAACATGAGGCAGACATGCATATATTATGTTATAATAATAATAACCTATGACACGGAGGTATGCAGTTTGAGCATCAGATTAGTACTGGCATGACCATTATGACACCCATGCACACATGCATACCAATAATCAATGTGATTCAACTAAAATTACCATACTTAATTGCTGAGATTCCATGACTCTGGTTAATAAAATGACATTTATTGGCTACAACAAGTAGCTAATTGTAAACCATTAATTTTGATACATAGTCAAGGGGGTAAAGCAGTTCCAATTCTGCTGCTCGGCTCCTTCTCTGTCCTTACCACTAGCTTCTTTATTAGCTATTATAGGCTATGTAAATGAATACCTCTCAATCATGGCAGCATTTAGCCTCGTCCCCAGCCCACTTCCACGTTTTCAATGTTGCACGTGGGAGTGGGCTGGGGATGAGGCTAGGTAGCATTAAGTACCAAGTCATTTTTCATACAACAGATTATGCAGATAATATTGCTACTCAAATTGCTATTAGAGCACATGCCAATCACACCTGAACAATAATGGGCGTATCCATGTGCTTACAAATTGGTTATCAATAAACACGTCCTGTACATAAGATTGGCTTGGCTTTGAGTCCCTTTGTGATATTCTAGCAGCACCATAGTTAATAAATGCTATGAATGCAGTTTCTTTAGCAAGTCTGCATGGATAAGCCGAAATTGTTTACAGCTGCGGTATTTGTGTACTAGTAACTTGAGCTACCACTCCCAGTACAGAATAACGAGCCTACACAGTTCATGCAACTGATCTGAACTTCAGTAGGAGTGCCTTTTACCAATAACATAATGTGAAGACAGAGACTCAGAGAGAGAGAGAGAGAGAGAGAGAGAGAGAGAGAGAGAGAGAGAGAGAGAGAGAGAGAGAGAGAGAGAGAGAGAGAGAGAGAGAGAGAGAGAGAGAGAGAGAGAGAGAGAGAGAGAGAGAGAGAGAGAGAGAGAGAGAGAGAGAGTGAGAGAGAGAGAGAGAGAGAGGAGAGCGGTATCATACCCCTCTAAATAGAGACTCATCCTGAGTTAGTATTGCAATCCTTTTCCAATGAAAGTGAACCATTGTTGCACGAAGGCCTGGAGATACAATTGCATATGTTGGGCTGTTTCGAAAATATCTGAGAAATCGAGTTCTATCACTGAGTGCTACCAGTCCGGATGCAAAGGATATCTGCATAATTAATCAGGAGATATAATATTATGCATACGTTATAATTGAGTCTATTTTATCCCAGAAACTATAAGATAATTCACAGCATTAATTTAATCATTAAAATTAATATTCAGTAATAACAATTACAATTTGTTGGATGCATGTTCCCCTTCATAGTGAGTGACTACGCAGCTCATCATGATAGCTATACGTAGTACAGTTAACGTTACTGTAACAGTTACATTAGTGAACTTTACTAGGCAGGCATTAAGGTATACCATGAATAATTAAGATAAATTATACTAATGCGCTCAGCAACTAATGTAATTATATAATACTGGCAGGCAAAGCTATACATAATTATACAACTGGACTTGTGTCGATAAAAAAAATTGCAAAAGCTAAAGTAGCATGTATACCTGTGAAATATTCCATCGATGACTGATTTCTGCAACGGGTTCAGTGGCAACTGAACAACCACAGCCGACCAGAGCTAGTTTCACTGGTTGGGACTGGATGCCATTGAAGAATTGATCCAATGATTCGCTCCGAAGACACTGCGTGTGAGAGATAATTTAATTTATGGCATTGTGCTCCAGTGTAGATCCATGGAGAATACATGCGCATGATGAATTTCAGAATCTGACTATAACAGAAAGAGAACCACTTCACTTAGTATAATGCCATTATTTAATAGCAGGATCTTCTCAGTGTTTAAACAATGTATACTTAGATATTATAGTCAATGATTCGACATCAACCATTCATGGATCAGTAATTGAGGTTGACTCAATAAACAGAGTGAGGCTCCAGCCATTCATGACTCACCAGACCTATGTGTATGACTATTATTAATAGCTCCAATTATAATATTGCTTCCCACTAGTATTATATTATGCAGCCATAATAATTATTATTATATACATTACTGCATATACTCTGGCTGAACAAGCTATAATAATTATACACTTAAACCAGGTACTAGTATAGTAGTACTATGCACACATGCAGTCATGGGTCTTTACAAGGTTATGCCAACTTTGCTCAACGTCATTTGAACAACTACATGTGGAGGAGGAGAAAGGGAGCTAGTATGTAATAGCCCGAAAGCTGTTTACTATTATAGATCATCAGACATATTTTGTAATGGAATATGATAACACCTTGTCAAGCTATAGTAGTTATGGAAGTGTACTTTGTACTTTTTGTACATAAGAGTATCCAGAGGTTAATACAAGAGCTATACCGTATACAGGTATAATATCTCCGTATCCCCTCTTGGCTACAGTTGTCGGACCAGAATAGCATCCACATCTCTATTGTAGAACGTTATTAAAATTATATTACACAAAGCTGGCCTTCATGATCATATATAACCCCCCACATTTCACTATAGTATTAATACATATATCATATTATATAATAATTACCGGCCATGACCAATAATTAATAGTAATGGATACCGGTACTATATAAACTCAATTAACCTTGGAGTCCTTGCTATGCATAAAATTCAATCAGCAGCTGTACACATGCACAATGAAACATAATAAACTATACTGCTGCAGTATACTAAGTCTTTCCTGTTTGAATTCCTCTGAGTTGATCCATGAACCCTTATTGATAGCCACTCATGTAAGTGCCTATACAAATCAGGCCAGCTGCTGCATTAATTAATCTTAGCTATCAGATTCTATATACATGGCATTGCATGATGGTCGCACATGTCGCATATCTGCATGCCACCTCATATTCAGTATTTATTATGTTTACTCTGAGTCTAGCAATCATGATGCACTGACTTATAATATGTATACTAACTGTACCATGGCATGACATGGTACCCAGGCTATTATTGGCGATAATAGTAGCTATGATGCATTTCCCTGATCAGCAGCTACAAAGTAAACCATCAAAATAATGTGCTTATTGGTAACGGTTTTGAGCTACAAGAAAGCCACATCACACTCCTGTACTGAGTATCCCCGAAGTACAGAAAGATTTATTTTGCCCAGTGAAGCTTACACTTACCATTGAATCTCTAATTTTATCATACATCAGGTTGTATCCAGATAGTATATCAGGATTACTGTTGATGTCTTCCAGTGCCATGTCTACTGCTGGTAAGGCTCCTGAAGAGTTGAAACCATGCTGTCCATAGGAAGCAATCATCATGAACGTCAAGTTAGTGTGGCCCTGGGAAGCTACTGAAACTCCCCTGAGGGTAAATATCACACAGGCAAACAGAAGAGGTGCTCCCATGGCGTAAATTACTTGAGAATCGAGCTCGACTGACTTATAAATAGAGTCGCTGCGTGAGTAGTCGAATTACTTCCGGAACGGATCCGGAGTGGGCGGTGCCTCGTTGTATGCATCAAAATTAATAGGCATGACATGCTAATACTTTCATGCTTCGACACATCCCTATAGTAGCAGTTTACTTTCTGAAACACCAATATTTATTTGTATTAATAAATCGTGAAATTGATGACAACGTCACAGAATCTGGAAATCAGCTTACAATAAAACTTGTCAACTGTTTCACTTTCTTTTAAAGCATTTGACATTAATAAAACTCAAGTATGCTTCTAGTCTTAACTTACATGCGCAGTGACCCTTTACCATACAAACATTGTATAGTTTAACATCACAAATTATTAAGGTACCATTTAATTGCGTGGGCGTGAGCGTCAGGAATGGCTAATTCAATTAGCGAATCGTGAAGGGGCGTGGCCGAAGAGGCCATACGAGTGCTTTTGGTCGAAGGTGGGCGTGTCCAGAATCGGCCAGGGATGATTATGCGCGTGTAATTAGCGACCGGAAGTGGCCCCTGAAGAAAAGGCCGGTAATTGCCCACATCAAAGCAAGATCAAAGCATTCTTTCTTAACTATTAACCGCAACGACAAAAAAAAAAAAAAAAAAAAAAAAAAAAAAAAGCTTATTAGGCCTAATTAAGCATGTGGGCGTGTTCCTGGCACTGTGTGGAGTGTGTGCGTGTGCGTTAATGCAGGTTTTATTGCTTCCGATTGGGCGTGGCTTCACGGGCCAGTGCTTGGATATCGGCGCCTGGGACTTGGCCTCGGCGATAGGTGGGCGTGTCCCGGAAGCGGTGGTGACCTTTGAACCCCGCGAGGAGGCTTTGGGGGCGTGGCAGGAGGTCAAAGGTGAGGCCATGTCTGTTAATGAGGCACTGTACGGCGGTGCGATCGAGGGGCCTGTACGGCTGGACGGAAGCTGACGATGGTTTGAAGCGGATGTGGTTGCGATGACGTGTTGTTACTCCGCCCACACAGGAAATGAGGTGAGCTCTTGCGTGGGCGGTGTGGCAGAACGGCCTCCAAGTGTTTGTGTGTGTTTTGGCCTTGAGGAAGCTGTGTGTTTTAATTGGGATTGATTGTGGGCTTCCGGTGGACATCCGGTGGTTAGTAGGCACTTGATTGAGAATGGTGGTCCTTGGGGAACAGGGTGGGGCTGTTTTGGGCGTGGCCTGGCCCCTCCCTTCCGGCTCGGCTTCCGGTCCATGGAGGATATTAAATGAACACTTCCGGCTCTAGCAGCCACACCCCTGAGACCTGTGCAATTAAAAGGGCGTGGTTACACAACATGCACCTCACTAATGACTTTGATGTGGTTTAGGTGTCATATCCCCCACCTCACGCCCACGCAATTTAATGGTACCTTAAACATACTATCATTCCGCAAATCAAAATCTAATGCTATATATACCTAGTCTCGTGCCCAGCCCCCTTCATGCACGCGCGAGAAAGGGTCTGGTCAAAAGGGTCGCACTTCCTTGTCCTCGAGGTACGTATATTGCGGCCCAATCAGGTTGCAGAACCATGGTCACATGACATTAGTGGAATGTAATTATGCGTGATCCGTACGTACGCGCGTGCGCTCGATCTTTGCACACGGTACGGAAGTGGCGGTTAGTTTCTATTGTACGCACACCTGAATTGCCAATTATTGCATTCCAATCGGACGCGTAAGTGCGACCCTTTTGACCAGACCCTTTCTCGCGCGTGCATGAAGGGGGCTGGGCACGAGACTAATATATACCATGTATAACTGCATGCATGTATGCAGTACAATAATTAATTAGTCATTCTTGTTAATTTCACCATTGCACCATGACCCTAAATTTAATGGATAAGATGAAAATTAATGTTCGTTATCACACAAAATATTAACTGACACACATGACATGTATGAGCAGACTATTATACCTTCATCATTTCTATTTGATCTCTCAGTTGAACTATTGTGTCATCTCTCTCCTTGAGCATCCTCTGTAGGGATGTCACTTTGCTTTCCAGATCAGAATCTGCCTTGAATGTCGTCACTTTGGTTCCCGCTTTTCCATCCATTGAAGATTCACGACAGCTCTTCTCCAAAACACTATCTCCATCGGGATCTTTGTACAGTAACACCATCTGCCATATCAGTTCCAAAGATTAATTTAAAATCACCCATACAATAATAGTATACAGATTAATACAATGTAGCTATGTAGCAATCGATATAATTATTATCAACCTCTTAGCTACAGATGTTATGAAAACAGATGATGCCCAGCACCCTGATTGACGGATTCTAAACCGTCCTTATTATAGGATTCTTCAATAGACCTCCATATCCCACTGTACCTGTGTGGGTCCAATGGCTACACTAGCAGCTAATTTTTGGGCAGCAGTAAACTGAACGACCACAGTGCTCAGCCAAGTACAGTGGCCTATGGTGGCCAACTTGAATAGTTTTTTTGTAATCCTTGGCATGCTGGAATTTGATCTAACGCAGTAGTACCGAGGATCACCACCCTCGTTTTATGACCCTCAGTGCTGGTCCTACCATAGATCTATGATTCTACCATTGTTCTGTAGAGTAAGGGTTATATTATTCAACTAGAGCTCTATAGAGCACATACCCCGCGCGCTGCAGCGTCGATCTCGAACTCTCTAGCTATGCATCCCACCTATATAGTACCTGTAGGCTGTTGCCGACCTTTACCTACATAATATTGTGCCAGGTTATGCGCATGAGCAGAAAGCATATGGTGGGTAGTGTTAATAGGCGTGGCCAACAAAATGCAGTATTTGCGACGCTCATGGACCTTGCCAAACGATTCGAAGCACAATGAAGCCAGTTTTTCGACGATATCGACGGGTAAGTTGTATTTACGATTCGCTCAGATGCCTAGATCTCCAGATCTGGCGATTTTTGTGCTAACGACAGACGACAGACGACAGACGACAGACGACAGACGACAGACGACAGACAAAACCGATCACATTACCCCTTGCGCATGCGCGCGGGGTAATAAGGGTCACCAGTGTCGTTCTACAACCCTCTACATTGGTTCTACCATTGAACATGTATCTACTGTAGAGTGAGTATCATCAAACAACGGTGTCAACGGTGTTCTACGACCCTCTGTGTTGGTTCTACCATGGTTCTACCGTTGTAGCTACACTGTAGAGTGAGTGTCATCAAACAAGGCCGTCCAATGAGGGTCACCACTCTCGGTGCTGGTTGGAATTGGAGCTACCTCTGTCACAGTGTATACTGAGACTGAGGGTCGTCCAACGAGGTTAGTCCCTCGTTATCACTTAGCCTCATCCCCAGGCCTTCTGGAAACTAGAGCTCTGTAGAGCACATACCCCGCGCGCTCTGTAGCCACTGTAGCGTAGTACTGCAACACTCTGCAGCAGAACTGTTTCATGACCTGACGACCCTTTCCAACACTGAGCTTGAGCATGCGCAGTCGCATCAGCATGCTAAAAGAGTGGGTGTGGTTGATAAACCACAGGCATGCTGAACAGAAAATGCACGATTTGTAGCCCTAGTAAGCCTTTTTGAGCAATTCGAAGCCCGTACAAATCAGTTTTTTTATCGATATCTATCGATTGGATGTGCTTATAGTACGCACAGACGCCTAGAACTCGAGATCTGGCGATTTTCGTGCCGACAACAACAACGACAGACGGACAAACCGATTGCTTTACCCCTTGCGCATGCGCGCGGGGTAACTATGTGTAGCTAATGACAAGTGCTTTAGAATTATAGAGATTCAAACCTGTTTACAATAGGATGTAATGTCAGTGTGAACAAAGAAGCGCTAATGAAGAGCAATTACATGTCCAAGTGTCATTCCGTTTCAGCAGGAAATGAGCAAAAAAAAAAAAAATTAAAAAAAAAAAAAAAAAAAAAAAAAAAAAAAATGGCTGAAAACAACATCAGAGTTGTAGTTTTAGAAAGTGATTTTGCTGGCCTCAGTGCTGTTGGATTTCCCCTTGCACTAAGTTTTCAGCTACAGCAAAATGCTCTGAGACTCTCTGAAGCCATGTGGACAGCCAAGTCCACAGATAGTGGATTCTCTATAAGCTTCTTTTGGCCCAGGGGCAACTCACAGCAGCAAGGTGTTAAGAAACGGAGAAGGAGGAAGAGTAAGGTTAGATCTAAGTTAGGTGGTGTCAATGAGCAGTCAGGGAACAGAGTTGATGTTGCAACAATGACAAATTCTGAGGATGCTCCATCTAATGCCCACCATATTGGCCCTGAACAGAGTTCTGTGACTGAGGATGCTCCATCTAATGCCCACCATGTTGGCCCTGAACAGAGTTCTGTGACTCCTGTCAAAGACTCTATTGACTTTATTGGTGACACAGGAAGCAACAGTCAGGCCTGTACACCTCAACAAGATGAGCAGAGTAAGCCACTCAGCCTCAACCTGTGTTCAAATGTCCAATATGACAAGAGGGATGAAGTGCACGGGGTCACCTACTGCACTGAAGAAGGCGAAGAAGGCTGGACTCCCGTGAGAGGAAGACGCAGAGCCAAGAGAACTATTCCACTACACCTTGTACGGCGCAGAGCACCTCCTCATGTTAAAAGTACCTTAGTGTCATCTAGCGATTCTGAAACAGACAGCGACTCCTCTGGTGCCAGTTTGACAATCCCAGACCATGCAACAGTCAATTTCTCAATTGTTGATGGGAAGCCTGGCCTCCACGTGTGCACAAGGAGCACCAGAACCTGGACCCCTATTGCAGCTCGCACAAGAGCCAAACTGAAGTCTTAACTGTAGTATACATATAATTAGTAGGGTGCATACCACGTATTAGCATAGAAGCTATTGTATGTATCCTTGCGTCTAGATGCAAAACTGTTATAGAAAAAAAAAAAAAAAAAAAAAAAAAAAATATAGGTTTGAATGGTATACAGTATGACATGGATTCCAGTTGTAGTACTATCAGCTGCAGAAGCACTGCTGTGTAGTGAGCTGGCCTTGAACATCAAGTTGAGTCCAACTTGCATTATATAAATCGCAAGAGAAATTACATCTTATCGACTCTCCAATTGAAATTAAGTTTTATCATTCCATTAAGTCTTCGAAATTGGTTGTGCAGAGGAGAGATGAAGTCACTCTTATTAGTGATGCTAGCATTACCTGCCTTCATTCTAAGCAGCAATGCTCACTCAATAAAGAGAACGGTAAGTTATCATTCACTCTTAGTCTAGATCAGCAGTTTCCCTACTAGCTACAGCTTATATTCAAACTCGCCATACACTACTGAAATTTGCATCACCTTCACATTTTATAATCATAATAATTTAATTTGTTTCTCCCGCTTTATATAGGTTTATTGTATGTTATTGCATCACAGAAATTATTGTGTGCATAACAAGTTTTTAAGATAAAAATTAATAGTTGGCAATGCGTGCATCAAGCTCAAATCATGTATGTAGGGTTTGGCACTGGTGATGGGTCGAGATCCTATCCTTGATGAATTTAACATCAGGTACAATCCAGATGATCTACTCTGGACAGTGCCCGTCTATGAAGCTGGTTTTTACAGCTGTGGTGTTTGTATACTAGTTGAGTAACTTGAGCTACCACTCACAGTATAGAACAACGAGCCTACACAGTTCATGTGTCTGATCTGAACTTCAGCAGGAGTGACTTTTATCCACAATGTCATGGCATACTATAACTCTAAATGGAATGCTCTCCCAGAAAGATCAAATATGAGAGAGACAGAGGGAGAGACTGAGAGGGAGAGAGAGAGAGCAAGAGGGAGGGAGGGGGAGAGAGAGGGACGCATCATACCCCTTTAAATAGAAACTCGTCCTGACTTAGTATTGCAATCCTTTTCCGATGAAAGTGAACCATTGTTGCACAAAGGCCTGGAGATACAATTGCAAAAGTTGGGCTATTTCGAAAATATCTGAGAAACTGAGTTCTATCACTGAGTGCTGCCAGTCCAGATGCAAAGGATATCTGCGTAATTATTATAATTTTGATACTAATCAGTAGATATATGCATACATTGTTGAGTCTCACAAGCACACAATAATCATGCATTACTATATTATTATACTCCATTTTACCTATACTTGCTGCACATAATGATTATTATTTATCGCATGTGTGTGCACTACGCAATAACCTTTTATTAATCTTTTTATGTGCACAGGCAATATATATATGTAGCTTTGCCTGTCAGTACGTATTATCAGTTGCTGAGCACATTAGTATTATCTCATGGTATACCTTATATGCCTGCCCAGTAAGTCCACTACAGAATCTCTACTAGCTGTGATGAGCTTCAGCTGTATACCTGTGAAATATTCCATTGATGACTGATTTCTGCAACAGGTTCGGTGGCAACTGAACAGCCACAACCAATCAGAGCTAGTTTCACTGGTTGGGACTGGATGCCATTGAAGAATTAATCCAATGATTCACTTCGAAGACACTGTGTATGAGAGATAATTCAATTTATAGCATTATGCTCCAGTGTAGATCCAGAATAATATGTGCGCATGGTGAATTTCTGACTATAATATTAACAAAGAGAGGACCACTTCACTTAGAACAATGCCATTATTATTTTATTGATCTTCTCGGTGTTTTATAACATTGTGTACTTAGGTATAATAATCAACTATACTATTCATGGACTTATCAGTAATTGAGGTTGACTCAATAAACAGAGTAGAGTGAGGATCCAGCCATGCATTCACGACTCACCAGACCCATGTGTATGACTAATAGCTCTAACATTGCTTCCCACTTAGTCTAGTATTATACGCAGCCATAATAATATTATAATCACATAATACATTACTACATACATACTCTGGCTGAACAAGCTATAATTATACACTTAAAACTAGGTACTAGTGACTAAGTGTAATAGTACAGTAACATGCAGTCATGGGTCTATACAAGATTATAATAATGTAAAGAGCTGTTCACACTCCTCTTTACTTAGTAATATGTAATCCAATGTTTATTGATAGACAACAGATCGAAATCTCCAATCAAAAAAAATGACACACAACTCAAACTCAAGATCTGATCAGACCCACGTGATCAGAACGTTCTGGAAGATGACATAAGAATAATATACCAACACGCATGCTCAGATACACAACATAACCAATTTAAGTGATTGCACAACTCAAGTAAAATACATCGGCCTATACATTACATTATAGTCAAGTTAGTTCAGTATATAAATGCACGCATTACACAACTCCCCCTTTTGCGAGAATGTGTCCCACATTCAGCTGTACTCTTGGCTGAATCGGTTGGGAGGTTGACGAGCTCGCTGGGGGTAGCGTCGACTAGTGTTTTGAACTTCTCCCTGAGGTTCAGGTGCTGGATCTGCATTAAGTTCTGGGGGTGATGGCAGGGCTGGTGTGTCGCTATCCTCCTCTGCCAATTCCAGCTGTGAGCCAAAATAGTGACGCTTCGGCTCTTCTCCTTGCATGTGCCCGTCGGATGGGCGTGGTTCCTGCTGCTGGGGTTGTCTGTCACTGACCGTGCCTCTGAAGGGCTTCAGCCGATTGAAATGAATGACCAATCTGCGACGCCGATTTGTGACTTCCTGCACTCGGTAGGTGACATCAGATAGCTTCTTCACCACCACGAAAGGCCCCTTCCAAGGTCGATAAAGCTTCTTTGACTTCCCTCGTGGTGTCTGTGGAAAGAGAACCCACACGAAATCTCCAACCTTGTACGGGTTGCCATGTACTTTCTGATTGTACAGGTCCGACTGGTGCTTCAACTGTCGAGTTGTCTTGGTCCTTACTTTTTCGTAGGCCTCACCCATGGCTGTCTTTAGTGTTGCCGCATACTGTGAGGGTGGCAGAGGGTCCGGCTCTGGTGTTCCATACAGCAAGTCCACTGGCAATTTGGCCTGTCGTCCGAACATAAGGAAAAATGGAGTGAAACCAGTAGTGGGGTGGACACTCGTATTATATGCCATACAAATCTTCTGGATAAATTCGTCCCAGTTCTCCGGATGATCAGAAACTGAAGTGGCCAAGCTCTGCAGCAACGTTCGGTTCCAGCGTTCGACCAGACCATCGCACTGCGGGTGGTAGGGCGTTGTTCGGGATTTCTGGATCCCCATTATTTTACAGACTTCGGCTAGCAACTGGGATTCGAACTGGCGACCCTGATCAGAAAGAAGTTGCTCTGGGGGGGAGAACCGGCAGAACATTTCATCCACAAGCTTTTTCGCCACCACAGCCGCCTCTTGACATGGAATCGGGTAAGCTTCCACCCAACGAGTGAAATAATCTGCTGCCACTAGAACATAGGAGTTCCCTGATGTGGATTCCGGAAAGGGTCCCACAATATCTGTAGCTACCAGTTGCATGGGATGTCCCACTTGGATACCGACCAATGGAGCTCGGGGCTTTGGAATAGGTGTCTTCCTCTGTGCACAGGGTTCACAAGAATGACACCAGTTTCGGACATCAGTTGCATGTCCTGGCCAGTAGAACCGTTCCTTCAACTTCTGTAGGATTTTCTTCTCTCCCAAATGAGCTCCCAGTGGTCCATCGTGCAGGTGGTGCAAAATCTCTTTCCTCTGTTTCTTTGGAACGACCCACTGACACACCTCAGTCTGTCCTTCCTCGTCTTCAAAACGGCGCTTAAGCACACCATTTGCCACTACCAGTTGGTCCCAGATCTGTACCAATTTTCGGACCTCTGTGCTCTTGGCTTTGACGACGTCGTCTGCAGGCCGGGTGTCCGATTCCTTTGCTTCCAGAACGAATTTGATATCAGAATCATCCAGTTGTAGCTGTCGCAGCTTGGCAGGGGTTCCATCCCCAACCGGAGAGGCGTCCATGACGACGGGGCTAACGGTAGCCATACTGTTCTCCTCTGGGTCAACCGATGGTTGCGGAACAAACAAGTCCTCATCAATCCGTCCACACTGATCACATGGCCGCCGTGACATGGCATCGGCATTGGTGTGTTTCTTCCCGGGGCGATGCAAAATCCGAAAGTGGAATTCCTGCAGTTTCTCCAACCACCTGGCCAACTGTCCCTCTGGCTCCTTGAATGACTGCAGCCACGACAGAGAGCCGTGGTCGGTTCTCAGAGTAAACTCGCGACCCAGTAGGTACGGCCGAAACTGTTGCGTGAACACGACGACTGCCAGCAATTCCCGACGGGTTACACAGTACCGACGTTCCGACTTGCTCAGCGTGCGGCTGGCAAACGCAATGACGTGTTCCTGACCCTGTTCATCAAGCTGGGAGAGCACACCACCAATGCCGGTGTTGCTGGCGTCGGTGTCCAGGATAAAAGGCTTTGTGAAGTCCGGAAAGGCCAGGACTGGGGCCGTGCACAGTTTGTGGCGTAACTCGGCAAAAGCTGCTTGGCACTCTACAGTCCATTCAAAAGTTGCAGTCTTCTCAGTTAGTCGGTGTAATGGCTTTGCGATACTTGCAAAATTGCGAACAAATCGGCGATAGTAACTTGCCAGACCGAGGAATTTTTGTACATCCTTGACTGATTGGGGCACAGGCCAGTGGGCAACCTGGTTGATTTTCGTAGGGTCAGTAGCTACTCCCTTCCGAGAGACTTCATGTCCAAGGTAGTACACTCGCTCTTGGAGAAAAGCGCACTTGCTCGGCTTGAGCTTCAGCCCCGCTCCCCTCACTCGTCCAAAGACGTCTCGCAGATTGCAAAGGTGCTCGTCAAAGGTACGTCCCACTACAATCACGTCATCAATGTAGACCAGGCACTGCGACATCTGCAGACCAGATAGCACCAGGTCCATCAACCTCTGAAATGTAGCAGGGCCATTACATAATCCAAATGGTAAAACATTAAACTCATACAACCCGTAGGGCGTGCAAAAGGCAGTTTTTTCCCTATCTTTCTCCCCCACTTCTACCTGCCAATATCCACTCACCATATCCAGAGTGGAGAACCAGCAAGCACCTGACAGGGTGTCCAAGGTGTCATCGATCCGAGGGATGGGATATGCGTCCTTCCGGGTGACGGCATTTAGCTTACGGTAGTCTACGCAAAATCGATGACTGCCATCTCGTTTTCGCACCAGCACGATAGGCGAAGCCCAGGGGCTATTGGATGGTCGAATTACATCCTTCTTCTCCATATCGGCAAGTAGGTCTTTGACTTCTGCCTTCTGACACACGGGTACTCTGCGGACAGGCTGCCTGATGGGTGGGGCACTACCTGTATCAATGTTGTGCGTGATTCGGTCAGTACGACCCAGTTCACCCTCATCGGCAAAGATGTCTGCAAACTCGATCAGTAGTTGAAGAAGCTGTTCCTTCTGCTCAGCCCCAAGATCGCTCGCACACTTCTCCATCATCTTGCTGAGTGCTTGTCGCTTTGTCCGTGATACTTCTCTTGCCTCAGGTTGCACAGCCAGAATGGGTTGACGGGGTTCGTCGTTAACCCCTTCCACCGTAGCTATCTTGGTACCTTTGTACACCACCCGGCTGTCTGGACTGGGGTTGAGCACTCTGACTGGCACCTGGTCACAGGTAGAGTTTACCAGTCCATTAGCGATCTTTACAGGCAACTGCTTCGTTCTGCATTCCTGCAATAGCCACGTCTGACCCCGTACCTTCCCATTGACTCTAGCCATGGTTTCCAGCATACTGAACGGAGGGATAGTCAATGTTTCGTCGATGGTTACTCGTGCTTGGAGGAGTTCCGGATCAGGTGAAGAGTCGTACAGGGAGACAGCTACTCCTCGCTCCAGAAAGGTAAGCTTGTGATCTGCCATCTCCAAGGTGCAATTATTTGCCTCCAGAAAGTCCAGTCCGAGTATAGCCTCTGAGGTCAAGGAGCGGGCCACCAACACGGGGCAGTGAAAAGTCTCACCAGCAAACTTTAACTCGACATTTGAGACCCCACAAATGTGGAGTGGGGTACCCTCAACCCCAACCAGACGACGTCCCGTCCATGGCTCCAGGGAACACTCCCCACGGTGGGTTTTCTCCCAGAGGGTCTCGTCCAGTACAGTGATGGATGCACCGGTATCCACGACAAAGGTAGTGGGAACCCCGTTTACTGTCCCCGATAAGCGGTAGGAGTGAGTCACAGGGAGTAAGGACATAGGCTCTCTGTCTGCTCCGGAGGGTAACGGTTGCGACGCACATCCTCGAGCATAGTGCCCTTCTCGATGGCACTTTCGGCATACAATTACTGGCCTCTGGCCAGAGCTTCCCCTTGGTGCAGCTGGGGGTCCCTTGGGCGGCTCCTGTGCTTTGGCTTCCAGCTTTTCCAAGCGTTCCATCACCTTGTCCAAGGCACCCAGCAGGGCCGTCTGCTGATTCTGTATGGCCGCAATGACGGACTCTGCTGCTGGCTCTGGCTCCACCTGAGCAATTCGGCTCGGTTTTGGCTGCAGATAGGACTCCATCTCAATTGTGCCACTTACAGCTTCCATTACGGTCTTGGGCTGCCTCTGTCTCACGCTGAATGCAATTTGAGGATTGTCAATTTGTCCAAGATAGTGATTAAGAGCTAGACATTCCCTAGCCTTCTCTTCCAAGTCTGGATACGCTTTGTCACATAGCAGCTTCACTGCATCAGCAAATTCGGCCCAGCCTTCTGTTTTCGTCTTTTTACGAGCCTGGAATTGGGCCAGATGACGTTCTTTGAGAGCCTCGGGTTCGAAGCGCCCTTTCAACGCTTTCTTCAGCTCCACGTAGCTCTCCTTCGCTTCCGTAGGCAGGCGACCATACGCCGTCTGGGCTCCACCCACCAGCCGTACACGCAACCACAACAACTTCGCGGCCTCGTCCCACTTATTAATGGCGGCTACCGCCTCGAAGTGCTCAATCCACTCAGAGAACATACCGGTTCCTGAGAAAGGTTCGGGGGTGATTAGCGGTCGTTGAGAGGTCGGGGCAGTGGTAGCCGGGGTGCCTCCGTCGCCGGACTCAGTAGCCATACTCGAGCGTGGCAGTCTCTCACAGTCACGAAATTTAATTATCTCAGTTCACTCCCGGGCGTGATCCTGCCGACTACGCCAGTGTAAAGAGCTGTTCACACTCCTCTTTACTTAGTAATATGTAATCCAATGTTTATTGATAGACAACAGATCGAAATCTCCAATCAAAAAAATGACACACAACTCAAACTCAAGATCTGATCAGACCCACGTGATCAGAACGTTCTGGAAGATGACATAAGAATAATATACCAACACGCATGCTCAGATACACAACATAACCAATTTAAGTGATTGCACAACTCAAGTAAAATACATCGGCCTATACATTACATTATAGTCAAGTTAGTTCAGTATATAAATGCACGCATTACAATAATAATATTATATGCCAACTTTGCTCAACATCATTTGAATAGCTAGCTACACATGGAGGAGGAGAAGGGGAGCATTGTAATATAATAATCATGATAGCCTAAAAGCTGTTTACATGGTACCATGTATGTATGTCAGAGTGAGCTTTGTTTTGTCCATTACTGCAGACTGTGTGTGGTGATGCTGGTCAAAGATGCTTCCGAGTATGATACAGTGACAAGGGCATTCAGGGAGCTGAGTATGTCCAGTCATTCAAAGGGGCACATCAGTTTTGGCTATGTGGACGCTGCTAAACAAGAGGAATTTGTGAGAATGTTCGAAACAGTTCCTAACAGTCTCAGAATGTGTGAAGAAGGAAGCAAAGCCAGACCCGTAAGTGATTTGTAGAAGATGATAAATTAACAAGAGGTAGAGAGAGAGGGGTGGGGGGGGGGGGGGGGGGGAGGGGGCAGAGAGAGAAAAGGGAAGAGAGAGAGGAAGAGAGAGAGGGAGAGAGAAAGAGAGAAACGAATTCGCCATTATTATAGGTCATCATCCTCAAGAGACTCTCCGGCCAGCAGGTCAGGTTTGACTGGTATGACCAGTTCTGTGGGGCAGCTGGTGATACTGAAACACTGCTAAATCACATGCCAAATCAACTGAAGAGAACAGCCTTCATGTCTCACCTACTGGATGAGGAAGCTCCAGTAATTATGACTAGTTATGACTTGTGAATGATGCTAGTAACTAGTATAGGGATGGTTTGGTCGGCAGCTGAACAGGGTATATCAGTTCTACTATGATATGATGGATTTCAGCTCTGTGTTTGATCCGTAAGTTACACAATGGTGATGACCATTTCCTATTGATCTGACGAGCATTATCCAAGAATGTTCTAATCCAGGCAAATGCTGATGTCAGTTGGTGTGTTATTTGCTGGGACTATGCTGGTATGTTGTCTAGCATTCCTAGGTATACATGGCATAAGGAAGAGTGGTTATGTTAAGTCCTGCCCAGTGGAGTAGTAGTGTGCAGCTGTTGCAACTTGCCAGTCTGTGTTTACATGGCACCTACCTCAACTACATGACTGATTGCCATTCTGTGCTTTGCTGGTCAGTTGTCAATGCAGTGACAGTGTAAACAGGCTGTGGCTCTCAAGTGCATAATTCAGTTGAAGTATGTAACAGAGGCTTTCAGTTTATAAATAATAGTTAGACACTGTTTAGGAGGTTTCTACATGATTTAGAAGACAGAAGGGCTCTGTGTAGAATCCCGAGCGAAGCGAGGGTTCTACTGAGCCCTGAGGTCTTCTAAATCACGTAGAAACCGACTAAACAGTGTCTAACAACTTTAGATCCTAGCAACAATGCCCATAGGCTTGACATATAAATTGCTGCCTAGCAACAATCCTAACCATAGCCTGGCAACAATTTTTTACAGGGTTTATATGAAAAATTTACAGGTTTATATGAGCTTTTTACAGGTTTATATGAGAAGTAGATACACAGCAAAATATCCACGGGGTGTGACACTATTGTAAACGGGGCGTGACCGGACGTACGCCACGTGTTGCAGTGCAGCTTTTTGGGAGGCCAGTGCTTCACGTTTAATTCGTTCTGCTCACAGCCGTGTGTGCACGTTCAGATTGAAACTGCTGCATTAAATGGTGCTGACAGGTACGTAAATTTTACGCCGTTACACCAACTTACTGTACACTTTGCTTACATGTCTGTGTAGTCTAATGTTGCTGACGTGAATGTTGCCACCCCTGCTGTGCTACCCGTTCGAGAACGTGCTTATTACTGATACGTGAGTGCATTGAAACTTCTTAATACTGCACTGTGCATGCATGATAAGACAAAGGATACAACTAAGTAGTGATACAAAATGACATGGTATACATTAGTCCTGATGGGTACACTTCATACAGTATACATTCAGAAAAAAGAAATCGTTGGAATAGTCGTGTTTGACATGATAGCCATCAGGTATGGTGACGTTCTCACGCTCGACAATTGTCTTTCTGTTGGATGTAATTTTACAGTCATCTGTACATTCATGTACAATTGATACAGCTGACAAGATGGCGTTTGTGTTGATTGCTTTTATGTGCTGTGTTGGTGTCAAAAGGGGGCACTCTCTGTCGTTGACAATAGGGGTGTTGGAAGCATCTTTAATTTTCTTCATTTGTTGTACGTAAGCAAGGGAATTTGCATCTACTTTATTTGTCACACAACAGCTGAGAAATCCATATTCAATCTATTGTAGTGATAAGATCACTATGGATATGAAAAAATCATGATAGTTTAATTACCTCATTTGAGACAGACTGATAAGCCAGAAAATCCCCAACATGCACCAGATCACTCTCTTTGTCCACCACAGCACTGTGGATGGTGACTAAGTCATCCCAACCAATGCAGGTGCTCATCATGAAGCCTCTGGACCAAGCCTCTCTGCATGGAAAGGTCTCTCCATCAGCTGTGTGCACTTCCACAAAACGGAACAATTGTGAGGAATTTATGGTCTGTTTTAATAGGGAGCGGTCATGTATATAATACACTGATTATTAGTTGGTTATTGATCACCTTTCGGGGAGCACCAGGTTGGTGGATGGCTTTGGAGCTTCCGAGTTTGTGACGAGGTATGCCATAAATATGACTTTTAACCTCATTCATGGTTAAAAGGTGTTTCACTCCGTCCCCACACCTATATGGAGGTAATCATGCACTCCTATGCTACAGCATCCATGTGTAGTCACTAAGTGTACGTATGGTTTGATATAGCAGATATTCCAATTAATGCCATGAACTCACTACCAGTATTACCGTAGAATCCTGCAATTACGCCCCCCCCCCTCCGCATAAGCCCCCCTGCATTGTAATGGTTGTCATGCTGATTATAAGGATCCCGCGAATAAGCCCCCTTCCTACTTTTGCCCAATGCTAGCATGCGATATGTGCAAATGGGTTGGGGGGGGGGCGTAATTGCGGGACTCTACGTTATATCTAATAGGGGTTTATTTGCATTTGAATTGTTCAAGTTTCCTTGGCCAAAGGGATTCGGATAATTAAGGTTGGACTGTACTCACCAAATGCATGCATGTACATGTACATGTATGTCTTACATGGGGTATTCAATACTCTATTCCCTTACTCTTAAAAAGTATACCATAGTATCCCGCGATTTCTCCCCCTCCCCCTTTTTTGCATACTAGCATTGGAAGGTAAGGCTTCAGATAGCCAATTTTTAACTTCGCCAATACCAATGGAGAGCCATTTCGTTAAAGTTATCAATTATACGATATTTTCATTGGTTTATAGGCTCTAATATCTACGGGGGGGGTGTAATTGTGGGATTCTATGGTAGGAATATTTAATATACTTGATAGCACTCCCTGATGAATCACCGCCTCCTTCACATACAAGCAGTAGTTGTTCCAGCACTGCAAAGTTGGTGGTAATGTCTCTGCTGGAAGCTTGACGGTTGCTATGGAGATTGTGTTCCCTCATGACTCCATTGAAAGTCTCACACCTATAGTCATTGAAGGGGGCTTATCTTTGAGACAAAACTACCTATATACCATGCAGGGGGGCTTATACTGTATGTGAGGGGGTGTAATTGGTGGGATTCTACAGTATATGCATGTGTACCTTTCAGTATTATAAGCTGATGGTGGTCCAAAATCGATCATGTTTTGTGGCAGATGGAGCAAAAGATGAAACTTTGGTTTGTTCAGTCAAAGTTCACATGAATAATAAATGAGAGTTATATTCCAGTTTTTGTCCATAATTATTATACATATTATAGGTGTTTCAGGCAACATACTGCAAGGATTTTCATCCAAATCGTGTTGAAGTAGTAGATGCCGTGATAAAAGAGTTCATCCAGTGTGTACGGCAGTACAACAGTGGCCTTCCATGTGTGGGCGGAACACTATCCCGTAACCTTAACTAGCGTGTCGTGTATACTTCTTACTTTGCATAGTGATAGCCACATAGGTTTCTCCTGTTCCTCCAAGTAGTCCCATACAGCAAACAAAGAAATCTGAGCCAAAAGCTTAAAATCTCTGCCAAGAGCGGACTTGTAGTATCTGGTTATGCTGCCTGATAACTTTGTTGTGAAACCAGATGTTGGAAATGAATTAATCCTGGCAGCTACTTTCCTCTTCTGGTCTGGAGTGAGACGTTCCATAAGTTCACCAAATAGATACTTAAATGGTCCAAGTAATATGGTGTGAAGGCATTCAACTGGTGTACTCCTAATAATATACCTGCTCCTGACCAATCAGATAACAGTATTTGTTACAACTAGGATCTAAAGTGACATAGCGGTGAGGGTTCTGCACTCCTGTGCATTCATTATAAATTGCATGACTATGTATTCCCATAATTATACATTATTATCCTTATAGGTCACACCATCACCCTAAACATCACAGCTCTGGTGGACATAGACCAAGACAGCAGCGCAGCACTCCACCCTCACAACAAGGGTCCCCACAGAGGAGGAGAGCCCCTGTTCATTATCTAGACTCCAACACGTACGTGAATCTGGTCTAGGCCACCCCCAAAGGTTAACTCTCGGTGATACTGCTGCTCAATACACACGACTCTACCCACAGCAAGCACCTGGCCCAGAGCTTCTGGAGAACAATGAAAAGTTATACCACATCACACGTCAAAGTGTGCTTTCTCTGCTACAGAGCTTACCCCGAGATTCTGGGCAGCATTCTTTCTCGGTGCGAGGACATGAGCGATGAAGAAAGAGACAGTTGTGTCAACACAACTCTATCGGGAAAGGGTGTCACTGTTCTGGCCATTATTGGGGCAAAGAAGCAACTGTCAATATTTCCAGAAACTCTTGATGCAGGTCATCACAGAAATGGAGCTGTGGTGGGGGCCGGGGTGAGGAGTGTGGGAATGATACTGGGTAATTCCCTGGGATTTGACGTAGGGTGATGGAGAACAGTCACAGAACCAAGCACAGCCATCATCTCAAGGTGATAGAATATCAGAGTGTACTGGTCAAATGGAGGGTGCCCCCACTAATCACAAGGACACTGTGACGGCAGCTGCTTCCAGTGCTAGTGGAGGTGATGGTAGTGACCCTCGACTGGTGCAGATTAAGCGGCTTGGAATGAGGATGGAGAGATTCTTTGATGGATCTCTCCAACGCTATAGGGTCAAGGAGTGGCCTGACTGGAACACAGTGTCACACTAGTATTTTCTCAAATAATATTACTTCTACTGTTACTATTAACCAGAAAATTTACTTACTTTTTCATACTTCAGTATTCATGTACTTCCTGTATTTATTTATACATCCCTTCAGTATTATGTTTCTTATCGGTTAAAAATTAAAAGGTCACTTTTGTCATCCTTCAAAACTCTGAAATATAATATAGCTAGCTTGTAAACAGTATGACATTATTATAATCATACTAAACACTTTGAGGGGAGGAATTTCCCATGGCACCGGTTTCGCACAGTAACCAAAAAGCTAGCTAAAAAACAGATCTCGGAAAATTTTGCTGCCTGCACACATCAGAACTGAAATTTTTAATAATTCAACAAATTCACAAAAAGAAAAATTCGGTAGCTATTTACGAAAAAAAAAACATCACAAAAATACTTTTGAGCTTGTATGAGAAATAGCAACTGAAAACTTCTGATTTGGTTACGAAATCTCAATGTTATGGAGGCAGCATACAACGTTCAGTGAGTTCCTCACACCCAACGGTGGGTGATCGAAGTGCTTCGGCTAATGCTTCCCAAGTTGGTCTAGGGTCGACCGTCCTCAGCCAAGTAGTGAGCATGATTCGAAATCGATCATCAATATCCATATTATTTCGTTCAATAACGTCCAATGTTCCTGAATCGATATTCAGCTCCAAACCGATATTGTACCACTTTGCTCTGGCATCCCAAGCTGCCCTTTGCACCTCCTTGATATCAAGTTTTTTGGCTGCTGTATCACAAGCATAGGTACCACCAGAAGATGATGATTGCACAGTTGGTTCTCCTAGCCAAATCTTGTGTTTGTCAGTCAGTTCACTGAAGACTGATCGAGGATGGGTGGTGCAGGTCAAAAGTCCAGTCCTGGATATGACTGCTGGATGTAGAGTGGTAGATTTGTCATGCTTTGAGCAAAGAAAAGCCTCTTCTGGAATGGAATTATTATAATTTAGCTTGCTAGATGCTTTACGAATGCTGGTGAATATTTCTTCGCGAACTGATGGGCAAACTTCCTTGCAGACCTCGAGTGCCTGTTCTTCAGTGATATCCTCCGGAAATTCAATGCTGACAAGGAAGAATGTTGAGAAGGAATCAGTGATGGTGATGCATCCTGGATTGTTTCCGGGAACAGCAAATTGAACTCTGTTGCGTGAGAGTTGGACAGGGCTGTTGTCCTCCATGAGAAGCTCCCACTTGGCATCAGTGATGAGAGAGGCGAGGAGAAAGCAGTAGACTCCAAGCTTGGGACCATTTTTACCAAAGTAGAAAAGAAAAGCAGGAATGACTGAACTAGAAAGAAGTTTGACTTCCTCTGTCCCTAGAAGACATGGCATTAGGTATTTTCCTTTTCCAATTTCAGCTACAATCAGAAGCTTCTTAAAAAGAAGAATGAGATGCTCTCCTTCAAACAGACCTGGGACATAGCCAGAGCTGAAATTCGATAAAATCTCAGTAGTTACTATGCCACAGGTTTTGAATTTCTCAAGACTCCCACCCACCACTACCTGACTATCAAAATTTGCTTGTAACTCCACATCCTCAGCTGCTTTAGCTCGCAACTCTATGCTATAAACTACAAGCTCAGTTATCTTGTCAAGGAGAACTTGGGCATCGATAAACACTACATCTGGAAGGATATCTTTGTAGTACATGATGAGCTTGAGGTTGTGAAGGTACTGTAGCACGTCATCGAGTGACTCCCTTGTGAAGTGGTAGGCTGTGGCTTCCTTCAGACACTCGTCAATACTCAGTATAGCTTTTCGTTGATACTTTGCCAGTCGTTGGAAGGCATTTTCAAGTGAGAAGTATCGAAGAGGAATCTTCACCTTCGGTAGCTTCTGTAGCTCTTTGATCATCAATAGCCTCAAATCACCCATCATCCTACGATCGTCATTTCCAGGAGCTTTGGCATTAATAGCAAACAGCAGTGATTCCCCATTGTAGATGATGTTGTCCTTCATCTCTGGAGGGATGATGCTCTGAAGCTTTCGATTTTTCCCTTTCTTATCCTCATGCTGGCACTCATGTTTGAGATCCTTATGAGTGCCAACAAATATAATCTTTGGACACATATCTGGTTTACAGGTTGACTGTAAGACCCTCAAACAGTGGCGAAAGGTCTCCAGGTGTGTGAAGGGTGAATGGAATGGCTCTCCTATGCGGCTACCATTGATGTAGTATTCCACTAGTGGACGGCTGTCTAAGGACTCGTTAAGCTTCACTACAAGTACGCCAAACAAAGTGTTGGTGACAAAAGCAGGGAGGACTTCATGAAACATCGGCTGTCCTGCTGAATCCTTGACATCCATTAGATCCTTGTTGTGGAGTTGCTCTGATGTTTTTGACTTGGCTTGCATTCGACACTGTAGCTCTCGTTTCAGACCAAATTTAGCTACAGGAAGTGGACCCTTGACACTGATTTCCTTGGCTACTTGTGGTGCTGTTTCTGGTGAACTAGAATTTGAAGGTGCTTCTGGCATCTCAAGAGATGAAGTAGAGGGTGGAGTAACTGGTACTTTAGTACCAAGTGGTAGGGAAGCTGCAGTGGGAGCAATACTCGCAGGATACTTTTCGGCCGAATTCACTAGCATCTCTGAATAGTGGTCGTCGGTTATTCTGATGAAGTGAGCTGTGCCCCTCACTCCAAGCTTGAATTGGGCTACTGCTCTAATGGGCTTCTTTACACATGCAGTGCTCTCTCGTATCGCTGGAGGATCTTCTTCAAGAAGGGCAAGAAGTGTGTGGGTCTTTCCAGACCCACTAGGGCCCAGGAAGAAAGTGCTGCCATTTCGTATCCATACCGCTCCTTCCTTCATGGCAGCCTCAAAGTTGAGTCTCGTTCTTTCACTCACTGTAAAGCAGCACGACACTTATTAATATTTGTATGTATCAGGCTAGCTGTAATATTAGCATCAGCCATACCCTATTGTATTTAAACAACGAATAATCTCTAGGTTCATCTTCATGCCCTCCTCTCCATCTAAAATTCTTTCGAGGTAGACATACCCACACCCACACTCACCCTCACACACACACACACACCACACACATGCACGCACACACATAACAGTTGTTTCTTCTTGATTTAATTATCATACCAATCTGGTGTTATTTGTACACAAACTACTGTAGCTACAGTTGTAAAACTACCGTAGTGTCCCAGGTAAGTGCCCATTGGCACTTAAATATAGCTTGCTATTTTGGCTTGCCCGGATATAATTCAGTATGTTTGAATGTATAGAAGCTGCTACATTGACCCGTTGATATGCGGTACATGGGCGCTTACCCGGGAGTGGGTGCTTGCCTGGGACACTACAGTAGTGTAACTAGCTGCCCCTGCTATGTGTCAGTAATAATTACCCCACGCGCATGTGCAAGGGGGTAAAGTAATCGGTTATGTCGTCGTTGTCGTTGTCGTTGTCATTGTTGTCGTTGTTGTCGTTAGCACAAAAATTGCCATATCTCTAGATATAGGCGTCTAAGCGACTCGTAATCACAACAAATCAATCAAATTGGGCGAAAAACTGGCTTCAGTGTGCGTCAAATCGAGGGATACGGTCCACAAGCGTCATGAATATTGCCTTTTTGTTGGCCACCGTAGCCACGCTTATCAACAGTGCCCATCAATGCATATGCATACCAACTGTGCTTTCTGCTCATGCGCACAACTAAGTGGCCAAGCATATGACTGGTAAAGATCGTCAATATACAGTGACTGAAACCTAGAACCAATCATAATATAAGACAGCTATACTACCATTGTTACAAAAAATATAGGTAGAAATTCATATCTTCCTAGTGTGGGCTAGATCTAGGTGTAGAGAGCGCTTTTTCAAGTGTCACCGGAGCCCCCAGTAGGCTAAGCAGCACTGATTTCTATTTCTCTAAAGTTACAAAATGCACTGAAAGTAAATAGATTGCACAATATGCGCGCAGGGTATGTGCTCTACAGAGCTCTAGTTATTTAGGGTTCACCCCTCAACTCAGATGATTTTTCCTTGTTTGTGGTACTGTGTGTAAGCCATACTATGTGTAGCAACCATAAAAATGCAACATCATCAAACAATCATAATTGGATATTTTAGAGTAAAATAATAACATGGATGCCTTTGAAAAAAAACAATTCTTATTAAGTCAAACAGCCATGCTCATCACATGGATATCATGACATGTAAACTATAACTAGAATGTAGATGTCACCTGCAAACTGTGGCTTGGATTTTAGGTAAGGGGGTACACTGCCCCTTTTACTTAGTACACTGGTGTTTGGCACCATAATGTTATTCAATATGCCTGTTTATGCTGTTGCTATGACAACCATGATCAAGTACCTACATGTATAATAATATTATGGTAATGGCTGTCTGACAGTGTGTGTTGAATATGACGAAGTAAAAGTGTGGTAGGTATCATAATAGCCTGTTTTTGGGGGGGGGGGGGGGGGGGGACCCAGGGTTTCATCCAGTGGGAAGGACAGAGGAAACTTCACCCCCCTCCCCCAAGAATTTAGCTTTAATTAAATTAAGCATCATAATAAAACAATAAGTCACCAAATCAAACCACTAGCATTTATTTTTTGATCAAAAATTACCAGAACTAATCTGGAGAAACTAAAGAAATTCTCCTAAAATGTCCTAAGCTAGGAACTTGACATGCTAAATATGCCCACTCATTTATCGTGCTTCCACCTCAAATTTTTGTCACTAGATGAAACCCTGGGCACCTTATTTGTCGTATATGCCTTTGCTCTTATTATTTCGGTAAAACTTTCCCTGAGGATGACTAGAGCATCTAGTTGAAACATCGGCAAGTTTTACTGAAAAGTTAAGTTATCCGCAAAGAATCTTCGTTTGTTCATGCAGATAGCAACTGAGAATGATATCACTTCGATCCAGATTTGATAATCCCTGCCTACTATGATCCTATATAGTTGTACAGTTAAGTTGTCCGCAAAGAATCTTCGTTTGCTCAAAATCTTGATCCTTCCTCAACTCCCTGACAACATATTATTATGGACTCTATCTTACTATGGAGATAATATTATCATAGAGTCAGTAGACTCTATAAGTAGGGATGGCCCAGATATGCCATATATGTAATACATTACAAATACCCAAACATCTCAAAATAGGTAATTTTGTGAAATTTCTAAGTGTAAAAATCAGAATCTCCAGCAAATTGTGCATCTAACAAGACCAAGATCATTCAACAAAACAATTATACACGTCAGAACCAGATGTTTAAAAAATAGGCCATTTGTCAATCTTCCTTCTTTCTTTCTTTCTTTCTCATTTCCAGGGCTACCTGAAGACTGTCTGGACCACTCACCTTAGTTTTTATATAAATCCACTCTATTTTGTAGTGTGCAGTGCAGTGGCACGCTAGTTTGGCGTTATCTCGACAGTTACGTAATAGTGGGTGTGTACGGCGCATTATCGGATGGGTGTGTCTGATACGCCATTTTATGATATAATGTGCATACTCGGAATATGTTGCCATGGTGAAGTCATGTGACAGCGCCTGGCCCTAGGCGCCTAGCTCAGATGCACGATCGATGATTACTATACTAGCTCGTACATGTACATCACTAGCGTGTGCAACGGCACGCTGGACCGACCATGGATATGAAGGTTCAAGGCTCGAGGAGCAGTAAGGTGCTAGGCATAGGTGAGCTACTTGCTGAGCGCTTGCAGCGCTAGTGCAACGCTGGATCAATCATAGATGTCATACCATCATATGAAGGCGCAAGGCTCGAAATATGCTGGGTAGCTTGCTGCTGCCAACAGTAAAACTTAGAACTTGGTTTCTCCCTAAGCGGAAAAGTATCATCACTACTTGGGCCGCCTAAAGCAGCCTTCTTTGTCATCCTGTTCATTGTCATAATCATAGAGTCGGTAGACTCTATAAGTAGGAATGACCCAGATATGCCATATATGTAATACATTACAAATACCCAAATATCTCAAAATAAGTAGTTTTGTGGAATTTCTAAGTGTGAAAATCGAATCTCCAGCAAATTATCTATCTAACAAGACCAAGATCATTCATCAAATCAATTGTACATGCCAGAATCAGATGTTCAAAAAATGGCCATTTCTCATTCTTTCTTTCTTCTTTCTTTCTCATTTCCAGGGCTAACTCAAGACTGTCTGGACCTCTCACCTTACTTCTCATATAAATCCACTCTATTTTGTAGCGCGTAGTGCAGTGGCACACTAGTTTGGCGTTATCTCGACAGTTACGTAATAGTGGGTGTGTACGGCGCATTAACAATTGGGTGTGTCTGATACGCCGCCATTTTGTGATATAATGCGCATGCTCAGAACGTGTTGCTATGGTGAAGTCATGTGACAGCGCCTGGCCGCGCCCTATGCGATCGCGAGCTAGCTAGCTAGCTAGCTACGTACGTACTACCACGTTCAGCGGTGTGCTGAATCGATCATGGATATGAAAGTGCAAGGCTCAAGGAGCGGTAAGGCGCTAGGCATAGGCGAGCTATTCGCTAGCGCGTGCAGCGCTAGTGCTCCGCTGGATCGATCATAGATATTATACTATCATACGAAGGCTCCGACAAGCGGCTTGAGGAGCCGTGGACGTACAGATCATAAAATTATGCCCGGTACTGAGTTAGCTGTTGCCAACAATAAAACTTAGAACTCGGTTTTGTTTTCTCCCTAAGCAGAGTCTCATGGGCCGCCTATATAATACTATATTATAGGCATATGAGCGCAAGTTAATGAGGGGCGAATTCTGATACCTCCCATTAAGTTTCTGCTTATAATTACACTGGACAGAAGTTGTGATAAGATGGCACTGATAAATTGCACTAAGTATAATAAAAAAGAATAGAAACAAGTATAAAAAACAATTGAATAAAATTGAAGAATGAAGTAGGGATGGCAGGATCAAAACGTACACAAACAAGAGATAATCGTATCTACTGTACATCCCTACGCTTGCTTTTTGAGGGTTACAAAAATAATCAGTAATAATATACGATTGAATCAAAACTGATAAACTCAAACCTTTATGACAACTAGGAACAACCTGAATATCTCCCGTATACGTACTGCACTCAACAAACGCGTCGACATTAATAGGTGCATAACAGTCGAGAAAAGCAAGCATAGGGATGTATAGTAGATATGATTATCTCTTGTTTGTGTACTTTTTGATCCTGCCATCCCTACTTCATTTTTCAATTTTATTCAATTGTTTTTTATACTTGTAATATCATAGAGTCGGTAGACTATAAGTAGGGATGGCCCGGATATGCCATATATGTAATACATTACAAATACCCAAATATCTCAAAATAGGTAATTTTGTGAAATTTCTAAGTGTGAAAATCAGAATCTCCAGCAAATTGTGCATCTAGCAAGACCAAGATCATTCATCAAAACAATTGTACATGCCAGAACTAGATGTTTGAAAAATAGCCCATTTCTCATTCTTTCTTTCTTTCTTTCTTTCTTTTTCATTATCAGGGCTAACTCAAGACTGTCTGGACCGCTCGCCTTAGTTCTTGTATAAATCAACTCTATTTTGTAGCACGCAGGTCCATGGCACGTATGTTTGGCTTTATCTCGACAGCTATATATACGTAATGGTGGGTTTGTACGGCGCATTAACTAGTGGGTGTGTCTGATACGCCATTTTGTCATACAATGCGCATGCTCGAAATATGTTGCCATGGTGAAATCATTTGACTATGGTCAGGGGCGCGGCGCGCGCAATGCAGCATGAATTGAACCGCGTACAATGTAACTGGCCTGGCTCGAGCTCGAGCGCTCAGTTCTAGCCTCGAGCTAGACGCCAGGCTCTCCCGCGTGAGCTAACTATAGTTTAGTTAACTAAGCCACTGTGAGCTGAGCGCTATACAGTGAACTATAGGTATCAAGAGGCTCCCGGCCTCAGCAGTCAGCATAACAGCCAGCCTGGTTCACAACTTGAAGAGACACACCCGGCGCTACCTGGGCAGCCTTCTTTGTCAGCCACCTTGAAGGGCGTGGTTAAGACTTTGCGAACTTCGGTACCTCCCATCTACTAGCTACTTAATTACTGTGACACTGAGAGTTGAATGAGCAAGCCATTTAAGATGGCATTAATAAATAATTATGCTAAGAGCAATAAAAAAGAACAGAAACAAGTATAAAAAACAATAAAATTGAAGGATGAAGTAGGGATGGCAGGATCAAAAAGTACACAAACAAGATTTATAAGGCATAAGCATCTGCTATACATCCCTACGCTTGCTTTTTGAGTGGGTGCAAAAATTATGCAACAGAATCAAACTGACTATCCTGAACCACCGTGACAACCAGAGAACAACCTGAATGTCTCCCACATGCCACACTCATATCAACATTAATAGCTAGGTGCATAATAATCAAGAAAAGCAAGCGAAGGGATGTACTGCAGATGCTTATGCCTTATAAATCTTGTTTGTGTACTTTTTGATCTTGACATCCCTACTTCATCCTTCAATTTTATACTTGTTATTATTATTATCGGAACGCAAGTTAATGAGGGGCATGGCAAAGAATTTTGCGCCTTCCACTTAATCAGAAGTTGTGAGCAAATCACGTAAGATGGCATTGATAAATTACACTAAGTACAATAAAAAAAGAACAGAAACAAGTATAAAAACTATTGAATAAAATTGAAGAATGAAGTAGGGATGGCAGGATCAAAAAGTACAAGGGATAATCGCATCTACTATACATCCCTATGCTTGCTTTTTGAGGGGTGCAAAAATAACCAGTAAATGAATCAAACCGATAAACCCAAAACACCATGACAAATAGGGAACAACCTGCACGAATATCTCCCACATACCGTACTCAACAAACACGTCAACCACGATTAATAGGTGCACAATAGTCGGGAAAAGCAAGCGTAGGGATGTATAGTAGATGCGATTATCCCTTGTTTGTGTACTTCTTGATCCTACCATTCCTACTTCATTCTTCAATTTTATTCAATTGTTTCTTTACTTGTTATTATTAGTCATCGGCACTATGTTAGCAGTTACCATAGCAACATAATTTTCAACCCCAAATTGTTGGATAGCTAGAGGTAATAGAGGGTCATTAGCAGGTTAGCTGATCAGTAGTGACTGCTACTAAAGATATTGGATTTTGCAATTCTACTCGCAGTGAAAATATGCACCTAACTATCATGACACTGGTACTTGGATGTTTCATACACAATGTCAGAACTCCATCATGTGCATGGCAGGTCAGCAGTGATAACCATTACCAAATTTGAGGCTTCTTGGATCTAGATATTATGAAAGCATAAAGCATACCTTGAATGTAGGTGTTCTCAACCACAGCAGACTGTTGGGGTAGTCTACACCTACTAAGAACTTGAGCAATCCCTGTCCAAGATGCTAGTGGATGGTTGTGGACATAGTAGTCCAAATAAGCCTCCTTCCTCTGGGCAGGGTCCTGGTAGTTCATCTGAAATTCCTCTTCTTTGGATGATGGAGTGTCAAGGTGGTAGCGACCCATAAGATCAACATCTCCATCATCCATTGATGCAAACAGCTCCACTAGACGCTCAGTGGTTAGTGTGAGGTCTGTATGAGGAAGCATGAATAATACCATGAATAACAGTTGTTACATTGATTGATAAGCATAACACATCCTTTCAAGGGACCTGATTTTGGAAAATACACGTAATTATGTTTTGAGTATGTGCACCATCACTCTTAAAATCCACCTTATGCATGCATGGCTATGATATTGAACATTAGAGCGCTAATTAAAGTATAGCTTTTCCACCAAAAACTGAATTTATGAAACTTAGCTTACAAGGAGCCAAATCTCAAACTTAAAGTCAAATCCATGTTCTGGTAAATTTAGAAGGGCCGAATTTTTAGAAGAAATACGGTAGGTGGTGAAATTGACAAAATTTTCTCCTGGCGAAAATTCCCTGCCATACGATTTAGTTTGCTGGTGTAGCTATAGCCAACCTGTATACCAACTGCAAATTCTTTTTAATTTACCAGAACATGGATTTGACTTTAAGTTTGAGATTTGGCTCCTTATACAGGTTGGCTATATTATATCAGCAAACTAAATCGTATGGCAGGGAATTTTCGCCAGGAGAAAATTTTGTCAATTTCACCATGCACCTACCGTATTTCTTCTAAAAATTCGGCCCTTCTAATTATTCAGCACCCTTTACCGAATGATTGAAAATAGTCTCTAATTTTCGGCAAAGGTCGTCACACGCATATGTTGTAAGTGGGAATAGAATGTGCACGCACACAGAATGTTGAATATTAACCTCTAAAAATTCAGCGAAGCTAATATTTTCATGCCGAATTTTTAGAAGAAATACGGTACTCTCCAAATTCACATCCATAAATTTTTATCTAGTAGCTTAGAACATAATATTATGCTAAACTTTACTGCACTGGCAAAATATATACCATCGAACATTTCTGTAATACTAAGGTAGCTGGGCTCGGTGAAATTTTGTCCAGCGACAGTATTCATGTAAACTTCGAATCAGTATCATACTTGAGATCTGGAATCTCTACCAGGTTAAGTGTTTGAAAAAAATGGTTGTGATTGTGGCTGATGACAGCTCATCTAATGTTATATTGCATGTCTGTTCTCAAAACAATGAATCCCATACCAATCCGCCAAATTTAAATCTGCTAATATTCTTGCACTAGTGATTTTGGGCTTATTAACTGCCGAATTTAATTCCCGCCAATATTTCCAGCTATACGGTAAACCATTTCTGGAAAGAAACTTGGACAAATAACATTAGTCTAAGGTAGAAGAATATTTTATGATGAAGATGTCAAAACAGTTGGCCACGTACGCTTCCATGTTTTGACCATGCCCCTCTATATACTCATTACTCATACATGTATCTACTATAGACACTAATTTTTGTTGGTGGAAATTTTCGTTATTGCCAAGTCAACCACAAAAATAATGAAAATTAGCACCCCACAAAAATTACTAGCCATACAGTATCACAAACCACACCCACTGAGGGAACCTACCTCTAGGATTGAGATAGGATCGTACTTCCTCCACTGCAGCTGTCTCCCCCACACGGTACAGTCGACTGGCAACCTCTTCCCAGCTGGAGTTAGGGTTACAGTTAACATAGATGTCTACATATGCATTGACCAGCTCTCTCTCTGTGGAGCACTTGCTACTGACATCCTTCAACATAATGTAGTCGATCAGCCACCACCAAACCTCCTCAGCCCTACCATCAGTCACCTTCTCCATCACTCCAAATAAATTCTTAATTGTCATAGTGGGTTCTGGAGGGGAATAATTACATACACAGACGTAACAAAATTTATCTTATGCATAACGTTTCAGTGAAGCCTTCACAAAGCTTTGGCCCTGCCCCCTTCCCACATCAAAGAAAAAAACAGTACCAAAGGCATATACGACTATCCTTTAAGTGTACCGGAGTAAATACAGCATATAAGCAACAATAAATTATTATGATATGAACCCTTGACCATCTCCTCAGTAGCTGCATAGTGTAATGGTGCATGTGGTAAAAGGTCGTCAATAGAATGCGTACACATCGATCGATGCTGGCCCCAGAAATCATGGAGATGGCGTCTAAGATCGACTCTCAACCTTGATAGCGACAAGTTTCGATGCTTCAATCACAGAGACGAACTCGACAGCACCGTATTCCTTCCGAATTTCAGGTTGGTCACGCTGCTGCAGTCTTGCGCGGGCCAGCCCCTTGTGACAGTCGACAATGATGCGTGCTATATATAGCGCAAGGCTAGCTTTATTTATCCACGGCATTTAACGTAAGCCAAGAAAACGCGTGAAGTTCAACCAACAGTACTTCTCAGAGAAAGTAGCGCTCAGCTTGTAATGTATTCACTGGATACACGCATAAGATACTCTACATATTTACTGATTTTCAAGTCCCAGAAAGGCTCCAGCGAGGCCCTGGATTTTCTTATAGTTACCTCATAGGTTGCATCATAATTTCATCATAATTTCGTCATAATTTCATCAAAGGTTACACCACAATTACCTCGTAACCACAGAAAAGTAAATTGCTACTGGGGAGATAATATACCCTATACCAAATTATACAAGTATAAAAACAATTGAATAAAATTGAAGAATAAAGTAGGGATGGCAGGATCAAAAAGTACACAAACAAGAGATAATCACATCTACTATACATCCCTACGCTTGCTTTTCTCGACTATTGTGCACCTATTAATCATGGTTGACGTGTTTGTCGAGTGTGGTATGTGGGAGACATTCATGCAGGCAGGTTGTTCCCTAGTTGTCACGATGGTTCAGTTTATCAGTTTTGATTCAATCGCTTCATAGTTATTACTGGCTATTTTTGCACCCCTCAAAAAGCAAGCGTAGGGATGTATAGTAGATGTGATTATCTCTTGTTTGTGTACTTTTTGATCCTGCCATCCCTACTTCATTCTTCAATTTTATTCAATTGTTTTTATACTTGTTTCTGTTCTTTTTTATTGCACTTAGTGTAATTTATCAATGCCATCTTACATGGTTTGCTCACAACTTCTGATCAAGTGGAAGATGGGAGGTGGATAAAATTCTTTGCTACGCCCCTCATTAACTTGCGTTAATATTCATATAATTATCTAATAGCGGCCCAAGTAGTGATGAGACTTTTCCGCTTAGGGAGAAAACCAAGTTCTATATTATTTTACTGTTGGCAGCAGCTAGCTATCCGGCATAATAATTAGGCCGTGGCTATTGACACCGACAAAACGGTGGCAATAACAGCCACAAAGTGACTATTACCACTGGTCGGTGGTACGAAGAGCCACAAATTGACTAATGACACCGACAGTGGGCGGGGACGTAGGCGCGGCGCGGCGGCATACGCGAGGTCGAGGTCCAAGAAGTGACAAGGACGTTGTTGAAGTGGCCAGTTCAGCTCCATGGTGAGCCTACGACCGATGATAGGACTCTGACGTAGGGAAAATTACTTGACGAGTGTCCTGCCATGCCTGCTCTAGAAGCTATCATGGGTACAGATCTATATGATCCTGATCACACTCTAGGCTCAGCATACCTGTGGAGAACCACAGTTATCACCCTGTGATACAGCTCATTGTAGGACAACATGTATACATGTGCAGTGTACATGCATACATGCTTTAGTAAGTTATTTTATGGTTAAACCAACTAATTTGTGAATGCCCCTTACGCATATATGGTTCTCAAAGAGTGCTCACGGGTTAATCTCTATTGGCAGGGGCAAATATAAACTCTCTGGCCCTCAAAGAAAGGAAGAAACAACCTCATGGAAGACAAGAACATGCACCACTGCAGAGGCTGTCTAACCTTTACCACTTTGTAGTCAAGGAACTCCAGTATGTGTGCACCATACCATGGGCACTGATCGAGAGAGTGAAAGAGGTAACCAGTAGTAGAACACAAAACACTAAACTGGTGATTATTACTAACGACACAAATTATGCCCAAGAGTGACAAAGTTGTACGTGTTTCAGGTGTTGGATATTGAACAGTATAATAATATGTGTTCCAACTGACCAGTACACTACTGTGAGTTAGGTGCTGATAAAGGAAATGTACCATTCACTCCAGGACACTTGCATTTCAGCCTGAAGTGTTAAAGTTCTAAACTGTAGTGTTAGTCCTGGTGTGTGCTACTAACATTGACTGTTACAGTAAAGTCAAGATATGAGAACTGGTGACGTAACTGTTCTTTCTCTCTCTTTAATAGTGCCGTCTCAGGCTTTCGGCCTCACTCTCCCCGTGATTGTGTACATGTATTGTTGTGTATCGATGTATATGTTCATGCAGTCACACATTCTGTACAGTATATATGTATGTTAGTACATTTGATGAGCGCTCAAGCACCGTCAAGAGTTAATTAATGATGGGCGGAGCTGCACCGGCGTCCAACTCACTGCATGATATCAATTGAATGCTGGAGGACGAGGCTAACTGTAAGTCAGAGTACTACAATTAAGTTGATGATTGAACGCTGACCCGTGTCGGTAGCCAGTAAGTGGTTGTACATGCGTCACCGATTTGTCGGTGTCAATAGACGCTTCGTGGCTGTTATTGCCACCGGTTTGTCGGTGTCAATAGCCACTCCGTAATAATCATTATTTTTATGATTTGAGTACGTTTTAATACCGCTGCTCGAGCCTTGTTCCTTCATATCTATGACCGATCCAGCGTAGCACTAGTGCTGCAAGCGCTAGCGAGTAGCTCGCCTATACCTAGGCTTACCGCTCCTCGAGCCTTGAACCTTCATATCCATGATCGGCCCAGCGCGCCGTTGCACGCGCTAGCGATGTACGAGCTAGTAATAGCTAGCTCACCTAGCGCCTACGTCCAGGCGCTGTCACATGACTTCACCATGGCAACATATTCCGAGCATGCGCATTATATCATAAAATGGCGTATTAGACACACCCATTCGATAATGCGCCGTACACACCCACTATTACGTAACTGTCGAGATAATGCCAAACTAGCGTGCCACTGCACTGCGCGCTACAAAATAGAGTGGATTTATACTCAAAGTAAGATGAGCGGTGGAGGCAGTCTTGAGTTAGCCCTGATAATGAAAAAGAAAGAAAGAAAGAAGAAAGATTGACAAATGGCCTATTTTTTGAACGTCTGGTTCTGACGTGTACAATTGTTTTGATGAATGATCTTGGTCTTGTTAGATGCACAATCTGCTGGAGATTCTGATTTTCACACTTAGAAATTTCACAAAATTACCAATTTTGAGATATTTGGGTATTTGTAATGTATTACATATATGGCATATCCGGGCCATCCCTACTTATAGAGTCTACCGACTCTATGATTATGTTTAGTGTGAGATCACTCATTAGCCCATACAAAATTACATGATTGATTTACAGTAATGGCATCAGTCCTCAGAACAAGCCATTTACTGACTCTATACCACTCACCAGTTTGTGGTATGAAAGTCTTTGCTTTCCTCGCTGCAGTCATCTCATTCCACTTATACAGTACCCGGCAAAGACGTGTCCATGAAGAGTCAGGGCGGCAGTTGACATAGAAGTCTGCACATGCATGTATCCTCTGCTCCTCAGTAGAATACTTCTGATAAATCTCCTCTAGCTTTGGGTATGGAATAATATCCCCATCAGACCACACCTCCTTCCTTCTCTCCACTGCCACCTTCTCCATCACTCCAACTACATTCTCCACAGTCAGAGTGGGCTCTGGATGAAATGGAACAGACAGAGTTAATGATGTGGTTACAGTATGGTTTCAGACACCATTCCAGCAGGATTTCATACAGACGGTGAAATTTCTCCGCCTCCAGCCCACGTTTCCCCCACCAGAGTCATAGATTATCAAATGGTAACAGTGTATACTTTGTATTAGTTGTATTAGTTCTCCCTCCGAAGAAGTTTGGGTTCCCATGCTTGAAACCCCCTCAAATTAGGTTCTGTATGACATACTGTCTGGTATTAGCTACTAGTTATATATATTATAAATGTCATGTATGTGAGGGTGCTAGCATTGTATCAAGTTCGCTCACCAGTTTGTGGTATGAAAGTCTTTGTTTTCTTCGCTGCAGTCATCTCATTCTCCCTATACAGTCCCCAGCAAAGAAGTGTCCATGAAGAGTCAGGGCGGCAGTTGACATAGATGTCTGCACATGCATGTATCCTCTGCTCCTCAGTAGAATACTTCTGATAAATTTCCTTTAGCTGTGGGTATGGAACAATATCCCATCTAGACCACACCTCCTTCCTTCTCTCCACTGCCACCTTCTCCATCACTCCAACTACGTTCTCCACAGTCAGAGTGGGCTCTAAAACATCAAAATATTATAATATTATTATGTACCGTATAGCACAAAATTTTTGCTGGATAAAAATTTCGCTCAATGCTCATGCTTTGTATTGGCATAAAAATTTCGCCGAATTTAATTTCGCCCACAGCGCGAGTTGCTTACCAGGAAGTAGTGGGTGGAGCTCTCGAATGAACACGCCACGCCCGAATATCTGTTCGCATGCGCGCGATCCTTAGCACGATCGATCTCTGAAGGTGTAGAAACGCAATCTTATGGAGACACAAGAAATCGAGTGTTGCATTCGTGGCTACCATATTTACCAAGATATTTGTGAGGCTGCTGTTGATGAAGAGCTAGTAAAAACCTGTGCGTGTACGTAAAAATTTCAGCCTGCCAAAAATTAATTTTCATTGGGTAAAATAATTCGCCGAAAAAATTTTCGCCCACGATGCGCCTGGGCGAAAAAGGCGAAAATTTCTCTAGGCGAAAATTTCCGGCTATACGGTATACTGTAAATTCAGCATACATATAATAATAATATTATTAGGCCACTCCAATATGATTCACTGTTTCCACTTTCATCAGAAAGCCTGGGGCATGCGGGCGGGCGGTTCATTATTCATTATTCATTATAACTATAATAATTATGTATTAGAGCGCCAGCAACATTGACGACCTATGCCAAAGCTACTGTTAGACAACGAGATAAGAGCGGGTATACTAATACACTATAATGAATAAAATCTGGAAATAGTGGAAAGGATGCGGGCGGGAAATGGGAAACAACTAATCATATTCGAGTGGCCTTATTGTATAGCACATCTGATGTGTTATACAATAATACATGACATTATATGATCATCACTGTCATGCATACATAGCTTCCAACATCTACCTTGCACTGGTTCAGCAAAGCTTCTGACATTATCTGCCAACTGGATCTCATTTGCTCTGTACAGAGACCAGATTAGTGCTCTCCACGATGGCTGCTTGTAGTGACCTTTGCCACTGAGAAAGTGTTCAATCACAGCTTTAAGGCAAGCCTCATCAGAGACATACCATAGCAGTAGAGCATCCAGTTCATATACAGAGTGAAAGGAATATATATGTTCACCCAGTGTATGCCAGCTCCGTACACTCTTCACAATATCCAACACGTTAGCTAGCGTGAGAGGTGGAACTGGAGAGGAAAGACAGAGAATCTCATCATTGTTAACCGACTAGTTAGCGCAGGAAGGTCATGCATGATCGCGATGATCAAAACAAATCATAGTAAACCGCGTACTGATACTAGAAAATTTACTCTGTATTCAGTGACCGTCACCGCATGAGAAATAGAATTTGAAATACCTTGAAATTGTCTGTCCGCTGCCCGTGCCTCCATTTTCATAATCGTACCACGCCCACAAATATAATCTACTAAGGTCAGCGACGAGCACATTAATGAGACTACAGTACATGAATAACTGTACAAATTGATTATTATGTATGTATATCATGTCGCCTCGTATCATGTTCTGTTGCGCGTAGTGACCCATAGGCGGCGGAAGGAAGCTTTGACTGGGGGGGGGCAAACAGTAACAATTGCGCGCAAAGCGCGCGCGAAATTTTTGGGGACACACCCCCTTAATTGAAGTTCAAAGGTCACTCGTGTCGATCGGTGGTGCTGCTACTGCCAGAAACAAAGAAATGGTGGAAATTGTGCACCGTGATCGATTCTTGAAGCTATTTTAGGCAGCTTTTGTAGGTATTTTGGTATATTTGTTGTGAAAAGTAGCTACTTTATGATATCTCTGGCTTGGATTTTGGGGGGGCAATGCCCCCCATCTCTGAAAGTGGGGGGGGGGGGGGGGGGGGGGGGGGAGTGCCCCCCCTGCCCCCCCTGTTCCGCCGCCTATGAGTGTAGTATTATAATATTATATACAAATAGCTAGTGTATTGTCTTGTGTGAGTGCAGGTATGAGTGTAGCTAGCCAAGCGTACAAATCAAATCGGCTGTGGAGAACAAGTGTGTGTGTATGTATTAATTGTGCAGCAATCCTATTCTTTACTGATATTCATGAAGGATGCAGCTATGTAGTTGCCTCTTTGGCTTCTTGGAGGGAGAATGAAAAATTAAAGGTGATGATGCTTCAACTGCCTCTACAGCAGCTGCCTTACTCCCCTCACCACTCTGCTGCTCTCCATCACCCCCTTCTTTTGAGCCCTGGACCTCCACTGCACTGTCTCGTTGAGAAGGCTTGGCAGCTGCGGGCATATCACCAACTCTTTCATCGCCCGATTCGCGAGTAGTTTGTCCAATCAGATCATCAGATTCACTACACTCTAGCTTGGGGTCTACTGCTGTACGTAGCTTCACTAGCTGCTGGGTGCATGTCTTCCTCTGGGATTGACTTTGAAGGGACAATTTGAGCTCCTCCCACTATCTCTCCGACAATGACAATGCTATTTGGGTCAGTTTCCAACACTTGCAGCTACTGGTCCATGATCTCACCAGCTTCCTCCTGCTGAGAAACCTGGCAGAGGTAGTATCGATAGTTGTCGTTCTTTCCTTTATACTAGTCAGAAGGGCTGCCTGTGTGATGGGGTCTATGTCTCCAGTCATCGCTGAAGTACCACTCCTGCTCCCCCCAGTCACACCAATATCATCAACAGCATACTTGACATTGTATACTCACTTTTAATAGATGCATGCATACATGCACACACACGTACATAAACATAATATGCATACACACATACTCAATTTAAGTGTGATAGCTCTTACCTGGAGAGGCACAAACTGAGGACTGGTAAATCTGACGAGTAGGGCGAACTGGAGGGGAAGGCCTGGTACCAGGGGGCCCTGGAAAGTGAGTGGGTCAGAATAGCTGAGTGTGTCAAAGGAGCACATCAGTTTTGATTACGTGAACGTGGCTAAACTAGAGGAATTTGTGGGAATGTTTGGAAATGTTCCTAACAGCCTCAAAAGGCGTGAAGATGGAAGGAAAAACAGACCCGTAGCCTAGTGATTAATATTAATTTTGTAGAAGATGAGGAATTAATGAAAGGGAGTCTGAGACGGAAAGAGCTAGAGAGAAGAAAGAGAGAGAGGTTGGGGGGGGGGGGGGGAGAATTTTATAATTCACCACTTATAGGTCATCATCCTCAAGAGACTCTCCAGCCAGCAGGTCAGTCAGGTTTGACTGGTATGACCAGTTCTGTGGGACAGTTGGTGACACTGAAACACTGCTAAATCACATGCCAAATCAACTGAAGAGAACAGCCTTCATGTCTAACCTACTGGATAAGGAAGCTCCAGTAATTATGACTATTAATTTTTATGAGTTATGAATGATGCTAGTGACTAGTTGTTTTCTGCTACAGGGATGGTTTGTGAACAGAGAGTAGTAGTAGTTTTACTATGATATGATGGACTTCATCGATACAGAGTCTGATCTGTAACTAATGTTAAAAATATTAATGATGACCATACCAGGTCCTACGTATTGATCTGATCACTATGCAAATGATGTCAGTTGATATGTAGCTAATTTTCTGGGACTGTACTGGTGTATAGGACTCATTTCTGGAGGACCGGTACCATGCCATGAAAATTATCACTCGTTGGCATTGAACTTGCTACAGTTAATGCTACATGAAAATTCAGTAGCTAGGACTCTATCTTCTACCACCAATCTCAAGCCCATGGGGAAACACTGATAATATTGCCTGCTCAGGCACTAATACCACTAATAGGGCCACCTTTAGTACATTGTACTATAATATACATGTAGGTTGCATGCATGACTGTGTACTCCTTTCCTCCCCCAGCCCTGGTATCTTACAGGTCACGCCACCATTCTAGACATGCTCACAACCAACTCTGGCTATAGACAGAGATAGCAGTGCAGCACTCCACCCCGACTACAAGGGTCCCCACAGAGGAGGAGAGCCCCTGTTCATTATCTAGACTCCAACACATACGTAAATCTGGTCCAGGCCGCCCCCAAAGGTCAACTCTTGGTGATACTGCTGCTCAATACACACGACTCTACCCACAGCAAGCCCCTGGCCCAGAACTTCTGGAAAATAATGGAAAGCTATAGCACATCACACGTCAAAGTGTGCTTTCTCTGCTACAGAGCTTACCCCGAGATTCTGGGCAGCATTCTCTCTCGGTGTGAGGACATGAGCGATGAAGAAAGAGACAGTTGTGTCAAGACAACTCTATCAGGAAAGGATGTCACTGTTCTGGCCATTATTGGGGCAAAGAAGCAACTGTCAATATTTCCAGAAACACTCGATGCAGGTCATCATAGAAATGGAGCTGTGGTGGGGGCCGAGGTAAGAAGAAGTGTGGGACAGATACGGGGTAATTCCCTGGGATTTGACGATGATAATGAGGGTGATGGAGAACAGTCACAGAACCAAGCACAGCCATCATCTCAAGGTGATAGAATATCAGAGTGTACTGGTCAAATGGAGGGTGCCCCTACTAATCATAAGGACACTGCGACGGCAGCTGCTTCCAGTGCTAGTGGAGGTGATGGTAGCTAGCGACCCTCGACTGGTGCAGATCAAGCGGCTTGGAATGTGGATGGAGAGATTCTTTGATGGGTCTCTCCAATGCTATAGGGTCAAGGAGTGGCCTGACTGGAACACTAGTATTAATTTTTCTCAAATAATATTTCTTCTACTTTTACAATTAACCAGAAATTTTACTTACTGTTTTAACTTGACATACTTCAGTATTCATGTACTTCCTGTATTTATTTCTACACCCCTTCAGTATTATGTTTTATTACCAGTTTAAAATTAAAAGGTCACTTTTGTCACCCTTCAAAACTCTGAAATGTAATATAGCTAGCTTGTAAACAGTATGACATTATTATAATTATACTAAACACTTTGAGGGGAGGAATTTCCCATGGCACTGGTTTCGCATAATAACCAAAATAGCTAGCTGAAAAACAGATCTCGGAAAATTTTGTTGCCTGCACACATCGGAATTGAAACTTTTAATAATTAAACAAGCTCACGAAAAAGAAAAAATTGGTTTAGCTATATACAAAATATTTATTGGAAAAACATTAGCTACACACAAATTCTTTTAAAGTTGCATGAGAAATAGCAACTGAAAATTTCTGATTTGGTTACGAAATCTCAATGTTATGGAGGCAGCATACAACGTTTAGGGAGTTCTTCACACCCAACAGTGGGTGATCGAAGTGCTTCGGCTAATGCTTCCCTAGGGTCGACCATCCTCAGCCAAGTAGTGAGCATGATTCGAAATCGATCATTAATGTCCATGTTATTTCGTTCAATAACGTCCAATGTTCCTGGATTGATATTCAGCTCCAGACCGATATTGTACCACTTTGCTCTGGCATTCCAAGCTGCTCTTTGCACCTTGGAAAGGTCCTTGATATCAAGTTTTTTGGCTGCTGTATCACAAGCATAGGTACCACCAGAAGATGATGATTGCACAGTTGGTTCTCCTAGCCAAATCTTGTGTTTGTCAGTCAGTTCACTGAAGACTGATCGAAGATGTGTGGTGCAGGTCAAGAGTCCAATCCTAGATATGACTGCTGAATGTAGAGCAGTAGATTCATCATGCTTTGAGCAAAGAAAAGCTGCTTCTGGAATGGAATAATTATTTAGCTTGCAGGATGCTTTACGAATGTTGGCAAGTATTTCTTCTCGAATTGAAGGGCAAACTTCCTTGCAGACCTCTAGTGCCTGTTCTTCAGTGATGTCCTCTGGAAATTCAATGCTGACATGGAAGAATGTTGAGAAGGAATCAGTGATGGTGATGCATCCTGGATTGTTTCCGGGAACAGCAAATCGAACTCTGTTACGTGAGAGTTGGACAGGGCTGTTGTTCTCCATGAGAAGCTCCCACTTGGCATCAGTCATGAGAGAGGCGAGGAGAAAGCAATAGACTCCAAGCTTGGGACCATTTTTACTAAAGTAGAAAAGAAAGGCAGGAATGACTGAACTAGAAAGAATTTTTACTTTCTCTGATTCTAGGAGACATGGCATTAAGTATTTTCCTTTTCCAATTTCAGCTATAATCAGGAGCTTTTTGAAAAGAATAATAAGATGCTTTTCTTCGAACAGACCTGGGACACAGCCGGAGGTGAACTGTGACAGAATCTCAGTGGTTATAATCATAGCGGCCACAGGTTTTGAATTTCTCTAAACTCCCGCCCACCACCACCTGACTATCGGAAATTTCTTGTAACTCCATGTGCTCATCTGCTATAGCTGCTTTAGCTCGCAACTCTACGCTATAAACTACAAGCTCAGTTATCTTGTCAAGGAGAACTTGGGCATCGATAAACACTACATCTGGAAGGATATCTTTGTAGTACATGATGAGCTTGAGGTTGTGAAGGTACCGTAGCACGTCATCGAGTGACTCCCTTGTGAAGTGGTAGGCTGTGGCTTCCTTCAGGCATTCGTCAATACTCAGTATAGCTTTTCCTTGATACTTTGCCAGTCGTTGGAAGGCATTTTCGAGTGAGAAGTATCGAAGTGGAATCTTTACCTTTGGTAGCTTCTGTAGCTCCTTGATCATCAACAGCCTCAAATCATCCATCATCTTACGATCGTCATTTCCAGGAGCTTTGGCATTAATAGCAAACAGCAGTGATTCCCCATTGTAGACGATGTTGTCCTTCATCTCTGGAGGGATGATGCTCTGAAGCTTTCGATTTTTCCCTTTCCTATCCTCATGCTGACATTCACGTTCGAGATCCTTATGAGTGCCAACAAATATAATCTTTGGACACGTGTCTGGTTTACAGGTTGACTGTAAGACCCTCAAGCAGTGGCGAAAGGTCTCCAGGTGTGTGAAGGGTGAATGGAATGGATTTCCTATGCGGCTGCCATTGATGTAGTACTCCACTAGTGGACGGCTGTCTAAGGACTCATTAAGCTTCACTATGAGTATACCAAACAAAATGTTGGTGACAAAAGCAGGGAGAACTTCGTGAAACATCGGCTGGCCTGCTGAATCCTTGACATGCATCAGATCCTTGTCATGGAGTTGCTCTGATGTTTTCGACTTGGCTTGCATTCGACACTGTAGCTCTCGTTTCAGACCAGATTTAGCTACAGGTAGTGGACCCTCGATGACACTGGTCTCTTCAGCCGCTTGTGGTACTATTTCTGGTGAACTAAAATTTGAAGGTGCTTCTGGTATCTCAAGAGATGAACTAGAAGGTGCAGTGATAGGTCTTTTAGTACCAAGTGGTAGGGAACCTGCAATGGGAGCAATACTCACGGGATACTGTTCAGCTGAATTTGCCAGCATCTCTGAATAGTGGTCGTCGGTTATTCTGATGAAGTGAGCTATGCCCCTCACTCCAAGCTTGAATTGGGCTACTGCTCTAATGGGCTTCTTTACACATGCAGTGCTCTCTCGTATCGCTGGAGGATCTTCTTCAAGAAGGGCAAGAAGTGTGTGGGTCTTTCCAGACCCACCAGGACCCAGGAAGAAAGTGCTGCCATTTCGTATCCATACCGCTCCTTCCTTCATGGCAGCCTCAAAGTTGAGTCTCGTTCTTTCACTCACTGTAAAGCAGCACGACACTTATTAATATTCGTATGTATCAGGCTAGCTGTAATAATAACATTAGCCATACCCTACTGTATTTAAACAATGAACAATCTCTAGATTCATCTTCATGCCCTCTTTCTCTCCATCTATAATTCTTTCCAGGTAGACACACCCACACCCACACTCACACACATACACCATCTAGTTTCGATTTCATTATTACAATATAATGTATACCAATCTGGTGTTATTTGTACACAAACCACTGTACAGTTGTGAAACTACAGTAGTATTCTGGGTAAGCACCCATTAGCACTTAATATATGTTTTCTGCTCATGTGTACACCTGGTAAAGGTCGTCAAAACCTACTGCTCATCTCTAAATGCAAATTACCTTGATAGACAAAACTTACTGTGTTGAGGCTTATACATAAGATCTCACTTTTAAATCAATGGATAAGTGAGGGAACTAAGCAATCACTCGTATTCAACACACACTGTCAGACAGCCATTACCATAATAATAATAATATTATACATGTAGGTACTTGATCATGGTTGTTGTAGCAATAGCATAAACAGACATAATTACTATTGTCTAAGAATTTAGCCAAATACCCGTATACTAAATTAATGGGGGTAGTGTATCAGCCGTGCACACACAAGCAGGAAATTATAATTATATTATGAGATCTTTATGGAAGGATGAAGTGATTGATGACCTTTTTCAAATTACTTTTTTCCGATGCATTACATTAGATTAAGTATGGTATCTCCAAAATCAGGTCCCTTGAAAGCATTGTGTTATGCTTATCAATCTAACAACTGTTGCTATGGTAACTGCTACCAAATTGCCAATAACTAATAGTACATTCTCCACAGTCAGAGTGGACTCTGAGGGAGTGAGGGAGTATACAGGTAAAATAATACCTACACTATTATTGTCCTCCATAAGCATAAGTGCATGGCTTTTTAGCTCTTAATTCTATGGCCAGGATAATTCTGGAATTTGGCCCTATGACCCGGTTGTGTCCTGGATTGCCCGAATATCCTGGAATACAGCTCGATTGCACAAATGGGGGTGTGGCATATGCATGAACTCAGTATACTAGCTAGTTTTGGTCAATATTTAGTGGTAGGAATATTAGCACGGTTGCCAAAATATTAGATCTGGCCAATCAAAGTAGGTGCACTTCAAAAATTTGCATTGTGCACAAGATGTACATTTTTATTAAATTTTGTCCGGGGCTCTCTTCTCATAACTTTGGCAACTATGGAAGTGTCAGCCATACTGGGAGGCTAGGGTATGGCTTGAGTAAAGCCTACAATCACATCAAAGCTTTGGCACTACCCCCTTCCCACATCAAAGAAAAAACAGTACCAAAGGCAGGGTTTCATTTAGGATTTTCATCAATGGGGAACAAACATGACAATTGTGGAGTTAAGGGGGCAAGGACTGTAGTAATGAAACCCTAAAAAGTATAATATTATACGGCCACTGTCCTTCAAGGATAAACACCAATTATGATGTCTAAACGCATCACAGACTCCACAGCATAAGCAACAATACTATGACACCCACAAAATAATAATTACACATTGGCCAATACAAATAACATGTGATAAAGATTGTCATCCACAAACGATTCATGACCTATGGTAATGGCATTAGTCCTTAGAACAAGCCATTTACTGACTCTATACCCCTTACCAGTTTGTGGCATGAAAGTCTTTGCTTTCTTTGCTGCAGTCATCTCATTCTCCCTATACAGTCCCCAGCAAAGAAGTGTCCATGAAGAGTTAGGGGGGTAGTTGACATAGATGTCTGCACATGCACTGTGTATCCTCTGCTCCTCAGTAGAATACTTCTCATAAATCTCTTCTAGTTGTGGGTATGGAACAATATTATATCCGCTATAGCTAGACCACACCTCCTTCCTTCTCTCCACTGCCACCTTCTCCAACACTCCAACTACATTCTCAACAGTCAGAGTGGGCTCTGGAACATTAAAATAAATTATGTAATCAGCATACATGTAGCTACTATTAATTTTATAGTATATGCACATCAGTAGGCCTAGTAAAGTTAGCACCATGTTCATTATGGTGTCCTCTATGATCCCCACATCTACCTTGCACTGGTTCAGCATAGCTTCTGATATTATCTGCAAGCTGGGTCTCATTTGCCTTGTATAGAGACCAGATTACTTCCCTCCACGACGGCTGTTTGCAGTGACCTTTGCTACTGAGAAAGTGTTCAATCACATCCTTAAGGCAAGCCTCATCAGAGACATGCCGTCGCTGTATGTCATCCAGGTTAGATCGCAAAGAGGAATATAGCTATATGTTCACCCAGTGTACGCCAGCTCCGTACATTCTTTATAACATTAAATATGTTGTCTAATGTGAGAGGTGGAGCTGGAGAGGAGAAAGAAAAATTATGTTGACCAACTAGACCAGTAAATTTTTGCGCAGGAAGGTCATGATCGCATGATCAAAACAAACAAACCACATACTGGTACTAGAATATTTACTTTGTATTCAGTGATCGTCACCGTATGAGAAATGCAGTAAGAAATACCTTCAAATTGTCTGTCCGCTGCCTGTGCCTCCATTTTTTAATTGTACCACGCCCACAAAATTAGTACTCGAGTACATTCTGCGCATGCCCACCATCACAAAATACAGCGTACCAAATCATGTTGTGCATACGAATCAGTGTAGTGTACAAAATTAATAAACCCTATGCTAGCTATTGTCTTGTGTGAGTGCAGGCATGAGTGTAGTGCAAGTGTACAAATCAAATCAGCTATGGAGAACAAAAGCAACAAGTGTGTATGCATATTAATAATAGGGAAGTGAAGTCAGAAGCAGTACTACTGCCATTTCTCCAGAAACCACGTGCTCTTTGGAGGGTCAAAGTGCAATGTGACGCGCATTTGGACCCTCCCACAGCAAGAGCTAATTGCGGGGTCAAAGTGCATCATTTTGCTCGCAAAATCTCAATTTCCACCCGGAAGTGTTTAAATGTCCTTTTTGACCGGAGGCCTTCAATTATTTATGGACTTGTCAACTGTTTCACTTTCTTTTAAAGCATTTGACATTAATAATAATGTTATATAACTTAAGTATGCTTCTAGTCTTAACTTACATGCGCAGTGACCCTTTACCATACATATAAATTTAACATCAAAATAACATACTATCATTCAACAAAATGCTACCATATATTGCTGCATGCATGTATACAGTACAAATTTTAAATTAGTCATTCTTGTTAATTTCACCATTGATACCATGACCCTAAATTTGATGAAAATTAAAATTAATGTTCGTTATCACACAAAATATTTTCCATGAATAACTGACACACATGTATGTGCATACTATTTATATTATTATTATATACCTTCATTGTTTCTATTTGATCTCTCAATTGAACTATTGTGTCATCTCTCTCCTTGAGCATCCTCTGTAGGGATGTCACTTTGCTTTCCAGATCAGAATCTGCCTTGAATGTCGTCACTTTGGTTCCGGCTTTTCCGTCCATTGAAGATCCACGACGACTTTTCTCAAAAACACTATCTCCATTGGGATCTTTATACAGTAACACCATCTGTCATATCAGTTCCAAAGATAATCACCCATACAACAGATTTATTAGCTATTTAATTAGAAGCGATCAATATACTATTATCAACCTCTTTAATTAGCTAGCCTACAGATTTTATGACAACAGATGATGCCCTGATTGACAGATTCTAAACCGTCCTTGTTATAGGATTCCTCAATATAGACCTCCATATCCGACTGTACCTGCATGGGTCCAATGGCTATATACACTAGCAGTTATTTTTAAATTAAAATGATCGTAACCTCAATCATACAAGGCCTATAGTTGACCATGCAAGAGCTCAACTCCAGACCCACAGTGTTGTTATAATACTACCATCAGGATTCAGCAATATAGCTTAATAATAATACCGTATTATTATTACCTTTATAGCTCTCTACCAAAGAACTTAGTAATTAAGGAAGGACTTTTCTTAGACTATTGATTAGAATGCTACCAACTGTCCATAATGAGTTGTGCAGTACCTTAGGGACAAAGACAAGTGCCAAGAAGATAGTGGTAAGGATGAATATTCCTGCCACAAATATCCCAGTTCCAATGTTGATGTAAGTCCTCAGGGAGAATGTCACCAGTGCCAGCACCACAATAACAATACTTGAGATGTAGACGATAGTGGCGATGTACTTTGAATCATTTAGGCCTTGGAGTTTCACCTTCCTTGTTTGGAACGATAGAATGATCCCAATTATTTGAAGCACGACTAGGTAAGCAAAGATGAAAATTTGCCAGAAGAAGTTTGGGGAAGATGCTTCATAGCACACCAATACGAAGAACTGCTCCCTGATTCCAAGAGGCTATAAAAACAGACGAGAATAACTGTAAATTTATGGGGTACTTTATAGTAAACTAATACTAATTAACCGTCATTCCAGAGGGATTTTCTTGGTCTACTTCCTGCGTCACCTTTCCTCTCAGCTGTGGGATGGCTGTCTCAAGTAACAGAAGGAGAATGCTTGTTCCAGTTACTACCATTGTGGCAACAAGCAAGTGCCAATCTCTTAGAACCTGTGGTAGATGGTAAATTGTTTTAATAATGTGGATCCATAAGAAGTGACAGTGTTGATGTCATAGTTAACTAACACGTGATGAACTACTATTAACAGCTCTGGTTTAAACCTAGCAAAATTATAATATAGCACATAACTTACTTTCTTATTTGGTGTTGGGTTATGGAAGATCTGATAAACCCTCCACATTTTGGCTAGCACCATGCCAAATGCAAGTGAGTATCCAATAGTAAATAGCCAATGCTGCAACTATTCAATATCGGGGAAAAAGTTATATTATTATAATAATATTATAGCTAGCAATGCCATGCATACCTAAAAAAATTAACACTAAGTCTTACTATGCAACTTGCCAGAACAACATCTGTGTTTGTGACTGGTAGGATGTAGAAGAATATGGAAATGTACATAAGCACAGCCCCAATTATGATGAAATAGTTTAGATTTGGACTCGAGAGCTTCACAAGCCTATATATACACAAACAACAACCAGAGCTCATTTTAGCATGTACACACCCTATAGCTATGCTGCATCTGCATAGAGACAATTTAAGGCTTGTTTTGTCTTCTTTATCCAGGCTAGTTGTATGCATGAGCAGAAAGCAAATGGCCTGCAGTAGCCTAGATACAGTCAATGCCACAGTGTGTGGCCAACAAAACAGTATAGTTATGACATTCATGGACCTTGCCAAATGGTTTGAAGCTTACGGAAGCCATTTTCACATTGATATCATAGGTCACTCAGAATCCTATATATCATAGTATGTTGAGATTGGGCAATTTTTGCGCTGATGACGATAGATAGTGACAGATAATAGACAAAATAAATTGCTTGACCCCTAGTGCATGCTTGATGAGTAACCTCTATTGCAGATATGCAGCTATCGGTATTACTTAATCAGACTTACTTTCTCTTTCTAAAGATGAAGTTAAACAGCAGACACCCAATGGCAAATACAATCCCTACTGTTGCCAGAACATAAAATACTATCACTAATCCAATCTCAAATGTATGAATGCTGACTTCAGGACTTCCATCCAATGGAATACCATCTAGCACAACAATAAGGAATTAGCTACTTTAAGGTAAGCCGTCACATAATGATACTATATAACACACCTGGAAAGACTCTATTGTCATCATATCCAGCCTCAAAAGTGAATGTATAATTGTCTGTTCTGTCCAGATAGGCAAACCACTGCCTAGTTAGATTCCCGCTCTCTGAATAATTATGGTAATGAAAATCTTTACCCAGCGAGCAGTTATGATACTGGCAAGCTTACCGTCGAACAAGTACTGGCGTAGCCGAACTATGTGATGGATTCGTGTGCCATTCTTATCCAAAAGTATATGACCCTATAACACAAAAATTAATAATCACAATCAGAGCAGTATCATAATTAATTTTGCTTTGTTGCACTACGTGTGAAACTTACCGATACTCCTGTATAGTCGGTAGTTTGTAAATTCCACTGAATGAGGCAGCCCATTCTCTCGTTTGTGTAGTTAAACTCCTCCAGAGGCACCAGTGAGCCTGGTACATTGTCACACCCTGTTTCACTGATATCACCACTCCTAACCATTGACATTGTGTTGTTGAGTGCTATTGCTAGCATCCACATGATGTCATAAAGTCTAACACCAACATCCAAAATTTCAAACCCTCCTTCATTGGCTCGCTTCGTATATTCCACTTCAAATGCATCAGGAGTCTGAAACATTAATGCTCTGCTTAGATAATAATTAAGTAGTTCTATTAAGTTTAACAGCAACAAGTTATCCCTCAAGTACAATATTGTAGGATATGCTATCCCAAAGCTTGCTCGATCATATTAGATTAAATTTAATTGTCTTGTGCAAATGAACAGTAGCTAACTTACAAAGATGCCTACAATTAAGGGTGAAATTCTACTTACAATTCCAGCTTCTGTTTTCTTGGTGTTGTCATCAGGAGTAGGGTACCTTCTCAAAGATATTGCTCTTTCCAGAAATCTCTGTAATTGTTCAGTATCACAATCCACCATATCATTTCCCTCAGACTGTTTCCACCATTCACGAGGGTACCAATCGTACGCCATCCATACATATCTAGGATAAGTAAGTCCCCTCTTGGCGGCCTGTAACCAAATTTAAGGTCGAAATAGTCTTATTATAAGACATCAGATTCTATGCACTAAGCTCTCCCTCATTGCATTTATAATATAATAGTTCTTTCAGGCAAGATGCTGAAAGAACACGTAATATTATAGAGGGGGAGATCTGGCACACTAAACTAGTGGAATGTGCTAATTAATACATACCTCGCAAATAATTTTCTTAGCAGGTTCTGAGTAACAATTTAGAATGAATATACGATAATCATCATTCTCCAGCTGCATTGATAATTATTATTATTATGGCTATCATAGTAAATTGTGTACAATAATTATTATTATGCTTACAAATAAGTCGACAGTTTCAAGTGGATCATCCTGAGTCTTGAACAGACGGCTCATGACAGTGATATTTGCTGGCTCTAGCTCCCTTCGAAAATTCCCTTCTGCCTAATCATGCATGCATGTAATGATGGCATATAATCTGGAATCATGCTGTGCATTAATTTTTAGCTGAACACAATAATTGACTGATTCTGATTGCATGCATGTATACTGACAGTAAATTAAATCTCATGCAATTGATATGCACAGATCATTAATTATTATTATTATTGCAGAGTTACTCTGAGGAGAGGGAGAGAGAGAGAGAGCTAGAGAGAGACAGTGAGAGAGAGAGAAAGAGAGAGATGGGAGAGGAAGGAAAGGACCCGACACGAGCCAACAACTTCATGTCTAGTCAAGGATCTTACCCCTGTAAATATTGACTCATCCTGAGTTAAAAGCGCTATCCTTTTCCAATTAAAATGCTCCATAGTTGCGCGAAGACCTGGAGATACAATTGCAAATGTTGGACTGTTTCGAAAGTATCTGAGAAATCTCGATCGGTCGCTGAGTGCTGCCAATCCAGATGAATAGGATATCTATAAGCGTGAAAGTAGCAAACAATAATTTTATTACCATGCATGATATGTGAAACAATTCAAGTGGAGGATCATTATTCATAATAGTGTGAGGTTCTGCCCCCCTGCATAAAAATAGGAGCCTGAGAGGCTAGGGCAGCAATAGCTGCCACACAATTCAAGTAAAAGCTTCTCCATGACTTTCTATGATATCATGCAGAAACCATTTAAGAGGTGCATTGCATTGCCCACACAAGTTGCCTTGATACCATCATTATAGCTACACCTCGTTGACTTGTAAGCCACATGGGAGCTGTTGCTTGTCTCCTGCATGCAGTGGAGCTGGCCTCATGTTTAATGGGTAACTTAAAGTTATGTAGTCCTTGTACTAACAGTTAAGTAACTATCATATCTGACTATATGGCACCAATTAACTGTGATATTATGCATTGCCATCCTCACACTTGTTTATTTGAGTACAGTTTTGATAGTAATGGATGTTTATATAAGCGTTCTTCCATTAATACATATAACGATGTTATGTTGTTGTCCCCCTCTACATACTTGTTGTAGGAGTAAGTTATTATTATGTGCGTTCCATGCAAACAGCTGTATATACGTATAAAATAGGCGTTCTACACTCGAGTAAATTAAGTTTGTTCTAAGTGTCCCCTTCCAAAAAGTATTATGATTTTCCATATATCTATAAGTATGCATGTATCAGTCCGCCAATGATTGTTGCATTGTAGTGTAGCATTTCACTCAAAAAATACAGTGTCACGTCAATGTTTAAATTAATTTTAGCAGATCACCTGAGAGATGTTCCATCGATGACTGATTTCTGCAACGGGTTCAGTGGCAACTGAACAGCCACAGCCAACCAGAGCTAGTTTCACAGGTTGAGACTGGATGCCATTGAAGAATTGATCCAACGATTCACTTCGAAGACACTGCAAGGACACAGTATATTCAATGATGTTAGTATTTGCTGCCAGTATTATCAGTAAACATGCTGTAAGCATCCTAGAAGATTAAGTAAGCCACTGGTACTATGATACACATACTCCCAGGAAACACCTAGACAAAATAAAGATAATGTAACTGAATGCCATCTATGATGATGCAAGCTGATAATATAATTATGGTGGCCTTGAAGGTCAGCCCTCAGGGTCAAGTCTCATGCATACATGTTCTCAGTCCCCAGGGTCAAGTCTCAATAGAAGGTTTTAGCCACGGTCCTCAGGGTGATTATATATTGTGACTGTGATGGCAGTCACCACTGGAGGATCTTGAGTAGGGACAGGCACAGGCTGGCATTATTTTGGGCATAATAGGTGGTTTTGTTAATTAATGCAGGTAATGCATGCATGGGGTGTCGCTTGTGTCATTATTGGCAAGAAAAGTTTGGGGATTTACGAAAGTACTGCATGATGGACATTTATGTAAATCACAGTGGAAATTTGACATGAATCATTTAGAGATGCTACAACTGTGGGGATTTATGAATTTCAAGTAGTGGATATATACATATAAATTTAATCTCATTGGTAGATATTGTATAAACTGCAGCAAGACTATAATTAAATTTTTATACAGTTTATGATACTGTGTAAACAGGTGCTGATCCAGAAATTAAATTTTGCATGGAAGGTGGCTGATGGGGTGACTATCCATAGTAAACTATACTGGTGCAAGGGGGTGGCTGGTTAACAATGGTGGACATCTCCTATACTACGTTGCATAAAGAACTAGAGTAGGGGGGTGGTTATATAGCCACCCTATCCACCCCCCTGGTAAATATCTGCTGCAATTTGCACAATGTCTACCAGTGAGATTTACGTACATATCAACTACTTTCAAAAATCCCCACAGTTGTAGCATCTCTAAAATTAATGTCTTCTGTGATTCACATCAATTTCCACTGTGATTTACAAAAATGTCCACTACTTTCGTAAATACCCTAAATTCCTTTGCCAATAATGAATTTTGACATAAATGGTATAGCTACCCCATATATGCCATCATTATGTTGGAACGACAAAACCACCTATTAGCTATGCCCAAAGCAATGCCAGCATATTGTTCCTGTCCCTACTGTGTCAAGCCCCTCCAGTGGTGACTGCCATGTACAGCATTCACACCGTTGTACATCAACAACAGTAGGACAAAGGTCACCATGCGATGATGATGACCATTACCAGCGATTCAATAGACTATGTCTCACTAGCCACACTCTTGCAAATAAACAACCCTGGAGATGATGTCTCTACAAGAGCCATAAATGCTCCATGAACTTTATAATACTATAGGTTCTTTGGATAATGATCATAATATTATCTAATGGGTGGGGTGTCTACCACTGTATGTATACATTACCAAATACGCAGATAAGGTAAAAGACCTAGACCTACTTATGAGGCTATGACGTATATATACATACATCAAAGCACCGTAATCACCTATATATAGCTATAGCCCGTAGTATAATTATTATACTATATTATAGTTGGAGAAATATATACCATGACATTATATATATTGCTCTGTGGTGATCATGAGGGCAATGTTGTGATATTTCATGGTCATACATTCACACAAACATTAATTATAGTTACTGCATCACCGCACATAATGTTATAGCTACACTGATGGCCCTTGTGCTAGAGAAGACTGCACCATGATCAGATTGATGACTGTAATGCAGTTAAGTGTAACATAATACTTATAGGAGACCAAATTTCTTGCATGTAAGTAGTGAAGTGTTGTTTGTCAACAGGTCATTCCGGTAGCTACTTGTCAGGAATAGATTATGAATATCTTGCTCCAATTAATCTTCACAATCGACCATCTTTAATGAAAATTCAGTATGCTTATCTTCAAACCTCATTCCATTGCCTGCTCAAGCACACCTAATCCATCAAAAGGCAGAGCCATAATTTTAAGCACCTATAGCCGCAATCAAGGCTAAAACAACCGTCATAATAATTATCATTGTCTATAGCTGCATCAATCCTGTATTATTATTACAGAGTATAGTTTGCTGTCGTACCATTGAATCTCTAACTTTATCATATATCAGGTTGTATCCTGTCAGTATATCAGGATCACTGTTGATGTCTTCCAGTGCCATGTCAGCTGCTGGTAAGGCTCCTGAAGAATTGTAGCCATATTGTCCATAGGATATGATCAGCATGAATGTCAAGTTGTGAGGCTGAGAAACAGCTGAATCCCACATCATAAAGAGCACGCAGCCAACCAGCAGCCGTGCTATGATCATCTTGCCACCGTAGTTTGAGGATTTGACTAGATACTGGGCGTGGCACAGCGTGCGTTATTCATTGGTACCGCGCGGTTTTGTGCGGAGGAGTGCCCGCATAAATTTTGCGCATGCGCAATGCATCGGGAACGACTCGATGTCTGGCGTATACGTATTGCAGTATTCATGAGGCTGCCATGTCCCATCTATAGACCCAATCCCTCTCCGGCTATTCCAAACATTAGATTGCTCTATGGCTAGTTTTGTTGTTATGCACCTATCAATGTATTGCCCCCACCTACCACCCCACTGGCAAAAGGTGGGGATTTGATCGTATTTGACCATGCAATAAATATGCCCTGGATCAGAGGGATTTGATCAATATTTACAGATAATAAGGGGAAATATACAGTCTTAATGGGGACATTTGATCCTAGCATTCGCTCCAGGGGAGAGGCAATTGATTTCACATAGGTCAAATCCCCCACCCTTGCCCGTGGGGTGGCACCTGGGGCAATACACTGATAGGTGCATTACAGTAGCTAGGTGAAGCTAGGTGACAAATGACCAGATCCACACTGCCCAAACTCGGAGGTCAAAGTGCAATCATAAACAATGGGGGGAAGCTTGTAGCTAACTAGCTAGCTACAAGTTCAAAAAAAAGAACCCACATACTCGCATATTATCCATGCTGTCACCTGTGGCACTCAATACAAGGGCCACTGCCATTGAATTTTGGGCCTGATGATCATGAGTGGCTAGAGCATCTAGCTAGTTAGCACTGCAGTATGCTGAGAGCACATCATTCCTATACTATTAGTGGACTAGAATCAATTAGCTAATGTGTATAGCTACATGGATAACTATTGCACTTATGTAGTACCGTAGGTCTATTAGTTATACAGCATCATGCAGGTAATATGCAATTATATATAATTATTATCAGAAACCATAACAATTATCTTGTCTAAACACCAGACTTGAGTACTAAACTGTGAAAGGTATCGTACCGCCTTATACATCTGCAAAGTCCACAGACAGACAGTGGATTTATGGAAACAAGCAAATTATACTATAAACATCATGAATTGTGAATTTTTCAATATAATAAGAGAGAGGAGAGTATAGCTATCACATTTGTAGCAAATCCCTCTGAAAAAATTATTTTAATAATAATTATGCTCAACACGTAGCTACTGGACAACACGGAGGAGTGTGTGTCCCAACACACATGGTTTCCCAACTATCCCAACCTAAGGCAAGTACACCTACCATGTACCATTTGGAGTACTCACACCTAACCAATTCTGCTATCATTATCACTGTAGGTGATTTCCCAACCAAAACTAAAACTGATTGTTTCATAAATATTTATAGATAAGAGCATGTACACAAGTCTAGCAGCTAACTTAAAACTATAGTATAGCTATCAATATCAATGCCATGGCTATGACCTATTCAGTGTTAGGCACCAAGAAACTGGGTTTGATTTTGCTAAATGCATTATGGGTAACAAGAGCTTTGGTCATCTATGTTGACCCTGAGAATGGAACTGAAGATCACAGGTGTTGGACTGGAGGGATCTCCCTGCCATGTAAGGACTATGAACTGGCCAAAGAAGGTGCTCTGTATCTAAATATATCCACATATGACATTATCGATGCATCTTTTGAACTGAATTCGAATCAAACTTGTCAACCAAAAAACCTGCAAAATACTCTACAAAATCTTCTATGTAAAAAACACAGGCACAAACTTTATAACGGTGGAACTGTGAAGTGTGACAAAAATGTGATTTCTGTCCGAAATTGTGACTGTGTGACATATAACAATGATGAGTGTAGTGTCCTACTAGGAGCATGCCCATATGGGTGTGGATTTACAACAAGTAAGTTAAGTAGTTGGGCAGCACAAATTTTTCATCCTTTGCCAGAAAACTTAAGTGAATACAATTATGCAGTGTGTGGATGGCTCAACCGTGATGGTCCAATGTGTAGCAAGTGTAGAAAAGATTTCAGCCCCCAGGTGTACTCGTATGATCTGAAGTGTGTACCTTGTAAAAATAGTCAATACAATTGGTTGAAGTTCACAGCTGTAGCTTTCGTTCCACTCACCTTCTTTTATTTCATTGTAATTCTGTTTAGAATCGATGCCACCAGTCCATATCTCTATGGATTCATTAATTTAAACCAAGCCTTGGCTTCACCCATAAATTTACGAGGAATCTTTCTAACCCTTAAAAGGGATTATTTACTTGGAGCAAGGATACTGGCAATCCCTTACACTATATGGAACCTCGACTTTTTTCGATCCCTCCCACTGAATATTTGTCTTGATCTAACAACACTTCAGACATTAGCAATGGAATATGCCATAGCCATTTACCCACTCCTACTGGTCGTAATCACTTATATAGTGATAGAGCTTCATGCCAGAGGCTGTCGAGTGTTAGTTTGGTTGTGGAGACCATTTCACAGATGCTGTGTACGATTCACTAGAGCTATGGATATCCAATCATCCATTGTCAAGGCCTTCGCTACTTTTCTGCTCCTCTCGTATGTGAAGCTACTCAATACAACATTGGATATCCTTTTACCAGTCCAACTTTATCATATTAGTCCAAATGAAGATGGTTCTGGTTGGTATGTCTACTATGATGCCTCATACCACTATTTCAGCTATAATCATCTGCCATATTCCATAATGAGTATCACCCTCTTCCTTATCTTCGGCCTTTCTCCATTAATTCTCCTCATTGTCTACCCAATGAGCTGCTTTCAAAAATGTTGCTGTGGAGCCAATAATTATGCACTACGTACGTTTGTTGATGCATTCCAAGGTCACTACAAGGATGGCACTGAACCTGGAACTCGTGACTGCCGCTGGTTTGCTGGAATCTACTTTCTTGGTCGAATTATGATACTGTATGTAATCTTTGGAGTTGTAAAGAATGCTGTATGCTATGCTCTTGTAGGATTCACTTTTATGGTCGTTGGAATGCTGATTATAATTCTACAACCATTTAAATCATCCAAGGTCAACACCTATCACACGCTACTACTATTTTTCATGGCAGTTTGTTGCTTTTCTATCACAACGGTTAATCAAGCAGAAAGCAAAGCTCACTGGATGATCAAGTTCCTGACACCTCTAGTTTGGATTATCTACATGTCACCCATACTGGCCATGATGGCCTATGCTATATGCAAGTCCTATTGCAGGTGTCGAGTACTCTGGTTGAAAGTTCATCAAAGAAATCCAGAGCTGGAGAATTTATTGATTGTGAACGGAAATAGTGAAAAGTAACAATTAAGCCGAGTCTATAGATGAGTAGAGCTAATAGCTATAAGCCATGAAAGGCATTTGCCAAACTCATGGTATAACTCAACCATAAATCAAACAAACATTAATTTTAACAATGGTGCTTATGAAAGTGCTAACTTTAGTGTTTTAATTTGTAATGAATCAATTTTTTTTCTCCCCTATTACACTCTTCACTGGCCTTCCTACAGCTCAGCGGGCCATGGCCTTGATGGGGTACCTCCTCTGGGTATGTTGCTTCAACTGCCGATGTGGTGCCATTGAGTGTACATGTACCGTAAGCACTCTCATCCGTGTAGCTAATTCAGTAACTTCATGTCAACCATCTCCCTACAGCACATAGCTAGCTATAGGGCATAATAATATAAATTTTTTATGGTAACTTGTTGCTTTTCTATCACAATGATTGATCAATGAAAGCAAAGCTCACTGGATGATTAGGTTCCTGACACCTGTAGTAGTTGGAATTATCTACATGTCATCCATACTGGCCATAATGGCCTATGCTGTATGCAAATCCTATTGCAGGTGTCGAATACTGTATTTTTGTTGAACTTGAAGCTGGAGAATTTTAATTTAGTGATTGCAAATAGATCGAAATAGAGAAACTAACAGTACTACTAAGCTGAGTCTATAGATAAGTATAGAGCTATAGTAAATTGAATCGTATACAAAAGTAAAGCTAACAATAATAATAATAGCTAGAAATTGCATAAAAACTTTAAGTAAAATTAATCAAATTCAATCAGCATAAATTATTATGCTAGAGTATATAGGATTGTGCATGTGGCTATTCAGAATCTTTGCTGATAATTTTGTCAATGATAGCATTTCCTATTTCTATAGCTATTGCCGATCGGCGATCATCAAGTTCTGCAGCTCTGGATTTTGTTTTCTCCAAATTTTGCGACATCTTCTTCTTTGGCAGCATTTGTGTACGGCATAAAGTATTGCAGCCAATATAGGTGACACATAGAAAATTCCAACCAGTGGTACCATTATCCTGATCATCCAATGAGCATTGTTTTCTGCTTGAACAATTAATGTAACAACAAAGCAGCCAGTTGCCATAATGAATAGTAATAATGTGTGATAAGTATTGACTTTTGTCGATTTAAACGGCTGCAGGAGTATGATCAGCATTCCAATAGCCATGAAAGTGAGCCCAACAAAAGTGTAGCATATACTGTACTTTATTGCTCCAAAGATAACATACAATATCATAATTCGACCAAGAAAGTAGACTCCAGCAAACCAGCGGCAGTCACGAGTTCCAGGTTCAGTGCCATCCTTGTAGTGACCTTGGAATGTATCAACAAACATACGTAGTGCATAATTATTGGCTCCACAGCAACATTTTTGAAAGCAGCTCATTGGGTAGACAATTAGGAGAACTAATGGGCAAAGGCCAAACATAAGGAAAAGAAAACTGCTGATTAGAGCATACGGTAGGTGATCTTCGCTAAAGTATTGGTATGAGGCATCATAGTAGACATACCAACTGTCAGTGTATCCAGGTAGCTTTGGATTAATGTAAAAAATTTTGACTGGAAGAAGGATGTCTAATGTTGCATTCAGTAGCTTCAAGTATGAAAGAAGTAGAAATGTGGCAAAGGCCTTGATAATGGATGACTGGATATCCATAGCTCTGGAGAATCGTACACAGCATCTGTGAAATGGCCTCCACAACCAAACTAACACTCGACAGCCTCTGGCATGAAGCTCTATCACTATGTAGGTGATTACGACCAGCAGGAGTGGGTAAATGGCTATGGCATAGTCCAGTGCTAACGTCTGAAGTGTTGTTAAATCAAGGCAAATATTCAGTGGGAGGGAGCGAAAAAAGTCAAGATTCCATATGGTATAAGGGATCGCAAGTAGCCTTACTCCAAGTACATAATGTCCTTTAAGGGTCAGAAAGAATGCTCGTAAACTTATGGGTGAAGCCACGGCTTGGTTTAGAGTGATAAAGCCATAGAGATACGGACTAGTGGCATCAATTCGGAACAGAACTACCATAAAATAAAAGAAGGTGAGAGGAATGAATGCTACAGCTGCAAATTTCAACCAATTATGCTTACTGTCTTTGCAAGCTACACACTTTAACTCATATGAGTAGACAAGTGGGCTGAAACCTTTTCTACATTTGCTACACATTGGACCATCTCGGTTCAGCCGTCCACACATTTCAAGATTGTATTCACTAACATTTTTTGGCATTTGATGATAAATTTGCTGGCTCCAGCTGGAATTGTCAGTTATATATCCACACCCATATGGACAGTCTCCAATTAGAACACTGCACGTGTCATTATCGTATGTCATACATTCACAGTTTCGTATAGAAACTCCATTATTATCACAAAATGTCTTTTCACGATAATATTCATGAAGTACACACACAATATTTTGTACGGTATCTTGCAGATTTTGCTGACAGGTTTGATTTGAAGATGATGTTAATTTGACAATGTTCTGCTTTGATATATTCAGATACAGAGCACCTTCTTTGGCCAGTTCATAGTTCTTACATGGCAGGGAGATCCCTCCAGTCCAACACTTGTGATCTTCAGTTCCATTCTCACGGTCAACATAGATGACCAAAGCTCTTGTTGTGCATAATAAATTTAGCAGAATCACACTCATGGTATAAACCGTTAACATTCTAGCGATCATCATCATTGATTCTTGATGACAGCTGTACTGAAACTCCAGAGATCTTGCTGCAGTCTACAGGTAGCTACAGTCTGTAATGACTCTGCTCTACAGGATATTTTCACATGTGATCAACAGAACTAATAAATTCTTACGCCTACGGCATAAATAACGTTATTGTTTACCGAACAATGATCTTTTATGGCAGAAATGAAACAATAATTGTTGATTTTAAATGGATTAAATTAGTCAAGCAAGCAATCATGTATAATACTTTCACCATCCAAGCATAACTGCTACAGCTGCCAGCTGTAGATCATTATCATTCTATGGTATGCATATTAATTTGACCTTTGGGGTGACTGCATGGCCTAGCTTTGGGGCTACTGGACGAGTGGTATATATTGGATATCTCAACAGCATTTGCAATGGGGTGACCAGCCTAAAATTGGAATTATAAGAACCTTGGGGTAAATAATATGCATGGTTTGAATGTAAGGATTATTATAGCTACAGGCTCATTGAGGTGCTTGAAATTTAAATTTGATACCCGTCACTGGGACAGTCATAAAACATGTTCAACTTCAAGTTGAAATAAGGGCTTTGAAAAATTGCTATCATTGTGCTTGTCATACCAGACCTGGTCTTTAACATCTCCAATATCATTGGATCAGTTGAGTTTTTAAGTCATGAAGAATGCTGCATGTTAGCTATATACCCTGGCTGGATTGAGTTTGATGGCTATATATTGGAATGCTGATCATTATTATTCTTACAACTATTTAAATTATACCAAAGTCAATACTTATTACCATTTATTACAGCAATTGGCTGCTTTACCGTTAGATATCATTGCACTATGTCAAAAGGTAATGAGTAAATAGCAACAACTGATCAACAAGACGTAATTATATAATATGCGAGCTGTGAGCGCTTGGCCATGCATAGCCATTCATGAGCTGTGCATGGGTATTAATTAAATTTAGGACCCATGCATAAAGCTATAGTTAGGAATCATAAATCTTTGTAAACAGTTACTGGTAAAAACTTCATTGGTCCTGCATTATGAAACTGCATAATATTAAAATTAATGTGTAAACACACTGAACACTGCATGGTACACTGTAAAAATAATTGTAACACGCATGTACCGTGTAGCATGTGTGCTAAATGGTGTGATGTGTGTTAAATTAGCTAACACACTAGCACCTACAAGTGTGTTATTATTGCACGCAAAACACTATTTAACATGTGTGCAGATGTGTCACTGTGTTATAATAACCCACCAAGCATGTACAAGTGAGTTGCTAGTCAGTACCCAATCGATATGTCAAACTTGCCCACTAAGCAATAGGGAATATTTACTTGGAGTAAGGATACTGGCAATCCCTTACACCATTTGGACTTGCATACAACATAAGCCATGATGGCCTATTGCAGGTGTTGAGTACTTTGGTTGAAAGTTCATCAAAGAAATCCAGAGCTGGAGAATTTAGTGATTAGGAACGGAAATAGAGAAATTAACAAGCTGAGTCTATAGATGAGTAGAGCAATTATAATAAATATGATATAAGCCATGAAAGGCACTCCCACTAATGGTATAACTCAGCCACAAATCAAACAAATATTTAACCAATGATGCTTATGAAAGTGTTAACATTAGTGTTTTAAGTTGTAATGAAACAAATTTTATTTTCTCTCCTATTATCTACACTCTTCACTGGCCTTCCTACAGCTCAGCGGGCCATGGCCTTGATGGGGTACCTCCTCTGGGTATATTGCTTCAACTGCCAATGTGGTGCCATTGAGTGTAAATGTACCGTAAGCACTCTCATCCGTGTCTAGCTACACGTAGCTAATTCAGTAGCTAACTTTATGTCAACCATTTCCCTACAGTACGAATTAAGCGCATAGCTAATAAAAGTATTGTAGAACAATTAAGAAGTATAATAATATTATTATAATGAAACTTATAATTCATTGCACTGCATCTTCAATTGGGAGCCCACAAACCTTTGACCACGCCCCCTATATCATCACTGGGTGCACTATATCAGGATCATGATGGCAAAGTGCACAGTGGGTGGAGTTTTGAATAATGATAATCATTCTTGCATATGTCAGGGTTATTTTTAGCAAAAATGGAATGTGCACCTTCAGTTGCCATGGGAACACAGTAGGTGTGGCCCTACGGTATTGGAGTCCTGTGGGCTCAATTTATATATATCAGCTAGAGGAACTTATGAACTCAGAAAAATAAATCATTACTTAACAATTATTGCAAGTATTTAATATGGTAACCCTATAGGTAATAAGTTCATTCATATCTCGATTCAAACATTCACCATAAATTTTGGCGTTTGTGCAAGCTAATACAATAGTTTTATCACCTGCTTCTATAGCTATAGAATTTATGAATTAGCTAGAGCATGGAGTAATCTTCATCATGATGATGAAATCTTAAGCATGCAAGGATCCAGCTATTAGAAAAGCAATCTGCTCATTTTGGGACTTTTTTGATATTCACGGTAACTTATTGTATATTATGCATGTGCTGTACTGCAATCTGCATTATATTTTTTTGGCTATACACTGCTGATGTGATATACACTGACAGCTGCATTCGTAGAAAGCAAGTTGGATATTCATCTATCATGATAAAGGTATCGTACCACCATCTTCCTCAAATTGTTTGTAGTATGTAGCTAGCTACATAGCCTCCCCTGTTTGTTGTATGCATGAACAAATGTGTACTGTATTGTAATCTGCTCTATGTGCTTAGTATACACCGCTGATGCATATATACTGACAGCCACATTCGTAGAAAGCAAGTTGGACATAAATATTATAATATTATTATCATGACAAAAATTGATTTAGTTTGATGCTACCACCCGATCTCTTTCTCGTGATTATAGCAGGTCACATAGAAAATTTCTCCAATGAAATATAGCACTATAGCAGTGGTATAATAGCTATCATCCAGTGTGCAATGGGTCCTTGGAGATGATGTTCTATCGAAGACTAGTGATATCAGAGGAGATGTTAGCACAGTTCTTAATGATGTAGTGCTCGTATATAGGATTTGTGGGACAAGGTGGTTGGAGATGAAGGAAGTGGGAAGGGCCTCTATGAATTTTAGGTGTGTCCTTACAGAGGGGTTCCACTGTAGTTGTTATAGCTACCTTTCCACTTTATTCTTGGTTAAGGCACCTGCCATAATCCCACAACACATAACTGTCTTCACCAGGTGCTGCTAGTCTCTTATATCATTGTACAAGACATGGCACTAGGTGAGACTCCTAGATTCTGACATAAAGGATTTTTATCTAGAGCATGCATGCTTACAAAATAGAAACACAAGAAGTGCCAAGCTACTCCCAGGTAAATTAACACTGCACATTTCAAGGGGATCAATGCGTGTAGCATATTATATTATGACCAAAATCAAGAATTATGAATGTACTTAAGCGTCCATGGATGCTTACCTGGGACACTATGGTAATTATTATTCATTAGTTGTTTGAAAATACTTACCAGCTACGAGAAAATGGGGAAGATGGTAGTATCTATGAAACAAATCAATTTTTTATTATGAAAACATCCAATTTGCTTTCTACAAAGTTGATCAGCTATGAGAAAAGGGACCATTTGGGACTTTTTATTCTGCCATAGTATAATAATTATTATGTTTGTGTCCATACACTGATAATCATGTATATATATACTCTTCGTAGAAAGTAAGTTGGATATTGTGTGAGAAAAGAGATCATTTGGGAAAGATGATTACCATGGTATGAAATCTTTATCGTGATCGTACATGCTGTCTAGGGACTACCAATTAACCCTCAGTAATAACCCATGTGACTTGTACATACCAGAATTATATAGAGAGATCACTATACAATACTGTAAATTACTTATCAAGAGTAGCTATGATGTGCTAACTCGTGAAATTTTCATTTTTATTTTGCGGAACAAAGTGACGAGTATTTATATGAAAATAGTGAATATATTATACAAATTTATACAGCGAATATATGGCCCACAATAATACTGACGAAAATATTATTACACGAAAATTTCTAGCAAAAATTTGCTAACGAAATTAATGCGAATTACGGTAATAATTATTATAGCTACTGCATGACTCATACCATACATACCTGGTATCCCAATCCATAATAATAATATTATTGATTATGCTACTAGCTACATATCCAGTAACCACTGGTCTAGAATTTTCTGTAGTAACAATCCGTACAACTGATCCATATCTGATTCATGACAGCTCTGATATCACTAGGTTTCCTAGAAGTGATGTAGACAGGCTCAGCGAGGCTGCATGGCTATTTAAGTGCCTCGCAAGTTCAACCAAGCTAGGACTCAGTGAAGACTTGGCTAATTTTTCGATAACCTATTTCAAGATAAGCAATCAGATTTTGCTATAGCTGTATTACTGTGGACACTCCTCTACAGTGACATAGCTAAATAGGTTCGAGTAGCTAATACAGAGAAGGTATTGGCTAAAGTAGGTTGTCTAAAACTCGATCTGCTACTAAGTCTAGCAGTGTTTAACTTAGCCATTACAGCAATGATTAACGATCGTTTTGCTCTCACTCTGCATCTGTTACTGTTCCTCTTAGTGTATGCTGACTCAGCAGCAAACAGCCAGGTACACTACTACATCACACCCTCACAGAGTATTCTCTGTCCTAGAGATCCCTGCCTCACTCTAGCACAGTTTGCTGCTAATTCCATCAGCTACCTCAGCAATGAAACTAACGCATCTCTCTCCTTTCTGCCAGGAAATCATAGTCTTGATGGAGAGCTCTCGCTGTCTCATGCAGACAACTTCTTGATGACAAAGGTCATAGGAGGCAATGGAACTGTGTTTGTAGAATGTGGCAGTCAATCAGGAAGATTCAATATCAGAAAGACAACATTCGCTATGATAAAGGATCTGCACTTTGTTGGCTGTGGAGGTAACAGAGTTAGCCAAGTGGGGCGGTTTATAGTTGAAGACACCATCTTTGAGGGCGTGCAAGGCAGAGGTAGATCTCAGCACTAGTGCTGAATGAAGTGACTGATGCTAGTGTTGCAAAAAGTTCATTCTTTTCCAATACACAACGTAGCACATTTTACTCAAACTTTAGATACCTTGAAGATCTACTGAAATATCTCTATCTAAATCGAAACTTATCGCTTGCAGTTGGTGGTGCAGTGTACACAACCTTCAGTAATGTTTCAATTGTTAATAGCAAGTTCACAGACAATAGAGCCGATATAGGAGGAGCACTGTTTGCTCACAATAGCAGTCTTTATGTTGTTGGAAGCACTTACAGCTACAATAAAGCTAGTTTTGCTGGAGCCACGATCACATTGGAATCCTCGATCAGCATCAAACATAGTAATTTTATTGAAAATACGGCCATAATCAAAGGTGGCGTGATGATAGCAAATAGAGACACATTCAGTATCCATTGTACTATTTTTACTAACAATAGTGCTGGTCATGTTGCAGGAGTAATGCTGACATATGACTCAATGTTCGGTATCACAGATAGCACTTTTAGTGATAATACAGCTAAATGGTATGGTGGAGTCATTCATGCAATTAATGGCTCATTCACTATTACTGGCAGTACTTTTACTAACAACAGTGCTGGTGTCATGTACATGCATAATTCATCATTTAATGTTACCAACAGTAATTTTACTAACAGTAGTGCAGCTGACGATGGTGGTGTCATGATCACATCTGCTTCGTCATTTAGTATCACGAGCAGTACTTTTACTAACAGCAGTGCACCTTATCGTGGTGGTGTCATGTTCACATCTGATTCTTTATTTAATATTACCAACAGTACTTTTACTAACAACAGTGCAGGTAACGATGGTGTCATGATCATATTTGATTCGTCATTTAATACTACCAGCAGTACTTTTACTAACAACAGTGCAGCAAATCATGGTGGTGTCATGTACACACATAATTCGTCATTTAATGTTACCAATAGTACTTTTACTAACAACAGTGCAGCTGACGATGGTGGTGTCATGGAAACATCTAATTTGTCATTTAATATTATATTACCAACAGTACTTTTACTAACAGCAGTGCAGCTGACGTTGGTGGTGTCATGTACACACGTAATTCATCATTTAATGTTATCAGCAGTACTTTTACTAACAGCAGTGCAGCTGGTAGTGGTGGTGTCATGATCACATTTGATTCGTCGTTTAATGTTACCCACAGTACTTTTACTAACAGCAGTGCAGCTGACGATGGTGGTGTCATGATCACATCGGCTTCATCATTTAGTATCACCAGCAGTACGTTTACTAACAGCAGTGCACCTTATCGTGGTGGTGTCATGTCCACATATAATTCATTATTTAATATTACCAGCAGTAACTTTGCCAACAACACTGCAGCTGTTGGCGGTGTCATGGAAATATCTAATTCGACATTTAATGTTACCAACAGTACTTTTACTAACAACAGAGCATCTAACATTGGTGGTGTCATGGAAACATCTAATTCGTCATTTAATGTTACCAATAGTAGCTACTTTTATTAACAACAGTGCAGCTAACTTTGGTGGTGTCATGATCACATTTGATTCATCATTTAATATTACCAGCAGTACTTTTACTAACAGTGCAGCTAACATTAATGGTGTCATGTACACACGTTACTCATCATTTAATGTTACCAATAGTACTTTTACTAATAACAGTGCAGCTGGCAATGGTGGTGTCATGATCACATCCGATTCATCAATTAATATTACCAGCAGTACTTTTACAAACAGCAGTGCAGCTTATCGTGGTGGTGTCATGTACACAGTGCATTCGTTTGTTAATATTACCTGCAGTATTTTCACTAACAACAGTGCAGGTGATATTGGCGGTGTTGCATATGCAACTCATGCTTCGTCGTTTAACATTATTGAAAGTAATTTTTATGCTAACAGATATGGAGGAATAATGATAACTGTAGAAAGCTCAACATATATTACTAATGGTACATTTGATTATAATTCAGGATGTTTCTATATTATCTGTTGCAACCTGACTTTCAGTGGCTACACAAGATTAGAGAACTGTGCAAAACGGTCGAATGAAATAGCAGATGCAAGAGAAGAAGGAGGGGCAATTACTAGTTTCTTGTCAACCATGATCTTCACTGGAGTAAGTAATTTATCAAACAATCAAGCAAGGAGTGGTGGAGCAATATCAGCCACCGAGAGTAAAATCATGACGTATGGTGAACTAATAATAGCCAACAACACAGCCACAGTCAGCAGTGGAGGTGGTATTTCTCTACATCAAATCTTGAAGTCAGGGGAAACTGTATCATCTCTGGTAACTATGCTATGACGAGGGGTGGAGGAATCCATGCCACTAGTTCAACTGTTGCTGTATATCAATTAGGGACTCTTCAATTCATCAACAATGAAGCAAAACATGGAAGTGGGCTTTATCTAGAATTTAATGCAAAATTGTATGTGCAAAAACCTACATCGGAAATTGTAAGTTTTGAACGTCTACTAATACTATTTCAAGCTAACCATGTCAACTATGGAGGAGCCATATATGTGGCAGACAATACCAACGCTGGTGCATGCTCACCTGATAATGAATGCTTTATCCAAACACTTGGACTTTATCCAAATTCTATAGCATCTACAAACATATTCTTCTCTGGAAACACTGCAAGTGAGCAAGGAGCCAATATCTTTGGAGGACTACTGGATAGATGCATCCCAAGTCCATTTGCTGAAGTTTCGTGGCAACTAGAGACACTACCATCATACTATAATGGTGTCGGTTACATTAATGACATCACCAACATAACAGCATTAGATACATACAGCATATCCTCTCTGCCTGTTCGAATTTGTTTTTGTAAGGGTGAGAGTGAGCCCGATTGTGGCTATCTGCCACCAACCATCAAAGTCAAGAAAGGAGAAACTTTCACTGTGCCACTTGTTGCAGTGGATCAGGTCAATCATTCTGTAGATGCAAACATCATCAGTTCTCTATCTTTTCAAGATGGTGGTTTTAGTGAAGGACAGCAAACTCAGAGTGTAGGGAGAAACTGTAGCAATGTAACATTCAACGTGTTCTCTCCTCATAACTTGGAAATAATTAAACTCTTTGCTGATGGTCCCTGTGGAAGTTCCCCACTTTTCACACGACAACTTTATATCCAGTTCACTGACTGCACTTGCCCAGTTGGTTTTGAGCTCGGTTTTGAGTCTTTAAAAACCGCTACAAGGTGCCAATGCTTTTGTGATGCACGATTGTCTCCCCACATCATTAGCTGTGATCCAATAACTGAATCTCTTGTGAGAGTGAACACTAATTCATGGATCACTCACATCAATGACACTGACCCACCTGGCTACGTCATTCATCCTAATTGCCCTTTTGACTACTGCCGACCTCCAACTGAAAATATCAGCATGAATCTCAACCTTCCTGGTGGAGCAGATGCACAGTGTGCCTACAATCGCAGTGGAGTTTTATGTGGAGGTTGTCAGGAACACCTCAGCCTCTCTCTAGGTAGTTCACGTTGCTCATCTTGTCACAGCCACTGGCCTGCAGTACTTATTGCAATTCTCCTAGCTGCCATCGTAGCAGGAATCTTGCATGGTGACTGCACTGTTAGCCCTCAATATGACCGTGGCTGTTGGACTGATCAATGGCTTCATCTTTCATGCCAACATCATAGCAGCTAACAGTGCCATCTTCTTTCCATTGTCAGAGCTTAGCTTTCCCACTGTGTTTGTAGCTTGGCTTAATCTGGACATAGGAATTGATGTCTGCTTCTTTGATGGTCTTGATACATACACCAAAACCTGGCTTCAACTGTCTTTTCCCACTTACATCATCTCTCTAGTGATTATCGTAATCATCATCAGTGAGTACTCCCCTCGATTTGCTAGACTAATTGGAAAGAGAGACCCAATTGCAACTCTAGCTACTCTAATCCTGCTATCTTATGCCAAACTCCTCTCAGTGACTATCACAGCTTTGTCGTTTGCTGTCCTTGACTATCCTGATGGCTCACGAGAGACTGTATGGCTTTCTGATGGAAATGTGTCATACTTTCAAGGGAAGCATGTAGCTCTTGTCCTCATTGCCATACTGATAATTCTAGTTGGTGTCCCCTATACACTCCTTCTCTTTCTCTGGCAGTGGATTGTTTGTGCTCCAGAGTGGAAGATTTTCAAATGGACAAGGAACACTATAAGCTAATTGTCTTCATCTCTGTCCATCATGCTCCATACAACAGTAAGTATTGCTACTGGACTGGCTTGCTACTGCTCGTGAGGGTGGTCTTGTGTATCACTGCTTCAGTCACAACGTCCGGAAATCCTCAAACTTCACTTTTAGTGACAATCATCTTGGTTGGAAGCCTCTTTCTTATAAAAGAAATTAATGGAGCGAGGATGTACAAAAAATCATTGTTGAACATCACAGAGACAGGGCTCTACTTCAATCTTCTTGCTTTATCTGCTTTTAGTTTGTACCACTTCAAGATTGACATTGAGAAGCAGACAGCTGTTGCCTACACTTCTACCATCATTACCTTCATCCTTTTGGTTGGAGTGATTATCTATCATGTGTATTTGCTGGTTAGAAAGGATCAGCTCCGGCCGGGAGATCTGGAGGAGTTGAATGAGTATCTCCTGGCTCCAGTTCAAGCTGCTAAAGATATTACAGTGACTAGCTCTAGTATCGAAATCCCCAAGCCTCAAGACCACCAAATGTGAACACTGATCAGATTGAAAATACAATGTCATACATAGTAACAGCTGACAGTGTGTATACTCAGTAACTTCAGTTAACTTGTTTAGAGTGTGTCCCCCGCATAACATTTCTTAATAGCACTTATTAATTTGAATTTTTGCAATGATTGTTACGTTAATTACAAAAACCGACTAGTTTATCATTGTATAAATTTATGATTAATTATTAGAGCATGGAGCAATCTTCATCATGATGGTGAAATCTAAAAAAAATTAAGCATGCAAGGATTCAGCTATTTGAAAAGCAACCCGATCATTTTGGGACTTTAATTTTGTGTTTATAGACTGACATTGTAGCTAGTTGTATGCATGAAGAAAAATCTGTACTGTATTGTAATTTGCTCTATATTAATTTTGTCGCTATACACTGCTGATGCATGCAGCTGCATTCATAAAAGTCATGTTCGATGTTGTCATGATAAGTTTCATGCTACCATCTGGTCTCTTTTCTTATGATCATGGCAAGTCACATAATTATATATGATAGCCAAGTTAGGAATTTTCTCCAATGAAATAATCATTTGCCGTTCATACTATCTCACTAACTTAAGCTATAGGTACCTCTCATTTCCTCTCACGTACCCTTCCATTCCTCTGCTGTTGTCGCTATAGCAGTGATATTATAATCGTCCAACGACCAGTGGCTGTGACTGGACACAATGAGTCTTTGGAGATCCATTGAAGACTGGTGATTCAGAAGAAGATGGACATCTGTCAGCACAGTCCTCACTCAATGATTCAGTGCTTGTAGGAGGATTTATGGGATAAGGTGGATGGAGATGAAGGAAGTGGGAAGGGCCTCCATGAATTTTAGGGGTGTTCTTACAGAGGGGTTCCCACTAAAGTCATAATTGTCTAGGATTACCATCACTATAGTTGTTATAGCTAGCTTTCCACTTTATTCTTGGTTGAGGCACCTGCCATAATCCCACAGCACATATTAACAGTCTTCACCAGGTGCTGCTAGTCTCTTATGTCAGTGACATGGTGAACAATGTTATAATTAATTGCCACACGTATGCGGCTAATTTGCATAAGAACTCTAAGATTAGTAAGAATTATCAAATTCTATCAGCATAATGTTATACAATAAGATATTGCTATAAATATTCTTATTATACATGTGGCTATATTATTCAGAATTGTTGATAGCTTGATAGTATACGATAGTATTTCTATTTCCTTCACCAAGTTCTGCAGCTCGAGATTTCATTTCCTCCAAACTTTGCGATACCTTCTGCAGCATTAAATTTTATATACGGCATAAAGTATTACAGCCAATATTATACAAGCATTGCTTTCTGCTTAATAAATTAATATAATAGTAAAGCAGCCAGTTGCCATAATAAATGGTAGTAATGTGTGATACGTATTGACTCTTGTTGATTTAAAGAGTATGATCAGCATTCCAATAGCCATGAAAGTGAGCCCAACAAAAGTGTAGAATATACCATAACTTACAACTCTAAAGATAACATTATGCACTCAGTAGCAATTTACTTTTTTGCGGTTATTAGGTAATTATGCGTTAATTATGATGAAACCTATGGTGTAATCTCTTAGGTAATCTATGAGATAATTATGAGAAAATTCAGGGCCCCGGACTTGAAATTCAGTGAAATATATAGAGTATCTTGCGCGTGTATCCAGCGAATACCTTTACAAGCAGCGTGTTGCCTTCTCTGACAAGCAGCAGAGACACTCAGATTCCCGATGATCCGAGGCTAGTCTGCGACTGAGGCGCCGGCATCGTACTGTACAGTGAAGTGAACCCACTATATTGACGACCTTTACCACATACACCATTTCAACTATGCAGCTACTGAGTGCATGGTCAAGTTTTCATACAATATCATAATTCAACCAGATTCCAGCAAACCTGCAGCAGTCACGAGTTCCAGGTTCAGTGCCATCTTTGTAGTGACCTTGGAATGCATCACATCAATAATCAATTGTTTGCTCCAAAACAATATCTTTGAAAGCAGCTCATTGGATAGACAATGCATGAGGAGAATTAACGGACAAAAAAGGCCAAACACAAGGAAGAAGGTGACACTCATTATGGCATATGGCAGATGATTATAGTGGTATGATCGAGGCATCATAGTAGACATACCAATTATTATCAGTGTATCCTGGTATCTTTGGATTAATGTGATAGAGTTTGACTGGAAGAAGGATGTCTAATGTTGCATTGAGTAGCTTCACGTATGAAAGAAGTAGAAATGTGGCAAAGAACTTGATGATGGATGACTGAATATCCATAGCTCTAGTGATCATGAATCGTACACAGCATCTGTGAAATGGCCTCCACTACCAAATTAGCATGCACTCGATACCATCTGGAATGAAGCTCTATCACTATGTAGGTGATTATGACCAGTAGGAGTGGGTAAATGGCTATGGCATAGTCCAGTGCTAATATCTGAAGTGTTGTTAAATCAAGGCAAATGTTTAGTGGGAGCAAGCGAAAAAATCAAGATTCTATTATGGTGTAAGGGATTGTAGCTCTGCTCCAAGAACATACTATTAGTGCCTTTTAAAGGTTAGAAGGAGTCCTCGCTTGGTTTAGCCTGGGTGATATAGCCATAGAGATACAGACTAGTGGAGTCAATTCAGAACAGAATTAAACAAAAGAAGGTGAGCATGCATGAAGAATGAATGCTACAGTTGTAAATTATATTATTGTACTTACTATCTTTGCAAGCTAAATGCTTTAGCTCAAAATAATAATATGAGTAGACAAGTGGGCTGAAACCTTTTCTATATACACTTGCTACACATTGGACCATCTCGGTTGTATTCAGTATAATATTTTTTGGCATTATTGATGATAAATTTGCCGGCTCCAATGCAACTAGCATAATATTACATGTATATCGTATCAGTTATAAATCCACACCCATATTATGGACAGTCTCCAATTAGAACACTGCACTTGTCATTACTGTATGTCATACAGTTACAGGTTTGTATAGAAACTCTATTTATCACAAAATAGCTTGTCATGATTATATTCATGAAGTACACACAGTATCTTATATTAGTTGGACAATGTTCTGCTTTGATATATATAGAGCACCATTTTTGGCCGGTTTATAGTCCTTGCATGGCAGGGAGATCCCTCCAGTCCAACACCTGTGATCTTCAGTTCCATTCTCAGGGTCAATATAGATGACCAAAGCTCTTGTTATTGTACATAACGAATTCTAATCACTGTGCACAGATAAGTCATGTTGATCAGTTGATGCTACTTACTCATAATAGTCTTATAATATACCTTATAACATTATGACATTGTTATGAAACTTCATATTAAACTTATTATAATTAAGCATGCTGATGGTAGCTACTTACACATTCAAGCCATTTAAGTTAAAAATAAACATGACAGTTCTTCACGGCCGATAGCATCAACAACTAGCAAAAACACAGAATCGGGGCTTATAGATGATCAAAGCTCTTGTTATTGTACGCATGCGCAATGAATTCTAATCACACTGATAAGTCCTGTTGATCAGTTGATGCTACTTACTCATAATAGTCTTATATACCTTATATGACATTGTTATGAAACTTCATATTAAATGTTACAAGCATGCTGATGGTAGCTAACTTACACAAGCCATTCAAGTTAAAATAAACATGACAGTATCATCAGGGCCGATAGCATCAATAACTAGCAAAAACATGAATCTCTAAGTCATTCAGTTTCCTGACTGCAAGTCAGCTTGAAATTAAGAGGAGGAACAAGCCAGACTGAATCGTATGTATAACTAGTACCTACATAATATTGAGTACAATTAGTTGTGGTACATGTATGTTGGCTAGCCTTGTCCCCGTGGACCCAATCTTTTGCAATTCAGTAGAAGAACTTTTGTGGCTAAAAACATGCAGGTAATAGTCTACTTAGTGCTAGCTTCAATAGTTTATACCAAAGATGAAAATATAACTAAAAATCCAAATCCTGAACATCAGATTAGTAACATCAATGGACTACACAAAGGAAAGGAATTGGCCAAGCAAGTTGTTCTAGAATCTGATGCATTCACGGGCGAGCATGTCAAGATAAAGTCACCCCAAGGTTGTCAGCAAGACCTGGTCCAGCTAGATGCTTTGCAAAAGAGGATGTGTAAACATACACATCTATCTGGATTTGGTAACAGAGGAGCAATAATATGTCTGGACAATGTAACTTATGTGCTAGACTGCAATTGTGTGACATACGATAGTGATAAATGCAATGTTCTACTAGGAGTATGCCCATATGGGTGTGGATTTACAATAAGCAAGTCGAGTTTGAGGGAGCCATTTTTTCATCATTTACCAGAAAACTTAAGCGAATACAATTATGCGATATGTGGATGGCTCAACCGTGATGGTCCAATGTGTAGCAAGTGTAGAAAAGATTTCAGCCCCCAGGTGTACTCATATGATCTGAAGTGTGTACCTTGTAAAAATAATCGATACAATTGGTTGAAGTTCACAGCTGTAGCTTTTATTCCACTCACCTTCTTTTACTTCATTGTAATTCTGTTTAGAATCGATGCCACTAGTCCGTATCTCTATGGCTTCATTAATCTAAACCAAGCCCTGGCTTCACCCATAAGTTTACGAGGACTCATTTTAACCCTTAAAAGGGATTATTTACTTGGAGCAAGGATACTGGCAATCCCTTACGCCATATGGAACCTTGACTTTTTTCGATCCCTCCCACTGAATATTTGTCTTGACCTAACAACACTTCAAACATTAGCACTGGACTATGCCATAGCCATTTACCCACTCCTGCTAGTTGTAATCACCTATATAGTGATAGAGCTTCATGCCAGAGGCTGTCGAGTGTTAGTTTGGTTGTCGAGGCCATTTCACAGATGCTGTGTACGATTCACTAGAGCTATGGATATCCAATCATCCATTGTCAAGTCCTTCGCTACTTTTCTGCTCCTCTCGTATGTGAAGCTACTCAATACAACATTGGATATTTTGATGCCCGTTCAACTTTATCAGGTTAGTCCAAACGAAGATGGTTCTGGTTGGTATGTCTACTATGATGCCTCATACCACTATTTCAGCTATAATCATCTGCCATATGCCATAATGAGTGTCACCCTCTTCCTTATCTTCGGCCTTTGTCCATTAATTCTCCTCATTGTTTACCCAATGAGCTGCTTTCAAAGATATTGCTATGGAGCCAATAATTATGCACTACGTACATTTGTTGATGCATTCCAAGGTCACTACAAGGATGGCACTGAACCTGGAACTCGTGACTGCCGCTGGTTTGCTGGAATCTACTTTCTTGGTCGAATTATGATATTGTATGTAATCTTCGGAGTTGTAAAGAATGCCGTATGCTATGCTCTTGTAGGATTCACTTTTATGAGCATTGGAATGCTGATTGTAATTCTACAACCATTTAAATCATCCAAGGTCAACAACTATCATACGCTACTATTATTTTTCATTGCAATTTGTTGCTTTTCCACCACAACGATTGATCAAGCAGAAAGCAAAGCTCACTGGATGATTAGGTTCCTGAAACCTTTAGTTGGGATTATCTACCTGTCACCCATACTGGCCATGATGGCCTATGCTATATGCAAATGCTATTGCAGGTGTCGAGTACTTTGGTTGAAAGTTCATCAAAGAAATCCAGAGCTGGAGAATTTATTGATTGTGAACAGAAATAGTGAAAATTAGCCGAGTCTATAGATGAGTAGAGCTGTAGTAGATCGAATCATACATACAAAAGTAAAGTTGACAATTATTATAGCTACAGTAGCTATAATAATAATATGGATGTAGTATACGTATGTACACAACAATAATATTATTAGGAAAGCTCTTTTAATGACTCTCATGCATACATGGTGTTATTTTTTTTTACCTGTAATAATATGTTATGAAAAACTTGTAATATGTTATGATCATAGTAATAATATTATGATGATTCAGCATAAAGTATGACATTGCATTATTATCATTATGCACAATGACAATAATAATATTAATTGCCACATGTATATAGGAATTTGCATAAGAACTCTAAGTAAATTCAAGAGTCAGTATAAATTATTATGCTACAGTAGGATTGTGCTTATTATGCATGTGGCTATTCAGAATCTTTATTGATAGCTTGTCAATGATAGCATTTCCTATTTCTATTGTAGATCAGCAAACATCAAGTTTTACGACATCTTCTGCAGAATTTATATGTGGCATAAAGTATATATTACAGCCAGTACAGCTAGGGGACACATAAAAAATTCCAACCAGTGGTACCACTTTCTTGATCATCCAACGAGCATTGTTTTCTGCTTTAACAATTATAATAGTATTATAACCATAAAGCAAACAGTTGACGTGATAAATGGTAATAATGTGTGATACGTATTGACTATTAATAATTGTTGATTTAAATGGCTGTAAGAGTATGATCAGCATTCCAATAGCCATGAAAGAGAATCCAACAAAAGTGTATAGAATATACCATACTTTACTGCTCCAAAGATAACATAGACTCAAGGATCATATAATTCGACCTAAGAAGTATATAGATTCCAGCAAACCAGTGGCAGTCACGAGTTCCAGGTTCAGTGCCATCCTTGTAGTTACCTTGGAATGCATCAACAAGCGTACGTAGTGCATAATTGTTTGCTCTAATATATCTTTGAAAGCAGAGCATTGGGTAGACTATGAGAAGAGTTATTGGACAAAGGCTGAATACAAAAAAAAGTAAACTGCTGTTTAGAGCATACAGTAGGTGATCTTTGCTAAAGTAGTGATATGAGGCGTCATAGTAGACAAACCAACTGTCAGTATGTCCAGGTATCTTTGAATTAATGTGATAGAGTTTGACTGGGAGAAGGATGTCTAATGTTGCATTGAGTACACTCGACAGCCTCTGACATGAAGCTCTATCACTATGTAGGTGATTATGCATATGACCAGTAGGAGTGGGTAAATGGCTATGGCATAGTCCTGTGCTAACATCTGAAGTGTTGTTAAATCAATTAAGGTAAATATTCAGTGGGACCTAGGGAGCGAAAAAAGTCAAGGTGTAAGGGATTGCGAGTATGTATATATATATAGCCTTGCTCCAAGACTTAGTAGGTAGTATCCTTCAAGGGTCAGAAAGAGTCCTTGTAAACTTATGCCACCTGGCTTCAGCTCAAAGGTTTTCACCTCACCCTGCACCTCATAATTTTATTTCAACAGACTTCCTCGTCTCTGGAATTCATTACCTCCTATTGATCTGAACTTATCTTTCGCAACAATCAGAAAGCAACTAATAGACATTTTTTGGAAATCCTTTCTCGCCAAATTTAATTCTGACAATACTTGCACCTATTACTTCGCATGTCCTTGCTCGAGGTGTTTCTCCCAGCCAAAGTTCTTCCTTCATCTGATGTATACTATATACACAACTTAGTCTAACAATCACCAAACTAATTTTTTATTATATTCTGTACATGTCAGGCTGTTACAACCCCGTAACAGACCCTCAGCTATGGAAGCTGTAAAGCATTAATAATAATAATAATAATAATAATAATATAATAATGCTTTGCAAAGTATAACACAAGGCCCAAACTCTCCAAATTATTCTCCCTATGTGTGTGTTTGTGAACCAGTTATCACTTAGGTGGATTACTGTATGATAACTTATTCTCACAAGAGTGCTGCAGAAGTCTGGATCAATAGACTCCAAATCCGTGAAGCCAGGGCTGGCTACACATTGGACCATTTCGATTCAGCCATACACAAATTTTAAGATTGTATTCACTATAATATCATTAATTTTTATGGCATTTGATGACAAATTTGCTGGCTCCAACTAGCATAGTAATATTATATCGTATCAGTTACACTAATATGGATACTGCACTCTTCAATATTGTACGTCATAATTATAGTTACAGTTTCATATAGAAACTTTACAAATAACTTGTCATGATTATATATTCATGAAGTAACACGGTATCTTCCTGATAGGTTTGATTTGAAGATGATATTGTTTGGACAATGTTCTGCTTGATACTATTCAGATATATAGCTAAGAGCACCTTCGTTGGCCAGTTCATAGTCCTTGCATGGCAGGGAGATCCCTCCAGTCCAACACCTGTGATCTTCAATTTCATTCCCAGGGTCAACATAGATGACCAAAACTCTTATTATTGTACACAATGAATTTAGCAGAATCACACTGATAATAAATTATAAAATATTAACGTTGTAGAGATCGATCATCATTGTTGATTCTCAATGATCATGACAGCTGTACTGAAATTCTAATTGACTAAGAGATCTTGCTGCAGTATGCAGCTACGTAGATCAAGTACCCATGCATGTGTATAGTACAGGATCAGCAGAACTATTTATTTTATGCCTAACGAATAGTTTCACTGTTCAACAAACTAGGTTGCTAGGTTAGAACGGTTGTTGCTATATGATGTAGACTATGGTGCGCGTGACTTTTAGCCAATCAGGTGGGATGATAGTTATAGCACGGTTGCCAGGGATTTATGGCGACGTAAACCGCCCTCGGACTCGGGTTGGTTTACTGCCATAAATCCCTGGCCCCGTGCTATAACTATAACATGTATACCGAGCAATGATCTTTTATGGCAGAAACGAACCTAAAAAAAACAATTAATTTTGATTACAATTGAGCTGAAAATTAGTCAATTAAGCAAGCAATCATGTATATACTTTCACCATCAAAAGCACGACAGCTGCTAGCCATAGATCATGCATATTAATTCCATGGTGTGTACATTTGTATTGACCTTTGGGGTGCTGCATGGCTTAGCTTTGGGGCTACTGGACGAATGCCTTGGTACTAATAATATAGGAAATCTCAACAGCCTCGGAGTTTACAATGGGGTGACTGGCCTATAATAATAATAATAATGAAATTGGTGGCAGAGAAACTGGGGGGGGGGGGGGGGGGGGGGGGGGGGGAGGCAAGGGGAGGCTGAGACCCCTCAGATTTCCAAATGTCTATAGTTTTATTATATTTTTAGTCTACGCTATAAATGGCATCACAGGCCACTAGCTAACATTGGTTAGATACTCAGTAGATGAGATATAATACTAATTGGGTCCAAAACAATTTAGAAATGTTTTCAGAGAGTCTAAATTTCTAAAGTTTCGAGTCTGGGAGAGCACGCCCAAGACCTCCCCTAGTAGGTGGCCATGGGCTAAAGCCTATATGGCATACATGCAATGGTCATCGCTCTTGAATCTTTAAGGGTATAATTCATGGTTTGAATGTAAGGATGCATGCATATTAGCTACGGGCTTATTGATTTTTTAAGGTGTTTGAATTATTTGGTACCACTGGGCCAGTCATAAAACGTGTTGACATAAGGGCTTTGAAAATAGCTATCACTGTGCTTGTCACACCAGAGGTCTTTAATATCATCGGACCAGTTGAATTTTTAAGTCATGAAGAATGCTGTATGCTATACACTAGTTGGGTAACAGCTTGCATAATAATAATATTACTATAGTCCTGTTGATCAGTTGTTGCTACTTACTTATAACAGTCCTATACCTTGTGACATTGTGTGTTTATGAAACTGCATATATAAACATGCCGATGGTAACGAATTTACACAAGCCATTTAAGTTAAAAAGAAACTTTGTGACATGACAATCATGATACCGTCAGGGCCAATAGCATCAACAACTAGCAAAAACACAGAATCTCTAAGTAAATCAGCTTGAAGAGGAGAAGCAGCAGACAGAATTGTATGTATAGCTATAATAATTATTATAGTACTTACATAAAGTTGTGGTAAATAAATGTAGAATGTACACATATATATTTGGCTAGCCTCGTCCCTGGGAATTGGATCTTTGCAATTCAGTATAAGAATCAAAGAATTTTTGTGGCTAAAAACATGCAGGTAATAATCTACATAGTGCTTAGCCTAGCTTTAATATCAATAGTTTATACCAAAGTTGAAAATGAAAGTAGTAAAGGTCCCGAAGATCAGATTGGTAACATTAACGGACAACACAAAGACACTGTCAGTGAATTGGCCAAGCAAAGTGTTCTAGAATCTGATGCATTCACGGGCGAGCATATCAGCACAAAGTCACCCCAAAGTTGTCAGCAAGACCAGCTAGATGCTATGCAAAAGAGGATGTGTAACCGTTCACATCTAGCTGGATTTGGTAACAGAGGAGCAATAAGTTGCATTGATAATGTAATTTCTGTTCTAGACTGCAATTGTGTGACATACGATAGTAATAAATGCAGTGTTCTACTTGGAGCATGCCCATACGGGTGTGGGTTCAAACCTAAAAGATGGAGAAGGCAGGCATTCCATCCTTTGACACACAACTTAAGTGATAATACAACTAATGATATGTGTGGGCGGCTCAACCGTGATGGTCCAATGTGTAGCAAATGTAAGACTGGCTTCAGCCCCCTGGTCTACTCATACGATTTAAAGTGTATCGCATGTACTGTAACAGATAATCACTACAACTGGTTGAAATTTGTAGCCGCAGCTTTGATTCCACTCACCTTTTTTTATTTTGTGGTGCTTCTGTTCCGAATCGATGCCACTAGTCCGTATCTCTATGGCTTTATTACTTTCAATCAAGCGCTGGCTTCACCTCTTAGTTTGCGAGCAATGTTATTAACCATAAAAAGAAATACTTTACTGGCAGGAAGGTTAATAGCAATCCCTTACACCATATGGAACCTTGACTTTTTTCGATCCCTCCCACTGAATATTTGCCTTGATTTAACAACACTTCAGACGTTAGCACTGGACTATGCCATAGCCATTTACCCACTCTTGCTGGTCGTAATCACCTACATAGTGATAGAGCTTAACACTCCTTACAGGGTTTAACAATAGCAGCTGCCACACCATGCACTAAGTCTTATGTCTTACTCTACTGCTTCCCCAAAAGGGGAATGAGTGGTTGGTAGTACTGCAGGAGCCACTCCCCCATTAGTGCCAAACAGCAATGGGGCCGCACGGCCCCAGCAAATAATAAAGCAGCCAAAATACAGCCAATACAGATAATACAGCCAATACAGCTAATACAGCCAATACAGCCAATACAGCCAATACAGATAATACAGCCAATACAGCTAATACAGCCAATACAGATAATACAGCCAATACAGCCAATACAGCCAATACACAATATTATTGATATTCAGCACATTGCCAGCCAGCAACATAACATTGTACTGCTTACAGGAACCCGTTTGCATGAGCATTCATGAAGGCAATCATATAGATACAGCTATGCTTGCATAGAACTGGGAGTGTATGTCAGCGACATCCCCAGAGTGGCCAAGAGAAAAAAAATAAATAAATAAATAAAATTAATAAAAAGAATGGGGGAGTGAGTGCAATGCCCCTGCAGTTGTCACGCCCGAAGGCGGAGAATAAGAAACATAAATCAGAAACGACATAAAAAAAAATAAAATACTAGTGTATACTACATATCAACTCACCTGTGTCCAGGTCCTAGTACATATCAACTCACCTGTGTCCAGGTCCTAGTAATCATGAGATCATGGGTGGGTGGGCTGGGGAAGAAGACTCAAAAATTCACTCACTGCACAGTAACTCAGTCAGTAGTAGCACGAGGCAGTTATGATGCCACGCATGCGCAGCAGTCCTTGACTAACTCCACCTAGTTACCGCCTACCACGGGGAGTGGCCCCTTCCAGTACGTGTTAACTGTATCTAAAGATGCTTTAAATACTATTTAACACTCCTTACAGGGTTTAACAATAGCAGCTGCCACACCATGCACTAAGTCTTATGTCTTACTCTACTGCTTCCCCAAAAGGGGAATGAGTGGTTGGTAGTACTGCAGGAGCCACTCCCCCATTAGTGCCAAACAGCAATGGGGCCGCACGGCCCCAGCAAATAATAAAGCAGCCAAAATACAGCCAATACAGATAATACAGCCAATACAGCTAATACAGCCAATACAGCCAATACAGCCAATACAGATAATACAGCCAATACAGCTAATACAGCCAATACAGCCAATACAGATAATACAGCCAATACAGCTAATACAGCCAATACAGCCAATACAGCCAATACACAATATTATTGATATTCAGCACATTGCCAGCCAGCAACATAACATTGTACTGCTTACAGGAACCCGTTTGCATGAGCATTCATGAAGGCAATCATATAGATACAGCTATGCTTGCATAGAACTGGGAGTGTATGTCAGCGACATCCCCAAAGTGTAGTATACACTACACTCCCAGATGACATAAGAGTACTAAAGAATACAGTATGACTTACTGAGTACCTCAATATGGATCACGTATTAACATAATATCATAAAAGAACAAATAAACCAAAAGAGACGCTAGTAGACAGAATAGCATATATGTACGTGAATGAACTCCCCTGATCACATGAACCCGAAAAAAAAAAAAAAAAAAAAAAAACAACCCAAGCAAGATGCTACCCAAAGCATGGTTTTGTCGAAGGACAATTGATCTTTTGACCACAGGGCGTGAATCCCCTCGAGCAGGTGTGGTGTGATAGGGAGACGCTTTGATTTACTGGGACCAGGTGATGTCCTCTGAATTCCCTTCAACACATAACTGAGCCGAGGAGAACTCCCTGCAGGCTATGGTAGACCAGCTCATATGTGGAAAAAATCTGACAGCGCAGAGGTAAGACTGGACAGTTTATGGACTTTCTGACTGAGAAAGGTGAGCAGCGAAAGCAGTTTATGACACCTCGCTTGCTGGTAGGGGTGTTATGTGGTACTGGTTGCAGACTTATGTACTGCCTCCACTCTGAATCGTAGACTGCTCTTGTTGCTGGGGAGATACCCCCGTCAAAGAGCGTCTGAACAAGCTTGTCCAGGAGTCTGGCCTGCTGTGAACTAGCAGGTCCAATATTGCTGATGGAATGAGGAACTGTTGGCCCTGTGGTACAGCAGAGTTAAGGCGTAACATGTTGTTGCGAGATAATGCATCACCCGCTGCATTTTGGATGCCTGGGACCTGGGTTGCGCAAAACTGGAATCTGAAATAGGCGGCGTAAATGACAAACAGAGCAGAAAATGCATCAGCAGTTGATCCTGTGATGTCCGGAACTTGAGTAGCTCGATTACAGCCATATTATCACATCTGCAACAACTCCGTTGTTGGCTCCAGCGGGAGCCCCAGATAGCGGCCGCAACAACCATTGGAGGGAGCTCCTCAGCCGTAAAGTGGATTGGCTGCCAGTCTTCTGGCCATGTGATTTGGAACCACTGGTGGGTAGAAGTGACTGGAAAGAATGATGTTCCATTCCAATCCTGCAAGAATGCCTGCCATCACAACAAGTCAGTCCGGGCGCCAAGGTTGAGAGAGATGTAGTGGCAGGGAGCTCGGCCATGTGATAGAATTGGGAACAGTTGATGGAGAAAAACACGACCCTGAGGGGTTACAGTGGCCGCATGGGATAAGTGGCCTAGAAGAGACTCGAGATCCCTTTGTATGCATGCATGCTTACATGAATGCCCATTGCTGTATTGCATGTTGGAGGCGCGTGAGCTGGTCACCTGGGAGGTGTAGCTCGAACGTACTCGCGTTGACCAATATCCCCAAGAAAGTTAGTGCTGTGGACGGGTCTCCATGTAGCGGTAGTGGTCCTGATACTAAATTGCGGACGGGAGGGGTAGTGCCAATGCTGGGTGAGTGTGTGGACCTGTGGCCAGAAAAGGACGGTGGTGCAGCAGGGGAAGTGGTAAAATACACAGTGCGCGCAGTAAATACCCCAATGTAATAGCATACAATACAACATGGTAAGCTGCCATAAGGCACCCAGGTACACATACGCATGCAACAGACATTCTGCACTAAAGGCTGCACCATGCCACAGTAATTGAGAAAGAAGCCTATCACAAATTAATTGTGTATGAGTAGATATGCAGCGTAGAAATAAGATGCTAAGTCCTGACGTATACTGTTTATGCAGCAACGAAATTGCATGGGGTCATAATCAACGAAGCCGGGTGAAATGCGAATAGCCACAAACACAAAAAAAAGCAAAATGGGGAGTAAATGCACGCAGTAAACATACAACCAATACAAAGTTATGCAGCAATGAAATCGCATGGGGTCACAATCAACAAAGCCAGGTAAAATGCAAGCGAACAGCCACACACACAGGCAAAGCAAAATGGGGAGTAAATGCACGCATGCAGCAATGATGCAATCAATACAAATTTTATGCGGCAATGAAATCGCATGGGGTCATAATCAATAAAGCCAGGTAAAATGCAAGCGAACAGCCACATACGCAGGCAAAGCAAAATGGGGAGTAAATGCACGCAGCAATGATGCACTCAATACAAATTTTATGCGGCAATGAAATCGCATGGGGTCATAATCAACAAAGCCAGGTAAAATGCAAGCGAACAGCCACATACACAGGCAGAGCAAAATGGGAAGTAAATGCATGCAGCAATGATGCAATCAATACAAATTTTATGCAGCAATGAAATTGCATGGGGTCATAATCAACAAAGCCAGGTAAAATGCAAGCGAACAGCCACACACACAAAAAGCAAAATGGGGAGTAGAGGCACGCAGCAATGATACAACCAATACAAATTTATGCAGCAATGAAATTGCATTGGGTCATAATCAACCAAGCCAGGTAAAATGCAAACAGCCACCCACACAAAAAAAAAACAAAAAAAACAGCAGAACGGGGAATAAATGCAAGCAGCAATGATATAAATTTATGCAGCAATGACAGTGCATTGGGTCATAATCAACCAAGCCAGGTAAAATGCAAACAGCCACCCACACAAAAAAAAAAAAACAGCAGAACGGGGAATAAACGCAAGCCGCAATGATATAAATTTATGCAGCAATGACAGTGCATGGGGTCATAATGAACCCAGTCCGGTAAAATGCAAACAGCCACACACACAGCAAAAGCAAATGGGGGGTAAATGCACGCAGCAATGATACAACTAATACAAATTTATGCAGCATTGAAATTGCATGGGGTCATAGTCAACAAAACCAGGTAAAATGCGAACAGCCACACACACAAAGCAAATGGGGAGTAGATGCACGCAGCAGTGATACAACCAATATAAATTTTATGCAGCAGTGAAATTGCACTGGGTCATCATCAACCAAGCCAGGTAACTTGCAAATAGCCACACACACACACACAAAAAAAAAAACAACAAAAAAACAAAAAAACAAAAAAACAAAACAGAACGGGGAATAAATGCAAGCAGCAAAGATACAAATTTATGCAGCAAGGACATTGCGTGGGGTCATAATGAACCAAGTTACGTAAAATGCGAACAGCCACACACGCAGCAAAAGCAAAATGGGGAGTAAATGCCCGCAGCAGTGATACAACTAATACAAATTTATGCAGCATGAAATTGCATGGGGTCATAATCAACAAAGCCAGGTAAAATGCGAACAGCTACACACACAGCAAAAGCAACATGGGGAGTAAATGCCTGCAGCAATGATCCAACTAATGCGAATTTATGCAGCATTGAAATTGCATAGGGTCATACTCAACCACGCCAGGTAAATGCAAACAGCCACACACACAAAAACAGCAGAACGGGGAGTAAATGCAAGCAGCAATAATACAACTAATACAACTTTATGCTGCATTGAAAATTGCATGGGGTCGTAAACAACTAAGCCAGGTAACATGCAAACAGCCACACACACCGCCAAAAAAAGGAAGCAAAATGAGGAGGAAATGCACGCAGCGGCGATACAACCAATACTAATATGGATGTATGGCCATAAGCAAACAGACTGAGGCTAAGGGTAATGACGCCTAATAGTTAGCCAGGTAGCAGAGTTACGACGTAGCGGTGGCTAGGATCGCATTACGCCAGTAGACTGGTTACTGGCTGGGGTTCATGGGCGGTCGTTGGTTTGGACGTTTATAGATAGAGCTTCCAGGGTGTGCGGGGGAAGTCTTTGCCTTGTGCTGAAGCTGACAGGTAGCGCATATGTGCCTATAGGAGTAGCTGGAGGGAAAGATGCACGCACATTTGCTCCAGGACATACAAATGGTCCGCTCGGTGCCCGCGACAGGATCAGGAGGTGTGGTCCCGCTAGGAAGTGGCTGAAGGTAGAGCGAGGCACACTGGGACCAAATGTGATCAATACCTTGCCTGCGGTCCGGGGAGGAGGGTATTCCATGGGAGGGTGTGGTCCGCTGCTTTCTGTTGGTGCATAGATATTATAGACTACGTAAACGGGATTGGAAACTGCTCACGTGAGCAATAGAACTTGTACGCGCACTCCGTGTTATGGTTTGCATTCTTGGATAGACCTGTTGCTATGACAATTTGAGCAAAAAATGGCCGAAAATGGCGACCGCAGTGCACTTATCGATTAATAGCAGTGAAGCAACAGTAGTTTCGAACTTGAACAGGTCTTATTCCAGTGAAGGAGTCCCTACTCTAAACGTGGCCAGCAAGTTCGAGTTTCCGAAGTCTCTCTGGTCTACCCTACAGTCCCACAAAGTCCAAGAAGCAAAAATGGCTGGTCAAGAACTGTTGAAAACTGTTTATTTCAGTGTATCGGTGCAGTGGCTTTGCCCTTTCCACAATCTTGGGATGCGCTGTCTTACTTGTGACAGTTTTGACACTTGATGCGCTGTCTTCTGAGAGTGAGCAGGTCGTGAAAAGGCCCAAAAATCGGCCATTTTTTGCTTCTTGGACTTTGTGGGACTGTAGCGTAGACTAGATAGACTTCAGAAACTCGAACTTGCTGGCCACATTTAGAGTAGGGACTCCTTCACTGGAATAAGCCTTGTTCAAGTTCGAAACTACTGTTATTTCGCTGCTATTAATCGATAAGTGCACTGTAGTCGCCATTTTCGGCCATTTTTTGCTCAAATTGTCATAGCAACGGGTCTATCCAAGAATGCAAACCATAACACGGAGTGCGCGTTCGCGTATACGTACGTTCTATTGCTCACGTGAGCAGTTTCCAATCCCGTTTACGTAGTCTATAATATCTATGGTTGGTGGAAGGCACGGTCATAATCTCGCCAACCTTGTCCACCGTAGCGTAAAGCCTCCCTGATGATGAGCCAGGCATATGCGAGCTGATCTCTTGTTGTGGGGCAGGTGAGATGCTGAAGGAGCGGCCTGAGTGCCAGCCAGAAGTGCCACCGAGGTCAGCAGACTAGGCGGGGGAAGTGCGCCAAGCTGCGCCACCAGGTAGATGTTAGATGGGACATGGGGTCACAAACAATAGGGTGTGTGTATGTGCATGAGGGGGTTGAGGTGCGCAAAAGGGACCGTTACCGGGCAGGGTGCATGCTTGCCAGCTCTACCCACATAATAAGTATTTACCGAAACAAATATAGCATATAACTTGCTGTTGGCCTGGCTCCGGATTGGTAGCAGCGGTCAGTGGCGTACCTCCAGGGGCAGTGTTGGGCGTCGTAGTGGCGTCAGCGGTTGTGGCGTTGGTGGATTGGCCGGCTAATTGCTGTGCCTGCAGGACTCGCCGACAGATGATAGCTGAGGGTCGGCAGGGGTAGAGGACGAAGGAGGTAGCTGCTGGGAAGAATTGGAGCCAGCGGCAGCGGCCGTGGAAGATCAGGCCGATCGCCGAACAGAGGAGGTGGAAGGCCCAGCCGCTCGCCGCGCAGTGGTAGTTGAGCGACACGTAGACTTGGTTTTGGGCATGTCTACAAGCTGATGAGCAGGTAGGAAGCGTAGAAGAAGACTCAAAAATTCACTCACTGCACAGTAACTCAGTCAGTAGTAGCACGAGGCAGTTATGATGCCACGCATGCGCAGCAGTCCTTGACTAACTCCACCTAGTTACCGCCTACCACGGGGAGTGGCCCCTTCCAGTACGTGTTAACTGTATCTAAAGATGCTTTAAATACTATTTCATGCCAGAGGCTGTCAAGTGTTAGTTTGGTTGTGGAGGCCATTTCACAGATGCTGTGTACGATTCACTAGAGCTATGGATATCCAGTCATCGATTATCAAGGTATTTGCTACTTTTCTGCTCCTCTCATATGTGAAGCTACTCAATACAACATTGGATATTTTGATGCCTGTCCAACTTTATCATATCAATCCAAACGAAGATGGTTCCGGTTGGTACGTCTACTGTGATGCATCGTACCAATACTTCAGCAAAGATCATCTACCATATGCTGTAATGAGTATCACCCTCTTCCTTGTGTTTGGCCTTTGTCCATTAATTCTCCTCATTGTCTATCCAATGAGCTGCTTTCAAAAATGTTGCTGTGGAGCCAATAATTATGCACTACGTACGTTTGTTGATGCATTCCAAGGTCACTACAAGGATGGCACTGAACCTGGAACTCGTGACTGCCGCTGGTTTGCTGGAATTTACTTTCTTGGTCGAATTATGATACTATTTGTAATCTTTGGAGTTGTAAAGAATGGTGTATGCTATACCCTGGCTGGGTTCAGTTACATATCTATTGGAATGCTGATCATACTCTTACAGCCATTTAAATTAACCAAAATCAATACTTATCACACATTATTACCATTTACTATGGCAACTGGTTGCTTTACCATTGCATTTATTGATCAAGCAGAAAGCAGTGCCTTTTGGATGATCAGGATAGTGATACCCCTGATTGAAATTTTCTACATATCACCTATACTAGCAGTGATTGTTTATGCTGCATATAGATTGTTTAGGAGGTATCGCACAACTAATTTATCAAGGGAATTCAGAGTTAGTGATTGGGAATAGAAACAGAAAAAGCTGTCAAGGCATAAACACATTAGACATGAAAATGGACTTTAAGCATAAATTATTATAAACAGCATGCATATGGTAGCCGCTATAATATTATAATGAACAATAATACGATGATTATGAACTCATGATTCAAATGCTGTGTTATTAACCACAATCAGATGAACATTAATTTTTATAAGTGCTGACTTAATTATTACCCTGCGCGCATGCGCAAATGGTAAAGTAATCGGTCGTGTCGTTGTTGTCGTTAGCAGAATAATAGCCATATCTCGAGGTGTAGGCACCTGAACGACTCAGAGGGGTAGGAAGCAATATAAAAGTGGGGGGCATATAAAGCGACGCAGAATAGGTTTGGGCCAAAGGCCCAGCTTTCCTAGGGGGTCGGGGGGCATGCTTCCCCAGAAAATTTTGAGATTTTAGGTATTAGCTACCAGGTGCTTTCTGAGGCATTTTTGGGACTAAAATTTGAATCAGTTTTTTCTGTGTAAGTAGGCTCGTTCAGGCAGTAAGAAAATTTACTTCAACAGTGCATGGTATAAAATACACAATGAATTCCTAAATTAGTTAATTAGTATAAGAAAGTGGTTCAGACTCAAAAAGTGGAGGGGCTATGCCCCCCCCCCCTCCTAGAAAAGTGGGGGGCAATCGCCCCCCCCCCTGCCCCCCCCCTGCTCCTACCCCTCTGCGACTAGTAAGCACAATGAATCAGTCGAATTTGACGAAAAACGGGCTTCAGTGCAGTGACAAATTCAGGGTGGTTCCTAGGGTTCCAAGGAACCCCCCTTTGGGCTGCACCTAGCACTGATAATAGGCTATGAAGTACTGATTGATAGGCTAAAATGGAACCCCCCTCTCTGTCTACAGAACTAAGAAAACTACTGCTATGGCTCACCTTAGCATGCTTTAGCAGAAAACTCGTTCAAAAACAGATCAATTGGACAAGTAGGATTGATAGTTTCTCTCAAAAACGATCGAAATGGGCGCGGTTTTGGCCCAAAGTGGGCGTGGCTTTAAAATTTCGCGCGCAACAACTCCCTTCAGGAAATCCTGGATCCGCCACTGCAGTGTGCTTTGAATCGAGGGATATGGTCCACGAGCGTCACAAATAGTGCCTTTTGTTAGCCTTCGTAACCACGCCTATCGACAGTGATCACTCAATGAATGCATTATGCATACAGGCCTTATGCTTTCTGCTCATGCGCAAGACATCGAATATTATAATTATGGACTGGTAAATGCTAATGGCACACGTTTGGCTGCAGCAACAAAAGCATATCTATAGATTGCGCAAATGTGCGCGCGGGGTATGTGCTCTATAGAGCTCTAGTTATGATAATATTACTAGGAAGATGATATCATCAGGCGGGGCGAGCCTTCGCTCGTGGATCAGCTTTACTCCACAGTTTTTATTTGTAGAGTTGTACTGTGGCTATATTTTACAGGTAGAGCTGTACCTTTCTCTACTGTACTCAAGGATGTCATGAATGATGGCCAAACTGAGAGCCTGGCTGCTTCAATTCGATCATTTGGTTGTGCCAAATATATATAGCCTGCCCAGTTAGTGACTCAAAACCAAGGTATTTTATTGACACCTGAAACTGTGCCAACCGTGAATGACTTCCACTGCCATGGCTACAACTCGAGATGAATAAGGTCAAAAGTTACCCAATAGCACGCTCCACGACGCAGATTTGTATCCGCCTAAGGCCCTTGAGCTCGAGCCACCACGAATCGCGGATTTGACCTTCGATCTGCGTTGGTGACGACCTTTACCTCTCACGGTAAGGTCTACCACGTGGTGTCTGAGCATGCGCATTGAGTCGTTGCCCTGCAAGATCACGCACAAATAAATAAATAAATATATATATATATAACACCGCTTCCGGTTTCTCGTGTATTCGGGGCTCGCTCAGGCTCGTCCCGAATTAACCCTCGCCGCAAAGCGTAGGCGGAGGGTTACTGCAATCGTTTGGCGATTTTTGTCCGTCCGTCCGTCCGTCCGTTTGTCCGTTTGTCCGTTTATCCGTCTGGTAAGGGTCGTCTGAGAGAAAGTACGCATCTGAGGATTACCAAGCATCAAAGGAAGAGTGGTCAGGTTAAGTCCTGCCCAGTGGTATAATAGTGTGCAGCTGAGCCTGTGGTTGCCATTCTGTGCCTTGCTGGTCAGTTGTCAGTGCAGTGACAGTGTAAACAGGCAGTGGCTCTCAAGTGCATAATTGAGTTTAAGTAGTCACAGAGGCTTTCAGTTATTATAGTGACATAGGCAGGTGCCTTCCCCCAGCCTATATCATGCACTGACTCTGCTGGAGTACCTCAGGTGCAGGGTATGTATATAGTATTGAACTAGATACATACTACCATGTTATGGTAGTATGTATCTACTCCTTATTATTGAGCAGGCATACACAATGAGATATGCTAGCTATTATATATAGATCTACATGTGCATGAGTCATGCATGCGTGTAGCGGTGAGGGTTTTGCACTCCTGTGCATTCATTATAATATGAGTAGATAAGTGGGCTGAAACCCTTTTCTACACTTGCTACACATTGGACCACCTCGGTTCAGCCATCCACAAATTTCAAGATTGTATTCACTATTTTTTTTTTCAAGGGGACCACACACTAAGCAGAAAAAAATGGTCCGAAAACCACCTCACAGTCAGCATAGTAGAGCCATAAAATGCAAGCAGGCATCCAAATAGCCATATATACAATGTTTGGTAAAGGGTCGTCAACGTACCCCGCGCGCCCGTGAAATTTATATTCCGCGTGCCTGTAAAATTTTTTTGGCAAACATTGCAAGTGAATGGCTTCCTATACAAACTTCAAAGAGCCATAACTTTAATTCTAGGGCGTAAATCAAAAAAGTCTCTCGATCAAAGTTCGTAATTTGAGCCATTCTGCGTGCCCATATAAATTTTACAGTCTCAACCACTCCCCAGAGTCCCAATAATTAAAAAAATTTTTTTCTACTTAGTGTGTAACAAGGAGACCAGAACACTAAGCAGAAAAAATTTTTGTCTGGAAACAGCCACATAGTCAAGCTGAATGCTTAGTAGAGCCATACAATGCAAGCAGACAGCTTATATTCCAATTTTGGCCAGGGTAAAGGTTCGTCACATCTCTGTGCGCGTGGGCGGAAAACATTGCAAATGCATGGCTTCCTATACAAACATATGGGGAAACTTCAAAGGGCCGTAACTTTAATTCTAAGGCGTGAATCAAAATTTTCTCATGTCAAATCTTGTGTCTCGACCCATTCTGCGTGCCGGTATAAAAATTACCTCCCCAAGTGCTCCCAATTCCCCCAAACATTTTTCGCGCAGGGAATCTTTTTTTTTTCTACTTAGTGTTTAACAAGGGGACCACACACTAAGCAGAAAAAAAATGGTCCAAAAACCACCACACAGTCGAGCTGGATGCACAGTAGAGCCATACAATGCAAGCAGGCATCCTAATAGCCATATATATACACAGTATTCGGTAAAGGGTCGTCAACGTACCCCGCGCGCCCGTAATTTTTTTTTATGGGCAAACATTGCTTCCTATACAAACATATGGGAAAACTTTCAAGGACCGTAACTTTAATTCTAAGGCGTGAATCAAAATTCTTTCAGGTCAAATCTCTAGTTTCGACCCATTCTGCGTGCCCATGTAAAAATTGTCCCCCCAAGTGTTCCCAAACTCCCCATGAATTAGATTATTTATTTAATAGTTTGTTTTTTTCTACTTAGTGTATAACTACTTAGTGTGTAATTTTCTCTATAATAGGTTTTATGCACATAAATGCAACGGATACATAAATAGTGAAATGTACACTAATATAAATATAAAATAAAACAACAGTACAAAAAAGAAGAGGTTAATGTTGCATAAGTCACAAGAGCCCAGAGGACAAGAGACTGTTTTTGAATGATGAGACAGAAGAGCATGATACAATAGATTGTGGCAATGAGTTCCATAGAGCAATAGTGCGGGGGAAATAAGAGTAGTACAAGACATTTGTGCGGGCGTGAGGCTGAATAAAGTGGGTCCTTTCATGTGAACGAGTTAGATATTGATTGGAGTACTTGTTGATGGGAGCATTCGGGAAGAAACAGGAACCCTGGATGATTTTGAGAAGGTGACTCAGGCTTAAATAGTCCCTTCGTGCAGCAAGTTCAGTTAAATGACAGTGCTTCAGTAATTCAGGGTAGCTAGCATGCCAGTCCTTTAAATACATTCTGAGGGCAAACTTTTGTACTGCTTCAAGTTTACTGATGTCTTTAGAAGTGTGAGGACTCCATACAGGGGCTGCATACTCCAGGTGTGGTCGAACCAAGGAGATGTATAGTTGATAAAGGGCTTCAGGGCTGGACCAACGGTAGAACTGTCTATAGAGCATGCCAACAAGCTTTCGAGCCTTGCAGACTATGGAGTCCACATGTACTGACCATGAGAGATTGTTTGTTAAGATGACGCCTAAGTACTTATATTCCAGGACTTTCTCAAGTTGATAGCCATCAAGTAAGAGTGTAGGAACTTGAATACTCCTACTTCTGAGTCTCGAAATGACCATAAATTTACATTTAGTGGGATTCAAACTGAGATTATTGGAGTCCACCCATTTACCAACATTGTTGATTCCTTGCTGTACAACTTCCAAGTCATGGGTATTATTGATTACTCTGTACAGCAACATATCATCAGCAAACAGGGTAATCGTGTTGCCATCACACTGGGTTGCCTCTAGAGAGTCATTGATGTAGACAAGGAACAGGAGTGGCCCCAACACTGAGCCCTGAGGAACTCCAGACACAACTTGACATGTGTGAGACTTCTCCCCATTCAAGACAACGAATTGTTTTCTATTTGTAAGATAGGAACAAACCCACCTCAATAGGAATGGATTAAGGTCAATTGATATTAGTTTGTCAATGAGGGCTTTATATGAGGCACACTATCGAAAGCTTTCTGCAGATCAAAGAAAACAGTACAAATTTCTTTACCTTGGTCGAGAGCTTGAGACCAGCTGTGTATAACATCCAGTAGGGCAGATACTGTGGATCTCTTTGGTTGGAAACCCCACTGTTGGAGAGCTATTGGATAGTTAACATCTAGCTAGATGGTAGGAGATCAATTTATGAACGTGTCTTTCCAATAATTTGCTCAAGATGGGCAGCAATGAAATTGGTCTGTAATTTGAGAGACTAGTATGCTTATTTCCTTTGGGAATGGGGACAATTGATGAAGTTTTCCAAGCCTCCGGAAAAGTACCAGATTGAATGGACTTATTAAACAGTTTTGCTATTCCTGGAGTGTAAGGTCAAGTGTAACGACCCTTTTCCAACTAGTTGTCATCTGACATCATATCCTGTATGCATGCATATAAAACCACTGGACTCTAGTCAGTCAGTCAGTTGAGTGTGCAGTTGAGTCAGTGTTGAGTGTTCGTCAGTTGTGGTGTCATCTCCCTACCATCATCCATCTATCTCTTTCTCTCTCTCTCTATGTATCGTATGTGTATAATGCTGCTATTTGAATAATAATATTAATATCTAAACCCTGTGAAGCGGCGTTGAAGGTGGCAAAGCGTTACAGGAACGATACTGGTGGCAGTTGTTTTAAGCATAGTAGCTGATATTCCATCAGCTCCATTGGATTTTGTGGTATCTAAGGCAAGGAGCATCTGTAGTACTTCTTCAGAATACAGAAGGTGTTCAGGACATTCAACAGTAGTAGGTAGATCCAGGTTCATAATATCCGACTTAGCTAGTGGAGGAAGCGTTCTGTTAAAGCACTGAGAGAAGAAGGTGTTAAGAAGTGTGGCCTTCTCAGCATCATCCTGGATTATATTTCCGTCCTGATCTGTAAGAACTGGGATTGAAGAGGATTTTTTGGTCAGATAGCTACTTTGTTATCTTCCAGAAGGTTTTAGGATTGGAAGGATTGAGACCTTTGAAGTACTTAGATTTAGCATTTCTGATCATGTTAGTAATCCTGTTTCGTTTCTTTTTAGGGGGCTTGTCCAAAGTCCTTGTGGAAAAATTAACGTCATTATGACGTTAGGGGGGAGGGGGTCTTGGCCCATGACGTTTTACAACTGCACTGTCAGCAGACTTGAGCTTTAGTTGTGATTATGCATTCTTGTGGTTGAACAAATCTAGACACACCTCCAGCAGTGTCAAAATTTGCATTTTAGTGACAACTGTGTCAAGCACTATGTAGCTAAAAGTGTACACGTAGCTACAAGCAAGCAAGAACTGTCAAAGAAGCACAGGTATGCAATGAATTGAATCCATGAAGACATAGCTAGCACTGTAGAATACAAGTGAATACCAAATTTATAGGCTGAATAGAGCAGAATCAGAGTTTCAGTGTTGAATCTATGCTGAAATGCTGTGACGTTAAGAGAGGGGGGGGGGAGGGGGGTAAAAAGTTAACGTCATAATGACGTTAATTTTTCCACAAGGACTTTGGACAAGCCCCCTTATATTCATTCAGATGGTCAGTTCTGCCAGATTTCTTTGCACGCCTGAAAGCACTATTCCTCGCATGAATCCCTTTAATAATATCACCATTGAGCCATGGAAGATTGGGCTTGGCTGAGAGTGTTGCTGTGGGTATGCACTGCTTCATAATCGTAAGGAATGTCTCCTCCCAAACAGCCCACATTTGATCAATATCGCCATTTAACAGTTCCTCCCAGTTGACACCACTCAGGAGCTTATTAGCCATTTCATAGTCTCCAACAGAGTATCTCCAGACAGTTCGAGGTTTTGTTTTGACAGGATTAGGAGAGCCCTGGCTGGGTGACAAATCAACATCGATAGAGTGGTGGTCTGAGGTACCTAGAGGGGGAGAAGTAGAGCATAGTACAAGTTGTGACGGGTGAGACAAAAAGACAAGATCAATAAGTGATTGATTGCCTGTTGGTGATGTGTACGGTGGCCCTGAGGTGTCCTAAGCCACTCCAACTAAGTGGACCTCATAAGTCATTCAGAGCTAAGAAGTGCCCATGCTAAGACATGATGCTAAGCGATTCACACCCTCTGCTAAGCGATTCGATCTTAAGAAGTACCAGTGTTCTCTGCTCCACGATTATGCTAAGCGATTAATAAGTTGTTCTAACGTGCGGTGCTCTATGCTAAGAAGTACCTATACTAAGCGATTGATTTCTAAGAAGTAGCTATGCTAAGAAGTACCCGCTAAGCGATTGAGCTAATGCTCTGCGCACATGCCGACGCGTGCATGCGCATGCGCATTTGCACACCCAACGTTACATGAACCTTGAACCTGCGCAGGTATCAAAAAACACAATATCACTGTAATTTTGTAGCTAAAAACAGCTACACACCCCAGCATTGTCTTCATCGTCTACCACATTCGTGAGTGCCTGTATTTCCTTTGCCTTGTGGTCAACTATCCATTGTAAGATGAGCTCATCAGGTAAATTCTTTATGTCCCTATAGATATATCTAAATTAAGCTTACAAGCATACGTTTTTTCGAATAATTCGTCTACTTTACTCCGTGCCAGTCCATCTCACACTCTTTCAGGGGCAGGGTGCCGACAAAGAATAGATCAAAGTTCAAACCACGCCGGCTCATTTGATTGCGCATGCGCAGGTTATAGCGGCTACTTCTTGGCACTGCTACTTCTTAGAAATCAATCGCTTAGCTGAGGTGCTTCTTAGCATAGAGCACCACACGTAAGAGCAACGTATTAATCGCTTAGCATAATCGTGGAGCAGAGAACACTGGTACTTCTTAAGATAGAATCGCTTAGCAGAGGGTGTGAATCGCTTAGCATCATGTCTTAGCATGGGCACTTCTTAGGTCTGAATGACTTAAGAGGTCTATGTGGCTTAGGACACCTCAGGGCCACGGTAGATGTGTGAGTTGGCTCAGTGACAACCTGGGTAAACATAAAAGAGTTGCACAAACTAGTTAATCTAGGGTATAAGGGGTGAGTTGAATTACAAAAATTAATGTTAAAATCACCAAGTAAGATATAATTAGAAAACTTTACAATATCCAATTTTTCAATAATATCAAACAATTCATCAAAATAGGAAACATCGGAACTGGGTGGTCTATAAAAAACAGATATACAAAATTTACTACTACAAAACTCAAAAGTAAGAGAAATAAATTCCATTGATGGAGAAGTGGAGGAGGGGAGAATGGTGCATGATAATGTTTCTTTCACAAAAATTATAATTCCACCACCGTGCCTATTTCTGTCCCTTCTAAAGATGGTGTAGCCAGTGATAGCCAACTCAGAGTCCAGAATATCTTGGGACAGCCATGACTCCACAATACAAACAATATCATAATTATTAGCTAGACACAAAACACGTAATTCATCTAACTTAGAAAGTAAACTACAAGCATTCAAATAATGTATATGTAAACACAAATTACGTAAATTAGGGTCGCTTACATTGGGTAAAGAGTTCATGTGTTCAGGGCTGTGCCCTGACCGTCGTCCAAAAAAGAAGAAGGTGCTCCTTTGTCAGATGGGACTTGGTTGCTTACAGGTTCAGGATTGTCTTGATGCAGTCCTAACTCATTTTCAGATTCATAATAATATTATTATTATTATCATTAATTTTTTTGGCATTAAATTTGCCAGCTCCAATGCAACTAGCATAATATTATGTCGAATCAGTTTTAAATCCACACCCATATTATGGACAGTCTCCAATTAGAATACCACACTCTTCAATAGTATTGTATGTCATACAGTTACAGTTTCGTCTATAGAAACTCTATTGTTATCACAAAATAGCTTATCATGATTATATTCATGAAGTACACACATGGTATCTTTGCAGATCTTGCTGACAGGTTTGATTTGAAGACAATATTTAATAGTTGGACAATGTTCTGCTTTGATCAGATACAGAGCACCTTTTTTGGCCAGTTTGTAGTCCTTGCACGGCAGGGAGATCCCTCCAGTCCAATACCTGTGATCTTCAGTTTCATTCTCAGGATCGACATAGATGACCAAAGCTCTTGTTATTGTACACAATGAATTTTAATTAGCAGAATCACACTGAAAATAACGTTGTAGAGATAATCATTGTTGATTCTTGATGATCATGACAGCTGTACTCAAACTCAATAGTAGTACATACAGCTACGTAGCTCAAGGAAAATTTATACCCATAGTACACTAATAAAGTTATTAATTTTTGTCTTATGCATATACAGCATAAAATAACAGTTATTTGTTTATACCGAGCAACGTAAGCTTCCAAAGTATAAAATTAATACAGATATTATTGATATGATTTTTTTATGATGAATGAACCAAAAATTGTTGATTTTGGTTACAAAATGGGCTGAAAATTAGTCAAGTAGCTAAGTAAATCATGTATAAAAATATTATACTTTCACCATCAAAAGCACAACAGCCGCTAGCTAAAGATCATTATTATCATTCCATGATATGTATAAAATTAATTTTATTGACCTTTGGGCCTAGCTTTTGGGCTACTGGACTAGCAACAGCATTTGTAATGGGGTAACTGGCCTAATGGAATTGGAATAACATAAGAATCTTTGGGATAAGCATGCAGAATTGGCCAATTGCAAGCAAGGTATTCTAGAATCTGATGCATTCACAGGCGAGCATGTCAAGCCTGATATAGTCACCTCAAAGTTGTCAGCAAGACTAGCTAGATGCTACGCAAAAGATGAAGTATACAAGTACACATCATGATCATGAACTAGTATTTGGTACTAGAGGAGCAATAAGTTGTATTGATTATGTAATTTATGTGTTAGACTGCAATTGTGTGACATACGATAGTGATAAATACAATGTTCAACTTGGAGCACGCCCATAATAAGGGTGTGGATTAATTCACTATGCATATGCCACAGCTCACATAATAATTATAATTATTATTATAATGATTATAGTCCTGTTGATCAGATATTGCTACTTACTCATAATATAATTATACCTTATGACATGTAATAGTTATACCATGCCCCTGAGGGCTGTATGGGATTTATTGCCTGAGCCCGAGGGCGGAGCCCGAGGGCGAAGGCAATAAATCCCATGCGGTCCGAGGGGGCGTGGTATAACTATTTTAAAGCCTACTATGGCAACGCATCTGCATTACTATAGCAACGCATCCCGTATTGACGTCATCCGACCACAACCATAGCAACTATAGCAGCTCCATAGCGACCGTATGACGTCATACCATTTGAATGTATGTACATGTACTAGCTAGCCAGCTGTGTACTGTGAGATCTACTAGCGATCAAATCAAGTCGCTAGTCAATACAGCCAAAAACATTCATAACACCCATCTAATCTGTTCGTACTTACATAGACATTGTTTTGTACATACCTTCTATGGCAAAACTCATGGCGCAAGAGCGGCTGGGCAATACGAGTATTGCCCTAACCACATCCTGGGTGATATGAGTATTGCCCTCGCCTTGGTCAGCTTTACGGCGTATAGCGGAAGTGCGCGGCACTTTGATCCACCCACGCAGTAGGCTTTAATGTTATGAAACTTCATATTAAGTGTATAAACATGCTGATGATAGCTAACTAACATAAGCCATTTAAATTAAAATAAACATGACAGTATCGTCACGGCCGAAAGCATCAACAACTAGCAAAAACATAGAATCATTCAGTTTCCTGACTGCAAATCAGCTTGAAATTAGAGGAGAAACAAGCCAGACTGAATCGTATGTATATTAACTAGTGCCTACATAATATTGAGTACAATTAGTTGTGGTAATGTGACATGTACATGTATGTTGGCTAGCCTTGTCCCTGGGGACCCGATCTTTTGCAATTCAGTATAAGAACTTTTGTGGCTAAAAACATGCAGGTAATAATCTACTTAGTACTAGCTTCGATAGTTTATACCAAAGATGAAAATATAACTAAAAATCCAAATCCTGAACATCAGATTGGTAAGATCAATGGACTACACAAAGGAAATAAATTGGCCAAGCAAGTTGTTCTAGCAGATGCATTCACAGGTGAGCATGTCAAGACAAAGTCACCTCAAAGTTGTCGGCAAGATCAGCTAGATGCTATGCAAAAGAGGATGTGTAATCGTACACAATTATCAGGATTTGGTAATAGAGGAGCAATGATATGCCTGGACAATGTAATTTATGTGCTAGACTGCAATTGTGTGACATACGATAGTGATAAATGCAATGTTCTACTAGGAGTATGCCCATATGGGTGTGGATTTACAAAAAGTGAGTTAAATTGGAGGGAGCCATTTTTTCATCCTTTGCCAGAAAACTTAAGCGAATACAATTATGCGATGTGTGGACGGCTCAATCGTGATGGTCCAATGTGTAGCAAGTGTAGAAAAGATTTCAGCCCACTTGTCTATTCATATGATCTGAAGTGTGTACCTTGTAAAAATAGTCAATACAATTGGTTGAAGTTCACAGCTGTAGCTTTTGTTCCACTCACCTTCTTTTACTTCATTGTAATTCTATTTAGAATCGATGCCACCAGTCCATACCTCTATGGCTTCATTAATTTAAACCAAGCACTGGCTTCACCCATAAGTTTACGAGGAATCTTTTTAACCCTTAAAAGGGATTATTTACTTGGAGCAAGGATACTGGCAGTCCCTTACACCATATGGAACCTTGACTTTTTTCGATCCCTCCCACTGAATATTTGCCTTGATCTAACAACACTTCAGACGTTAGCACTGGACTATGCCATAGCCATTTACCCACTCCTGCTGGTTATAATCACCTACATAGTGATAGAGCTTCATGCCAGAGGCTGTCAAGTGTTAGTTTGGTTGTCGAGGCCATTTCATAGATGCTGTGTACGATTCACTAGAGCTATGGATATCCAATCATCCATTGTCAAGTCCTTCGTTACTTTTCTGCTCCTCTCGTATGTGAAGCTACTCAATACAACATTGGATATCCTTTTACCAGTCCAACTTTATCATATTAGTCCAAATGAAGATGGTTCTGATTGGTATGTCTACTATGATGCCTCATACCACTATTTCAGCTATAATCATCTGCCATATGCCATAATGAGTATCACCCTCTTCCTTATATTCGGCCTTTGTCCATTAATTCTCCTTATTGTCTACCCAATGAGCTGTTTTCAAAAACGTTGCTGTGGAGCCAATAATTATGCACTACGTATGTTTGTTGATGCATTCCAAGGTCACTACAAGGATGGCACTGAACCTGGAACTCGTGACTGCCGCTGGTTTGCTGGAATTTACTTTCTTGGTCGAATTATAGCATTGTATGTAATCTTTGGAGTCGTACAGAATGCCATATGCTATGCTCTTGTAGGATTCATTTTTTTGGGCATTGGAATGCTGATTATAATTCTACAACCATTCAAATTATCCAAAGTCAACACCTATCACACGCTACTACCATTTTTCATGGCAATTTGGTGCTTTTTTATCACAACAGTTGATCATGCAGAAAGCAAAGCTCATTGGATGATCAGGTTCCTGATGCCTCTAATTGGGATTATCTACATGTCACCCATACTGGCCTTGATGGCCTACACTGTATGCAAGTGCTGTTGCAGGTGTCGAGTACTTTGGTTGAAAGTTCGTCAAAGAAATCCAGAGCTGGAGAATTTAATAATTGGAAATAGAAATAGAGAAAACTAACTACGCCGAGTCTATAGATGAATAGAACTATGGAATCGTATACAAAAGTAAAGCTGACTATAATATGGATGCAGTGTACGTACACAACAATATTATTATTAGGAAGCTCGTTTAATGATTCTCATGCATGCATGATGTTATTGTTTACCTGTAATAATACGTTATGATCATAGTAATTGTTATTATGATGATTCAGCATAAAGTATGACATTGTATTATTGACATGATATTAATTGCCACACATATATATAGCGATAGAATTTGCATAAGAACTCTAGTATATAAGTGAAAATTAATCAAAATTAATGAGTCAAGAGGCAGCATAAATGTTACAGTAGGATTGTGCTTATTATGCACATTGTGGCTATTCAGAATCTTTGTTGATAGCTTGTCAATGATAGCATTTCCTATTTCTATTGTTGATCAGTAATCATCAATTAAGTTCTGCAGCTCTGGATTTTGTTTCCTCCAATTAAGTTCTGCAGCTCTGGATTTTGTTTCCTCCAAATTTTGCGACATCTTCTGCAGAATTTGTATGTAGCATAAAGTATTACACACATAAAAATTCCAATCAGTGGTACCACTTTCTTGATCATCCAACGAGCATTGTTTTCTGCATTAATTATCAATTATGTAACCGTAAAGCAAACAGTTACCATGATAAATGGTAATAATACGTGATACATATTGATTTAAATGGCTGTAAGAGTATGATCAGCATTCCAATAGCCATGAAAGAGAGTCCAACAAAGTGTAGAATATACCATACCAGGGTATCATCCAGAAAGAAATTTTTGGGGATAAGTGGGCGTGGCAGTTTCATGCACCGTGACCCCTCCCCCAATTAAGCATTGATATGGATTAATGATTGTGTTTTCTGATGTCACTGAGGTATTGCATAGTTTTATCTAGTGCTCTTATATAATTGAGTCATGAAGTAGGAGACTATACTATACTGATCACTTGCAATGCGATGCAAAAATATACACGCTCCCCTTCCCCCACCATGCACCTCTCTCTCTCTTTCTTTCTCTCTCTCTCTCTCTCCTTTTCCTCTTTTCTTCTTTCTTTCTTTTTTTTTTTTTGGGGGGGGGGGGGGGGGGGGGGAAGCTGGGTATTTTGAGGGGGAAGCTCCCCCCCCCCCCACCCCCACTGGATGAAACCCTGCGTACTTTAAATTACTGCTCCAAAGATAGCATAGACTCAGAGGATCATAGTTCGACCTAGAAAGTAGATTCCAGCAAACCAGTGGCAGTCACGAGTTCCAGGTTCAGTGCCATCCTTGTAGTGACCTTGGAATGCATTAAGTAGCACTTATACTCTAAATACTTTGAAAGCAGAGAATTGGGTAGAATATAATATGAGAAGAGTTAATGGACAAAGTCTAAACACAAGAAAAAAGTAATCTTTGCTAAAGTAGTGATATGAGGTGTCATAGTAGACAAACCAACTGTCAGTGTATCCAGGTATCTTTGGATTAAAGTAGCCATCTATAGAGATACGGTCTATGCTTGCTACACTTTGGACCATCTCGGTTCAGCCATCCACAAATTTCAAGATTGTATTCACTATATCATTTTTTGGCATTTGATGAAAAATTTGCCGACTCCAATATTATATCATATCAGTTATAAATGTAGTACAGGATCCGCAGAACTATTTATCTTATGCCTACAGCATAAAATAACACTAAATTTTATTAGTTATGTACACTGAGCGACAGCTTTCAATAAATACAGAATCTGATATTAAATTCTGAATAATATATTATTGCAGAATGAACCAAAAACTGATTATAAATGGGCTGAAAATTAGTCAAGCAAGCAATCATATATATATATAATATACTTTCACCATCAAAAGCACAACAGCCGCTGGCTGTAGATAATAATATTATGATTCCATGATATTATATATATGTAATTGTCATTGACCTTTGAGGTGACTGCATGCATGGCCTATATAGCTTTGGGGCTACTGGACGAGTGGTATTATATTGGAAATCTCAACAGCATTTGCAATGGGGTGACTGGCCTAATGGAATTGGAATTATCAGGGGTATGAGAATTAATCTTTGGGGTGAGCATGCATGGTTTGAATGTAAGGCAGATGTATTACAAGCTCATAATGATTGATTTCTGAAGGTATTTAGTTTGATACCACTGGGCCAATCATAAAACATGTTGATTCAAGGGCTTTGAAAATAGCTATCACTGTGCTTGTTACACCAGAGGTCTTTATTAATATCATCGGACCAGTTTAGTTTTTAAAAGTAACTGTTTATGAAGTGACCCCTAATTATAGCTTTGTGCACATGGGTCCTAAATTTAATACCCATGCATAGCTCATGAATGGCTATAATATATGCATGGCCAAGCGCCCACAGCTCGCATATATTATAATCACTATATTATAGTCTTATTGATCACACGGTTGTTGCTACTTACTCGCAACAATTTTACCTCATGACATTGTGTGCATTATGAAACTGCATAGCTATTAGCTACATGTGTAAACATACTGATGGTAGTTAACTTATACCATCTATTTAAGTTAAAAGAAACATATTGTCATTAACAATACCATCAGAGCCAATAGCATCAACAATCAGCAAAAATACATGACCTCTGATGTCAATGACATTCAGTTTCGAATTCCTGATTGATAATCAGCTTGATGAGGAGGGACAAGCCAGACAGAATCGTACGTCTAACCTGTACCTACATAATAATATATTAATAATTATTGAGTATAATTGGTTGTGGTAATGTGACGTGGAGAATGTACACGTATACGTTGGCTAGCTATAATAGCCTCGTCCCCAGGGGCCTGATCTTTGCAAATCAGTTGTGGCAAAAAAAAATATGCAGGTAATAATCTACTTAGTGCTAGCTTCGATATCGATAGTATATACCAAAGATGAAAATGTAATTATTAAAGATCCCAAACGTCAGTTTGGTGACATTAACAGACCACACAAAGACGGTGAATTGGCCAAGCAAGGTGTTCTAGAATCTGATGCATTTTCAAGCGAGCATGTCAGCACAAAGTCACCTCAAAATTGTCAGCAAGATCAGCTAGATGCTATGCAAAAGAGGATGTGTAAACATACACATCTATCTGGATTTGGTGACAGAGGAGCAATAAGTTGCATTGATAATGTAATTTCTGTGCTAGACTGTGATTGTGTGACATACGATAGTGATAAATGCAGTGTTCTAGTTGGACCATGCCCATATGGGTGTGGATTCACAACTTCAAAATGGAGCGGACAGGCATTCCATCCTTTGACACACAACTTAAGTGATACTATAACTAATGATATGTGTGGGCGGCTCAACCGTGATGGTCCAATGTGTAGCAAATGTAAGACTGGCTTCAGCCCCCTGGTCTACTCATACAATTTGAAGTGTATAGCATGCACAAATAGTCACTATAATTGGATGAAATTTGTAGCCGCAGCTTTCATTCCACTCACCTTCTTTTATTTTGTGGTGCTTCTATTCCGAATCGATGCCACTAGTCCGTATCTTTATGGCTTTATTACTTTCAATCAAGCGCTGGCTTCACCTCTTAGTTTGCGAGCAATGTTATTAACCCTAAAAAGAGATACTTTACTGGCAGTAAGGCTAATAGCAGTCCCTTACACTATATGGAATCTTGACTTTTTTCGCTCCCTCCCACTGAATATTTGTCTTGATTTAACAACACTTCAGACGTTAGCACTGGACTATGCCATAGCCATTTACCCACTCCTGCTGGTTGTAATCACCTACATAGTGATAGAGCTTCATGCCAGAGGCTGTCAAGTGTTAATTTGGTTGTGGTGGCCCTTTCACAGATGATGTGTACGATTCACTAGAGCTATGGATATCCAATCATCCATTATCAAGGCCTTCGCTACTTTTCTGCTCCTCTCGTATGTGAAGCTACTCAATACAACATTGGATATTTTGATGCCTGTCGAATTTTATCATATCAATCCAAACGAAGATGGTTCTGGTTGGTATGTCTATTATGATGCATCATACCAATACTTTAGCAAAGATCATCTGCCATATGCCATAATGAGTATCACCCTCTTCCTTATGTTTGGCCTTTGTCCATTAATTCTCCTCATCATCTATCCAATGAGCTGCTTTCAAAAATGTTGCTGTGGAGCCAATAATTATGCACTACGTACGTTTGTTGATGCATTCCAAGGTCACTACAAGGATGGCACTGAACCTGGAACTCGTGACTGCCGCTGGTTTGCTGGAATTTACTTTCTTGGTCGAATTATGATACTATTTGCAATGTTTGGAGTTGTAAAGAATGGTGTATGCTATACCCTGGCTGGGTTCAGTTTGATGGCTATTGGAATGCTGATCATACTCTTACAGCCATTTAAATCAACCAAAGTCAATACTTATCACACATTATTACCATTTACTATGGCAACTGGTTGCTTCACCGTTTCATTAATTGATGAAGCAGCAAGCAATGCCTTTTGGATGATTAGGATAGCGATACCACTGATTGAAATCTTCTACATATCACCTATACTAGCAGTGATAGTTTATGCTGCATATAGATTGTTTAGGAGGTATTGTACAACTAATTTATCAAGGGATTTCAGAGTTAGTGATTGGGAATAGAAACAGAAAAAGCTGTCAAGACATAAACACACTAGACATGAAAATAGACTTTAAGAATATTATTTTTTAACTGGCTGTAGTGCGTGCATTAATATACAGAACTAAATTGACTATAATGTAATGTATTAGGCCGATGTATTTTACTTGAGTTGCGCAATCACTTAAATCGGTTATGTTGTGTATCTGAGCATGCGTGTTGGTATAATATTATTCTTATGTCATCTTCTTGTATCATTTTTTGATTTGAGATTTCGATCTGTATTGTCTATCAATAAACATTGGATTACATATTACTAAGTAAAGAGGAGTGTGAACAGCTCTTTACGGGCATAAACTGCATGGTAGCTATTATAATGATTATGCCGAACTCAATACAATCAGATGAACATTAATTTTATAATAAGTGCTGACTTAATTATTATGATAATAATATTATTATTATAGATTTGCGCATGTTAGCTTCGATGTGTTTTGTACAGGAGTCAGTGTCATAGCTAGCTCCACTTCATTAACCCTCGCCGCAAAGCGTAGGCGGAGGATTACTGCAATTATTTGGCGATTTTGTCCGTCTGTCCGTTGCAACCCTCTTTAAGTACGCATTCTAGGTATATGTAGCATAACGGAAGAGTGGTCATGTTAAGTCTGCCCAGTGGAGTAGTAGTGTGTAGGTGTTGCAACTTGCCAGTCTGTGTTTACATGGCACCTACCTCAACTACATGACTGATTGCCATTCTGTGCTTTGCTGGTCAGTTGTCAATGCAGTGACAGTGTAAACAGGCAGTGGCTCTCAAGTGCATAATTTAATTGAAGTAGCTATGTCACGGAGGCCTTCAGTTTATGTACTTCCCCCAATTTTTATTCTAAAAGAGAGTAGCTAGTACCAGAACCCTGTTTAAGTGCAGGGTATGTAGTTTAGTAGTATCACAACCCTGTTTAGGTGCAGGGTATGTATAGTTCAATACTCCTGGCATTGAACATGCATATAGTATTATTAGTGAGCCATGCTATATGTGCATGTACGTAGCGGTGAGGGTTCTGCACTCCTGTGCATTCATTTAATTTTGTGACCCCTTTTGCACCTTGTATTTACCCCTCGCGCATGCGCAAGGGGTAACTTGAAGTGATCATGTCGTTATTGTTGTCGTTAGCACAAAAATCGCCATATCTCGAGAATGTAGGCGTATATAAGCGACTTATAAGCATAATGAATCAATCGAATTCGGCGAAAAGTTGGCTTCAGTGTGCGTCAAATTGAGGGATACGGTCCACGAGCGTCATAAAATTGTGCCTTTTGGTTGGCCACCATAGCCACGCCTACGACAGTGCATGATGCATGCCCATTGTACTTTCTATTCATACGCAAAACTATTAAAGTAGCCAAGCGTATGACTGGTAAAGATCATCGATGTTCTAAATAATGTTCGTGACATCTATAGCGGATCCGCTGACTGAATCTGAAGCCCTATGGAACCAATCATAATGTGAGATAGCTATACTATTATTACAACAAAATTGTATTATATGTAAAAGTTCATGTCTTCCTAGGCTGGCCTGGGCTAGGTCTGCATGGGTGCAGAGAGCGTATTTTCAAGTGTCACCCCCAGTACAACTAAGCAGCACTGAAGTTCACAAAAATATAGCCATGCACCGAAAGTAAATCTATAGATTGTGCAATGTGCGCATGGGGTAGGTAGCTATGTGCTCTATAGAGCTCTAGTTTGCTCTATGTGTTCATCACGAAAGCAGCATTTCTATTGGCCATGCATATTTATTATCATATAATGCCTATCAACAATAATTATAGTATTATGGTGTTAGGAAACTGGCCCTCATGCATATAGTTATTGTTTACCTACAATAATATAATACAATAGCTAATCATTATTGTGATGATGCAGCATCATGATGAAGTATGATATTGTACGTACTGACATGGTAATTTAAATTTATTTATTTATTGTTGCACACATAATACATGATTATAGCTAATAATTTGCATAAGAACTCTGACTAATCATTATGCTACAATAGGTATAATAATATTAAACTTACTCTAGCATAATAACGATTATTATAGAATTACTATATGACATTGTGGCTACTCAGAATCTTTGTTGACAGCTTGGTAGTATTTACCATTTCTATTTCCGATCACCAAGTTCTGCAGCTCTGGATTTTGTTTCCTCCAAATTTTACGACACCTTCTGCAGCATTTATATGCAGCATAAACTATTACTGCTAGTATAGGGGAGACATAGAAAATTCCAACCAGTGGTACCACTTTCCTGATCATCCAACGAGCATTGCTTTCTGCTTCATCAATTAATGTAACGGTAAAGCAGCCAGTTGCCATAATGAATGGTAATAATGTGTGATACGTATTGACTTTTGTTGATTTAAACGGCTGCAAGAGTATAATCAGCATTCCAATAGCCAGAAAAATGAATCCAACAAAAGTGTAGCATATGCCATACTTGACAGCTCCAAAGATAACATAGAGTATCATAATTCGACCAAGAAAGTAGATTCCAGCAAACCAGCGGCAGTCACGAGTTCCAGATTCAGTGCCATCCTTGTAGTGACCTTGAAATGCATCAACAAATGTACGTAGTGCATAATTATTGGCTCCACAGCAACATTTTTGAAAGCAGCTCATTGGGTAGACAATGAGGAGAATTAGAGGACTAAGGCCGAATACAAGGAAAAGTAAACTGCTGATTAGAGCATACGGTAGGTGATCTTTGCGAAGGTAGTAGTATGAAGCATCATAGTAGACATACCAATTATTGTAAGTGAATCCAGGTATCTTTGGATTAATGTGATAGAGTTTGACTGGAAGAAGGATATCTAATGTTGCATTGAGTAGCTTCACATACGAAAGAAGTAGAAATGTGGCAAAGGCCTTGATAATGGATGACTGAATATCCATAGCTCTAGTGAATCGTACACAGCATCTATGAAATGGCCTCCACAACCAAACTATCGCTCGACAGCCTCTGTCATGAAGCTCTATCACTATGTAAGTGATTACAACCAGCAGGAGTGGGTAAATGGCTATGGCATAGTCCAGTGCTAATGTCTGAAGTGTTGTTAGATCAAGACAAATATTCAGTGGGAGGGAACGAAAAAAGTCAAGGTTCCATATGGTGTAAGGAATTGCGAGCAGCCTTGCTCCATGAAGGTAGTGTCCTTTAACAGGGCCGTAGGAGCCGCAACGGCCGCAACGGCCACGGCCGTTGAAGGTTTTTTTCCTCCACAGTTTGTTATTAATATAGTACCGGCGTTCATCTACAGCTACAGCACGCGCAGCGCTTTATGCTAAGACCTTCTCTCGATCTCCCAGCTTATGATATTATATAGCACGATAAAGATCGAGAAAGCGCCTGCATGGGGACGAGATCGAGCGTTTTCTTTGTACATGCGCGCGTAAATTGTGGGTGTGGCTAATACCACCCAGTAGCGCTGTAGCATTAAATATGTGCATACAAATGAATGGGTGTGGTCACATATTGTGGGCGTGGCTAATATGGCCGTGCAAGTATGAAATTGCTTCCTACGGCCCTGTTTAAGGGTCAGAAAGAGTCCTCGTAAGCTTATGGGTGAAGCCAGGGCTTGATTTAGAGTGATAAAACCATAAAGATATGGACTAGTGGCGTCGATTCGGAACAGAACTACAACCAAATAAAAGAAGGTGAGTGGAATGAATGCTACAGCTGCAAATTTCAACCAATTATACTTACTGTCTTTGCAAGCTACACACTTTAACTCATATGAGTAGACAAGTGGGCTGAAACCTTTTCTACACTTGCTACACATTGGACCATCTCGGTTCAGCCGTCCACACATTTCAAGATTGTATTCACTAACGTTTTTTGGCATTTTATGATAAATTTGCCGGCTCCAACTAGCATTGTCAGTTGTAAATCCACACCCATATGGACAGTCTCCAATTAGAACACTGCACTTGTCGTCGTATGTCATACAGTCACAGTTTCGTATAGAAACTCTATTATTATCACAAAATGTCTTGTCACGATAATATTCATGAAGTACACACACAATGTTTTGTATGGCATCTTGCAGATTTTGCTGACAGGATTGATTTGAAGACGATGTTAGTTGGACAATGTTCTGCTTTGATATATTCAGATACAGAGCACCTTCTTTGGCCAGTTCATAGTCCTTGCATGGCAGGGAGATCCCTCCAGTCCAACACCTGTGATCTTCAGTTCCATTCTCATGGTCAACATAGATGACCAAAGCTCTTGCTGTGCACAATGAAGTTAGCAGAATCACACTCATGGTATAAAACGTTAACGTTGTAGAGATCATCACCATTGTTTCTTGATAACAGCTATATATATTATTATACTGAAACTCCAGAGATCTTAATTGCTGCAGTCTGCAGGTAGCTACAGTCTGTAATGACTCTGCAGTGCTCTTTAAGGGAATTTTATACCCATGCATGTGTAGTACAGGATCAACAGAACTAATAGTCTAAGCTTATGCCTACAGCATAAAATAATATTATTTGTTTATGTATATACCGAGCAATCATCTTTTATGCTAGAAACGAACCAAAAAAAACAGTTGATTTTGATTACAATTGGGCTGAAAATTAGTCAATTAAGCAAGCAATCATGTTTATACTTTCACCAACAAAAGAACAACAGCTGCTAGCCATGGATCATAATATTATTATCATTCCATGGTGTGTACATTTGTCATGATTGACCTTTGGGGTGCTGCATGGCTTAGCTTTAGGGCTACTGGACGAGTGCCATGGTACTATATTATTATAATAATATAGGAAATCTCAATAGAGTTTACAATATGGGGTGACTGGCCTATAATAATAATGATGGAATTGGTGGCAGAGAAATGGGTGGGGTGGGGGGGCAGGTAAGGCTTCTTTTATGGCAGAAACGAACCAAAAAAAACAGTTGATTTTGATTGCAATTGGGCTGAAAATTAGTCAATTAAGCAAGCAATCATGTATATACTTTCACCATCAAAAGCACAACAGCTGCTAGCTATAGATCATAATAATTATTATCATTCCATGGTGTATACATTTGTATTGACCTTTGAGGTGCTGCATGGCTTATAATTAGCTTTGGGGCTACTGGACGAGTGGTACTATATATAGGAAATCTCAATAGCATTTACAATGGGGTGACTGGCCTATAAAAATAATAATGGAATTGGTGGCAGAGAAATGGGTGGGGTGGGGGGGGCAGGGGAGGCTGAGTCCCCTCAGATTTCCAAAATAATATCTATAGTATTATTATACTTAGTCTACACTATAAATGGCATCACAGGCCACTAGCTCACATTGGTTAGACACTAAGTAGATGAGATATAATATTAATTGGTTCCAAAACAATTTAGAAATGTTTTCAGAGAATCTAAATTTCTAAAATTTTCTAGGGGAGCATGCCCAAGACCCCCCTAGTAGGTTACCATGGGCTAAAGCCTATAATATTATGGCATACCATGCAATGGTCATCGCTCTTGATTATAAGAATCTATGGGGTATAACTATATGCATGGTTTGAATGTAAGGATGTATAGTATATAGCAGCATAGCTACAGGCTTATTGATTTTTTAAGGTATTTGAAATTAAATTTGGTACCATTGGGCCAGTCATAAAACGTGTTGACATAAGAGCTTCGAAAATAGCTATCACTGTGCTTGTCACACCAGAAATCTTAGATATCATCGGACTAGTTGAATTTTTAAGTCATGAAGAATGCTGTATGCTATTATACCCTAGTTGGGTAAATTTGATGGCTATTAGAATGCTGATCATACTCTTACAGCCATTTAAATCAACCAAAGTCAATACTTATCACACATTGTTGCCATTTATTATGGCAACTGGTTGCTTTACCATGACATATTATATCATTGGGCTCGTACATTGGTCAGTTTTTACTAGTAACTGTGTACAAAAATTTAATGACCCCTAATTAGTTTTATGGGTCCTAAATTTAATACCCATGAACAGCTCATGAATGGCTATGCATGACCAAGTGCCCACAGCTTGCATAATAATAATATTATTACTATAATAGTCATGTTGATCAGTTGTTGCTTATAACAGTCCTATACCTTGTGACATTGTGTGCAGGGTTTCATCTAGCAACAAAATTTTGGGGTGGAAGCGTGATCAATGAGTGGGCGTATTTAGCATACCAAGTTCCTTGGGGCGTATATTTAGGAGAATTTCTTTAATTCCTCCAGATTGGTAATTTTTGATATAAATGCTAGTGGTTTGATTTGGAGATTTACCGTGATATTATGATGCTTAATTAAATTAAAGTCAAATTGTTAGGGGGGGAAGCTAGGGAGTTTGGGGGGGGGAAGCTTCCCCCCCCCCCCCCCCCCCCCCCCCCCCCCCCCCCCCACTGGATGAAACCCTGGTGTGTTTATGAAACTGTATGTATAAACTAACTAATTTACACAAGCCATTTAAGTTGAAAAAAAAACATGACAATACCGTCAGGGCCAATAGCATCAACAACTAGCAAAAACACAGAATCTCTAAGTAAATCAGCTTGAAGTGGAGGAACAAGCAGACAGAATTGTACGTATAACTATTAATTATCTTAAATAGTTAAAAAGAACATGACAATACCGTCAGGGCCAATAGCATCAACAACTAGCAAAAACACAGAATCTCTAAGTAATCAGCTTGAAGAGGAGGAACAAGCAGACAGAATTGTACGTATAACTATTATAGTACTTAGCTACATAAAGTTGTGGTAATGTGACATGGAGAATGTATACATATATATTTGGCTAGCCTTGTCCCTGGGGGCCCAATGTTTGCAAATCAGTAAGAATCAAAGAACTTCTGTAGCTAAAAATAATATGCAGGTAATAATCTACATAGTGCTTAGCCTAGCTGTAATATCAATAGTTTATAACAAAGTTGAAAATGAAGCTAATAAAGGTCCCAAAGATCAGATTAGTAACATTAACGAGACAACACAAAGATAGCGAATTGATCAAGCAAAGTGTTCTAGAATCTAATGCATTCCCGGGTGTGCATGTTAGCACAAAGTCACCCCAATCTTGTCATCAAGACCAGCTAGATGCTATACAAAAGAGGATGTGTAGCCATTCACATCTAGCTAGATTTGGTAACAGAGGAGCAATAAAATGCCTGGACAATTTCTGTGCTAGACTGCAATTGTGTGACATACGATAGTGATAAATGCAGTATTCTACTTGGACCATGCCCATATGGGTGTGGATATGGGCATGGATTCACGACTGAACAATGGAGCGGGCAGGCATTCCACCCTTTGACACACAACTTAAGTGATAATACAACTAATGATATATGTGGGCGGCTCAACCGTGATAATCCAATGTGTAGCAAATGTAAGACTGGCTTCAGCCCCCTGGTCTACTCATACGATTTGAAGTGTATCTCATGTACAGATAGTCACTACAATTGGATGAAATTTGCAGCCGCAGCTTTCATTCCACTCACCTTCTTTTATTTTGTGGTGCTTCTATTCCGAATTGATGCCACTAGTCCGTATCTTTATGGTTTTATTACTTTAAATCAAGCCCTAGCATCACCACCTAGTTTGCGAGGATGTTATTAATCCTAAAAAGACACACATTACTGGCGGGAAGGCTGATAGCAGTCCCTTATACCATATGGAACCTTGACTTTTTTCGCTCCCTCCCACTGAATATTTGTCTTGATTTAACAACACTTCAGACGTTAGCACTGGACTATGCCATAGCCATTTACCCACTCCTGCTGGTTGTAATCACCTACATAGTGATAGAGCTTCATGCCAGAGGCTGTCGAGTGTTAGTTTGGTTGTGGAGGCCATTTCATAGATGCTGTGTACGATTCACTAGAGCTATGGATATCCAATCATCGATTGTCAAGGCATTTGCTACTTTTCTGCTCCTCTCGTAGGTGAAGCTACTCAATACAACATTGGATATTTTGATACCTGTCCAACTTTATCATGTTAATCCCAACAAAGATGGTTCCAGTTGGTATGTCTATTATGATGCATCATACCAATACTTCAGTAAAGATCATCTACCATATGCTCTGCTTGGAATCTCACTATTCCTTACATTGGGCCTTTGTCCATTAGTTCTCCTCATTGTCTACCCAATGAGCTGCTTTCAAAGATATTGCTATGGAGCTAGCAACTATGCACTACGCACATTTGTTGATGCATTCCAAGGTCACTACAAGGATGGCACTGAACCTGGAACTCGTGACTGCCGCTGGTTTGCTGGAATCTACTTTCTTGGTCGAATTATGATACTATTTGCAATCTTTGGAGCTGTAAAGAGTGCTGTATGCTATACCCTGGCTGGGTTCAGTTTGATGGCTATTGGAATGCTGATCATACTCTTACAGCCATTTAAATCAACAAAAATCAATACTTATCACACATCACTACTGTTTATCATTGCAACTGGTTGCTTTACTGTTACATTAATTTATCAAGCAGAAAACAATGCTCATTGGATGATCAGGATAGTGATACCACTAATTGAAATCTTCTACATATCACCTATACTAGCAGTGATACTTTATGCCGCATATAGATTTTTAGGAGGTATCGTACAATAATTATTTAACTTATCAAGGGAATTCAGAGTTAGTGATTGGGAATAGAAACAGAAAAAACTGTCAAGGTAAAAACACACTAGACATGAAAATAGACGTTAAGCATATTATTTAACTGGCATAAACTGGTAGCTTTAATACAAACTCATTACAAGTGCTACGTTATTAATCACAATCAAAATTAATGGTTATTATTAATAAGTGCTGACTTAATTGTAGTAGCTATACACACTAAGTTTGGTACAATGCAGATTTTGCTGATTTTAAGAAGATGTTAGTTGGACAATGTTCTGCTTTCAAATTGATATATAGCACCTTTTTTGGCCGATTCATAGTTCTTGTATGGCAGGGAGATCCCTCCAGTCCAACACCTGTGATCTTGAATTCTCAGGATCAACATAGATGACCAAAGCTCTTGTCGTGCACAATGAATTTAGCAGAATCGCACTCATGGTATGAAACATTAACGTTGTAGATATCATCACCATTGATTCTTGATGACAGCTGTAGCTACTGAAACTCCAGAGATCTTGCTGCAGTCTGCAGGTAGCTACAGTCTGTAATGATTCTGTAGGGGAATTAATTTTTATACCCATGCATGTGTAGTACAGGATCAACAGAACTAAGAAAGTCTTATGCCTACAGCATAAAATGTCATTATTTATTTATGTATATTGAGCAATTATATTTTATGGCAGAAATGAACCAAAAAAACTGTTAATTTTGATACAAATGGGCTAAAAAATTAGTCAAGCAAGCAATCATTGGGGCAAGCCTGAGTGAGCCCCACACTAATCAGTACTATGAGAAAACTGCTGTACTTATGTATCACAGTATGTTTGTTGGTAGTTGCCTAGCAACCAAAGTATGGGAAGGGGTCTACAGCAAAAAATATAGTTATTTATTGATGTATATTGAGCAATGATCTTTTATGGCAGAAATGAACCAAAAAAACTGTTGATTTTGATATAAATGGGCCAAAAAATTAGTCAAGCAAGCAATCATTATTGGGGCGAGCCTGAGTGAGCCCCACACTAATCAGTACTATGAGAAAACTGCTGTATTTATGTATCACAGTTTGTTGGTAGTTGCCTAGTAACCAAAGTTTGTATAGGTAATTTGCCGGCTATGGGAAGGGGTTGTGTCATCATAAAGTAGGTCAATGATGAACAGAGGTCAACTACCAACAAAATAGTTATCTGCCAGTAATTGGGGTGCATTCGACCATGCATCTCATGCACCCCAATTACTGGCAGATAACTATTATATTATGTTTGTTGGTAGTTGCCTAGCAACCAAAGTATGGGAAGGGGTCGGGTCATCATAAAGTAGACCAATGATAAACTGAGATGAACTATATATATATACCAACATAATAGTTATCTGATAGTAATTTGGGTGCATGAGATGTATAGCAATACGTCAAACACGTGCTCGCTAGCTCATAACGCATGCGCATAACTAGAGCTCTGAAGAGCACATACCCCGTGTGCACATTGTGCAATCTATAGAATTGCTTTTGTGTGCATGGCTATAATTAACGTTTCAAGTGTCACCGGGACACCCAGTACAACTAAGCAGCACTTGGAAGTTCACAAAAGTATAGCCATGCACTGAAAGCATATCTATAGATTATGCAATGTTCGTGCAGGGTATGTGCTCTATACAGAGCTCTAATTACCCCACGCGCAGTCTACCCGGATCCGCTGACGAAGCTGAAATCTGCAGCCCTATGGAACCAATTGCAAATCATAATGTAAGACGGCTATACTATTACAACAAAATAATATTGGAAGTATCAGTTCATATCTCCTAGTAAGTAGTCTAGATCTGGTGCAGAGAGAGTGCTTTTTGTCACCGGAACCTCCGGTAGCTACGTACAATTAAGCAGCATTCCACTATAATTAATTTTTCTGAAGTTCACAAAGTTATAGTCATGCACACAAAAGCAACTCTATATATCGTGCAATGTGCGCGCGGGGTATGTGCTCTATAGAGCTCTAGTTTGCTCTATGTATTCGTCACGAAAGCTGTGTTTCTATTAGCCATGCATATTTATTATGCCTATCAACAATATTATTATATTAAATAAGGAAACTGACCCTCATGCATGTAGTTATTGTTTTATACCTACAATATTAATTATAATATACAATAATAATTATTATGCAGCATGAAGTATGACATATAATTATTATTGTTAATTACAATCGCATGCACACATATAATAACTAATAATTGTAGATCTCACAAGCATCCGAAGGATGTGCAGTGAGATCGGAATTCCATTAGTGACAAGGCAAGTATATGACATTGTGTATTTGGCCTTAAAATTGCTCCCAATTTTAATAATCAACAGCAAACTTTATAAAATATAAATATTTATACGAAATTTCCATTATCCATCCCTATACGGTATCGTGATCACGTGGCCTAAGGCGGCCTAAAATTTTTTTCTTTTTAAAGGAATTCGAAGTAGCTATTCTCACCATAATCTTATTGAATTTAGTACCTTTTCCTGAGATTGTCCATCCAGTTGAGAAAAGTAATGTTCAAGTATATGACATGGGAGGGCAGGGTGGGTAATGTCATATACTTGCCTTGTCACTAATGGAATTCCGATCTCACTGCACATCCTTCGGGTGCTTGTGAGATCTACAATTCCATGTCGTGACAAGGCTGCATATATGACATTGTGTATTGTTTGAAGACTATAATAGCTACTTAATCATCAGAGGACATAACCACATCACTAATCGGCATGATTGGTTTGTGGTATAAAGGTATAATACTATAATTCATTATGACCAACCACACAGTCATCTTGAAATTCATATGCATGATGTCTGTTGTTGATAGATCAGCAGCTCTGACTGAAAAATTGCTGCTGCTGTGTGAGTCCAACTAGTATGCGTATTATCAATATCTGGCATAAGAAAATATTTTCTGCAAAGAAAAATACACACGTACGTTTGTGTGCCTGTTGAGAAATAATAATAACATTGATATTATTATTATAGCATTGTTGGTTTCTTGTCTGCCTGCCTACTCCACTTCACTGTTGCAGCGTATGATCATAGTGTTGTTACTGATCATCGTGCAAAAATAGCCCAGGTCAAAGAAAAGTGAGAACTTAGACCTGTGTGTCTTAAATTACTGCAACATAATAATATATATATATGATGGAGTGAACTCAGGACTGAAGCTATAGGACATCTTATGTGTATCAATGTTGTTAGCTTTGGATAGTTAGTCAGTGCTTAAGTTGCTTGTGCATGACATTGTGTCTCAGTGGGATTCAACATAAGATGGGGTGAACTCAGGATCAATTTGAAAGTTAGGACATCTTATGAGTATATATAATATTATTTATGCATGTGTTAAAATCGACACTTTCCTGTGAGAGAAAAATGCTCCCTCAGAAAGTGTACATGTACATAAGACTGTAGTCACCCTAAACTTTCCTGTGAACAATGATTGCACTCACTGGGACAGTGGGGTCACTGGTCGAGGAGTGGTTCTTGTGGAGTAACTCTCCGGTGAAGCAGATTGAATCATGCAATATCAAAAAACTGCCATCCCTGCCTAAAGTCTTCTGTCAAGAAACGGGATGAACTACTACTAGTATACATCTTGTCTTGTCATTTGAAGTACCACTCCACTTCTTAGTTTGGAGGGTATCTGTGATGAGGAATGATTAATTTCATCAGAAAATTATCCAAGTTGAGATCTGCATGGTCCACTAAATGAGGCTATAATATAGATCTGATGCAGGCAAAAGGATAAATTTAGATGAGGAGGTTGACCAGCTAAGTTTATGAGGAGTGGTCCAATTGGCTCACTCAGTGGGGCATCATAAATGGGAACACGATCAGCCAATCAATAATAATATGGCTTCAAAATGGTTCTGCATGCTACCAAACTTGATATAGCAATAATAATTATATTGCAGACGTCAGGACTGCTTCTTTGACTCTATTCCACTTTATTTCTGCCATGGCAGTTAAGGTAAATGAAAAGAAGGCTAATATAATATATAATCATTATTATAGCCTTCCTCTCTTCCAGTTTCGGGCTAGAGAATGCATTCAACCCTTCCGCATCTGGGTTTGGATGAAAACCGTAATTAAACTCTCCATAGTTGGGTGTTGTGTCCACGCAGCAAACAAGTCAATAATAATATAATTATTATTGTGCATGGATATTCCCCACTTACTTCCCAAAGACTGGCTATTGGATCCGATTTCCAGTCTGATGAGCAGTCGACATTCTCTGTGTGCCTGCTCAATCTCGCACTGAGAAAAAAGATGGAGTGTGCTCTGTCTAAATATTCTCTGGATCTATGCTTAGCTATAGCCAAAAAATACATTGAGAGGTCTGACATCAGGAATCCGATGCTATGTCATCCTTACAATTTAGCTATTGCTTGATGGCTTGAACTATAATAATAATTTTATTATTATAGTGCCTTTTATATGCATACATAGCTGAAAGGCTGCTAAAATTGTTGGTTTATGATGGTCCTGCATGACATTTGTGTTCCATCAATGTCCATGAGCCATCAGATGCAGTGTGCAAATTCAGCACAACATTACTCTAGATCTCTCGCCTACCCAAGGTAGCTAGAGACAATAATTTGAGATGATGCATGACTTTCATGAGAGAGTGTCATTTTCAGTGTGTGGTATAAAGCATGAAAGGTTTCATAACTTCTTTAAGAATTAATTACTTCTCTGAAGGATCAAGGCTTGCTCTCATCCTCTGAAGTTCTTAGTAATGGGCACACGTACCATCACCACTGGATTTCCAGATTAATAATATAGGTTTATTAGACACTATTGCAGGTATTTTCCCCAAATTGAATGTTTATACCTGTTGTACGAAAAATATTATATGTATACAGGCAAACTTATGAACATTGTGGATTTTGCCATCCAACAGTGAAAATATGTGTTGGAATTATAACTGTATAAAGCCCAGAAAGTACATTATCTGGATTCGTTTATAATAAAGTCCAACTCCTGCAGCAAGCCAAAAAACAGCACAGTGACTTTTCATCAATAAACTTAAGGCACTGTTGAGATGACTCCGTCATCCAAACTATCATCCAGACCACAATAACATTATTATTATGTGTATGACTATCCTGAATTTCTCATTATAATGGGGTGAGTATACCGAGTATCTTGCTTGGTAAAAGATACATCAGTGCGAAGGCTGTTGCCAGCCTGAAAGTATAGTCTTAATTATTGTTGTTATTGCCTTGTCGGTGTTAAGGAAAAAAAAAATGCAAATCATATGTGATCCTGGCAAAATTACACTTGCATAATTATGTTATTATGCCTTGCGTTTGAGCCTCAATTTAGTATTATATTATTGCTGCATTGTGTTGGCCATGCAGCCATTTGACGCAAGATCTGATCTTGTGGCTAGATTCATTGACATGGGTAGCTATATTGGCCCTTAAGTCAATGACATAGATAATGAAAATAGGTACTCTATACATAATGTAGTGATGCCTACCTAATATTATGCATATCAAGTATAGAATTCATACAATGAATCAGATGCCTTGTGAGATTTTGTATTGTCGGTCTTTTTTGTAACCATAAACAGCCAGGTGCAGAAATTTCCCATGCCGTCTACATACCTCAGCCTCTGTAGCTATATACTTCCAGAATTTTAACAGCTATTATCGAGGGATTTCCCCAGAATTGAATCCAAACAGGGTGATTCATAGGCTTTTAATTATGTTCTAGTTATAAACTCCACCCATTTCTTTAATGTTTATTCAAAGTCAAAAAACGGGTGGCCCACCCTGATTCCAGGTATGGTAAGGAAACCACTGCATCCATCAGGATGACTGATAAGATAATTTCCTGGATGGAGGGGATAATGGAGGTCGAGTCGAGCTCCAGTCAAAATACACAAGTCCCTGGGCCGATTGTATTTCATCAAGTTTAACCACGTCTGCTATTGATAATAGATCAGACGAGGATCCTTGCACACACTCTCTGATGGATCATTTGTGTGTATATATTGCACTGCCTGGTAATTGGCAGCACTGCTTAGAATCTCAACCAGAAGCACTACACTAGCAAGGCTAGGGATGCCTCCACCTTTTAATCCTGGCCCAAGGAGATATTAATATAATTCTCTATCTTGGTACCACATAAAATGCTTGGGAAAAACCCTAGATATATTTGCTTCCATATAAGGTAAGATTGAATCAATCATAGTTATTGTCGGGTTCAATTCACTGTCTTGATCTGCAAATTCATTAGCATCCAATGAACTGTTACTGCTTCTTCAAGTTTCCAAACTAGTCACAGCATGTGAGGGGGAGGGGCCCAATTCAGCCCCGAGTAATATTGTTTGTGAAGGTGGGGATCCTTACTGTTTCCCTCATTCAATGATTAATATGCCCTTTGGCACATCCCCATGAGTGGGGAAAAATGACCTCTTGTGAAAGCACCATGGATACTGAGGTCTCATTTGCTTGTCCACCACCCGTTGGCGCGGCCTTCAGGGTGGGGACGACCCAGTGCACCTGCCCTTGGCACGGCCTTCGGGTTGAGGTGCGGGGGTCTGCAATCCATCATCTCCGTCCACCACCCCTTGGCACAGCCTTCGGGGTGGGGACATATCCCAAATAAAGTGCACCTACCCGTTGGCGCAGCCTTCGGGGTAGGTGCGGGGTTAGTGTATACTTTCACCCGTATTCAGGGTGATAGAAGCATAGATAATAGTATCTATGATAGAAGGTGATCCACTAGCATCATCACGGTACTGCGCTTTGAGCTCAGCGTTGGCAATTCTAGCTTGGATCGGCGAGGTCATTCACCCGGAATTCGGCGGCGCCCGGAGGTTGCTGGAGTTTCCGGTTGGAATTCGGCGGGATCCGGAAGTGTCGCCAATATGGCCGCTAGGGCTAGGGCCCTAGATCCTGGCCGGAGCGAACTGGAAAGGTCACTCATCCTTCTTCGTCGTACGTTTACCAGTTGTTGTGTGACCGTTACTTCTGCATTTTTGACATCTCATTTCTCTTCGAGTCGTGCGGCGTTGTTAGAAAACGCTGATTGTTTGCAACTCTGTGTTGACTTAGTTCACTTGCGGGGAGCAAAAATTTTAGGCCGCCTTAGGCCACGTGATCACGATACCGTATAGGGATGGATAATGGAAATTTCGTATAAATATTTATATTTTATTTATCTTCAAAAGTTTGCTGTTGATTATTAAAATTGGGAGCAATTTTAAGGCCAAATACACAATGTCATATATGCAGCCTTGTCACGACATGGAATTTGTATAAGACCTCTAGCTTGTCATGCCACACTGAGTCGCAACGGCTTGCTCAGTTACTTAGGAAACAAACTATTATTAGCAACTCAAGAAGGCATGCATTTGCACAGGACTCAACAAAAATCAGACTGACTGATACAATAGAAAAACTGCTCAGAACTAGCTGAAGTGACTGTACCAGTTTGACGGGTTACTGTAACCAGCTGATCTACGAGATGACATAATGACAAAAAACATTTAACCTTACAAGCTAATCATTATGCTACAATAGGTATAATAATTATTATAGAGTTGCTATAATAATATTATGTGGCTACTCAGAATCTTTGTTGATAGCTTGGTAGTATTTCCTATTTCTATTTCCGATCACCAAGTTCTGCAGCTCTGGATTTTGTTTCCTCCAAATTTTACGACACCTTCTGTTGCATTTATATGCAGCATAAACTATTACTGCTAGTATAGGGGAGACATAGAAAATTCCAACCAGTGGTACCACTTTCCTGATCATCCAACGAGCACTGTTTTCTGCTTGATTAATTAATGTAACGGTAAAGCAGCCAGTTGCCGTGATAAATGGTAGTAACATGTGATAAGTATTGACTTTTGTTGATTTAAACGGCTGCAAGAGTATGATCAGCATTCCGATAGCCATAAAAATGAATCCAACAATAGTGTAGCATATGCCATACTTGACAGCTCCAAAGATAACATAGAGTATCATAATTCGACCAAGAAAGTAGATTCCAGCAAACCAGCGGCAGTCACGAGTTCCAGATTCAGTGCCATCCTTGTAGTGACCTTGGAATGCATCAACAAATGTACGTAGTGCATAATTATTGGCTCCATAACAATATCTTTGAAAGCAACTCATTGGATAGACAATGAGGAGAACTAATGGACTAAGACCGAATACAAGGAAAAGTAAACCGCTGATTAGAGCATACGGTAGGTGATCTTTGCGAAGGTAGCAGTATGAAGCATCATAGTAGACATACCAATTATTGTCAGTGAATCCAGGTATCTTTGGATTAATATGATGGAGTTTGACTGGAAGAAGGATGTCTAATGTTGCATTGAGTAGCTTTACATATGAAAGAAGTAGAAATGTGGCAAAGGCCTTGATAATCGATGACTGAATATCCATAGCTCTAGTGAATCGTACACAGCATCTATGAAATGGCCTCCACAACCAAACTAACGCTCGACAGCCTCTGTCATGAAGCTCTATCACTATGTAAGTGATTACAACCAGCAGGAGTGGGTAAATGGCGATGGCATAGTCCAGTGCTAATGTCTGAAGTGTTGTTAGATCAAGACAAATATTCAGTGGGAGGGAGCGAAAAAAGTCAAGGTTCCATATGGTGTAAGGGATTGCAAGTAGCCTTGCTCCAAGAAGATAGTGTCCTTTAAGGGTCAGAAAGAGTCCTCGTAAGCTTATGGGTGAAGCTAGGGCTTGATTTAGAGTGATAAAACCATGAAGATATGGACTAGTGGCATCGATTCGGAACAGACTACAACCAAATAAAAGAAGGTGAGTGGAATGAATGCTACAGCTGCAAATTTCAACCAATTATACTTACTGTCTTTGCAAGCTACACACTTTAACTCATATGAGTAGACAAGTGGGCTGAAACCTTTTCTACACTTGCTACACATTGGACCATCTCGGTTCAGCCGTCCACACATTTCAAGATTGTATTCACTAACTTTTTTTGGCATTTGATGATAAATTTGCCAGCTCCAACTAGCATTGTCGGTTGTAAATCCACACCCATATGGACAGTCTCCAATTAGAACACTGCACTTGTCATTATTGTATGTCATACAGTCACACGTGCGTATAGAAACTCTATTATTATCACAAAATGTCTTGTCACGATAATATTCATGAGGTACACACACAATGTTTTGTATGGCATCTTGCAGATTTTGCTGACAGGATTGATTTGAAGACGATGTTAGTTGGACAATGTTCTGCTTTGATATATTCAGATACAGAGCACCTTCTTTGGCCAGTTCATAGTCCTTGCATGGCAGGGAGATCCCTCCAGTCCAACACCTGTGATCTTCAGTTCCATTCTCATGGTCAACATAGATGACCAAAGCTCTTGCTGTGCACAATGAAGTTAGCAGAATCACACTCATGGTATAAAGCGTTAACGTTGTAGAGATCATCACCATTGTTTCTTGATGACAGCTTATTATACTGAAACTCCAGAGATCTTGCTGCAGTCTGCAGGTAGCTACAGTCTGTAATGACTCTGCAGTGCTCTTTAAGGGAATTTTATACCCATGCATGTGTAGTACAGGATCAACAGAACTAATAGTCTAAGCTTATGCCTACAGCATAAAATAATATTATTTGTTTATGTATATACCAAGCAATCATCTTTTATGGCAGAAACGAACCAAAAAAACAGTTGATTTTGATTACAATTGGGCTGAAAATTAGTCAATTAAGCAAGCAATCATGTTTATACTTTCACCAACAAAAGAACAACAGCTGCTAGCCATGGATCATAATATTATTATCATTCCATGGTGTACATTTGTCATGATTGACCTTTGGGGTGCTGCATGGCTTAGCTTTAGGGCTACTGGACGAGTGCCACGGTACTATATTATTATAATAATATAGGAAATCTCAATAGAGTTTACAATATGGGGTGACTGGCCTATAATAATAATGATGGAATTGGTGGCAGAGAAATGGGTGGGGGGGGGGGGGGGGCAGGGGAGGCTGGGTCCCCTCAGATTTCCAAAATAATGTCTATTATAGTATTATTATATTTATAAATGGCATCACAGGTCACTAGCTAACATTGGTTAGACACTCAGTAGATGAGATATAATATTATTTGGTTCCATAACAATTTTCAGAGAGTCTAAATTTCTAAAGTTTTCTAAGGGAGCATGCCCAAGACTCCCCTAGTAGGTGGCCACGGGCTATAAAGCCTATATGGCATACTATGCAATGGCCATCGCTCTTGATTATAAGAATCTTTGGGGTATAATTATATAATTATTATATGGTTTGAATGTAAGGATGTATATCAGCTACAGGCTTATTGATTTTTTAAGGTGTTTGAAAATAAATTTGGTACCACTGGGCCAATCATAAAACGTGTTGACATAAGGGCTTTGAAAATAGCTAGCTATCACTGTGCTTGTCACACCAGAAGTCTTTGATATCATTGGACCAGTTGAATTTTTAAATCATGAAGAATGCTGTATGCTATACCCTAGTTGGGTAGGTTTGACGGCTATTAGAATGCTGATCATACTCTTACAGCCATTTAAATCAACCAAAGTCAATACTTATCACACATTATTACCATTTATTATGGCAACTGGTTGCTTTACCATGACATATTATCATTGGGCTCGTACATTGGTCAATTTTTACCAGTAACTGTTGAAAATTTAATGATCCCTACTTAGTTTTATGGGTCCTAAATTTAACACCCATGAACAGCTCATGAATGGCTATGCATGACCAAGCGCCCACAGCTTGCATAATAATAATATTATTACTATAGTCCTGTTGATCAGTTGTTGCTTATAACAGTCCTACCTTGTGATATTGTGTGTTTATGGAACTGCATGTATAAACTAACTAATTTACACAAGCCATTTAAGTTAAAAAGAGACATGACAATACCGTCAGGGCCGATAGCATCAACAACTAGCAAAAACACAGAATCTCTAAGTAAATCAGCTTGAAGTGGAGGAACAAGCAGACAGAATTGTACATATAACTATATAGTACTTAAATAATGTTGTGGTAATGTGACATGGAGAATGTACACATATAATATTATTATTTGGCTAGCCTCGTCCCTGGAAATCAGATCTTTGCAATTCAGTATAAGAATCAAAGAATTTTTGTGGCTAAAAACATGCAGGTAATAATCTACATAGTGCTTAGCCTAGCTTTAATATCAATAGTTTATACCAAACTTGAAAATGAAGCTAATAAAGGTCCCAAAGATCAGATTAGTAACATTAACGAACAACACAAAGATAGCGAATTGATCAAGGAAAGTGTTCTAGAATCTAATGCATTCACAGGTGAGCATGTCAGCACAAAGTCACCCCAAACTTGTCAGCAATTGCAAGACCAGCTAGATGCTATGCAAAAGAGGATGTGTAGCCGTTCACATCTATCTGGATTTGGTAACAGAGGAGCAATAAAATGCCTGGATAATGTAATTTTTGTGCTAGACTGTGATTGTGTGACATACGATAGTGATAAATGCAGTGTTCCACTTGGATCATGCCCATATGGATGTGGGTTCACGACTGAAAAATGGAGCGGACAGGCATTCCATCCTTTGACGCACAACTTAAGTGATACTATAACTAATGATATGTGTGGGCGGCTCAACCGTGATGGTCCAATGTGTAGCAAATGTAAGACTGGCTTCAGCCCCCTGGTCTACTCATACGATTTAAAGTGTATCACATGCACAAATAGTCACTATAATTGGATGAAATTTGTAGCCGCAGCTTTCATTCCACTCACCTTCTTTTATTTTGTGGTGCTTCTATTCCGAATCGATGCCACTAGTCCATATCTTTATGGCTTTATTACTTTAAATCAAGCCCTAGCATCCCCACCTAGTTTGCGAGGAATGTTATTAATCCTAAAAAGACACACTTTACTGGCGGGAAGGCTGATAGCAGTTCCTTATACCATATGGAACCTTGACTTTTTTCGATCCCTCCCACTGAATATTTGCCTTAATCTAACAACACTTCAGACGTTAGCACTGGACTATGCCATAGCCATTTACCCACTCCTGCTGGTCGTAATCACCTATATAGTGATAGAGCTTCATGCCAGAGGCTGTCGAGTGTTAGTTTGGTTGTGGAGGCCATTTCACAGATGCTGTGTACGATTCACTAGAGCTATGGATATCCAATCATCCATTGTCAAGGCCTTCGCTACTTTTCTGCTCCTCTCGTATGTGAAGCTACTCAATACATGTCAACATTGGATATTTTGATACCTGTCGAACTTTATCATGCCAATCCCAACAAAGATGGTTCCAGTTGGTACGTCTATTATGATGCATCGTACCAATATTTCAGTAAAGATCATCTACCATATGCTCTGCTTGGTATCTCACTATTCCTTACATTAGGCCTTTTTCCATTAGTTCTCCTCATTGTCTACCCAATGAGCTGCTTTCAAAGATATTGCTATGGAGCTAGCAACTATGCACTACGCACATTTGTTGATGCGTTCCAAGGTCACTACAAGGATGGCACTGAGCCTGGAACTCGTGATTGCCGCTGGTTTGCTGGAATCTACTTTCTTGGTCGAATTATGATACTATTTGCAATCTTTGGAGCTGTAAAGAGTGCTGTATGCTATACCCTGGCTGGGTTCAAGTTGATGGCTATTGGAATGCTGATCATACTCTTACAGCCATTTAAATCAACAAAAATCAATACTTATCACACATCACTACTGTTTATCATTGCAACTGGTTGCTTTACTGTTACATTAATTGATCAAGCAGAAAACAATGCTCATTGGATGATCAGGATAGTGATACCACTAATTGAAATCTTCTACATATCACCTATACTAGCAGTGATAGTTTATGCTGCATATAGAATTTTTAGGAGGTATCGTACAATAATTATTTAACTTATCAAGGGAATTCAGAGTTAGTGATTGGGAATAGAAACAGAAAAACTGTCAAGGTAAAAACACACTGGACATTAAAATAGACGTTAAGCATATTATTTAACTGGCATAAACTGGTAGCTTTAATACAAACTCATTACAAGTGCTACGTTATTAATCACAATCAGATGGTTATTATCAATAAGTGCTGACTTAATTATAGTATACACACTAAGTTTTGTACAGTTATCTTGCGGATTTTGCTGATTTGAAGACGATGTTAGTTGGACAATGTTCTGCTTTCAAACTGATATATAGCACCTTTTTTGGCCGATTCATAGTCCTTGCATGGCAGGGAGATCCCTCCAGTCCAACACCTGTGATCTTCAGTTTCATGAATTCTCAGGATCAACATAGATGACCAAAGCTCTTGTCGTGCACAATGAATTTAGAAGAATCGCACTCATGGTATGAAACGTTAACGTTGTAGATATCATCACCATTGATTCTTGATGACAGCTGTAGCTACTGAAACTCCAGAGATCTTGCTGCAGTCTGCAGGTAGCTACAGTCTATAATGATTCTGCAGGGGAATTAATTTTTATACCCATGCATGTGTAGTACAGGATCAACAGAACTAAGAAAGTCTTATGCCTACAGCATAAAATATCGTTATTTATTTATGTATATTGAGCAATGATCTTTTATGCGGCAGAAATGAACCAAAAAAAAACTGTTGATTTTGATACGAATGGGCTAAAAAATTAGTCAAGCAAGCAATCATTATTGGGGCGAGCCTGAGTGAGCCCCACACTAATCAGTACTATGAGAAAACTGCTGTATTTATGTATCACAGTATGTTTGTTGGTAGTTGCCTAGCAACCAAAGTATGGGAAGGGGTCGGGTCATCATAAAGTAGACCAATGATGAACTGAGATGAACTACTAACAAAATAGTTATCTGACAGTAATTGGGGTGCATGAGATGCATAACGATACATCAAACACGTGCTCGCTAGCTCATAACGCATGCGCATAACTAGAGCTCTGAAGAGCACATACCCTGTGTGCACATTGTGCAATCTATAGAATTGCTTTTGTGTGCATGGCTATAATTAAATTTTTGTGAACTTCAGATGTTCTAAATAATGTTCGTGACATCTATAGCGGATCCGCTAACTAGCCCTATGGAACCAATCAAGATAGCTATACCATTATTACAACAAAATAATATTATAGGTAGAAGTTCATGTCTTCCTAGGCTGGGCTAGGTCTGGGTGCAAAGAGCGCATTAACGTTTCAAGTGTCACCGGGACACCCAGTACAACTAAGCAGCACTTGGAAGTTCACAAAATTATAGCCATGCACTGAAAGCAAATCTATAGATTGTGCAATGTTCGTGCAGGGTATGTGCTCTATACAGAGCTCTAGTTTGCTCTATGTGTTTGTCACGAAAGCTGTGTTTCTATTTGCCATGCATGCATGCATGTTTATTATGCCTATCAACAATATTATTATATTAAACATGATTAGGAAACTGACCCTCATGCATGTAGTTATTGTTTTATACCTACAATAATAATTATAATATACAATAATAATTATTATGCAGCATGAAGTATGACATTGTACTGACATGGTGAATATAATTATTATTGTTAATTACAATCGCATGTACACGTATAATAACTAATAATTTGTATAAGAACTCTAGCTTGTCACGCCACACTGAGTCGCAACGGCTTGCTTGGTTACTTAGGAAACAAACTATTTATTAGCAACTCAAGAAGGCAGGAATTTGCACAGGACTCAACAAAAATCAGACTGACTGATACAATAGAAAAAGTGGTCAGAACTAGCTGAAGTGACTGTACCAGTTTGACGGGTTACTGTAACCAGTTGATCTACGAGATGACATATATAATGACAAAAAACGTTTAACCTTACAAGCTAATCATTATGCTACAATAGGTATAATAATTATTATAGAGTTGCTATAATAATATTATGTGGCTACTCAGAATCTTTGTTGACAGCTTGATAGTATTTCCTATTTCTATTTCCGATCACCAAGTTCTGCAGCTCTGGATTTTGTTTCCTCCAAATTTTACGACACCTTCTGTTGCATTTATATGCAGCATAAACTATTACTGCTAGTATAGGGGAGACATAGAAAATTCCAACCAGTGGTACCACTTTCCTGATCATCCAACGAGCACTGTTTTCTGCTTGATTAATTAATGTAACGGTAAAGCAGCCAGTTGCCGTGATAAATGGTAGTAACATGTTCCATTCTCATGGTCAACATAGATGACCAAAGCTCTTGCTGTGCACAATGAAGTTAGCAGAATCACACTCATGGTATAAAGCGTTAACGTTGTAGAGATCATCACCATTGTTTCTTGATGACAGCTATATATATTATTATACTGAAACTCCAGATATCTTGCTGCAGTCTGCAGGTAGCTACAGTCTGTAATGACTCTGCAGTGCTCTTTAAGGGAATTTTATACCCATGCATGTGTAGTACAGGATCAACAGAACTAATAGTCTAAGCTTATGCCTACAGCATAAAATAATATTATTTGTTTATGTATATACCGAGCAATCATCTTTTATGGCAGAAACGAACTAAAAAAAACAGTTGATTTTGATTACAATTGGGCTGAAAATTAGTCAATTAAGCAAGCAATCATGTTTATACTTTCACCAACAAAAGCACAACAGCTGCTAGCCATGGATCATAATATTATTATCATTCCATGGTGTGTACATTTGTCATGATTGACCTTTGGGGTGCTGCATGGCTTAGCTTTAGGGCTACTGGACGAGTGCCATGGTACTATATTATTATAATAATATAGGAAATCTCAATAGAGTTTACAATATGGGGTGACTGGCCTATAATAATAATGATGGAATTGGTGGCAGAGAAATGGGTGGGGGGGGGGGGGGGGGCAGGGGAGGCTGGGTCCCCTCAGATTTCCAAAATAATGTCTATTATAGTATTATTATATTTAGTCTACACTATAAATGGCATCACAGGCCACTAGCTAACATTGGTTAGACACTCAGTAGATGAGATATAATATTATTTGGTTCCATAACAATTTTCAGAGAGTCTAAATTCTAAAGTTTTCTAAGGGAGCATGCCCAAGACTCCCCTAGTAGGTGGCCATGGGCTATAAAGCCTATATGGCATACCATGCAATGGCCATCGCTCTTGATTATAAGAATCTTTGGGGTATAATTATATAATATATGGTTTGAATGTAAGGATGTATATCAGCTACAGGCTTATTGATTTTTTAAGGTGTTTGAAAATAAATTTGGTACCACTGGACCAATCATAAAACGTGTTGACATAAGGGCTTTGAAAATAGCTAGCTATCACTGTGCTTGTCACACCAGAGGACCAGTTGAATTTTTTAAGTCATGAAGAATGCTGTATGCTATGCCCTAGTTGGATAAGTTTGATGGCTATTAGAATGCTGATCATACTCTTACAGCCATTTAAATCAACCAAAGTCAATACTTATCACACATTATTACCATTTATTATGGCAACTGGTTGCTTTACCACGACATATCATTGGGCTCGTCGGTAAGTTTTTATCAGTAACTGTGTACAAAATGACCCCTAATTAGTTTAATAGGTCCTAAATTTAACACCCATGAACAGCTCATGAATGGCTATGCATGACCAAGCGCCCACAGCTTGCATAATAATAATATTATTACTATAGTCCTGTTGATCAGTTGTTGCTTATAACAGTCCTACCTTGTGATATTGTGTGTTTATGGAACTGCATGTATAAACTAACTAATTTACACAAGCCATTTAGGTTAAAAGAAACATGACAATACCGTCAGGGCCGATAGCATCAACAACTAGCAAAAACACAGAATCTCTAAGTAATCAGCTTGAAGAGGAGGAACAAGCAGACAGAATTGTACGTATAACTATTATAGTACTTAGCTACATAAAGTTATGGTAATGTGACATGGAGAATGTACACATATATATTTGGCTAGCCTTGTCCCTGGGGGCCCAATGTTTGCAAATCAGTAAGAATCAAAGAACTTCTGTAGCTAAAAATAATATGCAGGTAATAATCTACATAGTGCTTAGCCTAGCTGTAATATCAATAATTTATAACAAAGTTGAAAATGAAGCTAATAAAGGTCCCAAAGATCAGATTAGTAACATTAATGGACAACACAAAGATAGCGAATTGATCAAGCAAGGTGTTCTAGAATCTGATGCATTCCCGGGTGTGCATGTTAGCACAAAGTCACCCCAAACTTGTCGTCAAGACCAGCTAGATGCTATGCAAAAGAGGATGTGTAGCCATTCACATCTAGCTGGATTTGGTAGCAAAGGAGCAATAAAATGCCTGGACAATGTAATTTCTGTGCTAGACTGCAATTGTGTGACATACGATAGTGATAAATGCAGTGTTCTACTTGGACCATGCCCATATGGGTGTGGATATGGGCATGGATTCACGACTGAACAATGGAGCGGGCAGGCATTCCACCCTTTGACACACAACTTAAGTGATAATACAACTAATGATATGTGTGGGCGGCTCAACCGTGATAATCCAATGTGTAGCAAATGTAAGACTGGTTTCAGCCCCCTGGTCTACTCATACGATTTGAAGTGTATCTCATGTACAGATAGTCACTACAATTGGTGACCCGCTATGGAAAAATCGACCACTCGCGCTAAAATATGATTTTGCAGTAGGGGGTTCGATACTCGACTCAACGTTATTTTTTCGAATTTTTTTTCTTTGGATATTCTGAAAGTATAGTCCTTTGCCCATCCATTTATAAAATTTCAGCGCGATCCGAGCTTTTTTGGTGTGTGTACCGCTCGAAAGAAAGAATGGCGTTCAGTTTTAGCTATATAGCTAGCGTGAACGGACCTACAGTGTTATCGATCTATTATAATCTACAAGTCGCGGTCGATCACCATGACGATACCCGCGCTTAGCGAGCTAGCATAGCACAGTAAGTCAGTAGTGGCCGACTCGAGGCCCTTGGCTTGCTTTCGATCCTACACAGAGCAGCCGCTCACCCTCGTCTCCACGATCGACGGCACCAGAAGTCAATCAAGAAGACAGTCCCACCCATCCACCCCACCCCCTAATCATACAATACACTGTCATAATACTGAATTGAATTGTTTACTAAAATCAATATCAATGCCTAACTATCTATGTAGACCAACAGAGCTCAACAGCAGCAGCCCAGTCCTGCCTGAGGGAGCCCACAGCCTCGAGCACAACACTGTTGTGAGCTGTCTGAAGACTCAGAGAATCTAAGAGGGAGGGGGGCGGGGAGAAGAGAGAAAGAAATAGATGGAACGGGGGGGGGGGGGGGGAACAGACAGACAGAGAGAGAGAGAGAGACAGAAGGAGAGAGAAAGTGAAAGAGAGAGAGGAGCTGAGGTAAATACCGAGGTAAATTACATGGACATACACGTACATGTACATTCACGGAAAATTTGACATGCATGTTACTTGTACGGTTATGGATGAGGGTGAAGGAACTAGTACCTGTGCGGCAAACTTCATAAACAGCTACTGAGAAGACCTTGTCAATGTATCAGTCTCAGAATCACTGTTGAGTCAACAGCCACTATCCTCGTTGACATCGGATCCACACCAACCCCAGCTCAACTGTGCCAGCTTGGATACATACCTGTCCCACCGTATACGATCTCATGCAAGACTAGTCGACTATCCTTCCTCATGTTTGTCGCCGGCTTTAAGCCCTTCTCTCCTTCCCTCTCCCCCCAATTTCTACAAGTACATCATACATGTACATGCACGCATACATGCACACACACACACTCTTCAACATGCACACAAACTATACATGTACCTTAGCTTTCCAAATCTTAACAATGAGCAGACTCATCCTCACAGTGAGAGCATCACATCCAGTCAGTTGGTAGACTCACAGCGCAGTACAGAGCCTTCATTTTCTACAACAAAGGTATAAAAGCTTGTCACAACCTGCATAGCGCAGTACAGAGCCTTCAAAAATACATTTTCTACAACAAAGGTAAACTGAGCTTTCCACAAACGTAGCTCATACCAAACAGCGCACACAGCTAGCTAGTAAATTCACAGCTACGAATGGCTATCTCATGTGTCAGACTCCTTCGTACTTTGCCAGAAGTACTTCATGATAAATCACACCCAGGGGTGTTTATTACGTGCAGCCTTAGCTATAAGAACAATCATAGACAACTTACCAAGTGTAGAGTCCATCGCTTCTCTCGATATCTTCTCCCTAAGACCAGGACTGCTGTACTGGCGCTCTCTCTGTGGCCATCTTTCCCGGCAAATTCATTATGGCGCTAACCGCGTGGTGTAATACGGAGCGTATACGGAAACATTGAACGTTGAGCTATGTACGTACAAAACGCTCCGTTTCTCAAAAAATTGTGAACTGAGGCACGGGTAACCCGTGTACAATTTTTTGGCCATAACTCGGCTTAGGAAGCTTTTTAGAGCCTGGCTCTTTGACCGTTGAACTCTACAGTAAATTCTGCGTCGATCTATACCCAAAACGCGATTTTCATGAAAAATCGCGAGTGGTCGATTTTTCCATAGCGGGTCACTTAATTTAATTTAATTTATAATTATTATTATTTGGATGAAATTTGCAGCCGCAGCTTTCATTCCACTCACCTTCTTTTATTTTGTGGTGCTTCTATTCCGAATTGATGCCACTAGTCCGTATCTTTATGGTTTTATTCCTTTAAATCAAGCCCTAGCATCACCACCTAGTTTGCGAGGAATGTTATTAATCCTAAAAAGACACACATTACTGGCGGGAAGGCTGATAGCAGTCCCTTATACCATATGGAATCTTGACTTTTTTCGCTCCCTCCCACTGAATATTTGTCTTGATTTAACAACACTTCAGGCGTTAGCACTGGACTATGCCATAGCCATTTACCCACTTCTGCTTGTTGTAATCACCTACATAGTGATAGAGCTTCATGACAGAGGCTGTCGAGTGCTAGTTTGGTTGTGGAGGCCATTTCACAGATGCTGTGTACGATTCACTAGAGCTATGGATATCCAGTCATCGATTATCAAGGCATTTGCTACTTTTCTGCTCCTCTCGTATGTGAAGCTACTCAATACAACATTGGATATTTTGATATATACCTGTCCAACTTTATCATGTTAGTCCCAACAAAGATGGTTCCAGTTGGTATGTCTATTATGATGCATCATACCAATACTTCAGTAAAGATCATCTACCATATGCTCTGCTTGGTATCTCACTATTCCTTACATTGGGCCTTTGTCCATTAGTTCTCCTCATTGTCTACCCAATGAGCTGCTTTCAAAGATATTGCTATGGAGCTAGCAACTATGCACTACGCACATTTGTTGATGCATTCCAAGGTCACTACAAGGATGGCACTGAACCTGGAACTCGTGACTGCCGCTGGTTTGCTGGAATCTACTTTCTTGGTCGAATTATGATACTATTTGCAATCTTTGGAGCTGTAAAGAGTGCTGTATGCTATACCCTGGCTGGGTTCAGTTTGATGGCTATTGGAATGCTGATCATACTCTTACAGCCATTTAAATCAACCAAAGTCAATACTTATCACACATCACTACTGTTTATCATTGCAACTGGTTGCTTTACTGTTACATTAATTTATCAAGCAGAAAACAATGCTCATTGGATGATCAGGATAGTGATACCACTAATTGAAATCTTCTACATATCACCTATACTAGCAGTGATACTTTATGCTGCATATAGATTTTTTAGGAGGTATCGTACAATAATTATTTAACTTATCAAGGGAATTCAGAGTTAGTGATTGGGAATAGAAACAGAAAAAACTGTCAAGGTAAAAACACACTAGACATGAAAATAGATGTTAAGCATAATATATTATTATTATTTAACTGGCATAAACTGGTAGCTTTAATACAAACTCATTACAAGTGCTACGTTATTAATCACAATCAAATGGTTATTATTAATAAGTGCTGACTTAATTATAGTAGCTATACACACTAAGTTTTGTACAATACCTTGTAGATTTTGCTGATTTTAAGAAGATGTTAGTTGGACAATGTTCTGCTTTCAAATTGATATATAGCACCTGATTCATAGTCCTTGCATGGCAGGGAGATCCCTCCAGTCCAACACCTGTGATCTTGAATTCTCAGGATCAACATAGATGACCAAAGCTCTTGTCGTGCACAATGAATTTAGCAGAATCGCACTCATGGTATAAAACGTTAACGTTGTAGAGATCATCACCATTGATTCTTGATGACAGCTGTAGCTACTGAAACTCCAGAGATCTTGCTGCAGTCTGCAGGTAGCTACAGTCTAGATCTGTAATGATTCTGCAGGGGAATTAATTTTTATACCCATGCATGTGTAGTACAGGATCAACAGAACTAAGAAAGTCTTATGCCTACAACATAAAATGTCATTATTTATTTATGTATATTGAGCAATTATATTTTATGGCAGAAATAGACCAAAAAAATTGTTAATTTTGATACAAATGGGCTAAAAAATTAGTCAAGCAAGCAATCATTATTGGGGCAAGCCTGAGTGAGCCCCACACTAATCAGTACTATGAGAAAACTGCTGTACTTATGTATCACAGTATGTTTGTTGGTAGTTGCCTAGCAACCAAAGTATGGGAAGGGGTCGGGTCATCATAAAGTAGACCAATGATGAACTGAGATGAACTACCAACAAAATAGTTATCTGACAGTAATTGGGGTGCGTGAGATGCATAACGATACGTCAAACACGTGCTCGCTAGCTCATAATGCATGCGCATAACTAGAGCTCTGAAGAGCACATACCCCGTGTGCACATTGTGCAATCTATAGCTATAGATTTGCTTTTGTGTGCATGGCTATAATTGAACTTCAGATGTTCTAATTAATGTTCGTGACATCTATAGCGGATCCGCTAACTAGCCCTATGGAACCAATCAAGATAGCTATACCATTATTACAACAAACTAATATTATAGGTAGAAGTTCATGTCTTCCTAGGCTGGGCTAGGTCTGGGTCCAAAGAGCGCATTAACGTTTCAAGTGTCACCGGGACACCCAGTACAACTAAGCAGCACTTGGAAGTTCACAAAATTATAGCCATGCACTGAAAACAAATTTATAGATTGTGCAATGTTCGTGCAGGGTATTATGCTCTATACAGAGCTCTAGTTTGCTCTATGTATTCGTCACGAAAGCTGTGTTTCTATTAGCCATGCATGTTTGTTATGCCTATCAACAATATTATTATATTTTAGGAGACTGACCCTCATGTATGTAGTTATTGTTTTATACCTACAATAATAATTATAATATACAATAATAATTATTATGCAGCATGAAGTATGACATTGAACTGACATGGTGAATAATTATTATTGTTAATTACAATCGCATGCACACATATAATAACTAATAATTTGTATAAGAACTCTAGCTTGTCACGCCACACTGAGTCGCAACGGCTTGCTCGGTTACTTAGGAAACAAACTATTTACTCAAGAAGGCATGCATTTGCACAGGACTCAACAAAAATTAGACTGACTGATACAATAGAAAAACTGGTCAGAACTAGCTGAAGTGACCGTACCAGTTTGACGGGTTACTGTAACCAGCTGATCTACGAGATGACATAATGACAAAAATATTTAACCTTACAAGCTAATCATTATGCTACAATAGGTATAATAATATAATAATAATTATTATAGAGTTGCTATCATAATATTATGTGGCTACTCAGAATCTTTGTTGACAACTTGGTAGTATTTCCTATTTCTATTTCCGATCACCAAGTTCTGCAGCTCTGGATTTTGTTTCCTCCAAATTTTATGACATCTTCTGCAGCATTTATATGCAGCATAAACTATCACTGCTAGTATAGGGGACACATAAAAAATTCCAACCAGTGGTACCACTTTCCTGATCATCCAACGAGCACTGTTTTCTGCTTGATTAATTAATGTAACGGTAAAGCAGCCAGTTGCCATGATAAATGGTAGTAACATGTGATAAGTATTGACTTTTGTTGATTTAAACGGCTGCAAGAGTATGATCAGCATTCCAATAGCCATAAAAATGAATCCAACAAAAGTGTAGCATATATCATACTTTACAGCTCCAAAGATAACATAGAGTATCATAATTCGACCAAGAAAGTAGATTCCAGCAAACCAGCGCCAGTCACGAGTTCCAGGTTCAGTGCCGTCCTTGTAGTGACCTTGGAAGGCATCAATAAATATGCGTAGTGCATAGTTGCTAGCTCCACAGCAATATCTTTGAAAGCAGCTCATTGGGTAGACAATGAGGAGAATTAATGGACTAAGACCAAATACAAGGAAAAGTAAACTGCTGATTAGAGCATATGGTAGGTGATCTTTGCTAAGGTAGTGGTATGAAGCGTCATAGTAGACGTACCAACTGTCAGTGTATCCAGGTATTTTTGAATTAATGTGATAGACTTTGACTGGAAGAAGGATGTCTAATGTTGCATTGAGTAGCTTCACATATGAAAGAAGTAGGAATGTGGCAAAGGCCTTGATAATGGATGACTGGATATCCATAGCTCTGGAGAATCGTACACAGCATCTGTGAAATGGCCTCCACAACCAAACTAATACTCGACAGCCTCTGGCATGGAGCTCTATCACTATGTAGGTGATTACGACCAGCAGGAGTGGGTAAATGGCTATGGCATAGTCCAGTGCTAACGTCTGAAGTGTTGTTAGATCAAGACAAATATTCAGTGGGAGGGAGCAAAAAAAGTCAAGGTTCCATATGGTGTAAGGGATTGCTAGTAGCCTTGCTCCAAGTAGGTTGTATCTTTTAAGGGTCAGAAAGAGTCCTCGTAAACTTATGGGTGAAGCCAGAACTTGATTTAGAGTGATAAAACCATAAAGATATGGACTAGTGGCATCGATTCGGAACAGAATTACGACAAAATAAAAGAAGGTGAGAGGAATGAATGCTACAGCTGCAAATTTCAACCAATTGTACTTACTGTCTTTGCAAGCTACACACTTCAACTCATATGAATAGACAAGTGGGCTGAAACCTTTTCTACACTTGCTACACATTGGACCATCTCGGTTCAGCCATCCACACATTTCAAGATTGTATTCACTAACTTTTTTTGGCATTTGATGATAAATTTGCCAGCTCCAACTAGCATTGTCGGTTGTAAATCCACACCCATATGGACAGTCTCCAATTAGAACACTGCACGTGTCATTATTGTATGTCATACAGTCACAGGTACGTATAGTAACTCTATTATTATCACAAAATGTCTTGTCACGATTATGTTCATGAAGTACACACACCATGTTTTGTATGATATCTTGCAGATTTTGCTGACAGGTTTGATTTGAAGACGATGTTAGTTGGACAATGTTCTGCTTTGATATATTCAGATACAGAGCACCTTCTTTGGCCAGTTCGTAGTCGTTGCATGGCAGAGAGATCCCTCCAGTCCAACACCTGTGATCTTCAGTTCCATTCCCAGGGTCAACATAGATGATCAAAGCTCGTGTTGTGCACAATGAATTTAGCAGAATTGCACTCATGGTATAAACCGTTAACGTTGTAGAGATCATCACCATTGATTCTGATGACTGCTATATATAATTTATATTGAAACTCCAGAGATCTTGCTGCAGTCTGCAGGTAGCTACAGTCTTATGCCTACAGCATAAAATAACGTTATTTGTTTATGTATACCGAGCAATGATCTTTTATGGCAGAAATGAAACTGTTGATTTTGATACAAATGGGCTGAAAATTAGTCAAGCAAGCAATCATTTATACTTTCACTATCAAAAGCATAACAGCAACTAGCCATAGATCATAATAGCTAATTATTATCATTCCATGGTGTGTACATTTGTATTGACCTTTGGGGTGCTGCATGGCTTAGCTTTGGGGCTACTTGACGAGTGATACTATAATATACAGGAAATCTCAATAACATTTACAATGGGGTGACTGGCCTATAATAATGGAATTGGAATTATCAGTGGCAGAGAAATGGGGGAGGGGGGAGGGAAGGGGGCTGAGCCCCCTCAGATTTCTAAATGTCTATAATATTTTTATACTACACTATATATAGACAGCATCACAGGCCACTAGCTCACATTGGTTAGACACTCAGTTTATTTGCTCCAAAACAACTACCAGGACGCTTCTGAAATGTTCTCAGAGAGTCTAAATTTCCAAAGTTTTCTGGGGGAGAATGCCCCAGACCCCCCCCCCTTAGGTGGCCATCGATATCCCCCCCCCCCCCCCCCCCCCCACTTTTACTGCCCCTTCTCTGCTCTTGATAATAGAACCTTTAGGATTATTTCATTGATGTTTTGAAATTAAATTTGGTACCACTGGGCCAGTCATAAAACGTGTTAAAAACACATACATACATTCTCCACATCACATTACCATGACATATATGCATATGTATTAAATTTAGGACCCATAAAGCTAATTAGGGGTCATTTTGTAAACACTTACTGGTAAAAACTCAATTGGCCCAATAATATTATGCCATGGTAAAGCAACCAGGTGCCATAAGGGAAGTGAACCAGTTATGAAACATGTGAAACAAAGAGCTAATTAGATCTAGTTTCACCTAAAAGTCAGTTTATAACTCACTGTTTCATAACTGGAACTGTTTCATAACTGGTCCATTTACCTTAATAAAATTAATGGTGATAAGTATTGATTTAGGTTAATTTAAATTGTTGTAAGAGTATGATCAGCATTCCAATAGCTGTTAAACTAATCCAACCAGGGTATAGCATACAGCATTCTTCACGACATAAAAACTCAACTGGCCCAATGATATCAGAAATATTAAAGACCTCTGATGTGACAAGCACAGTGGTAGCTAGCTATTATCAAAGCACTTATGCATGGCTGGCCTTGTCCCAGGGGGACCGATCTTTGCAAATCAACTCTTAGATCACTGACTCTAAAGAGAACAGCCAGCTAGCTAGTACCGGAACCCTGTTTAGGTGCTGTTGATCAATTGTTACTACTTACTCATAACAGTCCTACCTTGCGACATTGTGTGCATTATGAAACTGCATATTAAATGTGTAAACGTGCTGATGGTAGCTAACTTACACAAGACATTTAAAAATATAACAATACCTTTAGGACCAATAGCATCAACAACTAGCAAAAACACAGATAATCTGACTGCAAATCAGCTTGAAGAGCAGGGACAAGCCAGACAGAATCGTACATATAACTAGTACCGATAATAATGAGTATGATACAATTAGTTATGTTAATGTGACGTGGAGAATGTATGTGTATATTGGCTAGCCTTGTACCCGGGGGCCAATCTTTGCAAATCAGTAAGAATCAAGGAACTTCTGTGGCTAAAAATATGCAGGTAATAATCTACTTGGTGCTGGCTTTGATAGCAATAGTTTATACTAAAGTTGAAAATGGAACTAATAAAGGTCCCGAATATCAGATTGGCCTTATCGGACCACACAAAGACAGTGAATTCACCAAGCAAGGTGTTCTAGAAACTGATGCATTCACAAGTGAGCATATCAGCACAAAGTCACCCCAAAGTTGTCAGCAAGATCAGCAAGATGCTAAGCAAAAGAGGATGTGTAACCGTTCACATCTAGCTGGATTTGGTAACAGAGGAGCAATAAAATGCATTGATAATGTAATTTCTGTGCTAGACTGCAATTGTGTGACATACGATAGTGATAAATGCAGTGTTCTACTTGGAGCATGCCCATATGGGTGTGGGTTCACAACCAAAAGATGGGGCGCGGGCAGGGATTCCATCCTTTGACGCACAACTTAAGTGATAGTACAACTAATGATATGTGTGGGCGGCTCAACCGTGATGGTCCAATGTGTAGTAAATGTAAGACTCTGGCTTTAGCCCCCTGGTCTACTCATACGATTTGAAGTGTTTCGCATGTACAAATGGTCACTATAATTGGATGAAATTTGTAGCCGCAGCTTTCATTCCACTCACCTTCTTTTATTTTGTGGTGCTTCTATTCCGAATTGATGCCACTAGTCCGTATCTTTATGGCTTTATTACTTTAAATCAAGCCCTAGCATCACCACCTAGTTTGCGAGGAATGTTATTAACCCTAAAAACAGATACTTTACTGGCAGGAAGGCTAATAGCAATCCCTTACACCATATGGAACCTTGACTTTTTTCACTCGCTCCCACTAAACATTTGCCTTGATTTAACAACACTTCAGACATTAGCTCTGGACTATGCTATAGCCATTTACCCACTCCTGCTGGTCATAATCACCTACATAGCAATAGAGCTTCATGACCAGAGGCTGTCGAGTGTTAGTTTGGTTGTGGAGGCCATTTCACGGATGCTGTGTTCACTTCTCCAGGGTTATGGATATCCAGTCATCCATTATCAAGGCATTTGCTACTTTTCTGCTCCTCTCGTATGTGAAACTACTCAATACAACATTGGATATTTTGATACCTGTCCAACTTTATCATGCCAATCCCAAGTTAGGTGGTTCCAGTTGGTACGTCTATTATGATGCATCGTACCAATACTTTAGCAAAGATCATCTACCATATGCTCTGCTTGGTTTCTCACTATTCCTTATATTAGGCCTTTGTCCATTAATTCTCCTCATTGTCTACCCAATGAGCTGCTTTCAAAGATATTGCTATGGAGCTAGCAACTATGCACTACGTATATTTATTGATGCATTCCAAGGTCACTACAAGGAACCTGGAACTCGTGACTGCCGCTGGTTTGCTGGAATCTACTTTCTTGGTCGAATTATGATACTATTTGCTATCTTTGGAGCTGTAAAAAACGGTGTATGCTATACCCTGGCTGGGTTCAGTTTAATGGCTATTGGAATGCTGATCATACTCTTACAGCCATTTAAATCAACCAAAGTCAATACTTATCACACATTATTGCCATTTACTATGGCAACTGGTTACTTTTCCGTTGCATTAATTGATGAAGCAGCAAGCAGTGATCATTGGATGATCAGGATAGTGATACCACTAATTGAAATCTTCTACATATCACCTATACTAGCAGTGATAGTTTATGCTGCATATAGATTGTTTAGGAGGTATCGTACAACTTAACATATCAAGGGAATTCAGAGTTAGTGATTGGGAATAGAAACAGAGAAAACCGTCAAGGCAAAAACTGTACTTAGTGTGTGTACTTCATAATAATTAAGTCAGCACTTATATATTACTAATCATCTAATTGTGGATAATAACGTAGCACTTGTAATGAGTTCAAAATCATTATATTATAACTAACAGTTTATGCCAGTAAAATATGCTTATAATATTATAGGACGTGGATTCTAATCCGGATTAATTAAAAGACAGAAACTGGATCTGTTTGATCCAGATTAAGGGCCTAGTGTAAACGGGGCTAAAGAGCTCAGCACCCCCCCCCCCTCCCCCCACTTTTACTGTGCCTTCTTGCATGGTTTGAATGTAAGGATGTATTAGCTACAGGCTCATTGATTAATCCTCACCGCAAAGCGTAGGCAGAGGGTAATACTGCAATCGTTGGGCAATTTTTGTCTGTCCCGTCTCCTTTGCTAAAATTAGGGTCGTCATAGAGAAAGTACGCATTATGTAGCATAAAGTAAGAGTGAGTCCTGCCTATAGCTAGTGGAGTAGTAGTGTGCAGCTGTTGCAACTTGCCAGTCAGACTCTGTGTTTAAATATATGGCACCTACCTCAACTATAGATGACTGTTGCCATTCTGTGCTTTGCTGGTCATTTGTCAATACAGTGACAGTGTATAAACAGGCAGTGGCTCTCAAGTGCATAATTCAGTTGAAGTATACATCACAGAGGCTTTCAGTTTATATAGTGGCATAGCCAGGTGTCTTACCCCATGCAACTCTTAGATCACCGAGTCTAAATAGAGCAGCCAGTACCAGATTCCTGCTTAGGTGCAGGGTATGTAGTTCAATACTCCTAGCATTGAACATGCATTATTGTATTATGCACAGTGAGTCATGATATAATATTATGCATACAAGTAGCAATGAGGGTTCTGTACTCCGGTGGATTCATTTTTAAGGTATTTGAAATTAAATTTGATACCACTGGGCCAGTCATAAAACATGTGGTGACATGGTTTAGCTATCACTGTGCTTGTCACACCAGAGAAATAATAAAATTAATGGTAATAGAATGTGTGCATGATAAGTATTTGATTTTGGTTGATTTAAATGGCTGTAAGAGTATGATCAGCATTCCAATAGCCATCAAACTGAACCAAATCAGGGTATAGCATACAGCATTCTTCATGTTGATAAAAAAATAATATTGTTGCTACTTACTCATAACAGTCCTACCTCGTGACATTGCGTGGATTATGAAACTGTTTATTAAATGTGTAAATATGCTGATGGTGGATAACTTACACAAGCCACATTCGAGTTAAAACAATACTTCCAGCTAGGGCTGATAGCATCAACAATTAGCAAAAACACAGAATCTCTAGCTAAGCCATTCACTTTCCTGACTGCAAATCAGCTTGAAGATCGAGGAGGGACAAGCCAGACAGAATTGTACGTATACTGAACTAGTACCTACATAACATTGAGTACAATTATATAAGTGTGGTAATGTGACGTACGTGGAGAATGTATGTGTATGTTGGCTAGCCTTATCACCAGGGGTCCGATCTTTGCAAATCAGTAAGAATCAAGGAACTTCTGTGGCTAAAAGTAATATGCAGGTAATAATCTACTTAGTGCTAGCTTTGATAGCAATTGTTTGTACCGAAGTTGAAAATGGAGCTAGTAAAGGTCCCAAACATCAGATTGGTCCTAACAGACCACACAAAGACAGTGAATTGGGTAAGCAAGATGTTATAGAATCTGATGCATTCACGGGTAAGCATATCAGCACGAAGTCACCCCAAAGTTGTCAGCAAGACCAGCTAGATGCTATGCAAAAGAGGATGTGTAATCGTGTACATAAATCTGGATTTGGTAGCAAAGGAGCAATAAATTGCATTGATAATGTACTTTCTGTGCTAGACTGCAATTGTGTGACATACGATAGTGATAAATGCAGTGTTCTACTTGGAGCATGCCCATATGGGTGTGGGTTCACGACTGAAAGATGGAGCGGGCAGGCATTCCATCATTTGATGCACAATTTAAGTGATACTACAACTAATGATATGTGTGGACGGCTCAACCGTGATGGTCCAATGTGTAGCAAATGTAAGACTGGCTTCAGCCCCCTGGTCTACTCATACGATTTAAAGTGTATCGCATGTACAGATAGTGACTATAACTGGATGAAATTTGCAGCCGCAGCTTTCATTCCACTCACCTTCTTTTATTTTGTGGTGCTTCTATTCCGAATCGATGCCACAAGTCCGTATCTTTATGGCTTTATTACTTTAAATCAAGCCCTAGCATCACCACCTAGTTTGCGAGCAATGTTATTAACTCTAAAAAGAGACACTTTACAGGAAGGAAGGCTAATAGCAGTCCCTTATACCATATGGAACCTTGATTTTTTTCGATCCCTCCCACTGAATATTTGTCTTGATTTGACAACACTTCAGACATTAGCACTGGACTATGCCATAGCCATTTACCCACTCCTGCTGGTCATAATCACCTATATAGTGATAGAGCTTCATGCCAGAGGCTGTCGAGTGTTAGTTTGGTTGTGGAGGCCATTTCACGGATGCTGTGTACGATTCACTAGAGCTATGGATATCCAATCATCCATTGTCAAGGCATTTGCTACTTTTCTGCTCCTCTCGTATGTGAAGCTACTCAATACAACATTGGATATTTTGATACCTGTCCAACTTTATCATGCCAATCCCAACAAAGATGGTTCTGGTTGGTATGTCTATTATGATGCATCGTACCAATACTTTAGTAAAGATCATCTACCATATGCTCTGCTTGGTATCTCACTATTCCTTACATTAGGGCTTTGTCCATTAGTTCTCCTCATTATCTACCCAATGAGCTGCTTTCAAAAATGTTACTGTGGAGCCAATAATTATGCACTACGCATATTTATTGATACGTTCCATGGTCACTATAAGGATGGTACTGAACCTGGAACTCATGACTGCCGCTGGTTTGCTGGAATCTACTTTCTTGGTCGAATTATGATACTATTTGCAATCTTTGGAGCTGTAAAAAGCTGTGTATGCTATACCCTGGCTGGGTTCAGTTTGATGGCTATTGGAATGCTGATCATACTCTTACAGCCATTTAAATCAACCAAAGTCAATACTTATCACACATTATTGCCATTTACTATGGCAACTGGTTGCTTTACTGTTGCATTAATTGATGAAGCAGCAAGCAGTGATCATTGGATGATCAGGATAGTGATACCCCTGATTGAAGTCTTCTACATATCACCTATACTAGCAGTGATAGTTTATGCTGCATATAGATTTTTTAGGAGGTATCATACAACTTAACATATCAAGAGAATTCAGAGTTAGTGATTGGGAATAGAAACAGAGAAAACTGTCAAAGCAAAAACTGTACTTAGTGTGTGTACACTTCATAATAATTAACTCAGCGCTAGCACTTACCCGGTATTATAATATATTATTAGTAATCATCTGATTGTGGTTAATTACGTAGCACTTGTAATGAGTTTATAATGATTGTATTATAACTGTTACCAGTTTATGTCAGTGAAATATGCTTAATCCACATTATATAGGACATGGATTCTAATCCGGATTAATTAAAAGACATAAACTGGATCAGTTTAATCAACATTCTAATCTGGATTAAGGGCCTAGTGTAAACCGGGCTAAAGAGCTCAGTCCCCCCCTCCCCTCCCTCCACTTTTACTGGGCCTTTTTGCATGATTTGAATGTAAGGATGTATTAGCTACAGGCTCATTGATTAACCCTCGCCACAAAGCGTAGGCAGAGGGTAATACTGCAATCGTTTGGCGATTTTTGTCCATCCCGTCTCCTTTGCTAAAATTAGGGTCGTCATAGAGAAAGTACGCATTCTAGGTATTATGTAGCGTAAAGTAAGAGTGAGTCCTGCCTAGTGGAGTAGTAGTGTGCAGCTGTTGCAACTTGCCAGTCTGTGTTTACATATATTATGGCACGTACCTCAACTATGGATGACTGATTGCCATTCTGTGCTTTGCTGGTCAGTTGTCAATACAGTGACAGTGTAAACAGGCAGTGGCTCTCAAGTGCATAATTCAGTTAAAGTGTACATCACAGAGGCTTTCAGTTTATATAGTGGCATAGCCAGGTGTCTTACCCCAACTTGAGTCTAAAGAGAACAGCCAGTGCCAGAACCCTGTTTTGGTACAGTGTATGTAGTTCAATACTCCTGGCATTGAACATGCATTATTATTATTATTATAGTATTACACATCGGCAGTGAATCATGCTATAATATTATGCATGCAAGTAGCAATGAGGGTTCTGTACTCCTGTGGATTCATTTTTTTAGGTGTTTAAAATTAAATTTGATACCACTGGGCCAGTCATAAAACATGTGGTGACATGGTATAGCTATCACTGTGCTTGTCACACCAGAGAAAAAATTAAAATAAATGGTAATAGAATGTGTGCATGATAAGTATTTGACTTTGGTTGATTTAAATGGCTGTAAGAGTATGATCAGCATTCCAATAGCCATCAACCAATCAGGGTATAGCATACAGCATTCTTCATGTTGATAAATGATATTGTTGCTACTTACTCATAACAGTCCTACCTCGTGACATCATGTGGATTATGAAACTGCGTATATTATTAAACGTGTAAATATGCTGATGGTAGCTAACTTACACAAGCCATTCAAGTTAAAAGAAACATGACAATACTGCCAGCTAGGGCCAATAGAATCAACAATTAGCAAAAACACAGAATCTTTAGCTAAGCCATTCACTTTCCTGACTGCAAATTTAGCTTGAAGATCGAGGAGGGACAAGCCAGATAGAATCGTACGTGTAACGTATCTACATAACATTAGTTGTGGTAATGTGACGTGGAGAATGTATGTGTATGTTGGCTAGCCTTATCACCAGGGGTCCGATCTTTGCAAATCAGTAAGAATCAAGGAACTTCTGTGGCTAAAAATAATTAGCAGGTAATAATCTACTTAGTGCTAGCTTTGATAGCAATAGTTTGTACCAAAGTTGAAGATGAAACGAATAAAGGTCCCGAACATCAGATTGGCCTTAACAAATCACACAAAGACAGTTATTCAGAATTGGTTAAGCAAGGTGTTCTAGAATCTGATGCATTCACGGATGAGCATATCAGCACAAAGTCACCCCAAAGTTGTCAGCAAGACCAGCTAGATGCTATACAAAAGAGGATATGTAATCGTACACATCTATCAGGATTTGGTAACAGAGGAGCAATAAGCTGTATTGATGATGTGATTTCTGTGCTAGACTGCAATTGTGTGACATACGATAGTGATAAATGCAGTGTTCTACTTGGAGCATGCCCATATGGATGTGGGTTCACGACTGAAATATCAGGATGGAGCGAGCAGACATTCCATCCTTTGAACAACTTAAGTGATACTACAACTAATGATATGTGTGGGCGGCTCAACCGTGGTAGTCCAATGTGTAGCAAATGTAAGACTGGCTTCAGCCCCCTGGTCTACTCATACGATTTGAAGTGTATCGCATGTACAGATAGTCAGTACAACTGGTTGAAATTTGCTGCCGCAGCTTTCATTCCACTCACCTTTTTTTTATTTTGTGGTGCTTCTATTCCGAATCGATGCCACTAGTCCATATCTCTATGGCTTTATTACTTTCAATCAAGCGCTGGCTTCACCTCTTAGTTTGCAAGCAATGTTATTAACCCTAAAAAGAGACACTTTACTGGAAGGAAGGCTAATAGCAGTCCCTTATACCATATGGAACCTTGACTTTTTTCGATCCCTCCCACTGAATATTTGTCTTGATGTAACAACACTTCAGACATTAGCACTGGACTATGCCATAGCCATTTATCCACTACTGCTGGTCGTAATCACCTACATAGTGATAGAGCTTCATGCCAGAGGCTGTCAAGCGTTAGTTTGGTTGTGGAGGCCATTTCACAGATGCTGTGTACGATTTACTAGAGTTATGGATATCCAGTCATCAATTATCAAGGCATTTGCTACTTTTCTGCTCCTCTCGTATGTGAAGCTGCTCAATACAACATTGGATATTTTGATGCCTGTCCAACTTTATCATATCAATCCAAACGAAGATGGTTCCAGTTGGTATGTCTATTATGATGCATCGTACCAATACTTCAGCAAAGATCATCTGCCATATGCTGTAATGAGTATCATCCTCTTCCTTGTGTTTGGCCTTTGTCCATTAATTCTCCTCATTGTCTACCCAATGAGCTGCTTTCAAAAATGTTGCTGTGGAGCCAATAATTTATGCACTACGTACATTTGTTGATGCATTTCAAGGTCACTACAAGGATGGCACTGAATCTGGAACTCGTGACTGCCGCTGGTTTGCTGGAATCTACTTTCTTGGTCGAATTTTGTAATCTTTGGAGTTGTAAAGAATGGTGTATGCTATACCCTGGCTGGGTTCAGTTTGATGGCTATTGGAATGCTGATCATACTCTTACAACCATTTAAATCAACGAAAGTCAATACTTATCACACATTATTGCCATTTACTATGGCAACTGGTTGCTTTACCGTTGCATTAATTGATCAAGCAGAAAGCAATGATTATTGGATGACCAGGATAGTGATACCCCTGATTGAAATCTTCTACATATCACCTATACTAGCAGTGATAGTTTATGCTGCATATAGATTGTTTAGGAGGTATCGCACAGCTAACTTATCAAGGGAATTCAGAGTTAGTGATTGGGAATAGAAACAGAAAAAGCTGTCAAGGCATAAACACATTAGACATGAAAATGGACATTAAATAATTATTATAAACAGCATGCATATGGTAGCTAGCTATAATAAAAATTAATGATCATGAACTCGTGATTCATATGCTGTATTATTAACCACAATCAGATGAACATTAATTTTTATAAGTGCTGACTTAATTATTATGATAATATTATTATTATATAGATTTGCATATATAGCTTCGATGTGTTTTGTACAGGAGTCAGTGTCCTATATAGCTAGCTCCACTTCATTAACCCTCGCCGCAAAGCGTAGGGTTACTGCAATTGTTTGGTGATTTTTGTCCGTCCATCCGTCGCAGCCCTAAGGGTTGTCATAGAGAAAGTGCGTATTCTAGGTATATGTAGCATAAAGGAAGAGTGGTCATGTTAAGTCTGCCTAGTGGAGTAGTAGTGTGTAGGTGTTACAACTTGCCAGTCTGTATTTATGGCTCCTATATACCTCAACTATGGATGACTGATTGCCATTCTGTGCTTTGCTGATCAGTTATCAATGCAATGACAGCGTAAACAGGCAGTGGCTCTCAAGTGCATAATTCAGTTGAAGTATAGAATAATAATATGATAGCTATGTCACGGAGGCCATCAGTTCATAGCTATACTTCCCCCAACTCTTACTCAAATAGCTAGCAACAGAACCCTATTTAGGTGCAGGGTATGTAGTTTAGTAGTACCACAACCCTGTTCAGGTGCAGGGTATGTAGTTCATTACTCCTGGCATTGAACATGCATAGTATTATTAGTGAACCATGTGCATGCACGTAGCGGTGAGGGTTCCTTTTGCACCTTGTAATTACCCCTTGTACATGAGTATTAAAGGGATAACTTGAAGTGATCATGTCGTCGTTGTTGTCGTTAGCACAATATCTCGAGAATGTACTAGGCGTATATAAGCGACTTGTAAGCATAATGAATCAATCGAATTCGGTGAAAAGTTTGCTTCAGTGTGCGTCAAATCGAGGGATAAAGTCCACGAGCGTCATAAAATTGTGCCTTTTTGTTGGCCACCATAGCCACGCCTATCGACAGTGCATGATGCATGCCCATTGTACTTTCTATTCATGCGTAAAACTATTAAAGTAGCCAAGCGTTATGACTGGTAAAGATCATCGATGTTCTAAATAATGTTCGTGACATCTATAGCGGATCCGCTGACTGAAATCTGAAGCCCTATGGAACAAATCATAATGTAAGATAGCTATACTTATTACAACAAAATTGTATTAGCTATACGTAAAATTTAAGTTCATATCTTCCTAGGCTGGCCTGGGCTAGGTCTGGGTGCAGAGAGCGTATTTTCAAGTGTCACCCCCAGTACAACTAAGCAGCACTGAAGTTCACAAATTAAAATTATAGTTATAGTAATTTACCGAAAGTAAATCTATAGATTGTGCAATGTGCACGTGGGGCAGCTAGCTATGTGCTCTACAGAGCTCTAGTTTGCTCTATGTATTCGTCATGAAAGCAGCATTTCTATTGGTCATGCATGTTTATTATGCCTATCAATAATATTATTTTAGGAAACTGGCCCTCATGCTCGAGTTATTGTTTGCCTACAATAATATATAATATACAATAGCTAATCATCATGATGAAGTATGACATTGTACTGGTAGTACTGACATGGTAATTTAAAATAATATTATAGCTAATAATTTGCATAAGAACTCTGACTAATCATCATAGTATGCTACAATAGGAATAAATATATATTAAACCTACCCAACTATAATTATATCATTATTATAGAATTACTATAGTATGACATTGTGGCTATTCAGAATCTTTGTTGACGGCTTGGTAGTATTTCCTATTTCTATTTTCGATCACCAAGTTCTGCAGCTCTGGATTTTGTTTCCTCCAAATTTTACGACACCTTCTGCAGCATTTGTATGCAGCATAAACTATTACTGCTAGAATAGGGGACACATAAAAAATTCCAACCAGTGGTACCACTTTCCTGATCATCCAACGAGCACTGACTTCTGCTTGATTAATTAAAGTAACGGAAAAGCAGCCAGTTGCCATAATGAATGGTAATAATGTGTGATACGTATTGACTTTTGTTGATTTAAACGGCTGCAAGAGTATGATCAGCATTCCAATAGCCAAAAAAATGAATCCAACAAAAGTGTAGCATATGCCATACTTTACAGCTCCAAAGACAACATAGAGTATCATAATTCGACCAAGAAAGTAGATTCCAGCAAACCAGCGGCAGTCACGAGTTCCAGATTCAGTGCCATCCTTGTAGTGACCTTGAAATGCATCAACAAATGTACGTAGTGCATAATTATTGGCTCCACAGCAACATTTTTGAAAGCAGCTCATTGGGTAGACAATGAGGAGAATTAGAGGACTAAGGCCGAATACAAGGAAAAGTAAACTGCTGATTAGAGCATACGGTAGGTGATCTTTGCGAAGGTAGTAGTATGAAGCATCATAGTAGACATACCAATTATTGTAAGTGAATCCAGGTATTTTTGGATTAATGTGATAGAGTTTGACTGGAAGAAGGATGTCTAATGTTGCATTGAGTAGCTTCACATATGAAAGAAGTAGAAATGTGGCAAAGGCCTTGATAATGGATGACTGAATATCCATAGCTCTAGTGAATCGTACACAGCATCTATGAAATGGCCTCCACAACCAAACTATTGCTCGACAGCCTCTGTCATGAAGCTCTATCACTATGTAAGTGATTACAACCAGCAGGAGTGGGTAAATGGCTATGGCATAGTCCAGTGCTAACGTCTGAAGTGTTGTTAGATCAAGACAAATATTCAGTGGGAGGGAGCGAAAAAAGTCAAGGTTCCATACGGTGTAAGGAATTGCGAGCAGCCTTGCTCCATGAAGGTAGTGTCCTTTAAGGGTCAGAAAGAGTCCTCGTAAGCTTATGGGTGAAGCCAGGGCTTGATTTAGAGTGATAAAACCATAAAGATATGGACTAGTGGCATCGATTCGGAACAGAACTACAACCAAATAAAAGAAGGTGAGTGGAATGAATGCTACAGCTGCAAATTTCAACCAATTATACTTACTGTCTTTGCAAGCTACACACTTTAACTCATATGAGTAGACAAGTGGGCTGAAACCTTTTCTACACTTGCTACACATTGGACCATCTCGGTTCAGCCGTCCACACATTTCAAGATTGTATTCACTAACGTTTTTTGGCATTTGATGATAAATTTGCCGGCTCCAACTAGCATTGTCAGTTGTAAATCCACACCCATATGGACAGTCTCCAATTAGAACACTGCACTTGTCGTTGTATGTCATACAGTCACAGTTTCGTATAGAAACTCTATTATTATCACAAAATGTCTTGTCACGATAATATTCATGAAGTACACACACAATGTTTTGTATGGCATCTTGCAGATTTTGCTGACAGGATTGATTTGAAGACGATGTTAGTTGGACAATGTTCTGCTTTGATATATTCAGATACAGAGCACCTTCTTTGGCCAGTTCATAGTCCTTGCATGGCAGGGAGATCCCTCCAGTCCAACACCTGTGATCTTCAGTTCCATTCTCATGGTCAACATAGATGACCAAAGCTCTTGCTGTGCACAATGAAGTTAGCAGAATCACACTCATGGTATAAAATGTTAACGTTGTAGTGATCATCACCATTGTTTCTTGATGACAGCTATATATATTATTATACTGAAACTCCAGAGATCTTGTTACTGAAACTCCAGAGATCTTGCTGCAGTCTGCAGGTAGCTACAGTCTGTAATGACTCTGCAGTGCTCTTTAAGGGAATTTTATACCCATGCATGTGTAGTACAGGATCAACAGAACTAATAGTCTAAGCTTATGCCTACAGCATAAAATAATATTATTTGTTTATGTACATACCGAGCAATGATCTTTTATGGCAGAAACGAACCAAAAAAAACAGTTGATTTTGATTGCAATTGGGCTGAAAATTAGTCAATTAAGCAAGCAATCATGTATATACTTTCACCATCAAAAGCACAACAGCTACTAGCTATAGATCATAATAATTATTATCATTCCATGGTGTATACATTTGTATTGACCTTTGAGGTGCTGCATATGGCTTATAATTAGCTTTGGGGCTACTGGACGAGTGGTACTATATATAGGAAATCTCAATAGCATTTACAATGGGGTGACTGGCCTATAATAATAATAATGGAATTGGTGGCAGAGAAATGGGTGGGGGGGGGGGGGGCAGGGGAGGCTGAGTCCCCTCAGATTTCCAAAATAATATCTATAGTATTATTATACTTAGTCTACACTATAAATGGCATCACAGGCCACTAGCTCACATTGGTTAGACACTAAGTAGATGACATATAATATTAATTGGTTCCAAAACAATTTAGAAATGTTTTCAGAGAATCTAAATTTCTAAAGTTTTCTAGGGGAGCATGCCCAAGACCCCCCTAGTAGGTTGCCATGGGCTAAAGCCTATAATATTATGGCATACCATGCAATGGTCATCGCTCTTGATTATAAGAATCTATGGGGTATAACTATATGCATGGTTTGAATGTAAGGATGTATATGTATATAGCAGCATAGCTACAGGCTTATTGATTTTTTAAGGTGTTTGAAATTAAATTTGGTACCATTGGGCCAGTCATAAAACGTGTTGACATAAGAGCTTCAAAAATAGCTATCAATGTGCTTGTCACACCAGAGATCTTAGATATCATCGGACTAGTTGAATTTTTAAATCATGAAGAATGCTGTATGCTATACCCTAGTTGGGTAAGTTTGACGGCTATTAGAATGCTGATCATACTCTTACATCAACCAAAGTCAATACTTATCACACATTATTACCATTTATTATGGCAACTGGTTGCTTTACCATGACATATTATATCATTGGGCTCGTACATTGGTCAGTTTTTACCAGTAACTGTGTACAAAAATTTAATGATCCCTACTTAGTTTTATGGGTCCTGAATTTAATACCCATGAACAGCTCATGAATGGCTATGCATGACCAAGTGCCCACAGCTTGCATAATAATAATATTATTATAGTCCTGTTGATCAGTTGTTGCTTATAACAGTCCTACCTTGTGACATTGTGTGTTTATGTATAAACTAACTAATTTACACAAGCCATTTAAGTTGAAAAGAAACATGACAATACCGTCAGGGCCAATAGCATCAACAACTAGCAAAAACACAGAATCTCTAAGTAAATCAGCTTGAAGTGGAGGAACAAGCAGACAGAATTGTACGTATAACTACTAATTATCTTAAATAGTTAAAAAGAAACATGACAATACCGTCAGGGCCAATAGCATCAACAACTAGCAAAAACACAGAATCTCTAAGTAATCAGCTTGAAGAGGAGGAACAAGCAGACAGAATTGTACGTATAACTATTATAGTACTTAGCTACATAAAGTTGTGGTAATGTGACATGGAGAATGTACACATATATATTTGGCTAGCCTTGTCCCTGGGGGCCCAATGTTTGCAAATCAGTAAGAATCAAAGAACTTCTGTAGCTAAAAATAATATGCAGGTAATAATCTACATAGTGCTTAGCCTAGCTGTAATATCAATAGTTTATAACAAAGTTGAAAATGAAGCTAATAAAGGTCCCAAAGATCAGATTAGTAACATTAACGGACAACACAAAGATAGCGAATTGATCAAGCAAAGTGTTCTAGAATCTGATGCATTCCCGGGTGTGCATGTTAGCACAGAGTCACCCCAACCTTGTCGTCAAGACCAGCTAGATGCTATACAAAAGAGGATGTGTAGCCATTCACATCTATCTGGATTTGGTAACAGAGGAGCAATAAAATGCCTGGACAATGTAATTTCTGTGCTAGACTGCAATTGTGTGACATACGATACTGATAAATGCAGTGTTCTACTTGGACCATGCCCATATGGGTGTGGATATGGGCATGGATTCACGACTGAACAATGGAGAAGGCAGGCATTCCACCCTTTGACACACAACTTAAGTGGTAATACAACTAATGATATGTGTGGGCGGCTCAACCGTGATAATCCGATGTGTAGCAAATGTAAGACTGGCTTCAGCCCCCTGGTCTACTCATACGATTTGAAGTGTATCTCATGTACAGATAGTCACTACAATTGGATGAAATTTGCAGCCGCAGCTTTCGTTCCACTCACCTTCTTTTATTTTGTGGTGCTTCTATTCCGAATCGATGCCACTAGTCCATATCTTTATGGCTTTATTACTTTAAATCAAGCCCTAGCATCACCACCTAGTTTGCGAGGAATGTTATTAATCCTAAAAAGACACACATTACTGGCAGGAAGGCAGATAGCAGTCCCTTATACCATATGGAATCTTGACTTTTTTCGCTCCCTCCCACTGAATATTTGTCTTGATTTAACAACACTTCAGGCGTTAGCACTGGACTATGCCATAGCCATTTACCCACTCCTGCTGGTTGTAATCACCTACATAGTGATAGAGCTTCATGACAGAGGCTGTCGAGTGTTAGTTTGGTTGTGGAGGCCATTTCACGGATGCTGTGTACGATTCACTAGAGCTATGGATATCCAGTCATTGATTATCAAGGCATTTGCTACTTTTCTGCTCCTCTCGTATGTGAAGCTACTCAATACAACATTGGATATTTTGATACCTGTCCAACTTTATCATGTTAATCCCAACAAAGATGGTTCCAGTTGGTATGTCTATTATGATGCATCATACCAATACTTCAGTAAAGATCATCTACCATATGCTCTGCTTGGTATCTCACTATTCCTTACATTGGACCTTTGTCCATTAGTTCTCCTCATTGTCTACCCAATGAGCTGCTTTCAAAGATATTGCTATGGAGCTAGCAACTATGCACTACGCACATTTGTTGATGCATTCCAAGGTCACTACAAGGACGGCACTGAACCTGGAACTCGTGACTGCCACTGGTTTGCTGGAATCTACTTTCTTGGTTGAATTATGATATTATTTGCAATCTTTGGAGCTGTAAAGAGTGCTGTATGCTATACCCTGGCTGGGTTCAGTTTGATGGCTATTGGAATGCTGATCATACTCTTACAGCCATTTAAATCAACCAAAGTCAATACTTATCACACATCACTACTGTTTATCATTGCAACTGGTTGCTTTACTGTTACATTAATTTATCAAGCAGAAAACAATGCTCATTGGATGATCAGGATAGTGATACCACTAATTGAAATCTTCTACATATCACCTATACTAGCAGTGATACTTTATGCTGCATATAGATTTTTTAGGAGGTATCGTACAATAATTATTTAACTTATCAAGGGAATTCAGAGTTAGTGATTGGGAATAGAAACATAAAAAACTGTCAAGGTAAAAACACACTAGACATGAAAATAGACGTTAAGCATAATATATTATTATTATTTAACTGGCATAAACTGGTAGCTTTAATACAAACTCATTACAAGTGCTACGTTAATTAATCACAATCAAAATTAATGGTTATTATTAATAAGTGCTGACTTAATTATAGTAGCTATACACACTAAGTTTTGTACAATATCTTGTAGATTTTGCTGATTTTAAGAAGATGTTAGTTGGACAATGTTCTGCTTTCAAATTGATATATAGCACCTTTTTTGGCTGATTCATAGTCCTTGCATGGCAGGGAGATCCCTCCAGTCCAACACCTGTGATCTTGAATTCTCAGGATCAACATAGATGACCAAAGCTCTTGTCGTGCACAATGAATTTAGCAGAATTGCACTCATGGTATAAACCGTTAACGTCGTAGAGATCATCACCAATGATTCTTGATGACAGCTATAGCTACTGAAACTCCAGAGATCTTGCTGCAGTCCGCAGGTAGCTACAGTCTGTAATGATTCTGCAGGGGAATTAATTTTTATACCCATGCATGTGTAGTACAGGATCAACAGAACTAAGAAAGTCTTATGCCTACAGCATAAAATATCGTTATTTATTTATGTATATTGAGCAATGATCTTTTATGGCAGAAATGAACCAAAAAAAACTGTTGATTTTGATACGAATGGGCTAAAAAATTAGTCAAGCAAGCAATCATTATTGGGGCGAGCCTGAGTGAGCCCCACACTAATCAGTACTATGAGAAAACTGCTGTATTTATGTATCACAGTATGTTTGTTGGTAGTTACCTAGCAACCAAAGTATGGGAAGGGGTCGGGTCATCATAAAGTAGACCAATGATGAACTGAGATGAACTACCAACAAAATAGTTATCTGACAGTAATTGGGGTGCATGAGATGCATAACGATACGTCAAACACGTGCTCACTAGCTCATAACGCATGCGCATAACTATAGCTCTGAAGAGCACATACCCCGTGTGCACATTGTGCAATCTATAGCTATAGAATTGCTTTTGTGTGCATGGCTATAATTGAACTTCAGATGTTCTAAATTAATGTTCGTGACATCTATAGCAGATCCGCTAACTAGCCCTATGGAACCAATCAAGATAGCTATACCATTATTACAACAAAATAATATTATAGGTAGAAGTACATGTCTTCCTAGGCTGGGCTAGGTCTGGGTGCAAAGAGCGCATTAACGTTTCAAGTGTCACCGGGACACCCAGTACAACTAAGCAGCACTTGGAAGTTCACAAAATTATAGCCATGCACTGAAAGCAAATTTATAGATTGTGCAATGTTCGTGCAGGGTATGTGCTCTGTACAGAGCTCTAGTTTGCTCTATGTGTTCGTCACGAAAGCTGTGTTTCTATTAGCCATGCATGTTTATTACGCCTATCAACAATATTATTATAATATTTTAGGAAACTGACCCTTATGCATGTAGTTATTGTTTACCTACAATAATAATTATAATATATTATGCAGCATGAAGTATGACATTGTACTGACATGGTGAATATAATTATTATTGTTAATTACAATCGCATGTACACGTATAATAACTAATAATTTGTATAAGAACTCTAGCTTGTCACGCCACACTGAGTCGCAATGGCTTGCTCGGTTACTTAGGAAACAAACTATTTATTAGCAACTCAAGCATTTGCACAGGACTCAACAAAAATCAGACTGACTGATAAGATAGAAAAACTGCTCAGAACTAGCTGAAGTGACCGTACCAGTTTGACGGGTTACTGTAACCAGCTGATCTACGAGATGACATAATGACAAAAACGTTTAATCTTACAAGCTAATCATTATGCTATAATAGGTATAATAATATAATAATAATTATTATAGAGTTGCTATATGTGGCTACTTAGAATCTTTGTTGACAGCTTGGTAGTATTTCCTATTTCTATTTCCGATCACCAAGTTCTGCAGCTCTGGATTTTGTTTCCTCCAAATTTACGACACCTTCTGCAGCATTTATATGCAGTATAAACTATTACTGCTAGTATAGGGGACACATAAAAAATTCCAACCAGTGGTACCACTTTCCTGATCATCCAACGAGCACTGTTTTCTGCTTGATTAATTAATGTAACGGTAAAGCAGCCAGTTGCCATGATAAATGGTAGTAACATGTGATAAGTATTGATTTTTGTTGATTTAAACGGCTGCAAGAGTATGATCAGCATTCCGATAGCCATAAAAATGAATCCAACAATAGTGTAGAATATATCATACTCTACAGCTCCAAAGATAACATAGAGTATCATAATTCGACCAAGAAAGTAGATTCCAGCAAACCAGGGGCAGTCACCAGTTCCAGGTTCAGTGCCATCCTTGTAGTGACCTTGGAATGCATCAACAAATGTGCGTAGTGCATAGTTGCTAGCTCCACAGCAATATCTTTGAAAACAGAGCATTGGGTAGACAACCAGGAGAATTAATGGACTAAGGCCGAATACAAGGAAAAGTACACTGCTGATTAGAGCATACGGTAGGTGATCTTTGCTAAGGTAGTGGTATGAGGCATCATAGTAGACATACCAACTGTCAGTGTATCCAGGTATTTTTGAATTAATGTGATAGACTTTGACTGGAAGAAGGATGTCTAATGTTGCATTGAGTAGCTTCACGTATGAAAGAAGTAGAAATGTGGCAAAGGCCTTGATAATCGAAGACTGAATATCCATAGCTCTGGAGAATCGTACACAGCATCTGTGAAATGGCCTCCACAACCAAATTAACACTCGACAGCCTCTGGCATGAAGCTCTATCACTATGTAAGTGATTACAACCAGCAGGAGTGGGTAAATGGCTATGGCATAGTCCAGTGCTAATGTCTGAAGTGTTGTTAGATCAAGACAAATATTCAGTGGGAGGGAGCGAAAAAAGTCAAGGTTCCATATGGTGTAAGGGATTGCGAGTAGCCTTGCTCCAAGTAGGTAGTATCCTTTAAGGGTCAGAAAGAGTCCTCGTAAACTTATGGGTGAAGCCAGGGCTTGATTTAGAGTGATAAAACCATAAAGATATGGACTAGTGGCATCGATTCGGAACAGAACTACGACAAAATAAAAGAAGGTGAGAGGAATGAATGCTACAGCTGCAAATTTCAACCAATTGTACTTACTGTCTTTGCAAGCTACACACTTTAACTCATATGAGTAGACAAGTGGGCTGAAACCTTTTCTACACTTGCTACACATTGGACCATCTCGGTTCAGCCATCCACACATTTCAAGATTGTATTCACTAACATTTTTTGGCATTTGATGATAAATTTGCCGGCTCCAGCTAGAACTGTCAGTTATAAATCCACATCCATATGGACAGTCTCCAATTAGAACACTGCACGTGTCATTATTGTATGTCATACAGTCACAGGTTCGTATAGAAACTCTATTATTATCACAAGATGTCTTGTCACGACTATGTTCATGAAGTACACACACCATGTTTTGTATGATATCTTGCAGATTTTGCTGACAGGTTTGATTTGAAGACAATGTTAGTTGGACAATGTTCTTCTTTGATATATTCAGATACAGAGCACCTTCTTTAGCCAGTTCGTAGTCCTTGCATGGCAGGGAGATCCCTCCAGTCCAACACCTGTGATCTTCAGTTCCATTCTCAGGGTCAACATAGATGACCAAAGCTCGTGTTGTGCACAATGAATTTAGCAGAATTACACTCATGGTATAAACCGTTAACGTTGTAGAGATCATCACCATTGATTCTGATGACTGCTGTACTGAAACTACAGAGATCTTGCTGCAGTCCGCTGGTAGCTACAGTCTGTAATGACTCTGCTCTTTAAGAAATTTTATACCCATGCATGTGCAGTACAGGATCAACAGAACTAATAAAGTCTTATGTCTACAGCATAAAATAGCATTATTTGTTTATGTATACCAAGCAATGATCGTTTATGGCAGAAATGAAACTATTGATTTTGATACAAATGGGCTGAAAATTAGTCAAGTAAACAATCATTTATACTTTCATCATCAAAAGCACAACAGCTGCTAGCCATAGATCATAATAGCTAATTATTATCATTCCATGGTATGTACATTTGTATTGACCTTTGGGGTGCTGCATGGCTTAGCTTTGGGGCTACTGGACGAGTAGTACTATAATAATATTATTATATAGGAAATCTCAATAACATTTACAATGGGGTGACTGGCCTATAATAATGGAATTGGAATTATCAGTGGCAGAGAAATGGGGGAGGGGAGGGCAGGGGGGCTGAGCCCCCTCAGATTTCTAAATGTCTATAGTATTTTTATACTACACTATATATTATATAGACAGCATCACAGGCCACTAGCTCACATTGGTTAGACACTCAGTTAATTGGCTCCAAAACAACTACCAGGACGCTTCTGAAATGTTCTCAGAGAGTCTAAATTTCCAAAGTTTTCTGGGGAAGAATGCCCCAGACTCCCCCCTTAGGTGGCCATCGATATCCCCCCCCCCCTCCCCCCAAACTTTTACTGCCCCTTCTCTGCTCTTGATAATAGAACCTTTAGGATTATTTCATTGATGTTTTGAAATTAATTTAGTACCACTGGGCCAGTCATAAAACATGTTAAACACACACATACATTCTCCACATCACATTACCACAACTAATTGTACTCAATGATATTATGTAGGTACTATAGTTATACGTACGATTCTGTCTGGCTTGTTCCTCCTCTTTAAGGTAATTTGCAGTCAGAGATTCTGTGTTTTTGCTAGTTGTTGATGTTATCGGCCCTGAAGGTGTTATCATGTTTCATTTAACTTAAATGGCTTGTGTAAGTTAAGCTATCATCAGCATGTTTACACATTAATTATTTTAATATGCAGTTTCATAATCCACACGATAATATCACGAGGTAGGACTGTAACAGTTATGTTTAAGTGATCAACAGGACTATAGTAATAATGTCATGCATAGCCATTCATGAGCTATGCATGTGTATTAAATTTAGGACCCATAAAGCTAATTAGGGGTCATTTTATAAACACTTACTGATAAAAACTCAACTGGCCCAATAATAATTATTATGTCATGGTAAAGCAACCAGGTGCCATAAGGGAAGTGAACCAGTTATGAAACATGTACCAGTTATGAAACAAAGAGCTAATAATATTAGATTTAGTTTCACCTAGTAAAAGTCAGTTTATAACTCACTGTTTCATAACTGGAACTGTTTCATAACTGGTTCATTTAGCTTAATAAATTATGGTGATAAGTATTGATTTAGGTTAATTTAAATTGTTGTAAGAGTATGATCATGCAGCTTTCTAATAGCTATTAAACTAATCCAACCAGGGTATAGCATACAGCATTCTTCACGACTTAAAAACTCAACTGGCCCAAGACCTCTGGTGTGACAAGCACAGTGGTAGCTAGCTATTATCGAAGCACTTATGCATGGCTAGCCTTGTCCCAGGGGGACCGATCTTTGCAAATCAACTCTTAGATCACTGACTCTGAAGAGAACAGCCAGCTAGCTAGTACCGGAACCCTGTTTAGGTGCAGGGTATGTAGTTCAGTAGTACCACAACCCTGTTCAGTTGCAGGGTATGTAATTCAATACTCCTGGCATTGAACATGTATTATGCACAGTGAGCATGTAGCTAGTGGTGAGGGTTCTGCACTTCTGTGCATTCATTTTCAAGTTATATTAGGTGTTTGATGAATTAAATTTGGCACCACTAGGCCAGTCATAAAACATGTATACCCACAGCTCGCATATTAAATTTTAATTACTATGGTCCTGGTGTTGATCAATTGTTACTACTTACTCATAACAGTCCTACCTTGTGACATTGTGTGCATTATGAAACTGCATATTAAATGTGTAAACATGCTGATGGTAACTAACTTACACAAGCCATTTAGAAATATAACAATACCTTCAGGGCCGATAACATCAACAACTAGCAAAAACATAGAACCTCTGACTGCTAATCAGCTTGAAGAGGAGGAACGAGCCAGACAGAATCGTACGTACAACTATAGTACCTACATAATAATGAGTATGATACAATCAGTTATGGTAACGTGATGTGGAGAATGTATGCGTATATTGGCTAGCCTTGTACCCGGGTGCCGATCTTTGCAAATCAGTAAGAATCAAGGAACTTTTGTGGCTAAAAATATGCAGGTAATAATCTACTTAGTGTTAGCTTTGATATCAATAGTTTATACTAAAGTTGAAAATGGAACTAATAAAGGTCCCGAATATCTGATTGGCCTAATCGGACCACACAAAGACAGTGAATTGGCCAAGAAAGGCGTTCTAGAAACTGATACATTCACGGGTGAGCATATCAGCACAAAGTCACCCCAAAGTTGTCAGCAAGATCAGCTAGATGCTATGCAAAAGAGGATGTGTAGCCGTTCACATCTAGCTGGATTTGGTAACAAAGGAGCAATAAATTGCATTGATAATGTAATTTCTGTACGAGACTGTGATTGTGTGACATACGATAGTGATAAATGCAGTGTTTTACTTGGACCATGCCCATATGGGTGTGGATTCACAACTAAAAGATGGAGTGGGCAGGCATTCCACCCTTTGACGCACAACTTAAGTGATACTATAACTAATGATATGTGTGGGCGGCTCAATCGTGCTGGTCCAATGTGTAGCAAATGTAAGACTGGCTTCAGCCCCCTGGTCTACTCATACGATTTGACGTGTATCACATGCACAAATAGTCACTATAATTGGATAAACTTTGTAGCCGCAGCTTTCATTCCACTCACCTTCTTTTATTTTGTGGTGCTTCTATTCCGAATCGATGCCACTAGTCCGTATCTCTATGGCTTTATTACTTTCAATCAAGCACTGGCTTCACCTCTTAGTTTGCGAGCAATGTTATTAACCCTAAAAAGAGATACTTTACTAGCAGGAAGGCTAATAGCAATCCCTTACACTGTATGGAACCTTGACTTTTTTCGCTCGCTACCACTAAACATTTGCCTTGATTTAACAACACTTCAGACATTAGCACTGGACTATGCCATAGCCATTTACCCACTCCTGCTGGTCATAATCACCTACATAGTGATAGAGCTTCATGCTAGAGGCTGTCGAGTGCTAGTTTGGTTGTGGAGGCCATTTCACAGATGCTGTGTTCGCTTCTCCAGGGTTATGGATATCCAGTCATCCATTATCAAGGCATTTGCTACTTTTCTGCTTCTCTCGTATGTGAAGCTACTCAATGCAACATTGGATATTTTGATACCTGTCCAAATTTATTATGCCAATCCCAACAAAGATGGTTCTGGTTGGTACGTCTACTATGATGCATCGTACCAATACTTTAGTAAAGATCATCTACCATATGCTCTGCTTGGTATCTCACTATTCCTTATGTTCGGCCTTTGTCCATTAGTTCTCCTCATTGTCTACCCAATGAGCTGCTTTCAAAGATATTGCTATGGAGCTAGCAACTATGCACTACATATATTTATTGATGCTTTTCAAGGTCACTACAAGGATGGCACTGAACCTGGAACTCATGACTGCCGCTGGTTTGCTGGAATCTACTTTCTTGGTCGAATTATGATACTATTTGCTATCTTTGGAGCTATAAAAAGCTGTGTATGCTATACCCTGGCTGGGTTCAGTTTGATGGCTATTGGAATGCTGATCATACTCTTACAGCCATTTAAATCAACCAAAGTCAATACTTATCACACATTATTGCCATTTACTATGGCAACTGGTTACTTTACCGTTGCATTAATTGATGAAGTAGCAAGCAATGATCATTGGATGATCAGGATAGTGGTACCACTAATTGAAATCTTCTACATATCACCTATACTAGCAGTGATAGTTTATGCTACATATAGATTTTTTAGGAGGTATCGTACAACTTAACATATCAAGGAAATTCAGAGTTAGTGATTGGGAATAGAAACAGAGAAAACTGTCAAGGCAAAAACTGTACTTAGTGTGTGTACTTCATAATAATTAAGTCAGCACTTATATTATATTAATAATCATCTGACTGATTGTGGTTAATAACGTAGCACTTGTAATAAGTTCATAATCAGTTTATGCCAGTAAAATAATATGCTTAATCCACATATAGGACATGGATTCTAATCCGGATTAATTAAAGACTGAAACTGGATTGGTTTAATCCAGATTCTAATCTGGATGATTAAGGGCATAGTGTAAACGCAGTGGCGGATCCAGAGGGGGATCCAGGGGTGCACAGGCAAGGGGGTGACACTACATAGGCATCTGTACTTCCACCCGCGACCGGGGTCAAAGTGAAGTCAAGCAGTCAAGGCGAAATTCTGAAGGTGGTCAAACGGTCAAGCAAGGAATCGAGGGTAGCTTAGAAACGGTCAAAGCCGCTCCAGGTGCTCGGTGGGCGTGGTTAATGCTGGATAATCAAGGGTCAAAGCTAGATTTTTGGAGCGGTCAAGGGGTCAAGCTCAAAAATTCGATGGGTCAAGATCTTGACCCCGGTCGCGGGTGGAAGTACAGATGCCTATGTAGTGTCACCCCCTTGACAGGAACCCCCCTTTGGGCTGCACCTAGCACTAAGAAGTATACTGATGTTAGGCTATAAAATGGAACCCCCCTTTTGGCTACAGAACTAAGAAAACTGCTGCTATGGCTCACCTTAGAATGCTTTAGAAGAAATTCGTTTGAAAACAGATCGATTGGACTGGTAGGGCTGGTAGTTGGTATAAAAAAACGGGAGATTCTTCATATAAGCTTCCGTGTGATTACGTAATGCTTAAATATATAGTGCATATAGTGCCAGGGTGTATATATAATACATAGCGGTGTTCTCATGTGTGAATCAGTGCATGCAGTGTGCAGCAGTGTCTCCAGTGACTGCAGTGTCTCCAGTGACAGCAGTGTCTACAGTGTCTCCAGTGACTGCAGTGTCTCCAGTGACAGCAGTGTCTACAGTGTCTCCAGTGATGGCAGTGTCCCCTGCAGTGACAGCAGTGTCTCCAGTGTCCCCAGTGTCTCCAGTGACAGCAGTGTCCCCAGTGTCTCCAGTGATGGCAGTGTTCCCAGTGACAGCAGTGTCTCCAGTGACAGCAGTGTCCCCAGTGTCTCCAGTGATGGCAGTGTTCTCAGTGTCCCCAGTGACAGCAGTGTCTCCAGTGTCCCCAGTGTCTCCAGTGACAGCAGTGTCTCCAGTGACAGCAGTGTCCCCAGTGTCTCCAGTGATGGCAGTGTTCCCAGTGACAGCAGTGTCCCCAGTGTCTCCAGTGACAGCAGTGTCTCCAGTGACAGCAGTGTCCCCAGTGTCTCCAGTGATGGCAGTGTTCCCAGTGACAGCAGTGTCTCCAGTGTCCCCAGTGTCTCCAGTGACGGCAGTGTCCCCAGTGACAGCAGTGTCTCCAGTGACAGCAGTGTCCCCAGTGTTTCCAGTGACGGCAGTGTTCCTAAGTGACAGCAGTGTCCCCAGTGATAGCAGTGTCTCCAGTGACAGCAGTGTCCCCAGTGTCTCCAATGACAGCAGTGTCCCCAGTGTCTCCAGTGATGGCAGTGTCCTCAGTGACAGCAGTGTCTCCAGTGACACCAGTGTTTCCAGTGTCTCCAGTGACGGCAGTGTCCCCAGTGACAGCAGTGTCTTCAGTGACAGCAGTGTCCCCAGTGTCTACCGGTGTCTCCAGTAACGACAGTGTCCCCAGTGATAGCAGTGTCTCCAGTGACAGCAGTGTCCCCAGTGTCCCCAGTGTCTCCAGTGACTGCAGTGTCTCCAGTGACAGCAGTGTCCCCAGTGTCTCCAGTGATGGCAGTGTCCTCAGTGACAGCAGTGTCTCCAGTGACACCAGTGTTTCCAGTGTTTCCAGTGACGGCAGTGTCCCCAGTGACAGCAGTGTCTTCAGTGACAGTAGTGTCCCCAGTGTCTACCGGTGTCTCCAGTAACGACAGTGTCCCCAGTGATAGCAGTGTCTCCAGTGACAGCAGTGTCTCCAGTGACTGCAGTGTCTCCAGTGATAGCAGTGACAGCAGTGTCCACAGTGTCTCTAGTGATGGCAGTGTCCCCAGTGACAGCAGTGTCTCCAGTGACAGCAGTGTCCCCAGTATCTCCAGTGACAGCAGTGTCCACAGTGTCTCTAGTGATAGCAGTGTCCCCAGTGACAGCAGTGTCTCCAGTGACAGCAGTGTCCCCAGTGTCTCCAGTGACGGCAGTGTCCCCAGTGTCAGCAGTGTCTCCAGTGACAGCAGTGTCCCCAGTGTTTCCAGTGACGGCAGTGTTCCTAAGTGATAGCAGTGTCCCCAGTGTCTACCAGTGTCTCCAATAATGGCAGTGTCCCCAGTGATAGCAGTATCTCCAGTGATAGCAGTGTCCCCAGTGTCTCCCAGTGTCCCCAGTGACGGCAGTGTCCCCAGTGACAGCAGTATCTCCAGTGACACCAGTGTTTCCAGTGTCTCCAGTGACAGCAGTGTCCCCAGTGTCTCCAGTGATGGCAGTGTTCCCAGTGACGGCAGTGTCTCCAGTGTTCCCAGTGTTTCCAGTGACGGTAGTGTTCCTAGTGACAGCAGTGTCCCCAGTGTCTCCAGTGATGGCAGTGTCCTCAGTGACAGCAGTGTCTCCAGTGACACCAGTGTTTCCAGTGACGGCAGTGTCCCCAGTGACAGCAGTGTCTTCAGTGACAGTAGTGTCCCCAGTGTCTACCGGTGTCTCCAGTAACGACAGTGTCCCCAGTGATAGCAGTGTCTCCAGTGACTGCAGTGTCTCCAGTGATAGCAGTGACAGCAGTGTCCACAGTGTCTCTAGTGATGGCAGTGTCCCCAGTGACAGCAGTGTCTCCAGTGACAGCAGTGTCCCCAGTATCTCCAGTGACAGCAGTGTCCACAGTGTCTCTAGTGATAGCAGTGTCCCCAGTGACAGCAGTGTCTCCAGTGACAGCAGTGTCCCTAGTGTCTCCCAGTGTCTCGAGTACAGCAGTGTCCCCAGTGTCTCCAGAGACAGGAGCTAGTGTCTCCAGTGACCCAGTGTCTCCAGTGACAGTAGTGTTTCCGGTGACAGCAGTGTCTGCAGCATGCTATCATTTGAGACACTGTCATATCACTGGGAACACTACTGTTACTGAAGACACTGGGGACACTGCTGCCACTGCTGTCACTGGACTGCTGTCACTAGGGACACTGCTGTCACTAGAGATATTGAAGACACTGGGAACACTGCTTTCACTGGAGACACTTAGGACATTGCTCTCACTAGGGACGCTGTTGTCACTGGAGACACTGCTGTCACTGGGGACACTGCTATCACTAGAGACAGTGGAGACACTGCTATCACTGGAGATACTGCTGTCACTGGAGACACTGTTATCACTGGGGACACTGCTGTCACTGGAGACACTACTGTCACTGGGGACACTGCTGTCACTAGAGACACTAGAGACACTGTTGTCACTGGAGACACTGGGAGACACTGCTGTCACTAGGGACACTGCTGTCACTAGAAACACTGGAGACACTCCCGTCACCGGGGACACTGGAGACACTGCTGTCACTAGAAACACTGGAGACACTGCTATCACTAGAGACACTGTTGTCACTGGAGACACTGCTGTCACTAGAAACACTGGAGACACTGCCGTCACCGGGGACACTGGAGACACTGCTGTCACTAGAAACACTGGAGACACTGCTGTCACTAGAGACACTGCTATCACTAGAGACACTGTTGTCACTGGAGACACTGGGAGACACTGCTGTCACTGAAACACTGGAGACACTGCTGTCACTGAAACACTGGAGACACTGCTGTCACTAGAGACACTGCTATCACTGGAGACACTGGAGACACTGAGAAACACTGGAGACACTGCTGTCACTGGAGACACTGCCGTCACTGGGGACACTGCTGTCACTAGAAACACAGGAGACACTGCCGTCACTGGGACACTGCTGTCACTAGAAACACTGGAGACACTGCTATCACTAGAGACACTGTTTTCACTGGAGACACTGCTGTCACTAGAGACACTGCTATCACTAGAAACACTGTTGTCACTGGAGACACTGGGAGACACTGCTGTCACCGAAACACTGGAGACACTGCTGTCACTAGAAACACTGGAGACACTGCTGTCACTAGAGACACTGCTATCACTGGGGACACTGCTGTCACTGGAGACACTGAGAAACACTGGAGACACTGCTGTCACTGGAGACACTGCCGTCACCGGGGACACTGCTGTCACTAGAGAGACACTGCTGTCACTAGGGACACTGCTGTCACTAGATACACTGGAGACACTGCTATCACTAGAGACACTGCCGTCACCGGGGACACTGGAGACACTGCTGTCACTAGAAACACTGGAGACACTGCTGTCACTAGAGACACTGCTATCACTAGAGACACTGTTGTCACTGGAGACACTGGGAGACACTGCTGTCACTGAAACACTGGAGACACTGCTGTCACTGAAACACTGGAGACACTGCTGTCACTAGAAACACTGGAGACACTGCTGTCACTAGAGACACTGCTATCACTGGGGACACTGCTGTCACTGGAGATACTGAGAAACACTGGAGACACTGCTGTCACTGGAGACACTGCCGTCACTGGGGACACTTCTGTCACTAGAGACACTGCTGTCACTAGGGACACTGCTGTCACTAGATACACTGGAGACACTGCTATCACTAGAGACACTGTTGTCACTGGAGACACTGCTGTCACTAGAAACACTGGAGACACTGCCGTCACCGGGGACACTGGAGACACTGCTGTCACTAGAAACACTGGAGACACTGCTGTCACTACAGACACTGCTATCACTAGAGACACTGTTGTCACTGGAGACACTGGGAGACACTGCTGTCACTGAAACACTGGAGACACTGCTGTCACTGAAACACTGGAGACACTGCTGTCACTAGAGACACTGCTATCACTGGAGACACTGGAGACACTGAGAAACACTGGAGACACTGCTGTCACTGGAGACACTGCCGTCACCGGGGACACTGCTGTCACTAGGGACACTGCTGTCACTAGATACACTGGAGACACTTCTGTCACTAGAGACACTGCTGTCACTGGAGACACTGGGGACACTACTGTCACTAGAGACATTGCAGTCACTTGGGACACTATAGTCATTGGTGGCATTGTCTATATTATATATAGAATGTATACATTATAATATATACTAGTATATTAGAGATTACATCATCACACGGAAGCTTATATGAAGAAGCACCCAAAAAAACGATCGAAATGGGCGTGGTTTATCCAGAAAGTGGGCGTGGCTTCCAAACCCCCCCCCCCCCCCCCTTCTAGAGATCCTGGATCCGCCACTGAAATGGGGCTAAAGAGCTCAGCACACCTCCCCCCACTTTTACTGCGCCTTCTTGCATGGTTTGAATGTAAGGATGTATACGCTACAGGCTCATTGATTAACCCTCACCGCAAAGCACAGGCAGAGGGTAATACTGCAATCCGCATTGGGCAATTTTTGTCCGTCCCGTCTCCTTTGCTAAGATTAGGGTCGTCATAGAGAAAGTATGCATTCTAGGTATTATGTAGCATATAGTAAGAGTGAGTCCTGCCTGGTGGAGTAGCAGTGTGCAGCTGTTGCAACTTGCCGTCTGTATCACTGAGTCTAAAGAGAACAGCCAGTACCAGAACCCTGTTTAGGTGCAGGGTATGTAGTTCAATACTCCTAGCATTGAACATGCATTATAGTATTATGCACAGTGAGCCATGCTATATTATTATACACGCATGTACCGGTGAGGGTTCTGTTCTCCTGTGCATAGGTGTTTGAAATTAAATTTGGTACCACTGGGCGGCGGCCAGTCATAAAATATGTGGTGACATGGTATAGCTATATCACTGTGCTTATCACACCAGAGAAATAATAAAATTAATGATAATAGAATGTGTACATGATAAGTATTTGACTTTGGTTGATTTAAATGGCTGTAAGAGTATGATCAGCATTCCAATAGCCATCAAACTGAACCCAATCAGGGTATAGCATACAGCATTCTTCATGTTGATAAAATGTTGCTACTTACTCATAACAGTCCTACCTTGTGACATCGTTTATGAAACTGCATAATATTAAATGTGTAAATATGCTAATGGTAGCTAACTTACACAAGCCATTCGAGTTGAAAGAAACATGACAATACTGCCAGCTAGGGCCAATAGCATCAACAACTTGCAAAAACACAGAATCTCTAGCTAAGCCATTCACCTTCCTGACTGCAAATCAGCTTGAAGAGGAGGGACAAGCCAGACAGAATCGTATGTGTAACTAGTAGCTACCTACATAACATTGAGTACAATTGGTAATGTGACGTGGAGAATGTATGTGTATGTTCACTAGCCTTGTCCCTGGGGGCCCGATCTTTGCAAATCAGTAAGAATCGAAGAACTTCTGTGGCTAAAATACTATGCAGGTAATAATCTACTTAGTGCTAGCTTTGATAGCAATTGTTTGTACCGAAGTTGAAAATGGAACTAATAAAGGTCCCAAACATCAGATTGGCCTTAACAGACCACACAAAGACAGTGAATTGGGTAAGCAAGATGTTCTAGAATCTGATGCATTCACGGGTAAGCATATCAGCACAAAGTCATCCCAAAGTTGTCAGCAAGAACAGCTAGATGCTATACAAAAGAGAATGTGTAATCGTACACATCTATATGGATTTGGTAGCAAGTTGCATTGATAATGTAATTTCTGTGCTAGACTGCAATTGTGTGACATACGATAGTGATAAATGTAGTATTTTACTTGGAGCATGCCCATATGGGTGTGGATTCATGACTGAAAGATGGAGCGGGCAGGGATTCCATCCTTTGATGCACAACTTAAGTGATACTACAACTAATGATATGTGTGGGCGGCTCAACCGTGATGGTTCAATGTGTAGCAAATGTAAGACTGGCTTTAGCCCCATACTATTTAAAGTGTATCGCATGTACAGATAGTCACTACAACTGGATAAAATTTGTAGCCGCAGCTTTCATTCCACTCACCTTCTTTTATTTTGTGGTGCTTCTATTCCGAATCGATGCCATAAGTCCATATCTTTATGGCTTTATTACTTTAAATCAAGCCCTAGCATCACCACCTAGTTTGCGAGCAATGTTATTAACCCTAAAAAGAGACACTTTACTGGAAGGAAGGCTAATAGCAGTCCCTTATACCATATGGAACCTTGATTTTTTTCGCTCCCTCCCACTGAATATTTGTCTTGATTTAACAACACTTCAGACGTTAGCACTGGACTATGCCATAGCCATTTACCCACTCCTGCTGGTCGTAATCACCTACATAGTGATAGAGCTTCATGCCAGAGGCTGTCGAGTGTTAATTTGGTTGTGGAGGCCATTTCACGGATGCTGTGTACGATTCACTAGAGCTATGGATATCCAGTCATCGATTATCAAGGCATTTGCTACTTTTCTGCTCCTCTCGTATGTGAAGCTACTCAATACAACATTGGATATTTTGATACCTGTCCAAATTTATCATGCCAATCCCAACAAAGATGGTTCCAGTTGGTATGTCTATTATGATGCATCGTACCAATACTTTAGTAAAGATCATCTACCATATTATGCTCTGCTTGGTATCTCACTATTCCTTACATTAGGCCTTTGTCCATTAATTCTCCTCATACTCTACCCAATGAGCTGCTTTCAAAAATGTTGCTGTGGAGCCAATAATTATGCACTACGCATATTTACCCCGCGCGCATGCGCAAGGGGTGAAGCAATCGGTTTGTCCGTCTGTCGTTGTCGTCGTTGTTGTCGTCGTCGGCACGAAAATCGCCAGATCTCGAGTTCTAGGCGTCTGTGCGTGCTATGAGCACATCCAATCGATAGATATCGATGAAAAACTGGTTGGTACGGGCTTCGAATTGCTCAAAAAGGCTTACTAGTGCTACAAATCGTGCATTTTCTGTTCAACATGCCTGTGGTTTATCGACCACACCCACTCTTTTAGCATAATAGTTGCGGATGCGACTGCGCATGCTCAAGCACTGTGTTGGAAAGGGTCGTCACGTCATGAAACCGCTACATGTGTGGCCTCATAGTGTTGCAATACTACGCTAGAGTGGCTACATGGCGCGCGGGGTATGTGCTCTACAGAGCTCTAGTTATTGATGCATTCCAAGGTCTCTACAAGGATGGCACTGAACCTGGAACTCGTGACTGCCGCTGGTTTGCTGGAATCTACTTTCTCAGTGGTCGAATTATGATACTATTTGCTATCTTTGGAGCTGTAAAAAACAGTGTATGCTATACCCTGGCTGGGTTCAGTTACATGGCTATTGGAATGCTGATCATACTCTTACAGCCATTTAAATCAACCAAAGTCAATACTTATCCCACATTATTGCCATTTACTATGGCAACTGGTTACTTTACCATTTCATTAATTGATGAAGCAGCAAGCAATGATCATTGGATGATCAGGATAGTGATACCACTGATTAAAGTTTTCTACATATCACCTATAATAGCAGTGATAGTTTATGCTGCATATAGATATTTTAGGAGGTATCGTACAACTTAACGTATCAAGGGAATTCAGAGTTAGTGATTGGGAAAGAAACAGAGAAAACTGTAAGGCAAAAAACACACTAGACATGAAAATAGACATTAAATATGTTGATTATTATTTAACTGGCATAAACGTGGTAGCTATATTATAATAATACAATAATTATGAATTCAAAACAAGTGCTACGTTATTAACCACAATCAGATGATCATTAATATAAGTGTTGACTTAGTTATTATCATAATGAGTTGCCCATGTTATAAATTATAGTTTGATGTGTTTTGTAAAAATTTAAATAATATTATTATCAATAGGAGTCAGTGTTGCAAGTGTGATAGCTCCCACTTCATTTGTGATCCCTTGTAATTTGCTTCATGGTGGCAAGGGTCGTCATAAAGGAAGTACGCATTCTAGGTACGCTTAGCATAAAGTAAGAGTGAGTCGACTAGTCCTGAGTAGTAGTGTGAAGCTGTTGCAACTTGCCAGTCTGTGTTAATGTGGCACCTACCTCAACTACGTGACTGATTGCCATTCTGTGCTTTGCTGGTCAGTTGTGACAGTGTAAACAGGCAGTGGCTCTCAAGTGCATAATTCAGTCAGTGAAGTACATCACAGAGGCTTTCAGTTTATGTAGTAGCATAGCCAGGTGCCTTCCCCCAACTCTTAGATCACCGACTCTAAAGAAAACAGCCAGTATCAGAACCCTGTTTAGGTGCAGGGTATATATAGTTCAATACTCCTGGCATTGAACATGTATTCTAGTATTATACACAGTGAGCCATGCTATTACATGCATGCATGTAGCGATGAGGGTTCTGCACTGCTGTGCATTCATTTTCTAGGTGTTTGAAATTAAATTTGGTACCGCTGGGCCAGTCATGAAACATGTGTTGACATAAGGGCTTTAAAAATGTATAGCTATCACTGTGCTTGTCACCACCAGAGCCATAATAAAGTGTGATAAGTAGCTATTGACTTTGGTTGATTTAAATGACTATAAGAGTATGATCAGCATTCCAATAGCCATCAAACTGAACCCAATCAGGGTATAGCATACAGCATTCTTCATGTTGATCAATAATATTATTGTTGCTACTTACTCATAACAGTCCTACCTCGTGGCATCGTGTGGATTATGAAACTGCATATTAAATGTGCAATTTACTAAATATTATGCTGATGGTAGCTAACTTACATAAGCCATTCAAGTTAAAATAAAACACAACAATACCGCAAGCTAAGGCCGATAGCATCAACAACTAGCAAAAACACAGAATCTCTAAGTCATTCAGTTTCCTGACTGCAAATCACCTTGAAGAGGAGGGGCAATTAACCAGACAGAGTCGTACATAACCAGTACATATACATAACATTGAGTACAATTAGTTGTGGTAATGTGACGTGGAGAATGTATGTGTATGATGGCTAGCCTTGTCCCCGGGGACCCGATCTTTGCAAATCAGTAAGAATCGAAGAACTTTTGTGGCTAAAAATATGCAGGTAATAATCTACGTAGTGCTAGCTTTGATGTCAATAGTTTATACCAAAGTTGAAAATAAAGGTCCCGAACATCAGATTGGTAACATTAATAGACAGCACAAAGGCAGTGAATTGGCCAAGCAAGGTGTTCTAGGATCTGATGCATTCACAGGCGAGCATATCAGCACAAAGTCACCTCAAAGTTGTCGGCAAGATCAGCTAGATGCTATACAAAAGAGGGTGTGTAATCGTACACATCCATCTGGATTTGGTAGCAAAGGAGCAATGATATGCCTGGACAATGTAATTTTTGTGCTAAACTGCAATTGTGTGACATACGATAGTGATAAATGCAGTGTTCTAGTTGGAGCATGCCCATATGGGTGTGGATTCACAACTGAAAGATGGAGCTGGCAGGGATTCCATCCTTTGACACACAACTTCAGTGATAATACAACTAATGATAATATTATGTGTGGGCGGCTCAACCGTGATGGTCCAATGTGTAGCAAATGTAAGACTGGTTTTAGCCCCCTGGTCTACTCATACGATTTGAAGTGTATCGCATGTACAGATAGTTACTACAACTGGGTGAAATTTGTAGCCGCAGCTTTCATTCCACTCACCTTCTTTTATTTTGTGGTGCTTCTATTCCGAATTGATGCCACTAGTCCGTATCTTTATGGCTTTATTACTTTAAATCAAGCCCTAGCATCACCACCTAGTTTGCGAGGAATGTTATTAGCCCTAAAAAGGGATACTTTACTGGAAGTAAGGCTAATAGCAGTCCCTTATACCATATGGAACCTTGACTTTTTTCGATCCCTCCCACTGAATATTTGTCTTGATCTAACAACACTTCAGACGTTAGCACTGGACTATGCCATAGCCATTTACCCACTCCTGCTGGTCGTAATCACCTATATAGTGATAGAGCTTCATGCCAGAGGCTGTCGAGTGTTAGTTTGGTTGTGGAGGCCATTTCACAGATGCTGTGTTCGCTTCTCCAGAGCTATGGATATCCAATCATCCATTATCAAGGCCTTTGCTACTTTTTTGCTCCTCTCGTATGTGAAGCTACTCAATACAACATTGGATATTTTGATACCTGTCCAACTTTATCATGCCAATCCCAACAAAGATGGTTCCGGTTGGTATGTCTATTATGATGCATCATACCAATATTTCAGTAAAGATCATCTGCCATATGCTCTGCTTGGTATCTCACTATTCCTTACATTAGGCCTTTGTCCATTAGTTCTCCTCATTGTCTACCCAATGAGCTGCTTTCAAAGATATTCCTATGGAGCTAGCAACTATGCACTACGCATATTTATTGATGCATTCCAAGGTCACTACAAGGACGGCACTGAACCTGGAACTCGTGACTGCCGCTGGTTTGCTGGAATCTACTTTCTTGGCCGAATTATGATACTATTTGTAATCTTTGGAGTTATAAAGAATGGTGTATGCTATGCCCTGGCTGGGTTCAGTTACATGGCTATTGGAATGCTGATCATACTCTTACAGCCATTTAAATCAACCAAAGTCAATACTTATCACACATTATTACCATTTACCATGGCAACTGGTTGCTTTACCGTTTCATTAATTGATGAAGCAGCAAGCAATGATCGTTGGATGATCAGGATAGTGATACCGCTAATTGAAATCTTCTACATATCACCTATACTAGCAGTGATAGTTTATGCTACATATAGACTTTTTAGGAGGTATCGTACAACTTAACGTATCAAGGGAATTCAGAGTTAGTGATTGGGAATAGAAACAGAGAAAACTGTCAAGCCAAAAAATACACTAGACATGAAAATAGACATTAAACATGTTGACTACTATTAATTTTAACGAGCATAAACTGGTAGCTAGCTATAATTATTACAATAATAATACAAGTGCTATATACGTTATTAACCACAATCAGATGATCATTAATTTTATATAAGCGCTGACTTAATTATTATGATAATGAGTTGCCCATGTTAGCTTGATGTGTTTTGTACACATTAATTTTAAATATTAATAGGAGTCAGTGTTGCAAGTGTGATAGCTCCCACTTCATTTGTGACCCCACTCCATATGTGCATCACAAAAACTGCATTTCTATGGCCACATAATATGCCTATCCTAGCCTCGAACCCAGGGGGAGGGGAAAATGAGCCTAAGTTCGAGGCTATAGGATAGGCATATTATGTGGTCAGGGTATTATTATAGCAGAATAATAATATTATTTAGAATGTAGGTAAAGATCGTCAACACGAACATGTACGTTGTTAGCTAGAAGCGCATGCAGCGCAAGTGAGGTACCATGTATAATATTATGTGTAGGTGTAGGAAGATGGTATTGGTTGCGGGGGCATTGTAATATTTGTGCGCGAGGTAGAGCTCTAGTTGTGTGGTAAAGTTTGTTTTTTTTTACTCAAGTAAGCAAATTGATCGCAAAACGCATCAGCTGAGAGTCAAAAATAGGGAGAATACAATAATTTAATACATGATTGAAGGAAAAAAGGAGTCCCTAGGGTTGCTATACAGCCTGCTGAATGATGCCGTCATGATTAGTCATCAGCTCACGATTGACCTGTTGATCCCTACTGAGGAAATCCGACACCTGCAATATTATGTACAGCACAGTGCATGGAAATGGTAGGTACATGCAGGTAGGTGGTGATAAAGAGGTTAATAGAAATGAAAAAACTCTTGCTATTACTGCTATCAAAATTGAGAATTCTAGTGAGGAAGCTCTCAGTGGTACCAAGAGTCAATAATGACTCCTCTTGGTGGTACCATCACATTCTTACCTCTTTTATTAGCCGTTTAGTTTGTTCTTGGTCATTCTCAAACTCAGGATTACAATCTAACGTCAGAATAGGAACATCTTTCAAGAGATTAGGGACTCTGAGGATGTGTTAGAACAGAGAACAACAGAGAGAAAAAGAGAAAGAGAGAGAGAGAAAGAAAAGAGAAAGAGAAAGAGAGAGAGAAGGGGAGAAAAGGAGAGGGGGGTGGAAGAGAGATTAAGTGGAGAAGATGGAAAGGTAATGGTCGTTAGACAATGTTAACTGGTAAGGGGTCTCAAACATACATGTATAATAATAATACTTACTTGACTGATTTCTCAACGAGCCACTCTTCATGTCTCCTGTGGATGGACTCGAGGTAGGTCTGGGTCACGGTGCTCTCCTCTGGCCTGTCACGCTTCTTCAATCGCTCAAAACAGATCTGCTGAGTAGGGGGCAAAATGCTTAATGATCTCTGATACTCACGTACAGAACAGCCTAGCTCTCATCCCAGGCCCACCTACCCTACTCTTCTTTTATAATTTTTATTAGTAGAGAACAAAAGTCAATGTTCAATGATCTCTGATACATACTTATTCGCTCATTCCCAGGCCCTCCCAGCCTATACCTTTAACTACAAGTGATACACAATCATACAGCAACACTGACTGAGCAAGAAAAAATCAATCACAACCATTATCACTTTTAGGATGTACATGCATTGTATATACCTTGGGGTCGGTTCTGAGGTAGACAATGGCATCGAACTTGAGAGGGAGGGTCTCGGCTAGGTAGGAGTGCCAGTCGCAGTAGAGGTGCCACTCTGTATCCGTCATCAAACCAGTAGCATGGCAGTTGGACGCAAATACAAACCTGTCGTCACAACATGTAGAAATAGCTGGACATAAGGTCATGCACATGTAATCAATACTGTTTTTGATAAGTATTAATAGCTCCAGTTCTTCTAATCCTATCCTAGCTGCTATAATTTAAATGCAAGCACACACTCACACTCACCTATCACTGAAGACGGATCTTTCATAGAAGAGTATTGGATTTCTCATGGTCATCAGGCTGGGGGAGACTGGTCTCAGCTGGGCTCGCAGCCGACTGATACAGGCATAGGTCTGAGGGAGGATAGTGCACAAAATAAAAGATTATTATTGTAATGGGTACGAAACTGACACCTGGCGGAGCAGGATGGGCAAGGTTTTGGTGGAAATACAACATTCCTTCTTAAGGCCATATAAGATAACTTACTTGATTCTCATCCCTGCACGTCCCAATTTTTATAGGCCGCCTCTATGAGCTATTGCGCATGTGCAGTAGCGACCCTTTACCAAAAATTGCTCCAGTACCTGCTCTTTCCAGTGTCCTGGTGAATAAAAAATAAAAATAGAATGCCTCCTCCCGCCCCTACTCTTGGGAAAAGGTGGATGAGAATCAAGTAAGTTACCTAAGATACACTATAATAAATAATAATTATAATCATGATATTATTGATTGGAGGCCTTCATATTATTCATTCATGTCTATATTGATAGCAGCCGAACTGCACTAGTTAGAGCACTACAGATCCTTTGCCTCATTCATGTACATGATATAAGGGAAACATTAGCACTAAAGAGGTGCGATGAATACACATAACTGTTTAATAATTAATACTTGTGCTGATGTACGCACAATTGTGTTAATTATTAAATACCTGAAAGGTGTATGCCCATCTCTTGGGGTCTTTGTAGAACATGTCCAGTAAGTTGCCGCCATGTTTCTGGGAGCAGGTCATCTCCTATGGTGCACGGTAAACATAATGTCACGCCAACACCTGGTGGCACTGTCTTTGTTCCCAGGGACAGGTGGCATGATGCCTATAATGTTACACTCATCACACTCTGTGCCCAATACTCTCTTGGATGTTTCCGACATCTTTCAACACAGAGAGGCTGTATCAGATACAGTGGATCCTTTCTACCCTTGGGCCAGCCTGATCATACATACAAGAGGCCATTTTCCTTCCTTTTCAACGATGCATACTGAAATGAAAAGATCGTTCCTAGTGGCATTCCCTGTATCTTTACAGAGTAGCTGAGATTCAAGTCTATAAAATATCCGATCCAGCCCCCTATAATATAGTTCCACAAGCCAGCCTCGGACTGATCTGGCAATCATTCCACAGCCTTGAGATTGTGAGATTAACCCATGAACAGGTTATTATTAAAACAGGATATCATAACTATTATTTGCTCACGTCTTCCTCTGCAGGTACGTTGAGCCATCTGGTGAGGGGCTCTGACACAACTCTGAAGGCGGGATTAGCCTCCTCAAGTAGTCGCAAGAAAGTGGACTTGCCTGCAGCTGTTTAGAAGTACAATAGTAGACTCATTACCTTATTCAGTATCCCAATTTACATTACTTCATGCAAGTATATGCATGATTCATAGCCTACCAAGTAGTACTACATCGTTACGACAGCATACCGATATTTCCTTCTATAGAGACACGCTTTACAGCCTCCACTGCTGCCGTGCAGAGCTTCTTAGCCGCCGGTTCACCCATTTCTTCCCCTTCCCTACTGTACGGATCTCAAAGAGCCCCACGTGTGGTTGAATAATATATTGGAAGGTCAAAGGTCAAACCATAAACAGAGAAATGTTGCATGAATGAAGTAGTTACCTAACTACAGACTAATAATATTATTATAGCTATGCTGTATCTGGGTCCACTCTTAGTCCCCTGCAGAAAGGAAAAGAAGTCAATCCACTCAAGGTTCAGAACAAAAAGAGCAGCCAGTGCATACCTCTGTCTGCCTTGTTCTTTGAGTGACTCGAGCTCTCCCTCTAGCTCAACACATGCACGCTCAATCTCAAAGTTCTTATGTACCAGTGCATTCCAGCTGTATACAGAATGAATAATATGAAACAGCATGACTACTGTACGATTCATCATGGCAGTACTGCATATGACAGACAGTAGGTCTACTATAATATTATTGACTTACTGGTTGCTTAGTGCTGTCAGTTGTCCTCCGGCAGATGTCTAAACACCAGTTATAATACGATGATATTATAGAATTCATCGACCAGAATAATAATTTTATTATCATGCTTACTTGCTCAGTTTTTCTTTGCCAATTAACTTCCTGAATCTTGCTCCTGTTCAACGTTACACGTTCAATGAAAAATTTCATAGTCATAAAAATTTAATATTATTATAGGGTACCGTATAGCCAGAAATACTGGCGGGAATTAAATTTGGCGGTTGAGCCCAAAATCGCTATTGCAAGAATATTGGCGGATTTATAAATTTGGCAGTTCGGTACGGGATCGTCATACGTATATATGCAAGTAGGAGATTCTAATTTGGCAGTTGTAATATAGACCGCCAAACCGCCAAATTTAATTCCCCACCAAATTTTCCGGCTATACAGTATATAGTGAAATCAAGCGCTGACTCACCGTAATGATTTAAGCTGTTTCTGTTCTTGATCCACCATGTGAGAGAGAATACTGCAGCAGCACAGCCGCATAGAGAGCAGTGGGAGGGTTACATGTATGTTAAAGTCCAGGACAATAGATCCAACTCACCTATTGTGTAATTTATATTCATTGCTGCTGTACTGTGAAAGCAATTCCAAATTTATTATTCTGCAAAACAAGAAAACGGAATATACACATACACACATGCATTCACAGTCACATGATCAGTCATGTGACCTCAGGAGAGAACAACAGTAGTTATTAGAGTTGATTCAAACACTCATGCTGAATAATTGGTGGACGGGCCTTACCTTCCAGCTTGATGCTCCAACTGAGCTAGAGAGTTGTCGACGCTCTCCTGCCATGCAGCCACATCATTCTTCTGTGCAGTTCCAGGCTGAGGCAACTCATACCTAGACATGAATAGTAGCGCATTTTAGCTAGCATAATAATAATGTAAATGGGGGGAAGAGGAGGGGAGGGGCACTTAGCTCAGCTGACACAATCCACAAGAGTTATATTATTATACCGTTTCATGCTGAGCATCTCCATGGGTCTCCTAGCACTAAGACGCTCAAACTCATTCTTCAGTAAAGGTGTCTAGAAGGAAGAGAAATTGATTATCAAAATTTTAGTCCAGCTCAGAGCGGTGCACATAATTTGTGCATGTTATACATGATGTGGGTAAACCTTGGTAATTTTGAATGCGGGGCAATTCCGTATCTTTGTGATTTCTGCTACTCAACATGCGTATTTGCCGCGCTAGCAGGCATCCTACATAACTACCACTAGCTACTAGGTATACCGCTGGCTCGCTCAGTAAATGCTCACATTATGGAGCGGGGTATGCAAGGATATGGAAAATTATCTTACATTAGCGATTATGGACCTCCAAATTTCTCCAGTTTTTCCGCGGAACTTCTCCCAGTGGGATTTTAGTGTTCAAGTATCAGAAGGGAGCTCTCCACGAGCTCTATCCAACGGCGCTTGTAACGCGATCGTAGGCAAAACCGTTACGAAGCCACGCCCAACTAAACTTTCTCTATAGATACTTAATACAAGCAAAAATGAAGCTAGTGGCGATTCCGCACAACCGATTTGTAGGGTTGAGGCCTCGATAGATAGCTCTTTCATTGAGCCATCTACTTCAATTTGTTTCATGAGAGTACTCCTAGCCAGAGCCGAGATATTCACGATATACTGCAGGCCCTTGGAGGTCCGTAATCACTACTTTATACATGCACCCCATGCTACAACACAGCACACACCTCGAATGTAGCTTTGGGTGGCTGGAGGAATTCAAGATAATTCTTAGACGGTCTGTATCTTCTCGTCTCCTCTTCTACAAGCTGCATAGCCTGTGGTATGGTGTGCATTATTTAGAAATTTAGTGTTTTTTTTTATTATGGCTTGATTCACTCACAGCTTCTCTGACTCCTGGTTCTTCATAACCTTGATCTATGTAAGGCAGAGCGTCCAAGTAAAACTCTGAGGCCATTTCTGCACGCGCTTAATACAATCACTGCACTGGAGATATGATCATAGCGAAATTTGGTAATGGTCGCTTTCATAAATACTTCAATACTAGCGCGCATGCTCAGACGACAAGGGTCACCAATGATTGCTCCCCTCTATATTACATGTAAATCCCAGCTGCAGCCATTGACGAGCATTCTTCAACCAAAAATCTATTATTTTACTATACAAACACAGAGAAGATCTAAATGATACACTACACCAGTGGAGACACGGATGCACAACATCACAGTGTATATAATAGAGTGCTGACTAATAAAATCAGTATAACACACACAGTAGCAGTAGTTGTCAGAAGTACATATACAAACGAAGGGGAAAAGAAAAAAATAACCAATAAACGAGTAAATTTAATGCAAACGTGTCTATATGTACACTGTATACAGAAGCCAGTAGTCTATCACAGTAGTTTTTAAACAACAGAAGCACAAACAAAGAGTATGTTATGTGTTCTCTCATTTTTCTTTGTATATAATTTTTTGTCTTACAATAATTATCCACATGTTATTAAAGAAAAAAAGGGGCAAAAAGTGCTGTTCTTAATTCCAGATTTTGAGGAATGAATCCCAGGAGCCGGTGGCGACCGCCAGACCGTCGTCGGTCACGCCCAAACAGCTAACCCGATTGTCGTGGCCCGTTAAGACGCCAACACGCTCCCCCTTCAGTGTGTCCCAGACGTTGCAGTTGAAGTCGTCGTAGCCGGCCAGCAGTAGACGACCGCTCTTGGAGAACGCTACGGATGTTATGCCACACACGATCATGTCATGGGAGTACATCATCAATTCCTACGAAAAGCCAAGCATTGTCAAGTTTGATTGGTTTGGAAATACAAGTACAAGGGGCAAGACACAATCAACTGAAGTATACACTTATAGGTCCTAAGGGCACAGAATTCCTTGTAGCAGTTCAATAATGGGCATTTAAGTGCACGTGCACGAGGCAGAATCCTCCAAAATGAGTGTGCAGAGTTGTGTATTCTAATTAGAGCACACTAAGCTGGGCTGATTGCCTTGTTTACCTGATCTGCTCTGATATCGAATAGCCTACAAGTTGCGTCATCTGATCCTGTGGCAAACGCTTGACCGTTGGGGAAGAACTGGATACACAGAGAGAGAAAAAACAATGAAAATTAGCTCTTGATTTGACAAACATAAACACACTGAAAATTGACAAACTTACAGATACTGCGTTAATGTCAGTTTCATGTCCTGTAAAAGTCTGTCTGCACACACCACTCCTGATATCCCAAAGCTGCATTGATAAAAGAAAAGCGAGCTTAAAAAGCTATTCTAGAATTATAATTATATGTACGTGTAGCGTAACATGCAATAGTGGGTTGTATTTACCTTAGCTGATGAATCACAAGCACCTGATACAAATGAGTTTTGGTCTGGACCGAGTGAAACACTCATGACGTCTCCTGTGTGGCCATTGAATGACATTGACTGTTGTCCTGATTCAATATCCCAGAGTGCACTATAAAAGGAGAAACAGCGAATCAGCAAATAGTATATGTAAACAGTTAGATTCTTCCCTCTCCCAAACTGATTCCCTCCCCCCACCCAAACTCTGAAATCCCCCAACCCTCCCTCCTACTCCCTTCCATCTAATCACACATCAGAAATGCACAAGCAGAGCCTCATACCAAGTCATGTCTCCGGATGAAGTAAGAATCCTTGCATCATCTAAGAATCGACAAGAGGAAAGGTAGCCAGAGTGTCCCTGTAGTTCTTTGCTGACTCGGACATTTCCTTCCCGCGTCTTGAGACTGTAAATACTGCAGATGTTGTCCAGTCCTCCGCAAGCCACGAAACTACCCGACGGTGCATAGGCACAGGTCATTACCCAACTAGATCTCAACGGGATGGCATGGATCTACGTGTGTGTGTGTGTTTTTATCAGAGTTAAAAGTATAATTTGTACAACCTATACATATGTACATCGACAACACCACTACCTAAAGATGTACACATGTACATTGAAGTTGCTCTGCCTATTGCACTGTTTATGGGCAGGTATTGTCATAAGTAAACCCGAGTATAATATTATTACACTGGGATAGATTCCCCTAGTTGTCATGGAAGATAAACCATCTGAACTTTCACCTATTATTCCGTACACATAAAGGTAGGCATGTAAACTAGGCAGTGCGGCACAGATGTGTGCCTACAGGAAAAACAGGGTAATTGGACCATTCTCTATGACATCACTAGGTCACCATGGAAACGAGGAGTGTACCACATGTACTTTACATGTGAGGGCATGAATATGTTTACATGCCGATGAATTTGATAGTCTATCAATAGGCATGTCCATAAATCAATGCTACAAGACTATGGGATGCACTCTCAATCAAAACTCCACGATAAACAGTCGACTAACCACAACACCTGCGGGCACTAACTAGCTCCGTAGCCAAGACTTGATGGTTGAGGATCCATCCAAGTGGTTCGCTAAATTTCAGCCAAAACAATCCTCCTTCTGTATTCACAACTCCATGCGATATCTGGCGATCTACTAGACACACAAACAGCAAGTGTACCTACCTCTCACACCAACGACACCTAACTCTGTTGTTGAAAACACTAAACTGTCTCACAGCACATGCACCCAGGGACACTCACTCACAACTGCACTAATCTGATACTTATACCAATACATACACACATGCACACACTAGCAGGAAGAGAGCTATAATATGTACGTATGCCACCTTGAGTAGAAGCCTGGATACGCTATCTGATTGTGGAATCCTGACGCCGTTTGATTCCAAGATGTAGGTCCACACCCCAGCCAACTTCAAGCCACACACGAGCAGCCACATCAATGCAACCACGCACAACCAAAACGAAATCCATTGGTGCAGCGTACAACCCATACCAGTGCACAACCACACCACATTATACACACGTGCTCACCCGGGTAATAGCCAGCAACAATTCAACAGCTGCGACTAATAATAGATTTTTTTCCAGACATCATCTAAAAGTTCTAAGGAGGATGCCAGCCAATATTACAGGATATGACATCATTTGTCTTAATGGTATCGGCCGTTGAGAGGCACAATTACTCACTGACGATATCGCCCACTATCATAAAAAAATGCACACTCGGCAAGTTGCTAGAGCGATACTATATACTGGTCGCTAGGTATATATAGCACAACCAGTTAAAACCAACAGTGAATGTTTTTAGTAGATGTTTTGTACACCAACTAACAACTGAAGATGTTCATTTCACAACTTAACACTCGCAGATGCACACACACAACTATCTATGCAAAGATTCGATAATTACAAGGTACACATGAACAATAGCCGCACACATAAACAACAGATAAAAATAATAGAGACTGACCTTGTTAGTTGTATAGCCATCCCAGACAATCAATTTTCCATCTTGAGATGCACTCACAAGATTTCTGTGTGCGTGTGGCAGGAGTGGGCATCAAAGTGTCATCAATAGTTTGCTAATTATCCACAATTAATACTCAAGCTTCAAAAGAGATGCAAGCGCAGATTCTCAGTTAAGTAAAATAGCCTGCTTGGCCCTGGCTATTACGCAATTTCTACACAGATTCATGGAAACAATATGTACAGGTCAGGTTATGTCCGCTAGCTAGGGTCAGTAGAGGTCACTACCTATCATTGTAACAGCAAACAAGAACTACAAGGATGTACATAATTATATTTACCGACAAAACACTATTCTAGGGTGGAGTACAGCCAGTGATGATAGGTTTACTATGCTATTGACAAAGCTTACCTTAATGGAGCTGGTTAGCCATGGAGGAGTGACCGCGCTGGTCTTAGTCCTGACGCACATGTACAAACGCACACGCATGCCATTCGTGTGTATACATACAGACACACATCCACGTGCCATTTCTACGACCAAAAGCTAAATGTACGCACACATACATGTAACACACACACAGCAGGGGAAGCCAAACAGCCCTCTGTGTAAACCACCCCTTATTAATACAATTCAACCCACACACGCTAGGAATGTGAAAGCGTGTGGTTAGTGATGCACATATTATTACGCATTGTAAATCGGAAACAACTAAAATACAGAAATACATGTAGTTGCTCTCTTTCTTACTCTCTCTTTGTAAAAATTCCTACAAATGCCATAGGACATAAATTTTTTACTCCTTACCTAGAATCTGAAGCCCAGTGCATTGCGTATATCTTGGCCAAATGGCCGCGTAGTGTCTTTCTTGTTCTTAAACTGACTCTGTTGATTGCTGGTACATCATTGGTCACCTCACTAAGAGTGGTATCTGCTACAGCCATTCGAGCATCCTATATGATTGTACATGGAGAGAGAGAAAAAGAATAAAATAGCAATCATGCAGATATGGGTGGGCGTGCTTTAATTAGAAATCCAAACCCAATTGCTAAGTTACTTTGGAATCTCAAGAAGCATTCCAAGATAGCTAAAAATTCATTCAGTTATATCCCAAAAGACAGTTTCACATACTGCTACATGCTACGCGAGTTCCCAATATGCATGTACGTGCAGCACACATGAAAAACTATCCACTCATGTACATGTACATGATGTATGTACACAAATTCAACATATTACATAACAAATGTGGTACAAAATATGGGAAGCAAGGCATAAAATTGCTCAGGAGACAGATAGAGCGAGAGAGAGAGAGCCAGAAAATGAAGCAGCTAGCTATAAACAATGCCTCACTTGGTGTACCGCTAACTTCCATAATAACTAACCTCTTCTGATTCTAAAAATAGAAACTCTTCTAAACTAAGAAACAACTTGCCAAGGGGTTCTGAAAACCATCACACAATGCTCCACAGCCTACACATTGTCACTAACTAAACTCAATACCCATTTGCGTCGTGACCTTGCACACACACACACATACACTCGCTCACTTGTACAGTGAGCGTGCATAAAAAGCTCTTCAAATGAAGGTATCGTACTGTACACAGGTGTACAACATACACCTCAGCAAATAAATACAAACACAATGCATGTACTATAACTTGGCAAGCTTAAAAGGTTCTACTTACAGGCACATGTACTCATTTAGTAGGCACAGCCACACGCAACGCAACCGATATTACGCTGATTTGTAAAGCAGGAAAAGTAGTCGATACATTATGCAATTCGTGTGAGGTGATACCATTAAGAAAAGCACACACAGAAGTCTTAATGACTGATATCTTTTCCTGACACACAGCACGAGTAGACCACTCAGAGTCGTACAACGTACGCGTGCATGTGCATGTATTTTGTTCATACGTGTGAGGCTACAGAAAAGGTGTCAATTTACAGCCTCTAGGGTATGCAATCGTCACTTTAGCTGCCGGCCATCTTAAAAATAAATAAACACTATCTTCAATTGAACGTGGACTATACATTTAGGTGTTTTGCACTCTTAGAGAGAGCTATCAATAATCAAATTGAACCACTAGGGTACCACCATCGAGATAGTCACTACCTCCGACACCCAGCCACACTGACTAACTTCCCCACTAAATACCAATTCGTGTGTGTGCATGGTGTGTACGTATTTGTTTTGTGTATGTGTGTGCTCAACGGCTACTAAACTGTAAAGGTATGCTAGCTCTTCTTTCTGAAGTTGAATGTGAACATGCAAACCCTGTGTAGTCAAGCCGCCCCACCCACTTGGCAACTTGAACCGTTTAGCTACTTGCCCCCCATTTCATGTTCATACAGCCTCTGCTCACCCGGATTTTGCTCCTGAGCTCTTCGGCTTCTTGTCTTAGCTTGTCGATCTCTGACATGGTTGAACTGTGTTCTGGGGGTAAAAAATAGATAGCAAATCTGTGGACGTTCCTGTCGAACTGCTCGAGGCGTTATTCCGATACGGGCGCTTCGCTCGCTCTTCTTTTTTGGTTCAACTGGCTTTCTTGTCGTCGGCCAAGTTTGCTTACTTCCTCAAACGTAGCGAGGAGGTTAACTTTGTGCACAGAATCACCAAGAATCAGCAACAACAGAAGCAGAACGTTCCACCAACTAGAGCCCTGTTTTGGAGCAGAGGGAAGGTTAGGTCAGACTCCCTTATTTGGAAGTTTCTAAAACGGGCACGGGCGACGATCAAAATTTTTCATGGGCAAGGTGTGGTCAGTAAAAATAGATATCACGTGCTCTAAGGGCGCGCGCGCGCGCGCTCAGCCGATCGACCACGCCCAATTGGAGGTATGACTAATAGCGCGCATGCTCAGTGATAATAACGAAGGGAAAGAAAAGTGGGTAAGGGTCATCGCACTCGTTAGGCATGAAATAACACTGTAGTGAGGAGGTGAAAATGTGAAATGTCTAAAATGAATATTGAACAGAAGCTATAGAGATTGCACTAGTTTGGTAAAAGGCCTATTATAGAGTCAGTATAGTCTTATAATAATATAGTATGTATACTGAAAGTACAGGATCAACAATAATAATTGTGAGGTATATACAGGGGTTAACAAAAGGTGCAAAGGTAGTTTAATGAACTAGAATAGAAGGCTAAAGGAGGAGAAGCTCCTTCTGCTAGGCTTCAGCAGACACTTCGGCTTCTTTCTCTCCCTCAGCAGCAGCATCTTCGTCGGTCTTGGTACGCTTCGCTTCACGAGCTAGAAACTCCTCCCCTTCCTGCAGAAACAAGGGATAGATGATGATGATAATTATTTTGCACACACACACACACACACACAATAACACAAGTATTGTGCAAAACTTGAGGTTGTTTGTTCATAAGATAGTTAACTTATTTCACCACAAACATAATTAGGAAACCTCACGCTGGCATACACACATATGTAAATCACACAATGGAGTTTCCTAAAATTTTTATTTTGAAAACTGTGTAAGCTAACAAGTACACTATCACTTTCAGAGTACACTGTTATAAACATGTCATCAACTAAGTTTTGATCATCATAACTACAGGTCAAAGGACAGGGGGCAAGCACCGCATTGTTTCTCCTGCCTGGTGAGCGGAATCAGGAAAAAAGCCAAAGAAACCACAACTTGAACTACCCACTACAAATAAACTTCAGTTTGTTCATATTTATTAGCCTATAATTATTATAGCTCCATCAAAAGGAGCTATAGTGGCACTAGTTAAGCCACACCCCCATCAGCCGAATTTCCACTAAGGCAGCGATGGCAGTTGGGCACAAAATTATCATTGCCTTAGTTCGGTAGTTCGGTACGGGATCACCATGTCTACATGTACACGTATGTGTAAGTAAGAGTTGTGGCATGATTTATTTTCCGGCTATAATATTACATGGTATTGGGCCAATATCCCTAATAAGTATGAACACAGTGGTCAGCTATACTGCCACTACTGAGCTGACCTTGGCAGTCTGTGCCATGGTGGTGGTCCTCTTCACAGCAGGCTTCTTCTCCTCGCTCTCGGAGAGCTTTCTCGTCTGAGCACGGGTCTTAGCTCGAGCCTCGTCCCCAAGGATGTAGCTACTAGCCTGTGGCACAAATGATACAATGATTGTGCATTACATACATGTACATGTACATGTACGTGTATAGTAATAATATTATCATGCTTGAGTGAGCATGCGTATGATCGGCAAACCAGAGAGAGGGCGAGCGGGTTTTGCAAAGAAAACAGAAAACGATGGATAAGGCTATCATCGATTATCAAGATCTCGTTCTAGGGAAGCTGTACTGAGTCAATATGCAACTTGAGAGAGTTGGTGTATAAACAGTCAACGATGAATTGTCCACCGTTTCGGTTTTCTTTACAACTTAATCAATCACGCACATAAAATGCTATAATGCCGAAAGGCTCTAAATTGGACACTCAAACGCGTACACAGGTCTTATGAGCATTTCATGAATGGGAAAGGATATCATATACGAGGCTAAGTGAAAGCTAGGCTATCTTCACAATTACACCACTGTGCCTACCTGCTCAAGCATATACATATACATGTACCTACACTAAATGAGCTAATATTATAGGATTATCAATTGCTGACTCTTCAGCTGGGGAATCATATATTATTCTAGTGCTCTTAAGTATATGTTAGGAAGGAAATCACTGTGCTTTCCACTCTCTAAATAATCCCCACACATCAGCCTATAGTTACGTGCCTAATCACATGTACAGTACATACACAATTGTACATTTTGTAGGTTGCAGCACATTACAAAAAGATTACTACATGTACATGTAAGTTGTTTAGGTACCTCAGAGGTAGTTTGGGCAATGGTGGTGGTGCGCTTGACTTTGGATGGTGGAGACTTCTGTGCATCAGCTGCAGCTTCAGCAGTCTGCTGCCTCGTCTTCTCAAGCTGCTCACCACCTAGCAGCTCCTGTCCCTCCTGAGAATCAGTACACACACAGACAGAATATGTAAATATGTTTTAATGAGAGAATGAGAGAGGAAAGAGAAGGGAAGAAGAGAGGGAGAAAGGGGGAAGGAGACAGAGAGAGAGGGAATGAAGAGAGAGGAGGGGGAAGGAGGGAGACAGAGAGAGAGAAAATAAAGAGAAAGGAGGGAGGGGGGAAGGAGGGAGAGAGAGAGGGTAGTGGAGAAAGAGAAATGGAGAGAGAGATGGGGGGGGGGGGGGGGGGGGGGGAGGGGGGGGGGAATTGTAGATGTGAGTAAAATTGGCCACCACAACACACATGTACATGTATCTCAGAGTTCCAGTACCCCTGAAAAGATGCCCCTACTCACAAAATACACATCAACACACAATGGCAACGACAGGTCAACGGTTGAATTGGTTGATTTCATAACCATTGTGTACACAACAATACATAATGCAGTACCGTTCCATGGGATGTATAAGGAGCAAGAACAATACAATAATTGAATAAAAGAAAAAGAGGCAGGCACGGGTAAATCATAAACAAGAGTGCACGATCATCATTCATGACATGCACATGTGTTGAGCAAGGAGCAGATTTAGCAAAAGGCGCCAACGACAAAATTCCTTTTCTCCTGACATGAAACAGCTTAGCTCTACTGATGTTACGCTACAGAGTTAATGAGGTGTGGGACAGCCTGATAGGCTAGAGGGACACAATCCAATTCGCAGACATAGCTATCAGCTATGGTATAGGTAGGGTACAAAATTGATACTACACTACACCACTACATAGAGTTACATGTACATGTGCATGTACACTGCAAAGTAGTACAAACATGTACATGTATATGTATATTACATGTATGTCAATCCACATGCACATGTGCAATCATTTATAGGCTCTCCAAAGTTGAGGTAAGCCCATCTCAAGATCTCCTGGCCATTTCTCCTATCCCATTACCCCCTCCCCCCTCCCTCGCCCCAATGCACTCCAAAGAAAGAAGCAGTGTGTTTTCTTTTTCCTCTAAAAGAAGGTAAAAGGCAGAGGCCCAAAAGAGGATAGGTACATGTATAGTGTACAGCAGTACATGGTCGGTCTCACTTGCACACAATACATGGATCTCTATTTCCGAGTGATACTTGACTGCCTTGATTCATCAACTCACTAATTTTAGCCAATACATTTCCCACTCTTCTCCTACCACAAGGAGGCTTCTCTTTAGTAAGAAAGGATTCCTACCCATATCAAATATACATACGGGACCACACTCAAAGAGAGAGAGAGAGCTAGAGAGAGAGAAAGAGAGAGAGAGAGAGAGAAAGGGAAAGAGAGAGAAAGAGGAAGAGAGAGAGGGATAGGGAGAGAGAAGGATAAGAGTAGACAAATTACGCTGCTCACCTGAGCGGTGACGACCATTGTGTTGTCTCGTGGGATGCTGGGCTTCTGTGGAGAGGACTGTTCAGCCGTAGCCTCCTTCACAGCTTCAGTCTGAGCACGTGTCTTCTCCAGTTCCTTATCGCCAAGCAGATCCTTGCCTTCCTGCAAGGATACACGCACATTTTGTACGAGAACAGATACCTACTACGCATAATAGTGTACATGTCGGATTACCAAAGGGATATGTGCTAGTATTTCACGTGCTTGCATGCTCATAGAAAAGTGTATAGGCATCAGGGAGTAAAGGAGTAAAGATGAACAAGGAGCGTGTATGTGTGTGCAGCGTGTCACTGTGCGTTTGGCAGTAAAGTATTCAGCATCTCTGATCCTTACTGAATGGAAACGGGGCTATTTTCACGCATTAATAAGAGCAACATTGTGAACCCACAAGGGAAGAATTTGGCTATCATTTTTCACATACTTGTGAGCAGCTGAGCATATGTGGCTAACGTTTGCATTTACAAACATGCTGATGCACACACGCTATGAGGTAAGAGAAAGGTTATAAGCTGTTGTGGTGAGCTGGTGGGTTGTTGTATCGATTTGTAAGGTTTGACTAACAGAAGCATATGGATTGGATGATATAGAAAGTAGGAATAATCATAATTGTTCCATAACTAAGACATGATTACAGACCAGTTGTTATTGCAATCCATAGCAAAACAATCCACAGGGGGGAGCAAGATAGACTGAGCTCTCTCTCTCTCTCTCTCTCTCTCCCTCTCTGCCTCTCTCTCTCTCCCTCTCTCTCTCTCTCTCTCTCCTGTCTTCTTCTTTCCCTCACTCTCTCTCTCTCTCCCTCCCTCCCCTCCAATTTTCTTCTTTCCCTCCCTCCATCTCCCCCCCACCTATTGCAAATAATTACATATCCATAGATTCACAAGTACCGACCTGAGTAGTGGCAGCCATTGTTCCCTGACGTGGTACGGCAGGTTTAGGTGGGGTACCATTGGCAGGCTGCTCTGCTGTTATCTCATCAAGCTTTTCCTTCTGAGCACGGGTCTTGACGTCATCGTCAGTCACCTCCATACCCTGGCTCTTCAAGAAAGCTTCCCCCTCCTATACCATGTGTGCACATGATGTACATGTAGTGTAGGGTATAGTAGTAATACATTTCATGTACACGATGTACATGTAGGTAGGTTACAGGTATAGTAGTAATACACTAACATGTACATAGAATGTAGTCAGTAGTGACACTGGTGTATCATTGTTGTATGCATTTACATGTACGAAACAGAAAGAGAGAGAATGGAAGAGCGAGTGAGGAGGGAGGGGGGAGAGAGAGAGAGCACAAGATCCTGAGATAGTGACTGTGGTTTTCATGGACTTGACAACAGTGGTTTCCCATAACAGTCCACCCAACACTCTCACTGGAGTGAAGGTGAAATAATACCCAAAGCAGAGTTGACAAAGACTTTAAATTGAACAAAGGACACAATCCTAGTTCTGTGGTTAGGCCAATGACACACCACACCAACCATCCCACACCAGCTCAGCTCCAGGTACCCTACAATAATTACTGACAGTTTCACATGTACATCTAGATACTGAGCCACTAGTAGAACTGCAATAGTACAGGATCTACATGTATTTTAGTAGCTGTCTCCACTGACTGAATGACCCTCTATCATCATCTCTACGATATAGCTTTGTCCAGAACTAGAGGTTGATACACATGCTGCTACAGCTACTGCTATACACACAACGTAGACACATACATTCCTTTCACAATAATATTATACTCTATATAGCTGCACCCACCTAAAAGCCTATCTACCCCACATGTACAACCATTCCTCTAAATGGATTAATTTGTGAGCCCCTACACCACAGAATGGTGAAGACTCAATTAGCTACACACAAGAGACAATGGGTCTATGTGTATATAGGAGCATTGGGAGCCTACACATCATATCAATATAGTATGGCATACAGTACAAATATTCGACAGATGTGAGTCAGGTGTATGGACATGGGCATGTATGGTCAAGGCCTATGACAAAGCATAGCAGCCAATCAGAAGATACAAGAGTACAAGCTGAGCCGGCCAAACGGGAGGCCCTTGCCAAAACGCCAGTCCTACTACCCCCCCCCCTTCTACCACAACAAAAAGATTAGAAATACAATATTCAAAGCATACATACACCTCTATATTTGTCTGACTCAAATATTATACACAAACATATAATGTATAGTACATTGATGGTCAAATATTATACACAAAAGCATAATGTATATTGATGGTCGTGCCATCTGTGACACTGGACGATGAGCGATACCAGTCTATTACAGCAGGGGCTACCCACTCATACAAGCGTAATTACACGGATTTGTGTACACGAAAGATCGATTTGGGACAACTCCTTTTCAGTCAACATCAACAACTGAACATACCTACAGCTACACACACGCACACGCACAACGTATAGTACGGCTACAATTTGTCAAACACACAATTTACATAAATCACGAACATACTCCAGCAAGATAACACATGTGTACACATCGTCCATGTGCACTGAGATAAGATTACCAAGGCTCTAGTTCTCACTTATCAAAGAGTAAAGAGGTTATCGACAGTAAACAGGAATAGCTGGAGAAATGAAACTACACACACACGATCGAGGATGGCTGTTGGGAGATTGCTCAACATATCTAGAGATGGAATTCAAACTTACCAGCCCCAAAATATTTTGCAGTTTCAGTTAAGTTTTTGAGACTAAACTAGGTATGTTATTCATACAAGAGAAAATTGAAGCAATGCAGCTCCCATATTGTTACTGGGGTTAACAGTTATAGTATGAGTGAATACACAGACTATGAATCTTAGAAGGAAAGAAAATGGATGCTCAGAGTGGCATTATTAAACAAAATTTCTAGATACCATCACTCTACTTAACAGCATAGTTTGTGGTTAGGACACACTGTGTGTGGTCCATAACTCAAAGATGAAAGGAAAAATAACAAATTTCTAGATTTGGTCCAATGCGGGTACTAACATAAAATTGTTATACATGTACAAACTCTTTCCTCGACAAAGTACAAGCACTTGTCACGAAAAAGTTGTCCTGATGTGTAATGACAATGTCACAAACATCTTTTCCTGATTCTCTCCCTCCTCCCTTCCTCTCTCTCTCTCTCCTCTCTCTCTCTCTCTCTCTCTCTCTCTCTCTCTCTCTCTCTCTCTCTCTCTCTCTCTCTCTCTCTCTCTCTCTCTCTCTCTCTCTCTCTCTCTCTCTCTCTCTCTCTCTCTCTCTCTCTCTCTCTCTCTCTCTCTCTCTCTCTCTCTCTCTCTCTCTCTCTCTCTCTCTCTCTCTCTCTCTCTCTCTCTCTCTCTCTCTCTCACTTCTTGCTTGATCAGCACTGCACATCGTATTTAAGACCCTATTACTTACATCTTCCACTCACAGGAGCAGCTCAAGTCTTTAATAATAGTGGAGCCACACACAACAAAAGAAATGAACTCTCACAAATCACAATAGAGCAACTGGATAATCCTAGGAAGCAAAGGTCCTCTCAACAAGAGAGAGAGAGAAGAGAGGGACAAAGACTAGTGACTAGCCTACACATCAACCAAACACAACCTAAATGAGGTGATTTGTACATAAATTAGGGATAAAAGGAGCACGCCTATTGACAATTAAGACCACAGACAGTGGAGCCAGTCTACTATGGACTATAGCATGTACACTGCACCTTAAAACATGAAAGTGCCCCCATTTTCTGGCCCATTATTATTTGTGTGTGTACATCTTAACCTTTCATTGGTATCTTATATGCATTGAGTGTGTGTACTGCCTACTTCTATAGAGCATGATTGAGAGTATGTTATTGGGTCATCACTGCCCAGCAATCAAAGCCTTTGTAGGCAAATTATCAGCTATGGGATGAGTGTAGATGATCAAAATTTAGGTTAATGATGAAAGGAGGTCATGGACAGTTACATGAAATTATCTAACCATGCAGCTGTGCATCCCAACTAACTACCATACATACAGAGAGAGATAGTATCATGTGAGTGACAGGGAGAGAGAGGGAGTTGTGTGTGTCCAGGCTAGCTAGCTACAGTGGTTAGACTCAGGATATGAGCGGCTTGCTATTTTAATTCACTCACACCAATTACACTGACCACAACATAACTAGGGAGCCCAGACTTTACTAAATATGTCCATCCCTCCATCATCATGGGGAGCAGCACTGATAGTCAGTCTAACAACCAAATAAGGAAGCAAGCAAAGCCATATATGCACAAAGTATAAAAACTGAAAAAAAGCCCTGGCATACTTGGAATCTGACCTGGTAGCCTGGAATGTAGCAGTCTGTCTCCAATACTCAGACGCTACAAACAAATTATCATCATGCTTGGCAACCCAGTTGCTAATCACAGGACTTTTAATTCAGGGGCCATTAGCATACCTACCAGTTTAGGGTATAGCAGGAATTGCTGCAAGCTCACAGAATAAAGATTTATGTTTTAATTTCGTATGCTAGAGCTGCACTCATGCATGAAGCTCACCTACCATCAAGATTGCCTGTAGCATAATCTATCTCCAGATTTTTAGCTTCTATTACAATCGAAGGACTGGTCTACAGCTCAAAGACTTGACAAAACACTAGTGAAGCTCCCAGCACTCACCGTGTGTACACGTAGTGAAGTCTCAAGGTTCACACAAAAAATTTCAAATATTCAATTTTTTCCCACATACAGTGTACATGACTCATGAAATATGTGAAAATTGGTACCATATGAAAAATTTCTGCTATACAGTTTATTCCTTCATGCTCCAAATTTCATTCATTGCCAGTTGGGAGAATGTTTAATTTCCAATTCCCATTCCAATTCCAATGGCACTAAAAATCACAAGGGGTGATATCCACCAAGGGCTTATACTCTTATAAGCCCGTGATTAGTTACTGGAGAAGGAATGGTTTTAGTAAGGCCAGATACTCAAGTTAAATTACTCCACTTTGAAAGTTTGTGTGCCTCACAGCACTACTTCATTTATTAGCTGTTGACGCAATGGGGTTATGACTATCTTCATAATTACATTACTTCATCAGGTCTCCTATGCAGTGCACTAACTGGATAGTATGCATATGTACGTTGGTACTTCTACAGTGTGCTTTGCCCAATCTCCAAGAGCTCCACTAAAATCTGACCCCACTCTAAAATTTCTACAACTGCCTTAGGAGCACAATGCATGAAGAACTAGATGGCACAACTGAGACCTCAAAACCTCATTGACTTGTCGGGCTTTCAGACTAGTATAGTACTCAGCATGGGAAATGGTTATTGTACCCTGGTACTGAATACGAGAATCAATACTCTTGAGTATGGAGGGCTGGAGTTAGCACTAAGCTCAATTCCATGCTAGCAGCAACAGCATAATAATAACATGGGTACTAAAGTTTGTAGGTGGGATTTCTGAGATTGGTAGATCGCCCATCAGACATGATTCCAAACATACATAATATATACCAGCAGGCAAAATTAAATTTAATGACCCTAGAGATAGAATACAGCACAGCGATCAAAAGATGTTCTCCTTAAACTAAGGCCAGTGTTCATAACATTCTACATTTCTAGCTCAAACTAATATTTCCAGCGGTGGTGGATGGGTCAGGACAGGGAAAGGGGAATTTACATGATGGGCAATAATTAGAACTTGATGTAGCTACAGTACAAAAGGCAGTCATCATAAATTTGTAGGACGATAATTATTATTAATTTTGCTGTTACATTCATGTAGCATGGTCAACAAGACAAGCATATCAATGGGATATCGGTTAAACAAATCATATTTATAGACGATTAAATTTCAATTGCTTCAAAACCCTAAACCACATTAGCTAATTTCACTTTCCACACTTCAACCTCCAACAGATCCGACCATCTGTCCCAAAATTGAAATATTATCTCATTAGATGAAAAATGTAATCACAAACACTATAGAACTAGAATAACACTATAGTACACACCCCCACTACCTAGACTAAGTGCTCAGTACCAACAGCTAGCAGCTAAGCCTCTTATGCTTGCTGTAGCTATGAATATTCACCCATACCTTCATTAATAACACCGTGCCATGATTATACAGCGCATTTTTTTAAATTTCGCACTTTTTAATATACCTAAGATACACATTGTACACAATACATACAGTGCCTGCGCTTTCTTTTCCCTCAAGGAACGTTCATGGCTTTCGAAAATTGTTTATACAACGCGCCACAGGGAGATTTATACATGTATTGTTTTCGAGTATGTTATTATGCAAGCGTGTTCACCTGCGCAGTGACAGCCATGGTCCCTTCACGCTTCAAGCTCGCCTGCTCGCTCATTTTCAAACTCAGCTTGCACCGCCTGCTGCTGTCCGAATGCCTCAAAATGGCGCCTTCTTTTTTGGAAATTGAGAATGGAATTGAGTGGAATGGACTCGAGACCGGACGACAGCGGAATGTGAAATTGCCCATAGAATGTAGTGTGGTATAAAATCGGAATGCTGCGCGCAAGCGATCATTCGGGACGTCGAATTGCAATCAGAATAGAAGGTGAGAGTGCGCAGCAAGCGCTAGCAGTCACTGTACCTACCGTTCCACAGCTCCAGTATCGGTAGTGTATTGAATGAGCTGTATGTTGCAACTGTTTCTGATATGCCCAAGAGCTTTGCGGTCTCAATTTTAATAGCGCCGCGGTGACTCAAATTGCCGAAATAATTTGTGTAAATTATACTCTTTTACGTGCATATCTGTTGTCTATCTCTGCAGTGTGAATCGCAGTTTGGTCTCAAGTTTTCTCTACTGATTGATCGCGCCAACCATGTCTGACAAACCCGATGTATCTGAGGTAACCACTTTTGACAAGGCCAAGTTGAAGCACGCCGAGACCTCAGAAAAGAACACCCTACCAACCAAAGAAAGTAAGCCCCGTCCGTGTTCGATAGTGTATCGTGTACCAATATTGCCCGTGCATGTTGCTGCATGCATGAATGTACCTGCGCATGCTTGCTGTGCTTTGCTAATTATTAATATTAAGTACACAAATTGAGTATTGGGCGTATCTAGCGTGCTAGCAGCCCATTTGCACTGAACCTGTAGGTCAATCTGTGTCACCCTACTGGTGTCCTAAATGGCTTCTAACAACAGCTGCGTTTCCTTCCATGTATCTGGTTTGTTCCAGTACATAGGCTTGGCACACCTGTGGCCGGGCAAGGACCCCAGTCTCACTATAGTAGTAGCACAGCTGGCCGGCCGCTCACCTCATAGAGCATGCCCCTGTGATTAGGTCATCCTCAAAATATTTACATATTCTAGTCGGTGGTATCAGGTGATTTCATTTTCTGGTTTCGGGTGAGATGCAGCACTTCATAATTCTAATGCCAGAGACTTACCCTTACCTGAGGTTATGTTCAAGTTAGCCCCACATCCGATTATTGTAGCTATAATATAGAACCACACAATCTTGGTCTCTTTCTCTCGTCTCGTATCCATCTGTGGGCAGATGGCAGTGTGTACAATGCTCGGTGTACAAACAATAGATTGCCTACAATCCTTCTTCCATACTTGCTTATCTCATTGTGGTGTGATAATGGGAATTTCGAGTATTTATCAACAGCCAGAAGACGATAGTGTAGCCCCAAGACCACGCCAGACTTGAATATGTGCACATACGATAAAATCTGGTTAATAAGCACATGCTTCCTTCTTATTGTCAAATAAGTGCAAGTATCCAATATTGAAGACGACACCATTCGATCAAGAGTATTCCATACTCTACATGGCTAGAACTAATTTACCAACCTATTTGGATAGCCAGCTGCACGAGATTGCTATACTCAACACCGCGATGTTTCACTGAGACGGGTTTGGACTCTTGACCTTGACTTCGAAGTGAGTCTTTCCAAAGAAGTCGGCTATTTTTCCACGGTTTTCTTCCAGCGATGCCGTCCGATCATACTCCCATGAACTACTATTAACGGAGCTTATTCCAAGAAATGCTGTATTCATAACTTGCTAACTTTCTGATTGCATGCTCGAATGAGCTGGCAGTGGGTGGGGCCAAAACTTCACTCTATTAAGCGCACGTCATCTAATGGGCGCACGTTCCTTATGCATGCGCTTGTTAACCAAACTTTATGGTATATCGGGAAATATCACATTGTGGTTGTCGCAGAATAATATGCTATAATATAGGATATTAGACAACCAATACTTTTATGCTATTTTCAGGGTTGGAAAATGAACAATTCATTATACACTATAATGTTGACATTAGTTGTAATATATTTTCTATGGATCCATTATTGTTCTTTCCCTCTACAGCTATTGAGCAAGAAAAGCAAGCGTGAAGAGAGACTTGGACCTTCATTGTGCTTTGCATTCTTAGTTATTCTTATCCCATAATGAAGTACTGTTGTGTTGGTCCCGTATAACATTATTATGCTACTGTTAGCTGAGAAAATTTTGAATTCAACTGCTACTTTGTCAAATTTGCAGTATGTTTCTAAGGGGCTGAAAATTGCACGTGCATGCTCCGATATTTATGCGCATGCGTAGGTGGTGCGGGGTGAGCATGCAGCACTATGTTCTTATGACGACCTGTACCATTTCACCTGCACCCGTACCCGGACCGCGGACCCACCCGGTACCCCCGGGCCCCAAAGAGGGAGAAGGCGGGGTCTGAACGAGACAATGGGATCTGGCCTGGGAATGGGACCACACGCTGATACCCCCTGTATACGTGTTTGTCCACACCCACCTTGCTAAGAGCTAGCTATCTGCGAGTGTCTTGCAAGTTTTTTTAATAGAGGTTTGTAGGCATGAACAGCGAGCAGAAACTGTTGCTGGAGTCTGAGCAGTCGAGAGAGGAGAATACGCTCCACTACTCGGCTACCAATGGACACGTTGCCATCCAGCAGAGAGAAATGACTCCAAGGACCTCCAAGAAAGGAGTGGCTGACTTGAACAGACACAGTGAGTTGTCTGGAGACAGTTTGAGCACCGCCTCGATGCTAGGCAACGTGGTACAGCAACAGGACCTACAGGAGCTCATGAGCAACCTGGAAAGAGCAACTAGGCTGGTCAAAAGATACTTACAAGATAACCAAGTACTCAACACAGATAGAAGGTATGGCAAATGTTCTAAGTCAATACACATGTGTGCATACATAATTTGGTCAGAGAGCTTATTGTTATGCAAGTAGTCTGGGGTATTGAAGGGGCTGGTACCCCAGACTATGTATACAAGATGCAATAAACTTATTTGTGGCCAGATTCCTTTCATGTAGCCCTTTCCCACTATTGATTTTAGAGGAAGTGTTGATTGTATTAGCAAATCAAGTATAATTTTAGTAATGGTACGCCGCAGAATACTGTGTTGGCAAACGCCCAGATTTATTACTAATCTACAGGCCCAGGTGTGTGAATAAGTACTATAATATCTGTGTCTATTGTGTATGGATAGGAGTACAGAGGCATGCCTGGGCCACATGCAACATGAGGTGCAAATTGTAATTTGGTCATGGGTGTGAGTGACTGCATTAATCAATTCCATTAAAGATTTCCAATTAAATTTTGACATGTTTATTGCTATGTGTACATCACACCTAGAAATTAAAATAATATTATCACATTTTGTTGTATTATGTATTACAGCGGCTATGTGACCTCTCCCCAAAGGGGTACTGGCACAGTGTCTGATCAGCTGCTTTGGGAAAAGGTCACATAATACTGCCATGCTACAGTGTAGCAATGTAAACAAACCCATTGCATTGTACTCTTGTATTAATAGACTAATGTGGCATACTACACACACACACACACACTCATTGATGTATGGCAGGCCAACCAAGCGACCTCTGATTCCTCGTCTACTAACAAACTATCTCTTGGTCATCACCTTCTTATGGCAGGTACATAATACATACACCACTACATGTATATGCACATTGTGTACTAGTACTAATTTATTTCATTGAAACCTGAATTGCTATCTGAATCACTCTGTTATAAAAAATTTAATCCACATAACTACATGTATAATAATAATAATGCATGTGTATAAAAACATTCACTGAATTTATGGTGCCTAGTCTTTTAAACAATATCTGGTCTTTTGGTGTTCTTACAAGATCAGTTGATTTAAGCCAGGACAAATCTCTACACACTCCAGGGTCCATAGTTTTGTAGTGCATGCAGATAACTATTTTGTTGGTAGTTGACCTCTGTTCATCATTGGCCTACTTTATGATGACCCAACCCCTTCCCATAGCCGGCAAATTGCCTATAAAAACTTTGGTTGCTAAGCAACTACCAACAATCATGTATATGGCTGGCACATCTGGACGTTGGATAAACGAGGTCGAGTACTATGAACTGATGCTCGAGTGGTTTCACGACGTTCCTCATATCTCCACTCCAGTGAAACCATTATGTTGAGCCTCGTTCCCAGGCCCTATTCCGGTGTTACACACATGTTGAAAAGATCAAGTGGTTTCACGATATTCCTCATATCTCTACTCCAGTGAGGCCCTATTCCGGTGTTACACACATGTTGAAAAGATCAAGGAGCCTGGGAATGTTGACTTAACAGCTTTTATTTAACAAACCTACACCTTTTTCTGTATGGAGAAGTCACATATTATAACCAGAATGGTTTTCTTTACACCAGGCCCATGTCAATAGACTCCCTCGCCAGTGTAGTGTAGTAATTAAAGCCCTACATAGAGCAGGAATTGATCCACTGATGTGTGCTGATGTTCTAAACATCTTTGAAGTTTAGGAAAGTGTACGTTATAACAAACAAAAATAATAGGGAAATTGATAAAGCTATAAATGTGTAATTACATGTACTACCGTTCTGTAATTCATTATTAGGCACTGAATATTGGCGTGATTGAGGGAATTGACAGACTGCAAAAGGTCGACAACAGTACAGGCACTCGTGAAGTCAGCATAGCAGTGAGGAAAATTAATCAATTTGAGTGAAATCTTTCCTGTACTTATCATTCCCTCTTCTCTGCCTTTCTCTGCCCCCTTCTTCCCTACCTCTCTCTTCCTATAATATTTATAGAGCAACATTGTGATGACGATATTTCAACTGGTGCACATTGTGGTTGTCTTTTTTGTCAGCTGTGAGTCATTGTTCTTGTGCTGATGATTGTATCACATGATCTGTTTGTGTATACAGTCAAACTGGTTAAGCAGGTTATGCATGGCACGGCATCTGGGTCCCTCCTAGCTCAGTCCTACCTTTCAACTGTTCTGCTCTTTGCCGGTCTCTACACACTGGAGTACAGATTTGATGTAAGTTGTTGATTCTGATAAGCTAGTACAGTGGTATGTGTACCAGTACCGTATTTCTTCTAAAAATTCGGCATGAAAATAATAATATTGCTTCAGCTTCGCCGATTTTTTAGAGGTTAATATTCAACATTCTGTCTGCATGCGCATTCCATTCCCGTTTATAGCATATTATTATACGCATGACGACCTTTGCCGAAAAATTAGAGGCTATATTCAATCATTCGGTAAAGGGTGCCAAATAATTAGAAGGGCCGAATTTTTAGAAGAAATACGGTATTTGGCAAAATAAAGAACTCATTATAATTAGCTGATGAGTTTCTTCTTTAAACATGTACATACACACACACACACACGATGTAGAAAAGAGGCTGGTCTCATGTGGTTGACTCAGCCATCAGGCCGGACGTAAGGGAGGACTCTGACATAATAGCCACTCTTCTCTTCTTGAGAATGCTCTACTTCTCCATCTCCACTGGCTCTCTGTGCGGGACCTCGGCCATAGAGCCACTAGCTTGGTATGGAGGACTCACAGTCTCACTTCAGGTAACTCTCAGTCCACAGGGAGGTTGTCTGCATGAGTGGCCTTACTGGGAAGCCTCACTATGATTATTACAGTGTTTGCAGGGAGCCTATCCAAGGACTAGACAGCCTTGTGGGGTTTGGCCTTGCGTACATGACATTTTAGTATCTACACACAAGTTGACCCATGGCCATATATAATGTACACCCTTTAAATATGTTTTCATGCGTCCTTGTGATGACATCAACCTGACATACAACACACGTATATACAGCTTTGATTTTCATTCTTTGTGCAGATGTTGATGAGCTTTGTCTACTTTGCGTCGATCCTTGGCCTGGGTCTGCGAGCCTTCACTTCCAGAGGGGGCTACCAGACGAGCGGCAGGAGTAAGTCCACAGTGACCTTTGCCCTGGTGTATAGCAGCTAGTATTGACTGTGTTGCTCTTGGCGTAGGTTGTACTAAGAAGATAAGGGAGCTCGTGTTCAAAGAGAAGGCCAGAACAGAAGTGGCAGCGTGATGGCCCTCCCTCCCTAGGGCCTGCTCACTCAACCAGATATCTACTGACTGACAACTACACTATGTGCAGGCATACAAACCTTGCCCCCACTATACTTGTGTAATACATGATTGCACTACAAGTGCTGTGTTCTGTGATAATACTATAATGATTGTGTTCAATAATTAAAAGCAATAACTCTGTAATAATAGCACCATATTTACCATAGAGTCATGAAAAGAGGTACATGAACAGCATAAAACAAATTTAATTCAAATATTATGTATTAAGGCAAAACTGGGGGATAGGTGAACAATCAATAGTGGGCCCCCTTTCACGAGACCACAGTCTTATGGTCTACTCAAACTCCATTATTGTTCAAAGAGTACAGAATTCATCCTCGATCATTAAAAGTAATGCAGAGGGGTGATGAGAGGTTACAGTATAATCAGTGTTTATTTCAGGAGCTTGATGAAGAAGGGGCAGAGACATGCCGAAGCTAAAATCGACACTAAAGTTCAGGGAGATAAAAAAATTGTGTTAATAGGGGCTCCAATTTTACATGCAAATGCGGGAAGGGGGAGGGGGATAACCCCCTAGCCTGCTCCCTGAAATAAACACTTCTTACAGCATATGATATAGGTACATGTATAATATATCTGTATGACGGTGGATTTTTGAGGGGTCCAATTTTCGTGTATTTCATGAACATTTGATTACCCGCACATGAAATTGTGCACATCTACGAAAATAAAAGCCGTGAAATAATAAAGATCGCCTATCAGCAAAAAATTAATTGAACCTCTCAAAAATTTGGCTATACGACAATAAAAATACGACACCAGGGAAACTGATTACAGTTATTGATGTGTCTGAATATTCATGAACTACATGCCGACCTGACTCCTGCTGCAAGGTCATCAAGGTCACAATCCTCCAGCAGTTCAATGAGCTTGCGCCATGAGCAAGGTCTAACTCCATTCCCAATGAGCCAGTGTCGGAACATGTCCCTACAGCATGCCTTAGGGTCATTGGGGTGGGTGGCCTTGATTAGTCTCAGCTTTGAGCCACTGCTGTCGAACTCTAACAGGTCCCCGAGACTCTGCCACAGAGGGGCCACTGATTCAATGACCTTGATCTTCTGTCCTTCAGCTGTTCTCAGCACTGACAGCTTTCCAAGGGTTGGAGTAGCATCTGTGTGTGTGTGTGGGGGGGGGGGGGGAGGGGGGGGGAGTAGGGGGATTTGAATATACTGCCCAAATAAGAGAGAATAATAATAATAAGTCTTAGCTGAAAGGGAGCAAGTACATAGCAGCAAAATTCAAGACAAAGCAAACACAAATCCTGTGGGGGGTTGGGGTGGACTCCATCTGAAATATAGGGAAAGCCAGTTTCCATGGGGGTAAATCAATCCCATGGGGGCCCTGGCCTCCCCCCCCTAGGGATATAAATGTTGCATACCCATACTATTGTATACTTACTCATAGAAAGGTGTATTGATGGTAAAGATGCAGTACTCTGAGAGGTGCTTTGAGCTTCAGAATTGGAATCTGAAGGGAAATGACGATACAAGTCAATCACAGTTTAGCAGCTTTACTATCAACTGGAGATAACACTAATAAGCTCACCTGAGTAATCTTTACCAAACCAGAGCTTGTGGCTTTCTGTCATTTCACTAAAGACGGTAGCTGGTTGAGAGGTGCAGGTCAAAATGTCATGCTTAGAAACGATGGCTGGGTGTAGAGAATCGTCTTGATGCTTTGAACAGGGAAAAGCACTTTCAGGAATAGAATTGTTGTAGTTCAGTGTTCGTGAAGCTTTTCGGATCCCTGCAAGAATCGTCTCTCGAATCATAGGGCAGGTATCTTGGCAAATTTTCAGTGCCTTGTCTGAACTAATATCAGAAGGAAAGGTGATAGCAACATAAAAGAAAGTAGAAAAAGAATCCATTATTGTGATAAAACCCGGTTGCTTATCCGGAACCTTAAAATAAACTCGATTTCGCGATAATTGAACAGGACATCCTTCGTCCATGAGAAGCTCCCACTCGGCTTCAGTGATGAGAGAAGAAAGAAGAAAGCAGTAGACTCCAAGCTTAGGTCCATCTTCGCCAAAGTAGAAGAGAAGAGGAGAAACAACCTGAGAGGGTGAATCGGTCAGAGGGCGAGGTACGGCTTCCTGCTTAAGGAGACAGGGCATCAGATATTCATCTTCACCAACCTCTGCAACAATCAGCAGGTGCTTGAACACCAGGATCAGGTGATCTTCCAAGAAAAGATTTGGGACATAGTGAGACTTGAAGTGAGAGAGAATCTCCTTAGTGACGATGCCACGCTTGAATTTTTCAAAGCTACCTATACTGCCAGCTTGGGAATCTGGATGGCTGGACTCAGACTGAACCAACAAGCTATGCTCTACTAGCTCAGTGATCTTGTCTAAAAGCACTTGAGCGTCGATGAAAACCACTTCTGGCAGAATATCCTCATAATACATAATCAGCTTGATGCCCTTGAGGTATTTAAGCGCATCTTCAAATGATTCCCTCGTGAAATGGAAGGTAGTGGCTTCCTTGAAGCACTCTTCTTTGCTCAATATTGCTTTCTTTTGGTATTTTGCAAGCCGTTGGAAAGCCATCTCTAAGCCAAAGTATCGAAGTGGGATCCTGACTCGTGGGACCTTAAGCAACTCACTCAATAAAAGCTTCCTCAATTTCGTAAGGACTGACTGATCATCATCTCCAGGGCATATGGCATTGATAGCAAATAAGAGAGACTCGCTGGTACAAGAGATGACACTATCCTTCATCTGTGGAGGGACAATGCTGAGAAGCTTACGATTCTTCTCCTTTCTATCTTCAGAGGGACAGTCCTTCTCGAGGTCTCTGTGCGTACCGATAAATGCTATCTTAGGGCATTTGCCACGCTCACAAGTTGACTGGAGGACCCTCATGCAGTGACGAAAGGTCTGCAGGTGAGTGAAAGGAGATTTGAATGGGTTTCCAATGCGTTCTCCATTGGTAAAGTATTCCACTAGTGGATGGCTATCTAAGCTTTCATTGAGCTTCACTATAAGCATACCAAACATCGTATTGGTAACAAAAACTGGAAGAACTTCGTGGAACATCGGTTGACCTCCAGAATCACTAATATCGAATAAATCTTTGCCATCGAGTTGATCGGAAGTCACTGATCCAGCATTCATTCGAACAAGAAGTTCTCTTTGAGAGCCACCACACCAGGAAGGCACCACTGGTATGTCGATTGTAGAAGAACTACCACTACTCTCAGAACTACCCTCTGGACTAAAGTCTATACTACTCTCAGAACTACCCCCTGGACTAGAGTCTATACTACTCTCAGAACTACCCCCTGGACTAGAGTCTATATTATAGTCACTCTCTTGAGTTGACATAAGGTCAGGTGATGGAGCAGGTTGGGTGGGCAGTGGTATGCACATGGCTGTTGTGCTTATCATATCGGAGTAGTTTTCATCGGTGATCCTGACAAAGTGAGTTTTACTGTCTCCCTCATCGCTAACACCAATCTTACATTGAGCCACTGCTCTGACTGGTTTCTTGGCACATGGAGTGCTCTCTCGTATGGATGGAGGTTTCTCCTCCAGCACAGCAGCCAGTGTGCATGTTTTCCCCGATCCACCAGGCCCCATCATGAACATACTACCATTACGGATCCATAGCTCTCCATCCATCATTGCAATATCAAAGTTGAGCTGCGTTCTCTTGCTTACTGTAATGATAAAATTATAGTAGGAGGCATAAAATAGTGGCGTTTCTGTTCTGTTCCGTACTGTTCCATTAAACAGAAAATGGGAACAAAAAGGGAAACGGAGCGCACAATAAATGGTGCGACTGACTACACAAAGCATGGCTAGCTTGAACTAGAACATAATTTTATGAAAACTGTATGACCACAGTAAGCTTATGGTGGGATAGTTCAGACCATGTGCAAAACATCTGTAACCACACAGCCACATATAACTGTATAAACAAAACATGGATTCTACCTACATAGCTATGGTTAGGCCGGCCCAAATAGGTACACTGTAGGATCGTGTTGGTAATTCAGAATATCCTCATATTATGTACATCTAGTGTACGTACCTTGAACATAAGTGTTTTCCACCATACCAGCCTGACTGTCAAGACCAAACACACGGAGTGCCTGAAAAACCCAGCTCCAAGTAGGAAATGGATGGTCGGTGGTATAGAGGTCAAGGTACGCTTCTCTCCTCTGGGAGGGACTATGGAAGTTTCTCTCTATTTCGTCTGTCTTAACCACTGGTAGATCTAGCCGGAACCCAAGGTTGTCTAGCTCGTCATCTTTCAGTGTTGCAAACAGCTCTGTCAATTTCTTTGTTGTGATAGTGAGATCTATATGACATTGTAACATAGCTGAAAAAGTTATGAAGTCTATTTATCTGAATAACTACAGTGTAAGGTATATTTCCGCAATATATACACACTGTACATATTAAAAAAGTTCACCCTTCTCATAATCATTGACTGTTCTAGACTACATGCCCCTATGCCCTGTATGGATTTGCATGCTACAAAGGCCACATTAATGCAGTATTTTAGTCTGCAGATCAGACTATGACAAGCATGCATACCGTAAACTCTGGTTATTAAGCACACCCCGCTATACGCGTTATTAAGCACATGCTCTCTTTTCGCCATTATAGCTATTGTTTATTAAGCGCATGCGCTTAATAGGTGTGGTGTTCTATGAACCCTGACCTTGACCTCCATAACTGGCTGGAAGTGTGTGGAGTCCAGATTTTTTTGAAGATATTATTATGACGGCCACGAATAACGCTGTCATGCAAGAAGATAGAATATTATTTTGACATATTACCAGCACTCGTCATCTTAAGCGGCAGCTGTAAAAGCTAACGCGCTCGATCGATCAAGCTAGCTAGCGCTAGCACGCCCGGAGTCACACCACATGCCCAAACGTTTAGGGCGTGGTTATGCACCTTATAAGCGCATGCCACCATTCCGTTTACTGTTATAAATGCATGTGCTTATTAACCACAGTATACGATAATCGTGGTAGAAATGGCAAATGGTGTAAGGACTGCCACTAATGTGGTCATGCTCCCTAATCCGCAAGGACTAGGACCCCTCTGGGTGCTACGCAGAGGCGAAATGAGCTGGCATATTTTCCTGTAGCCAGGCTAGGAACTCATCGATAGTACCATTGGTGTGGTGTTGGCACCTGAGGTCCAATCTGGACCCCACCTGTTTTGCCACCCTAGCCAAAGCCAGATCCTTATTGTTTGCTGGAGCAATTACTCAAAGTTACAACAGCAAGATTCTGGTGGGAATCAAACACCCAACCCTAGGATTAGGAGCCCTATACATGTACAAGTATAAAAAATAATAAAATTGAAGGATGAAGTAGGGATGGCAGGGTCAAAAAGTACACAAACAAGATTTGTAGCCGGGATAACTTATCATATCACTATACATCCCTATGCTTGTTTTTCTCGATAATATCATGCACTTCTGATTCAGTATGTAAAGTATTTTTCATCAATGCCACCTAGCTGACTAGTCTCGTGGAGCGAGAATAGGCTGGGCATGAGACTACGTGTACCACAGTGACCTGATATGGTTTGCCTATTCATTACCCCGCGCGCATGCGCAAGGGGTAAAGTAATCGGTTGTGTCGTCGTCGTTGTTGTCATTGTTAGCACAAAAATCGCCATATCTCGAGATGTAGGTGTCTAAGCGACTCGTAAGCACAACGAATCAATCAAATTCGGCGAAAAAATGGCTTCAGTGTGCGTCAAATAGAGGCATACGGTCCACGAGCGTCACAAATAGTGCTTATTTGTTGGCCACCGTAGCCGGCCATCGACAGTGCCCATTAATGCATCATGCATGCCCATTGTGCTTTCTGCTCATGCGCACAACTAACAAGCGTATGACTGGTAAAGATCGTCGATGTTCTAAATAATGCTCGTGACGTCTATAGTGACTGAAATCAAAAGCAATCAGTATGTAAGATAGCTATACTATTATTACAACAAAATAATATAGGTACACGTTCATGTCTTCCTAGTCTGGGTGCAGAGAGGGCTGTTTCAAGTGTCACCGGAACAACCGTCTAAGCAGCATTTCCATTATTCCTCTCAAGTTCACAAAAGTAGCTATAGCCATGCACTGAAAATAAATCTATAGATTGTGCAATGTGCGCGCGGGGTATGTGCTCTACAGAGCTCTAGTTGTAAATGGAACTACCTTTTTTTCTCGACCAGCTATGTACCTATCCACCTGTTGATATTGACTCCCACAATAATATAATACAGGGAAGCAGATACCGCTAATTCAGTGTGTTAGTGCTCAAGTCCTTTAAGTTGGGTAGTCTTGACTCTATACTGGCATGTGGGGAGAAATTCATGACTCGTGAGGAGGAATACATTATAGCTACTGCAGCTGTCTACAAACACTGGCTCAGTGGCTAGAGCACCATAGAGGCATAAACCTGGTACCCCGAACACACAGTACCAGGCTTGAATAGCTACTCCTAATCCTATGGTAGCTAGGTAGGATGTCTATTTGAGTGTGCATCAGTGGGATTCTTGAGACATAGCTGCAGGTACCGCAACCAGCGCCAATCTATTGTTCCAAGTGTGCAATTGCAGTAGCTACTACAGATCGCGCACCAGACTAAGACTGACCTGCGAATGAATTTACCGTGACCCTCGTAGAAGCTGGCTGACCAGCAAACTTGAAAGAAGGGGCTGGCACCCAGACTAACCATTATCAACAGTTCACTGAGTGGCACTGATCAGCTGAGCGCTGGACTGGCGCACACGCACCACTGACATCGGTCACATGACTTCACCATGGCAACACCGTATGAGCATGCGCATTAAATGGCGATCAGACACACCCACTCGCAAAATGCACTGACACACCCACAATTAAATTGCTGTCCTGATAACACAAAACAAGCGTGCCACAGACGTGCGCGCTCCAAAATGGAGTGGATTTATACTTAAACTAAGGTGAGTGGTCAAAGCAGTCTTGAGTTAGCCCTGGAAAACAGAAAGAAAGATTGATAATTGGCTACCGTATAGCGGGAAATTTTCGAGGGTATTAATTTTCGCTGTTTTCGCCGATCAGGGTGAACCCGCGAAATTATATACCTCGAAATTTTTAAAACTTATGACCACTTCTACAGCGGCGGTCACTTTTTTCACTCGATCCGAAGAACGGAAGTACAATGTCACGTATTTTGATGTATGTACCCGTCCGTATATTATGTATAATGAATAATATTATTATGTTAGTGGGGCGTGGCCCGTCGCGATCGCTGGACAGTACGTATGGGAGGGGCTGGGGGGTTGGGGGATGGGTTGCCAATGGTTAGCAGGGTTAGTCTTGGGGGGTTGTCTTTAAAATAGGTGAAATTAAGACTGCCAGCAGCGACAATAGCGGTGGCCGAGTGGTTGGGCTCTTGTATGTGGAACCATAGCAGGCGGGTTCAAATCTCGCTTTAGACTTTAACTTTTTTTTCCATCACGAATTTTTTCTAAGTCTTGCACTTCCATTCTTCAGATTGAGTGAAAGAAGTGAGTCCCGCTTCCACAGCTAGCTAAGCCAGCGCTGTTTACGTCACGTGCAAGTAAACGCCATCACGTGATTCCCTTCAGCCTCCCAAATGCTCTGATACTCGTGGTAGCCACGGATCATCGCCTCCACAACACAGCTTCGTAGTTCAGACATAGTTAGCTCATGTTTAACACTATATCTGCATGCTAGGCTATGATTTGCACGCACGTACATGTGAAAGAAGAGGGGCGTGGTTTTAATGCATCCAATTTGGGGGTGTGGTTTTGTCTCAGGGCTGATCCTCGAAAATTAAAACGCGATAAAGTTCAAAATCTGATATCCGCGAAAATTGCTACCCTCGAAAATTTCCCGCTATACAGCATTTCTTTGCATAGCTGGTTCAGGCATACCTGAATGTTTCCATGGATGTGTGGGGGCTTTTTAAATAGACATTTTGATGTAGATCATGAATATGAATGTTAAAAATCTTATAAATTAAGTTGCTCTGAGTTATTACTGTTTTTGTAATGTATTACATATTATGGCATATCCGGGCCATCCCTACTAACCGACTCTATGATGTGTACCTCAACTACTGCACCAAGTGACTCCCAGTCACAATACTGATTACTGTTAGACTGTTAGTATGTACATGTATGATTAATGAGTATGAGTGATACAATAGTTGATTTGCAACTAGTGCTCACACTTTTGTTCTGAGGATGACTAAGGCATCTAGTTAAAATGTCAGCAAGTTTACATATAATAATGGTTATTAAGTTATCCACAGAGACTCTTTTGTTTCAGTATTCATGATCCTTATTGAGCTATTTGAAGCAAAAATGTGTCACCAATTTAACAACATGTATATGTACTATGCACTAAGGCACTTACGTCTCGAGATATGGTTTAATTCATTTGTGGATGTAAATAAGAACTACATGTACACACAATAGTGATCATAAATATTATTATGATATGATGGTGATGTAAACCATCAAGGGGGCGAGCCTTCGTTCACAGCATAGTAAAGGGTTGCCCCTCTACTATCTTCGATCCAAAGTACATGTACAAGTAGCTATAGCTATTATCATTAACTGAGCACAATCTATTGTAGCTATAAAGATCAAGAAAGGAGGAAAAATGTATAGTTTAATACTAAACAGTCGTGTACCACATTCCCAGTATGTCGGGAGCTTTGGCCCCTATGAGGCTACAGATTGTCTGGGCAACTATAGCTAGCTTGGACCCGCATTCGTAGCCAATTATAGAAATTAGATCATACCTAGACTTAGACTACATGGCCTTATTGCTGTAGAAACTTTTCTTGTGTACTGATGCCTTACCTTTGCTTGTTTTCTAGCCGTCTACTCGAGCTGGACGCGAGCTGCAACTTTTGGTGAGTTACACTTAGAGATAGCGTGGCCAATGTTGACGATCTTTACCGCAATGATTATGCGCATGTGCTATGAGCTACATACATACAAACATACATAAGTACAGCGATTTTCTCGTAGTACTGATTAGTGTGGGGATCGCTCAGGCTCGCCCCCAATAAAGCCAAATACCATTAATCACATGTAAAGAACATGGCCATATACACATTTGCAGAAGCATGTCCCTATACCCCTCTTGTTTGGGCATGATGTCCCATACCATAATTCCCCTTGCTAAAAATCCCTGTGTAACACCCTGACATTGCACTTACCTCTGAGTGGTAGGAATGGTTTTAATTTCCCCACAGCAGCAAACTCCCCCTCTCTGTACAGCTGCCGGGCAAGATGTGTCCAGGAAGGCTTAAGGTGGCGGTGGACATAGTAGGATGCACACTTAATGGCTGTTTCTCTCTTAGTGGAGCTCTTGCTTTGAATCACTGCTAGTTGACTGGTTGGGATTACACTGCCTTCTAGTGAGCTCCAGTCGTTGATCAGCTGCATGGCTTCAGCAACATTGACAGTCACTAAGGTAGGGTCTGAAAATGAACATCATCATTGGCTATATCAAGCACAGCAACGGGTACATATAATGATATCACAAGGTTAGCCAACCAGATTAAGTCTGGGTGTGCAATGTATGTGTAGGTGTAGATGATGTATGATGTTCTAATATAATACTGTAAATAACTATATTTCCTACATTCCTTTAATGCATGTAGATTCACAAACAAAAAATTTAATGTGTGCACTCTAAATTACAAACGGGGTTGACCAGCAAAATTATGATTCATAATGGACCATATTATTATGCAGAAAAACAGTCTAAATAACGCATACTGCTTATGCTCGAGCTACACACAGAATTTTATAAGAACTGCACAAATTTCAGAAATCTAAGCATAGCTGACAAGGAGACAAACACATGGCTTTGTTGAGCATTCACCTGAAAGAGCTACTCAAGAATACTCTTCCTTGGTAACCTGAAGCATTCTCTACGAAGTGCAATCGACCTCCCAGTGAAGGCACTTTCATGGAGAGCTGTTTCTGGGAGTTTTGAGAAGTTTCAGGCAACAATTTCTAGGAAAAGCCTTGTTTGTGTTCTTGAGCAGCTGCACTAGAGTTCTAGCTGTAGTGTAGTGGCTGGGTGTGGTTTTGTTGGTTAGGCGGGGCTACATGGATTTCCAGGAAGCAGGAAACAATTGTGGCTTGTTGCATTCTTATGGTAAAATGTGTACTACTGAGCCACAATCCCATAATATTTACCCGGCACACATGCCCAAGGGGTAAAGCAATCGGTTTGTCCGTCTGTTGTCATTGTCGTTGTCGGCACGAAAATCACCAGATCTCGAGTTCAGGCGTCTGTGCGTGCTGTAAGCACAACCAATCGGTAGATATCGGTGAAAAACTAGTTTATACGTACTTCGAATTTCTCAAAAAGGCTTACTAGTGCTACAAATCGTGCATTTTCTGTTCAGCATGCCTGTGGTTTATCGACCACACCCACTCTTTTAGCATAATAGTATGCGGATGCGACTGTGCATTCTCAAGCACGGTGTTGGAAAGGGTCATCATGTCATGAAAAGGCTACATGTGTGCCTCAGAGTGTTGCAATACTACGCTACAGTGGCTACAGAGTGCGCGGGGTATGTGCTCTACAGAGCTCTAGTTTTCACTTTGAGATATACAGCAATAACAGCACATCATTGCACCCCCCAAGCTCATCAAATGTAAGTTAGCACCTACATGTACACAATATTTCTACTGTGCAACCATAAGCATACTGTACCCCGGTATCTCTGTTTTGCCGATAAATATAATATTATGTAAATGCATGATTGTTGCACTAATTCATGGGCAATAGTGATCCTAAGCCTGTCTACTTCGTCACAGGTAAAATGGGAGGATCATATTCAAGGGTACCACCAAATTCATAGTGAGGGGCATTAATGTTGTTAACATAGTATCTCCAATAACCTCATGATTACTTGTATTCTACTCAAAAAACAGTTAAATATTTTATTTAGTGGGCAATACATTTGCTGCAAACATAGTGCACACCATTTTAACTTATAAACTGGAGACAAAGCTCATTACGAATGAATCAAAAGTCCACGTCCAATATTTTATTGAAATCCTGCAGTACCCCTGGGTATACCTGCTAGTATATTATTGTCTTGCTCTTACTATAATGTATGTGAAAGAGCTTTTGTACTTGAGTGCTTCAATCCTTTACCCACATACAACAGGCCCGTAGCCAGACTTTTTAAAAGGGGGGTGCACATGTGTATGGGTTTAATTACTATAATGTACTCGCAGGGTTGGGATGTTAACTCACAGCTGCTCAGTCACATGACAATCACAGAAGTGACTACTATAATAATAATTGTGCATTTATTGGTCACAACTGCTTATTGATTGAGGTGTGACATTAATAAGTGTGGTTTTGTCAAGCTGATAGAGAGGATAGCATGCAGCCTCAGTCTATTGCTCATACAATTAAGAACTTCTGTGAAATAACATGCAATTATTAGGCTGAAAAAAGTGGGGTGCACGTGCACCCCCCCTGCCTACGGGCCTGTACAATATATCATACCCTCACGAAAGAGGGCCCACTACGGAATATCGGCCCCACTTTGGGCTCAATTTCCTGCTAAGGTCTAATGGTTACTTGAATATGTGCCCATGTGTACATGTAGCTGCCCTTGAAAATGCAGCTCAAATGGCTGGTTTATGAAGACTGAACTTCGAATATCATAGAGTCGGTAGACTATAAGTAGGGATGGCCCGGATATGCCATATATATATATACATTACAAATACCCAAATATCTCAAAATAAGTAATTTTGTGAAATTTCTAAGTGTGAAAATCAGAATCTCCAGCAAATTATCTAACTAACAAGACCAAGATCATTCATCAAATTAATTGTACATGCCAGAACCAGATGTTCAAAAAAATTGCCATTTCTCATTCTTTCTTCTTTCTTTCTCATTTCCAGGGCTAACTCAAGACTGTCTGGACCTCCGAGTCACCTTTGTTTTCATATAAATCCACTCTAAATTGTAGCGCGCAGTGCTGTGGCACGCTAGTTTGGCGTTATCTCGACAGTTACATAAGGCCACTCCAAATTAATTCATTGTTTCTCATCACCCCTGAGCCAAAAAACTGATGCGGGCAAATGGTCATCAAAATCATAAGTTCAGTAGTCCAAAAAATCGAGGCGGTATACTTTTGTATTGTGCTGGTGCTGATGGAAATACATGCGGGCGGAAATCAAGGGGGGATGAGAAACAACTAATTGATTTGGAGTGGCCTAATAGTGGGTGTGTGCGTGCGGCGCATTAACTGTCTGATACGCCATTTTGTGATATAATGCGCATGCTCGGAATGTGTTGCCATGGTGAAGTCATGTGACAGCGCCTGGCCGCACCCTAGGCGATCGCGAGCTAGCTACTAGTGCGTGCAGCGGTGCACTGGATCGATCATGGATATGAAGGTGCAAGGCTCGAGGAGCGGTAAGGTGCTAGGCATAGGCGAGCTATTCGCTAGCGTGTGCAGCGCTAGTACTCCGCTGGATCGATCATAGATTATCATACTATCATACGAAGGCTCCGACAAGGGTCGGCGAGGAGCGGTTAAATGTACACATCATAAAATTATGCCAGCAGCTGAAATTGAAGCTTTAAGGGATATACACTGTATGCAACGGGAAAAGATGTTGCATTTCTGCACGTTCTGCCCCTTCCAAACCCCATTGCATCAGGTAAGAGGCTCAATTATCATCACATTGTGACATCATAGGTTTAGGTACGCTTTTTTTATTTACAGAATCTTATACAACACCTACGCCAGCTTTACCACTGTCACCCTTGCTGTGCCAAGAGAGAGAATCAGCCCTGTTGAGATCACAGCCACAGCCGCCAAACATCCAACAAATTTCCAGGGCTTGTGATGCCTTCCTGAAGAGCATCACCTATACAGAGGAGCAAACCAGGCTGATTGAAAAGGTTACTACTACTCAGTGGAAATGTAAAGGATGGTATGAGGAGCGGAAGTACAGAATTAGCGCGTCAAATTTTGGATTGGTTGCTAAGCGCAAAAGAAACCATTGTGCTTTAGCAAGGCAACTGCTCTACAAACAAGCTGATAATTTGAGTGTGGCAGTTGTGATGTGGGGACAGCAACATGAGATAGATGCTATCATAGCCTATAAGAAATCATTGAAGCCGGGGCTTTATGTGGAGGAGGATGGAATTTTTGTTAGCTATTGTGGCTTCTTAGGAGCTTCTCCGGATGGCATGGTATGTAATGGAGAGAAGAGGATCAAGCTGATTGAGGTCAAGTGTCCATACAGGGCACGTCAGGGCACTGTACGTGAGGTTTGCAGCAACAATACTTTTTTGCTGCTCACTTGATGGCAGCCAGCAACCAAGGCTGAAGGACACACGAGTATTATTTTCAAATACAGGGTCAAATGGCGATAACCAAAATTCACGTGTGCGACTTCATCATTTGGACACCAAATGATATTACTATTGAAACAATTGTGTTTAATGAAAAATTTTGGATAGAAAAATGCTATCCTTATCTTAAAAATTTTTTATACTCCCAGAAATTATTTATCCTAAATACCCTGAGGACTCCTGTGATTATTCATCTAATTTCCATACTCATCTTCACTGAATTTAAAGGTTGTGTCAATTTTACACTTTGTCCACTCCAAGCATCTTATCATTGTATCAATGCGAACAAATCAAATACTTGTAACAAAAATTACTTACTACATAGAGAGGGGTCAAACATACATAGCATTGCATAAACAAAAAAAATTGATCTGCTACTCTAGCCATATTGTTTGGAATATCATTAAGTATTTTATAGTTTTTATTTTACCAATAGCCCGTTCAACATGAATTCTTAAACTAGCTATTCTACGAGCAGTGAGTAGTTATCTTTCAGTAAATTGATCGTCATGCTTCATAGGGGGGATGTTTAGCATTACACCACGCCGTTCAGTAAGATCCGCAATCGTAAACCCCTTGTCTACCATTACCGAATCTCCTGGTTCAAGAAGATCAAGAAGGCCTGATTTTTGCGTCAACTCTCTATCTGAAATACTCCCTCCATAAAGTTTAGATATAAGGCCATATAAAATAACTTACTTGATTCTCATCCCCGCCCGTCCCAATTTTTACAGGCCGCCTCTATGAATTTTATTGCTATCGCACGTGCGCAGTAGCAACCCTTTACCAAATATCTCGAAAATATGTTCCAGATACTGCTCTTTCTAGTGTCCTGATGAGTAAAAAAAAATAATAAAATGCCTCCTCCCGCCCCTATTTTTTGGAAAAAGGTGGATGAGAATCAAGTAAGTTATTTTATATGGCCTAAAGGAAATGGTTCCAGAAGGGGTGATACCAATTAAGACTTAAGAGGTATTGTGGTTTTTGTACGAGGAGAATATAAGTTGTACATGTTGTGCTATTGGGTCGGACGGGGATTGAATAAATATTTCGGTGGCATCAATAATGCAGCGAGTGGTTAGATAAAATTCCTTGAATGATGGTGGCATAAAATGAAGAACTTGTGCTCTTGATGGCCATATATTGACTTCTTTGAATTTGATATACATATAGTTTATCCATGTAATGAGTATTCTAGAAACTGTAGGTTGAGATATCCCAAATCTATACGCTAAGTCACATTCCATAAGTCCACATCTTAATCTACATAACACTAAAAAGAATTCATTTATTGGTGACAGTGATCTGGATGATCCTGAGCCTCGTTTTTCTATAGATGACGTATGTGATTGTTTCCCCCAATATTTTAAATGATTAGCTGATTCCCCTAAATATTATTGAAAGCATATATACAACATCTGATAAGAGCTGAAGCCAGTATAAAATTTAATAGCAGTATCATCGTCCACAAAGCGCTCGATACAAAAATAAAAGGATGTGCTAGTTTGAGTACCTGTATGAGTGGGGGAGATGGGGGTGCTAGTGAAACTGATGATCCAACGTTAAAAGAAAGTAGAGAGTGTGAAGGTAAAAGTGAGTGGGTATGAACATGTTTGCTATAGCTATGGTCACGGAATACAATGCAAGCAGCGCAAGGAATATGTGTTTCAGGTTGGGTGGATGTGGACTGTAGTGGCTGTGGATCGAGAGTGTATTGATATTGGCATAGATATTACGTAGTCTATAATATCTATGATATTGGTGATGACTTTGGTGATGCAGTTTATGGTGCGGTTGGTGATGCAGATGGTGAAGAGTGGGGTATAGACCATGGAAATATGTCAGGGACCTTAGATCCCGATTTCCTTAATCCATGCACATTTCGAAAAATGTGCGCTACAAATGCGACTACTTACTGTAACTTCTATGAGGGTCCTACCCATGAGATCTACCCATACTTGTAGTAGCTTTTGGTTTTTGAATGGCAGTCTGTGAAAATTAATTTCAATTTTTTGCCTCAGCATCCGTCTTCCAGTTGGATTGATTTGGGCAGCCCGGAACTATGCATTTGTGTATCATCCCTAAGTAGATAAGCCAAGATAAGCAGATAAAGATTGTGATACAATTATTATTACTATTAATTAGTATAGTAGCCTGTAACTTAGGCAGAACTATAGCAGATAAGGGTACACACCACAGGCATGCATTGTGGTTCAATTAATCACAGGTGGTTTACTATGCTTCCTGAAGCCCAGTTAGCCCCGCCTAGGTGCTTTAAGCAGTTGCATGCAGTGTTGGAAGTGTTGTTGAAAAGCGCTCAAGTCCAAACACCAAGAGTTATGATTCTACGTGGCACTACTGGACCTGGAAACCCTTGAAAAGGTGATTAGCTACACCCAGAAAAAGTGCCCCCACAGAAAGCAGGATCCCAAGGCATCAAGAGAAGACTAGGGCATGAAACAAAAACAGTTGACCTACTTGGTAGTTCTTCTTTCACGTACAGCTGTATTTTACTGCTATTTTTACCCCGCGCGCATGCGCAAGGGGTAAAGTAATCGGTTGTGTCGTCGTCGTCGTCGTCGTCGTTAGCACAAAAATCGCCATATCTCGAGATGTAGGCGTCTAAGCGACTCGTAAGCACAACGAATCAATCGAATTCGGCGAAAAAATGGCTTCAGTGTGCGTCAAATCGAGGGATACGGTCCACGAGCGTCACAAATAGTGCATGTTTGTTGGCCACAGTAGCCACGCCTATCGACTGTGCCCATCAATGCATAATACATGCCATTATGCTTTCTGCTCATGCGCACAACTAACAAGCGTATGACTGGTAAAGGTCGTCGATGTTGTAATTCTCGTGAAGTGACTGAAATCTGAAGCCCCATGGAATCAATCAGTATGTAAGATAGCTATACTATTATTATAGGTACAAGTTCATGACGGTCTTCCTAGTCTGGGTGCAGAGAGGGCTGTTTCAAGTGTCACTAGAACAATTAAGCAGTATTTCTCTCAAGTTCACAAAAGTATAGCCATGCACCGAAAATAAATCTATAGATTGCACAATGTGCGCGCGGGGTATGTGCTCTACAGAGCTCTAGTTTGGTATTTGTACAGTACTACTTGTAAGAAGTATGTGCATGTTGTGGAAAAAACGCGCCCGCAGCTGTGCTTCTACCAGCGCCCCCAGTACAGTTTAGCGCTGTGTGTATTAATTAGAATGTTTTTTTGTGAATATGGTCTATTGAATAAAATTGAAAAATGAAGTACGGATGGCAGGATAAAAAAGTACACATATCTACTATACATCCCTACGCTTGCTTTTTGAGGGGTACAAAAATAACCAGTAATAATGCGATTGAATCAAAACTAATAAACTCGAACCATTATGACAACTAGGGAACAACCTGAATATCTCCCACATACTGCACTCAACAAACACATTGACATTAATAGGTGCATAATAGTCGAGAAAAGCAAGCGTAGGGATGTATAGTAGATACGATTATCTCTTATTTGTGTACTTTTTGATCCTGCCATCCCTACTTCATTCTTCAATTTTATTCAATTGTTTTTATACTTATTCTATATAAGATCGATGCCAAACAGCTGTAAAGCTAAGCCTAGCTAGCTTTATGCCGTATTTCAGCACAAATTAATGATCGTGCACAGCTAGCAATCGTAACCAGCCCACTTAATACGGCTACTATCAACGACATACGGTGAAGCATTGGCCAGATAGCCGGCCGCCCTCGCTCTCGGTTGGTAACCGTACTTGAATAAGGCTGAAATCAATACCGTATAGCTGGAAATATTGGCGGGAATTAAATTTGGCGGTTGAGCCCAAAATCGCTATTGCAAGAATATTAGCAGATTTAAATTTGGCAGTTCGGTACTGGATCGCCATACGTATATATGCGAGTAGGATATTTTGGCAAATTTTAATTTGGTGGTTGTAATTTTCCGGCTATACAGTAGTAGCCACTGCTACTATTCGAATTATGAAGATAGTGTGGGTAACTTACATGTCTAAGTGTGATACTGATACATGTACCTCGAATATCGGCCCATCCCCCAATGTAAGGTGCACCACCTCTTTCACAAGGGTACGGTACATGACCACTCACCTTGAACTGGTTCTCCATAGTCTATGATTTTGTCAGCAAGCTGAATCTCATTCAGTGTATCAAGTAACCAAATCACAGTCCGCCATGAGGGATAGGCTTGGAGATGGAGAAACTTCTCCACCAACACCTTCACACGTAAATCATCAGATCCATACTGGCTCTCGATGGCATCTAATTCGGAGGACAGTAGACCAAGCCATTCACCAAAGCCTCTCCAGTTCTGTACTCCTTTTACTGCCTCATACACTCTCTCTGTCGTTAGGGGTGGGGCTGGAGAGAGCGAAATACAGTAAACAATACATCAAGTCTCATAATCTATTCATTATAAGCACGTGCTGATTGTTGAATACCCCAGTATAGCTACAGTGCAACCAAGCAAGAGAGCAAAACTTTTTTATTTCAGAATTTGAGCCTATTTTGACTCATAAAATAAAATCTGTTACAGATAAGAGTTTGAAATTTGGTACCAATCTTCTTCAACATAAACTCTACATAGAATTTAAATTATGGGATGTAACCATGATTACTTCCATTTTTATGGCTTCATAAGATAACGTGGCTCTCCAAAATATGTTAGGCACATTAAATGAGTATTGTTTTCAGTTAAGGGTGTGCGCTCTACCCAGTTATGCACATCCATATGAAGTTAATTGGACATGAGTGTAGAGGCTGTGCAGTGCATTGCTAACCAGATATTGTCCTAAAATCCCTTTTGGAGGGCCAAATATGTTTGGCATATTTTTTCCTATTTAGTTCTAGGTAAGAAATTCCACTTGGTTGGCGGATAGCACTTGTAATAAAGTTACTAAATCCCAAATTTGAAGTCTTGACTCCTTACCACTTCCAAGATATAGCCATTTTTATCCAAAAACAGAGAAAAATCTATGAAAACTGGCCTGCACATATGTGGCTTCTGTATTAGCTATAGACCCATTGCACGTACAAGAAAAATCCGTAAAACTCCGTAAATTGTCCTCCAACGGACGCCATGTTGGAGTACAAGCGTCTATGTAAACTTGTACTAGCGAGCGCTAAATGGTGCTATTGCTCTATCGTTGTGTATGGACGCCAGCCAACTAGATGACATTTCGAAGCACGCTATGGTTAGTCTAACATACTGCAACCACGAGAAAAACGGATGCTACCTTCTTTGCAAACGAGCGGCAAAGGCAGCCTCCGTACATTTTTGCCATAGAAAATGACTGCAGTTGTCCTCCAGGGTGGCTTACTGCGCGCGCCCCGTGACGTCACGTGCAATGGGTCTATATAATATGGGAAATTTGCAATTTTGTAAAACACAATAAAAATGATTGTTGTGGCCATTTTGATATCAAGTAGGTCTGTCTGTGTAGTTTTTAACCCAAAAATATGGTTTTAAAAAGTTTTCAAGTGCTCTCTTGCTTGGTTGCACTGTAGCTAGTTATGCTAGGTACCGCAACCTAAAGGGACACGCCCATACTTCCGATCAGCCTCATTTCTAATCTCTACCCTAGTTTTATGACAGTCCAGCGTCATACATTATTAAATATGAAAGGTCTATATCATAAAACGAGCACTCAGTATTAATAAACTTACCCTTGCTCTCAGCTCTATGAGCTTGTCCGTCCGCCATAATAATATTATGACCAGGAAGTCCTCGCATTTGTCATGCGCATGCGCTATGATTATAATTATATAATCACGCGCCGATAATCTATGATTTCGCTAGCGATATGAGTCCGGGGGGCGTATATCCCTAGAAATACGTATACGGGGCCGAGGGGGCCCCCAAAAGGTGGGGGCCTATATCGCTAGCGATGTGGGCATCCGGTACAGCTCAAGCCGCGCGCCCCAATATTGTACGCGTATACGGAGCATGCGCAGTTTGTCGATGTGTCCTAATTCGAGTTTGTGGCGGCGTATCCGTGAGGGACGCCGGGTTTCAAAGGACAAATTCATATTCAGATCATATTCATAGGTCCTCTGTCCTGCACTCCAGTCATCAACTGTGCTAGCATCATTACAGAAAGCAGTCACAGGTCCAACAGTTCCAACTCGGCACACCAGCTCTCCCGCTACACTGTCAATAAGTTCAGTGGCCTCCTATGGTTGAAAATTTTCGCGGTGCCGTTCTTGCCACTTGATCCCAGAAACCAACTCCACTGAAGCAGTGAAGGATCATGATTCCACGAAGTCGGGCCGGTATAGTATTAGTAGCGATATAAATATTTCTAAGTTCTCGTAGGATGTCTGTACATAATATGAAAAACTTAGAGACTACGTCCAGAGTAAGTCACCTATACTGTTGCTGGAGTCTGAGCAATCGAGAGAGGAGAATACGCTCCACTACTCGGCTACCAATGGACACGTTGCCATCCAGCAGAGAGAAATGACTCCAAGGACCTCCAAGAAAGGAGTGGCTGACTTGAACAGACACAGTGTGCTGTCTGAAGACAGTTTGAGCACCGCCTCGATGCTAGGCAACGTGGTGCAGCACCAGGACCTACAGGAGCTCATGAGCAACCTGGAAAGAGCAACTAGGCTGGTCAAAAGATACTTACAAGATAACCAAGTATTCAACGCAGATAGAAGGTATGGCAAATGTAGAATTTATTCTAAGTCACCATGCATACATTGGTTAGAGAGCTTATTGTTTTGACACATGTATGCAAGTAGTCTGGGGTATCAAAGGGGCTGGTACCCCAGACTATGTATGCAAGCTTCAAAAAGCTTGTGTTTGTGGCCAGATTCTTTTCATATAGCCCTTTCCCATAGAGGAAGTGTTGATTATATTAGCAAATTAAGTATTAATGCTAGCTGCAGAATACTGTAAATTATAATAATATGGTCATGGGTGTGAGTGACTGCATTAATCAATTCCACTAAAGATTTCCAATTAAATTTTGACATGCTTATTGCTATGTGTACATCACATGTAAAATTAATAATAATATTGAGCTTCACACCATGGCTATGTGACCTCTTCCCAAAGGAGTTGATGAGGATAGATTGATACTGGCACAGAGTCTGGTCAACTGCTTTGGGAAAAGGTCACATAATTATTACTACCATGCTACAATGTAGCAATGTAAACAAACCCATTGCATTGTACTCTTGTACTAATAGACTAATGTGGCATACTACACACACACACACACACACACACACACACACACACACACACACACACACACACACACACACACACACACACACACACACACACACGTTGATGTATGGCAGGCCAACCAAGCGACCTCTGATTCCTCGTCTACTCACAAACTATCTCTTGGTCATCACCTTCTTATGGCAGGTACATAATACATAATATACCACTACATGTACCGTATTTATTCGAATAGTAGCCGCGGCTACTATTAATTTCAGCCTTGCTGGAGTGCGGCTACTAATCGAGGGCGGCTCTTATTCGAGGACAGCTTTTATTTATTTCGGAGGGATACCTTTGCGCCAATCCAGTGGTATCTTGTTATGATAGACTAGTTTTTCAGGACTACTTGTCGAATAGACGAGTTATTATGATCGAAAAACAGCAGCAGAACCAAGCCAGGGACGTCTTCTGTCATGCTTTTGCCTCGAACTGACGATCGTTTATGGCGTGCGAACGTGGCCACACCCATTTTATTTTGTTCACGCATGCGTGCAGCTACTATTCGAGGGCGGCTACTATTTCTTTGGTGGACCTCCAGGTGCGGCTACTATTCGAATAAATACGGTATATGCACATTGTGTACTAGTACTAATTTATTTCAGTGAAACCTTAATTCCTATCTGAATCACTCTGTTATAAAAAATTTAATCCACATAACTATAATAATAATAATGCATGTGTATAAAAACATTCACTGAATTATGGTGCCTAGTCTTTAAACAATATCTAGTCTTTTGGTGTTCTTACAAGATCAGTTGATTTAAGCCAGGACAAATCTCTACACACTCCAGGGTCCATAGTTTTGTAGTGCGTGCAAATAATAGTTATCTGCTAGTAATTGGGGTGCATGATATGCATGGTCGAGTGCACCCCAATTACTGGCAGATAACTATTTTGTTGGTAGTTGACCTCTGTTCATCATTGGCCTACTTTATGATGACCCAACCCCTTCCCATAGCCGGCAAATTGCCTATAAAAACTTTGGTTGCTAAGCAATTACCAACAATCATGTATATGGCTGGATGTTGGATAAATGAGGTCGAGTACTATGAACTGATGCTCAAGTGGTTTCACGACGTTCCTCATATCTCTACTCCAGTGACACCATTATGTTGAGCCTCGTTCCCAAGCCCTATTCCGGTGTTACACACATGTTGAAAAGATCAAGGAGCCTGGGAATGTTGACTTAACAACTTTTACTTCACAAACCTACACCTATTTCTGTATGGAGAAGTCACATATTATAACCAGAATGGTTGTCTTTACACCAGGCCCATGTCAATAGACTCCCTCGCCAGTATAGTGTAGTAATTAAAGCCCTACATAGAGCAGGAATTGATCCACTGATGTGTGCTGATATTCTAAACATCTTTGAAGTTTAGGAAAGTGTACGTTACAACAAACAAAAATAATAGGGAAAATGATAAAGCCATAGATGTGTAATTACATGTACTACCGTTCTGTAATTCATTATTAGGCACTGAATATTGGCGTGATTGAGGGAATTGACAGACTGCAAAAGGTCGACAACAGTACAGGCACTCGTGAAGTCAGCACAGCAGTGAGGAAAATTAATCAATTTGAATTAAATCTTTCCTGTAGTTAATACTTATCATTCCCTCTTCTCTGCCTTTCTCTGCCCCCTTCTTCCCTACCTCTCTCTTTTTCTCCCCGTATTTATAGAGCAACATTGTGATGACGATATTTCAACTGGTGCACATTGTGGTTGTCTTTTTTGTCAGCTGTGAGTCATTGTTCTTGTGCTGATGATTGTATCACATGATCTGTTTGCGTATACAGTCAAACTGGTTAAGCAGGTTATGCATGGCACAGCATCTGGGTCCCTCCTAGCTCAGTCCTACCTTTCAACTGTTCTGCTCTTTGCCGGTCTCTACACACTGGAGTACAGATTTGATGTAAGTTGTTGATTCTGATAAGCTACATGTAGTTCAGTGCTACGTGTACAAGTATGTGGATAAAGAACTCATTAGCTGGTAAGTTGCTTCCTTAAACACATGCACACACGATGTAGAAAAGAGGCTGGTCTCATGTGGTTGACTCAGCCATCAGGCCGGACGTAAGGGAGGACTCTGACTTAATAGCCACTCTTCTCTTCTTGAGAATGCTCTACTTCTCCATCTCCACTGGCTCTCTGTGTGGGACCTCGGCCATAGAGCCACTAGCTTGGTATGGAGGACTCACAGTCTCACTTCAGGTAACTCTCAGTCCACAGGGAGGTTGTCTGCATGAGTGGCCTTACTGGGAAGCCTCACTATGATTATTACAGTGTTTGCAGGGAGCCTGTCCAAGGACTAGATAACATTGTGGGGTTTGGCCTTGGGTACATGACATTTTAGTATGGCATACCTACACAAGTCGACCCATGGCCATGTACACCCTTTAAATTAATATGTTTTCATGCGTCCTTGTGATGACATCAACCTAGCTGACATATTATAATACTTGTATATACAGCTTAGATTTTCATTTTTTGTATAGATGTTGATGAGCTTTGTCTACTTTGCGTCAATCCTTGGCCTGGGTCTGCGAGCCTTCACTTCCAGAGGGGGCTACCAGACGAGCGGCATGAGTAAGTCCACAGTGACCTTTGCCCTGGTGTATAGCAGCTAGTATTGACTGTGTTGCTCTTGGAGTAGGTTGTACTAAGAAGATAAGGGAGTTCGTGTTCAGAGAGAAGGCCAGAACAGAAGTGGCAGCGTGATGGCCCTCCCTCCCTAGGGCCTGCTCACCGCTCAACCAGATATCTACTGACTGACAACTACACTATGTGCATGCATACCAAACCTTGCCCCCACTATACCTGTGAAATACATGATTGCACTGTAAGTGCTGTGTTTTGTGATAATAATAATATTATTGTGTTCAATTAAAATTAATAACTGCATAATAATAGCAATAAAAGAACCATAATAATTATAATACTGTAGTGTTGCGAAAAATGGTCCATGGCCATGGGCAGTGCACTTTTCAGTGGGCCGATAATACATTGTATACTACTAAATGCAAGGGCTTATCAAGCCACCAAATTAAAGGCCCTTGTACGTAGAGCTGTGCAGAACATCATGGGCTAAGCAGCGTATAGACCACTATGCACAAGTGTGATTGGATCGTGTAGTGTACATAAACCATGCCAGTCTTGCCACTTAATGAAGATTCATGCTTACACTATAGGTGGATGCTCTTTTAAGTAAGGTTTAAAACCTTAACTAGCAGGATACATGTATTGCGGCAAAACTGGGGGATGGGCAGACAATCCATGGTGGGCCCTCTTCCAAGATACTATGGCATTATGGTCTAATCATAAACTGTACATGTAGAAAGATTACTGCTCAATGAGTACAAAATAGTGAAACAGAATTTCTGTATCCTCGTGAAATGCATGAGGATGATGAGAGGTTACAGTATCAGTGTTTATTTCAGGAGCTTGATAAAGAAGGGGCAGAGGCATCCTACCAAAATTGAAGAAGATAATTACAAATTCTGTAAAGAGGGGGCACCCCATTTTAAATATAGGAAAGCCCCAATATTAATTTTGTAGGGGGGGGGGGGGGAATAGACCCCTATAGCCTGCTCCCTGAAGCAAACACCATTAAAGGCACAATGAAATTTGACACTAAAGCAACTGAAATAGCTATTGATTAAGTCTGAATATTTATGAACTACACGCCGACCTGACTCCCGCTGCAAGGTCATCAAGGTCACAGTCCTCCAGTAATTCAATGAGCTTGCACCACGAGCAAGGTCTTACTCCATTCCCATCAAGCCAGTGTCGGAACATGTCCCTACAGCATGCTTCAGGGTCAGTGGGGTGGGTGGCCTTGATTACAGCCAGTTTGGTCCCACTCCTGTCAAACTCCAACTGGTCTCCAAATTTCTGCCATTTTGGCGTCACAGTCTCGATGATCCTGATTTTTCCCCCAGAAGTTTTCAGCAGAGACAGCTTTCCAAGCGTTGGAGTATTATCTGTGAGGGAGTGTGCGTATATGCATGTACATGATTGTGTGTAGAAGAAGGGCAGAGATGATGTAGTACATGTACATACAAGTGGGAAAATTTTCAAGGGACTTAATTTGAACACTTACTTTTATCCGCACCCCCCCCCCCCCCGATGAAATGTATAATACATGTACTTACCCCTACCAAACCCTCCAATGAAACCATAGCTATGCATGTACGTGAATGAGCTTACCTATTGGAAGGCAACTGAATGGTGAAGAAGCAGCAGTCGGAGAGGCACCATGAGCATCAGAAGTGGAATCTAGTGATACATGTAGGTGAAATACATAAGGTCACAGAACTGAGCAGAGACTAGGAACTATTCTAATAAATTTTATTAATATGATCTCAACTCACCAGTATAACTGGTAACACTTTTACCAAACCAGAACTTATGGCTTTCTGTCATCTCATTGAAGATGGTGGCTGGTTGAGAGGTGCAGGTCAAAATGTCATGCTTAGAAATGATGGCTGGGTGCAGAGAATTGTCTTGATGCTTTGAGCAGAGGAAAGCGCTTTCAGGAATCGAATTGTTGTAGTTCAGTGTTTGTAAAGCTTTTCGGATCCCTGCAAGAATTGTCTCTCGAATCGTAGGGCAGATGTCTGCGCAAATTTTCAGCGCCTTGTCTGCATTAATATCAGAAGGAAACGTGATAGCAACGTGAAAGAATGTAGAAAAAGAATCAGTAATCGTGATAAAGCCAGGTTGATTGTCCGGAACCTTGAAATGAACTCGATTTCGTGATATTTGAACAGGACATCCTTCATCCATAAGAAGCTCCCACTTGGCTTCAGTGATGAGAGAAGAAAGAAGAAAGCAGTAGACTCCAAGCTTGGGTCCATCTTTGCCAAAGTAGAAGAGAAGAGGAGAAACAACCTGAGAGGGTGAGTCGGTCAGAGGGCGAGGTATGGCTTCCTGCCTAAGGAGACAGGGCATCAGATATTCATCGTCACCAACCTCTGCAACAATCAGCAGGTGCTTGAACACCAGGATCAGGTGATCTTCCAAGAAAAGATTTGGGACGTAGTGAGACTTGAAGTGAGAGAGAATCTCCTTAGTCACGATGCCATGCTTAAACTTTTCAAAGCTGCCTACACTTCCAGCTTGGGAATCTGGATGGCTGGACTCAGACTGAACCAACAAGCTATGCTCTACCAGCTCAGTGATCTTGTCTAAAAGCACTTGAGCGTCGACGAAAACCACTTCTGGCAGAATATCCTCATAATACATAATCAGCTTGATACCCTTGAGGTATTTCAGCGCATCTTCAAACGATTCCCTCGTGAAATGGAAGGTGGTGGCTTCCTTGAAGCACTCTTCTTTGCTCAATATTGCTTTCTTTTGGTATTTTGCAAGCCGTTGGAAAGCCATCTCTAAGCCAAAGTATCGAAGTGGGATCCTGACTCGTGGTACCTTAAGCAGCTCACTCAATAAAAGCTTCCTCAATTTCGTAAGGACTGACTGATCATCATCTCCAGGGCATATGGCATTGATAGCAAATAAGAGAGACTCGCTGGTACAAGAGATGACACTATCCTTCATCTGTGGAGGGACGATACTGAGAAGCTTACGATTCTTCTCCTTTCTATCTTCAGAGGGGCAGTCCTTCTCGAGGTCTCTGTGTGTACCAATAAATGCTATCTTAGGGCATTTGCCACGCTCGCAAGTTGACTGGAGGACCCGCATACAGTGACGAAAGGTCTGCAGATGAGTGAAAGGGGATTTGAACGGGTTTCCAATGCGTTCTCCATTGGTAAAGTATTCCACTAGTGGATGGCTATCTAAGCTTTCATTGAGCTTCACAATAAGCATACCAAACATCGTATTGGTAACAAAAACTGGAAGGACTTCGTGGAACATCGGTTGACCTCCAGAATCACTAATATCAAATAAATTTTTGCCATCAAGTTGATTGGAAGTCATCGATCCAGCATTCATTCGAACAAGAAGTTCTCTTTGAGAGCCACCACACCAGGAAGGCACCACTGGCTTGTCGACCATAGAAGAACTACTACTACTCTCAGAACTACCCTCTGGACTAGGGTCTATATTACAGTCACTCTCTTGAGTTGATGTAAACTGAGGTGATGGAGCAGGTTGGGTGGGCAGTGGTATGCACTTGGCTGATGTGCTTATCATGTCGGAGTAGTCTTCATCGGTGATCCTGACAAAGTGAGTTTTACTGTCTCCCTCATCGCTAACACCAATCTTACATTGAGCCACTGCTCTGACTGGTTTCTTGGCACATGGAGTGCTCTCTCGTATGGATGGAGGTTTCTCCTCAAGCACAGCAGCCAGTGTACATGTTTTCCCCGATCCACCAGGCCCCATCATGAACATATTACCATTACGGATCCATAGCTCTCCATCCATCATTGCAATGTCAAAGTTGAGCTGTGTTCTCTCACTCACTGTAATAATGAAATTACAGAAATAAAATAGTGATGCGTCCGTGCCAAACTATTCCACTCAACAGAAAAAGGAACAAAAAGGGAGGCAGAGTGCACAATAATTGGTGTTATCGACTATGCAAAGCATATATAGCTAGATAGAATTAGGTGCCTACGTAGTCTAGAGAGAACGATTATTGTAACCTTACAATGTATATGTATGTGCCGAGGGTTAAATGTGATGTTTAAAGCTGAAATACATGTACAACACTATGATGCATGATAGACATCAGCACATACTCCCCTATCCATATAATAATAATAATGTATGTATGTCTAGGGTAAATCCCTTGGCAATTGGCAACCATATAGCCACATGTACGATCACTGTGTAAACGAAATACCGTATAGCCGGAAAATTTGGCGGGGAATTAAATTTGGCGGTTTGGCGGTCTATATTACAATCGCCAAATTAAAATCTGCCAAAATTTCCTACTCACATATCCCGTACCGAACCGCCAAATTTAAATCCGCCAATATCCTTGTAATAGCGATTTTGGGTTCAGCTGCCAAATTTAATTCCCGCCAATATTTCCGGCTATACGGTATGTAATCTGGTTAGGCTGACACTTGTACATGTAGGTAGGACAACGCCACCATTTCACAGCTAGGCCTCGCTGGCCCATGCAGTTACTTACTCTTCATAGGCGTAGGAACTGGGGGGGGGGGGGGGGGGTAGATAGGCTAGATACTAAGATATTCCGATCTATATCACTAAAGGATTATTTTATGCTTCCCTATATACCTGTACACAGACTACTGAGCTCTCATTTATACGCTTACTTTAGCCTTCCTGCAAGATTTTGGACTTGAAACATAGCCACTTGATCATTCCTGCTCGTTTCTGCTTGTCTAATAGGTTGAGTTCATGAACTCTGCTTGAATTTAATTGGGGGCAGGGCTAAAATTTTTGGCACGCTTCGTGCGTATAGTACCAGCACCCCCACCTTCACAGGGCTTCCTTCGCCTATGTTCTTCTTGACGATAATGTGCATACTTTTATTGCTCTATCTAAATTCCGCCCTCTTATTATTATACATTGTGTATGTTTACCACATGCCACAAACAGGAGTGCAAAAGCATGTACAGCTATGGAAGAAGAGTATTGCCTCCACATATTTAGTTAAACTCAAGAAAACATATCATTTCTCAACATAGTATTTAGTGCATCTGGACAACATTGCAAGCACTATAATCACTTCACCCTGTACATAAAGTATGCTGGGTACACGTGTTGGTAATTCAGAACCTCCTCACATGTACATCTTACATACCTTGAACATAAGTGTTTATCACCATATCAGCCTGACTGGGAAGACCACAATCAGTGAGTGCTTTAGCAACCACACTCCAAGTAGGGATTGGATGGTCAGTGGCATAGAGGTCAAGGTACGCTTCTCTCCTCTGGGAGGGACTATGGAAGTTTCTCCTTATTTCGTCTCTCTTAATCCATGGTAGATCTAGCCTGAGTCCAAGCCTGTCTAGCTGGTCATCTTTCATAGCTGCAAACAGCTCTGTCAATTTCTTTGTTGTGATAGTGAGATCTACATGGACATGACATTGTACATGTACATTGTTATAAAATATATCTTTAATTAATTTCTGCAATACATGCACACTGTAAAGTTTGTCCTCCTCATCATTGATAATCAATCATCTATCTAGATCACGTGCCCATATTGAATTTGCATGCTGCAGAGGCCACATTAATGCAGTACTGTACTGTAGTCTATACAAGTGTAGATCAAGTACAGCAAGGTTAAGCACAGAAAAATTGAATGGTGTAAGAACTGCCACTAATGTGGGGTCACGCCCCCCAGTCCACAAGGACCAGGATCCTCTGGGCACTACGCAGAGGCACAATGAGCAGGAACTAGCAGGAACTCATCGACAGCATCACTGGTGTGGTGTTGGCACCCGAAGTCCAACTGGACCCCACCAGGTCATGGCACTGTCCATGGGATGGATGTTTTGCCACCACAGCCGAAGCCATATTCTTATTTCACACTGGAACAACTGGGGCCAGTGGAGTAGGAAGTAATCGCATGTTGCAGGGGCCATCGATACAAGTTGTGGGTGTGGCTTTTATTACTGAGTTTTGTGACCACAATTATTCTTTTGTAGAGGTCATATTTTAGTAATTTAAACCAGAGTTTTACGAAGAAAGTCTGATATATATTGGAAGAAAACATACACAAGGGTTTTTACCAAGCCTGATTATTTGGGGGGGGGGGGGGGCGGCCTGCCCCCCCCCCCTTCTGAAATATTGGTGGGGGGCAGTGGCCCCCCTGGCTCCCCTGGTTCCTACTCCACTGGGGACAAAGTTACTTGCTCAAAAGTCACAACAGGAAGACCCTGGTGGGAATTGAATCCAAAACCCTAGAATTAAGACCACTATTACCCTCGAAATTAGGCTCACTTATGGGGCCCGGGGAGGGGAAAGAGAGCCTGGTACACACTGTCTGCACATGCGCAAAGTTTACGGAGCAATTTCTAGTATAATTTGCTGAACACTATCACTACCACACAGTTGGACATGCTAAGCATCCAAAATTGGTGTAGCTTAAAGTATTGCTATGTGTACACCATTCATTGCCGTTGAACAACCGCCTATATCAACAGTCTCAGTTATTCACCAGAAAACTTCCACTAAAAGTGAGTGGGACTCCTTCTTATAGCTCCTTTATTCTTTCTCTATCAACATTGCTCACTTGTGATAGCCAGACTTGTCGCAACAAGTGTTCTTAGCCTGAATTGTGGCTAGCATAGAGGCAACTTCTGAGGTCAAGGTTCACATTTACGGATTGATAAACAGACAAAAATACGAATGTATAAATTTACAACATGTACTATTCACCTATGCATCGAGATAATGGCCTTTTATCTAATAAATACTATACGTACATGTAATAGTGACTATGAAGCCAAATAACATTAATCACTTGCAAAACATGGCCATATATACACATTTGCAGGAGAATATTCCTATCCTCCTAGTTTGGACATGATGTCCCATACTATAATTCCCCTTGCTAAAAACACTCCTGTGTAACACCCTGACATTGCACTTACCTCTGAGTGGTAGGAACGGTTTTAATTCCTTCACAGCAGCAAACTCCTCCTGTACGTACAGCCAACTGGCAAGATGTGTCCAGGAAGGCTGAGGATGGCAGTGGACATAGTAGGATGCACACTCGTTGGCTGTTTCTCTCTTAGTGGAGCACTTGCTTTGAATCACTGCTAGTCGACTGGGTGGGATTACATCATCTCTAATACCAGTTAGTGATCTCCAGTTGTTGATCAGCTGCATGGCTTCAGCAACATTGGCAGTCACTAAGGTGGGGTCTGAAAATGAACATCATCATTGGCTATATGAAACACAGCACTGGGTACAGTAACATTACACACATCACAAGTGATTATAGAGTAGTCTGCCAGATTGAGTCTGGGTATGCAATGTGTGCGTACATGTAGATATTAACAGTTACTGTGAGTACCATGTACAACACAAGCTAAAAGAATTATTACAATTTTTAAATTTCATGCTATTTTCTGGTAAAGGTCATCACACAAGATACATTATGTAAGTCCTAGGACCCAAATTTTCTTGTGCTAATTAGATCTTGTGTTTTATTAGCATTATTAGTTGTATTAGCATAAACACGGTAGTAGGAATTTCCCGCATTATTACGTGTTATTTTATAGCACAGCACGGGCCTGGGGTCAACCAGTAAAATTATTATGGCCTATCTGGCCAAAAACACAATCATTAAACCACACTTTTATAAAAAGAGGGGGCGGGGATCTCTATGCAGATAAATCCCTGGGTCTGGCAGTACATGAATGATGTGTATAAAGGCTCTTTCTCTCCATCAGAACCTGGGTAAGCCCGGGCTGCTATGCTAGTACTGTGCATTGTCTTGCTCTACCATCCCTGCCTACTATATGAAACATTAGATGGGCTTTATATACTTTAGTGCTTTAATGCTATACCCATCCCAGTACACATACAACATACATAACCACTCACCTTGAACTGGTTCTCCATAGTCTATGATTTGGTCAGCAAGATGAATCTCATTCATCCCATCAAGTTCCCAAATCACAGCCCGCCATGAGGGATGACGATAATGACAGCTTTCCCCTCGGAGAAACGTCTCCACCACTGCCTTCACACATAAATAATCAGATTGATACTGGCTCTTAATGGCATCTAATTCTGAGGACAGTAGACCAAGCTCTTCACCAAAGCGTCTCCAGCCCTTTATTCGCTTTACTGCTTCATAAACTCTCTCTATCGTTAGGGGCGGGGCTGAAGAGAGAATGAAACACAATATTAAAATAGTACATACTAAATGGACTACGATACTTGTATTAAGCATGTGCTAATCATTGTGGAAAATCCCAGTATAGCTACACAATGTACTAAAAGGACACGCCCATTCTCTGATCGGTCTCAGCGTCATACACAATAATATTTATGCTGACGCTGGATTGCCATAATATTAAAACTAAACTCTGAAAGGCCTATGAATCTATAAAGCGAGTACTCAGCAACAAAACTTACCCTTGCTCTCAGCTCCGTGAACTTGGCTGTCCGCCATGACAGCTAAAAAAAAACAAAACAGAAAGTTCACTGCATGTTAATACTAGTAGGGACTTCCTCGCATTTATCATGCGCATGCGCTATGCATAATCAAGTCTAAGTAGGTAAAGGTCGCTATTCCCGACGATCCGGATAAGCTTTGTGTCACTGAGGACCCTATAGAGGAGGAACCATCCAATGGAAACTAGTAGACCCCGGAGAATTCAATGGCCGAGTATGTTGTAGCTAGCTATAGTAGCTAGTGAATGTCAATGATTTTTTCTATGACTAGCTACTAGATGACAGACTAGTACTGCTTGATTTCTCTGTAGATCCAGCTCACACAGCATACAGCATGGAGTGGAGGAGGTGGAGGTTGCATAAACTCAACAACTGGTGAAGGAGGCCAACTTATTGGAAGTGTAGCAGGAGAGCTGGTGTGCCGAGTTGGCTGCAGTGGAACTGTTGGACCTGTGACTGCTTTCTGTAATGATGCTAGCACAGTTGATGACTGGAGTGCAGGACAGAGGAACTATGAATATGATCTGAATATGAATTTGTCCTTTGAAACCTCGTAAGTCACCTGGCCAGCGGGAATTAATTTTTGCAAGGGTGTAGACACAATTTTCAAAGTGGGGGAGTTTTGTGACAACTGCGAGCGAAGCGTGCGAAAAATTTTGAGCCTACTGTGTCCAGAACCTTTAAAAATGCATTAAAATCAGCTATTTCCAGCAATTATTTCCCAAATTTATTGCATATTTTTGGCTATCCAACTATGATTGCAGTGAATACAACTAGAATTTCATCTAACTTTAACAATCCCAAATATTATAGTAAATAAATTGTTGCTCATGGGGGCCCAAGCCTCCACCCCTTGTATAGTTGGCCATGCATTTTCCGGCAAGCAGAAACTGCTGCTGGAGCCTGAGCAGTCGAGAGAGGAGAATACACTCCACTACTCGGCTACCAATGGACACGTTGCCATCCAGCAGAGAGAAATGACTCCAAGGACCTCCAAGAAAGGAGTGGCTGACTTGAACAGACACAATGCGCTGTCTGGAGACAGTTTGAGCACCGCCGAATAATTGACAGATTGCAAAAGGTCGACAACAGTACAGGCACTCGTGAAGTCAGCACAGCAGTGAGGAAAATTAATCAATTTGAATTAAACCTTTCCTGTAGTTAATACTTATCATTCCCTCTCCTCTCCCTCCCTCTTTACCTCTTCTTCCCTACCTCTCTCCCTCCCCGTATTTATAGAGCAACATTGTGATGACGATATTTCAACTGGTGCACATTGTGGTTGTCTTTTTTGTCAGCTGTGAGTCATTGTTCTTGTGCTGATGATTGTATCACATGATCTGTTTGTGTATACAGTCAAACTGGTTAAGCAGGTTATCCATGGCACGGCATCTGGGTCCCTCCTAGCTCAGTCCTACCTTTCAACTGTTCTGCTCTTTGCCGGTCTCTACACACTGGAGTACAGATTTGATGTAGCTAAGTTGTTGATTCTGATAAGCTACATGTAGTTCAGTGCTATGTGTACAAGTATGTGGATAAAGAACTCATTAGCTGGTAAGTTGCTGTAGAAAAGAGGCTGGTCTCATGTGGTTGACTCAGCCATCAGGCCGGATGTAAGGGAGGACTCTGACCTAATAGCCACTCTTCTCTTCTTGAGAATGCTCTACTTCTCCATCTCCACTGGCTCTCTGTGTGGGACCTCGGCCATAGAGCCACTAGCTTGGTATGGAGGACTCACAGTCTCACTTCAGGTAACTCTCAGTCCACAGGGAGGTTGTCTGCATGAGTGGCCTTACTGGGAAGCCTCGCTATGATTATTACAGTGTTTGCAGAGAGCCTGTCCAAGGACTAGACAGCCTTGTGGGGTTTGGCCTTGTGTACATGGCATTTTAGTATGCCATACCTACACACAAGTCGACCCATGGCCGTATATAATGTACACCTTTAAATATGTTTTCATGCATCCTTGTGATGACATCAACCTGACATATAACACACGTATTTACAGCTTTGATTTTCATTCTTTGTGTAGATGTTGATGAGCTTTGTCTACTTTGCGTCGATCCTTGGTCTGGGTCTGCGAGCCTTCACTTCCAGAGGGGGCTACCAGACGAGCGGCAGGAGTAAGTCCACAGTGACCTTTGCCCTGGTGTATAGCAGCTAGTATTGACTGTGTTGCTGTTGGCGTAGGTTGTACTAAGAAGATAAGGGAGCTCGTGTTCAGAGAAAAGGCCAGAACAGAAGTGGCAGCGTGATGGCCCTCCCTCCCTAGGGCCTGCTCACTCAACCAGATATCTACTGACTGACAACTACACTATGTGCATGCATACCAAACCTTGCCCCCACTATACCTGTGTAATACATGATTGCACTATAAGTGCTGTGTTCTGTGACAATACTATAATGATTGTGTTCAATAATTAAAAGCAATAACTCTGTAATAATAGCACCATACTTACCATAGTGTCATAAAAAGGGGCACATGAACAGTATAAAACAAAATTTAATTCAAGTATTATTATGTAAATATTAAGGCAAAACTGGGGGATAGGTGAACAATCAATAGTGGCCCCCTTTCACGAGACTACAGTCTTATGGTCTACTCAAACTCCGTTATTGTTCAAAGAGTACAGAATTCATCCTCGATCATTAAAATTAATGCAGAGGGATGATGAGAGGTTACAGTATAATCAGTGTTTATTTCAGGAGCTTGATGAAGAAGGGGCAGAGGCATGCCGAAGCTAAAATCAACACTAAAATTCAGGGAGATAAAAAAATTGTGTTAATAGGGGCTCCAATTTTACATGCAAATCCAGGAAGGGGGAAGGGGGACAAGACAACCCCCTAGCCTGCTCCCTGAAATAAACACTTCTTATAGCATAATATGATAGGTACATGTATATCTGTATGATGTGAATTTTTTAGGGGTCCAATTTTTGTGTATTTCATGAACATTTGATTACCCGCACATGAAATTGTGCACATCTACGAAAATAAAAGCCGTGAAATAATAAAGATCGCCTATCAGCAAAAATTGAACCTCTCAAAAATTTGGCTATACGACAATAAAAAATACGACACCAGGGAAACTGATTGCAGTTATTGATGTGTCTGAATATTCATGAACTACATGCCGACCTGACTCCTGCTGCAAGGTCATCAAGGTCACAGTCCTCCAGCAGTTCAATGAGCTTGCGCCACGAGCAAGGTCTAACTCCATTCCCAATGAGCCAGTGTTGGAACATCTCCCTACAGCATGCCTTAGGGTCATTGGGGTGGGTGGCCTTGATCAGTCTCAGCTTGAGCCACTGCTGTCGAACTCTAACAGGTCCCCGAGACTCTGCCACAGAGGGGCCACTGATTCAATGACCTTGATTTTCTGTCCTTCAGCTGTTCTCAGCACCGACAGCTTTCCAAGGGTTGGAGTAGCATCTGTGTATGGATCAGGATCGGGGGGGGGGGGGGGGGGGGGATCGAAGAAATTTAATACTTGAATGAAAATTTAATGTAAGTATGAAAATTTTTATGCAAAAGCTAACAGAATCATACATAATAATATTCTTACCCATTGCAAAGCGTATTGATGGTGAAGCAGCAGTACTCTGAGAGGCGCTTTGAGCTTCAGGAGTGGAATCTGGAGGAAAAATGAGGACTCAAATCAATCACAAATGTCTTCAATGCTATTTCAAGCTTTATGTTAATATGAAAATTGGGGCATCAAGTAGAGATAACATTTACTCACCTGAGTGATCTTTACCAAACCAGAGCTTGTGGCTTTCTGTCATCTTGTTAATTATGCTACCTGGTTGGGAGGTGCAGGTCAAAATATCATGCTTAGAAATGATGGCTGGATGTAGAGAATCGTCTTGATGCTTTGAGCAGAGAAAAGCACTTTCAGGAATCGAATTGTTGTAGTTCAGTGTTCGTGAAGCTTTTCGGATCCCTGCAAGAATCGCCTCTCGAATCGTAGGGCAGATATCTGTGCAAATTTTTAACGCCGTGTCTGAATCAATATCGGAAGGAAAGGTGATAGCGACATGAAAAAACGTAGAAAATGAATCAGTTATCGTGATAAAACCAGGCTGCTTATCCGGAACCTTGAAATGAACTCGATTTCGCGACAATTGAACAGGACATCCTTTGTCCATAAGAAGCTCCCACTTGGCTTCAGTGATGAGAGAAGAAAGAAGAAAGCAGTAGACTCCAAGCTTGGGTCCATCTTTGCCAAAGTAGAAGAGAAGAGGAGAAACAACCTGAGAGAGTGAATCGGTCAGAGGGCGAGGTATGGCTTCCTGCTTAAGGAGACAGGGCATCAGATATTCATCTTCACCAACCTCTGCAACAATCAGCAGGTGCTTGAACACCAGGATCAGGTGATCTTCCAAGAAAAGATTTGGGACGTAGTGAGACTTGAAGTGAGAGAGAATCTCCTTAGTCACGATGCCATGCTTAAACTTTTCAAAGCTGCCTACACTTCCAGCTTGGGAATCTGGATGGCTGGACTCAGACTGGACCAACAAGCTATGTTCTACCAGCTCAGTGATCTTGTCTAAAAGCACTTGAGCGTCGACGAAAACCACTTCTGGCAGAATATCCTCGTAATGCATAATCAGCTTGATGCCCTTGAGGTATTTCAGCGCATCTTCAAATGATTCCCTCGTGAAATGGAAGGTAGTGGCTTCCTTGAAGCACTCTTCTTTGCTCAATATTGCTTTCTTTTGGTATTTTGCAAGCCGTTGGAAAGCCATCTCTAACCCAAAGTATCGAAGTGGGATCCTGACTCGTGGGACCTTAAGCAACTCACTCAATAAAAGCTTCCTCAATTTCGTAAGGACTGACTGATCATCATCTCCAGGGCATATGGCATTGATAGCAAATAAGAGAGACTCGCTGGTACAAGAGATGACACTATCCTTCATCTGTGGAGGGACGATGCTGAGAAGCTTACGATTCTTCTCCTTTCTATCTTCAGAGGGACAGTCCTTCTCGAGGTCTCTGTGCGTACCGATAAATGCTATCTTAGGGCATTTGCCACGCTCACAAGTTGACTGGAGGACCCTCATACAGTGACGAAAGGTCTGCAGGTGAGTGAAAGGAGATTTGAATGGGTTTCCAATGCGTTCTCCATTGGTAAAGTATTCCACTAGTGGATGGCTATCTAAGCTTTCATTGAGCTTCACAATAAGCATACCAAACATCGTATTGGTAACAAAAACCGGAAGGACTTCGTGGAACATCGGTTGACCTCCAGAATCACTAATATCGAATAAATCTTTGCCATCGAGTTGATTGGAAGTCATCGATCCAGCATTCATTCGAACGAGAAGTTCTCTTTGAGAGCCACCACACCAGGAAGGCACCACTGGCTTGTCGACCGTAGAAGAACTACTACTACTCTCAGAACTACCTCTGGACTAGTGTCTATATTACAGTCACTCTCTTGAGTTGACGTAAGCTGAGGTGATGGAGCAGGTTGGGTGGGCAGTGGTATGCACTTGGCTGATGTGCTTATCATGTCGGAGTAGTCTTCATCGGTAATCCTGACGAAGTGAGTTTTACTGTCTCCCTCATTGCTAACACCAATCTTACATTGAGCCACTGCTCTGACTGGTTTCTTGGCACATGGAGTGCTCTCTCGTATGGATGGAGGTTTCTCCTCAAGCACAGCAGCCAGTGTGCATGTTTTCCCCGATCCACCAGGCCCCATCATGAACATATTACCATTACGGATCCATAGCTCTCCGTCCATCATTGCAATATCAAAGTTGAGCTGTGTTCTCTCACTCACTGTAGTAATAAAAATACAGTAGAAGGCATAAAACAGTGACGCTTCCGTACTAAACTGTTCCTTCAACGGAAAACAGGAACAATGAACACCATTGATGCTAAACATGGGCGCGCGAAAGCATTTTGAATGTGAGGGGGCCAGGACAAATATAGCATGCGCACGAAGCATGCACGCAAAATTTTAAGCCATGCCTACTAATTAATGGTAACGCGTTTGTGACACTGATGGCGAAAATGAAGTAAAAAAGATGGTCAACAGGCAAAAATAGTCAATCTCAAGGAGAGCAGCGAAGAAACTAGCATAATTTTGACTCAGAGCTGACAGAAGGCTATTGCAGACTGGTAAAATAATTGACAAGTTTGTTTTTGCTTAGCACAAGGCAAGAGTGGGTGTGTTGTGCAAGATTGCCCATTAGTACCGTGTGCATGCGCACATGGAAGCAGCATGAACTTTGAACCTGTACCTATTATTGCAGAGGCCACACTCCTCACTGCAAGTAGCTGCAATGGTGACGTTCTCACTCTGCTCGAACGTTGCTACTGGACTATTGAAAGGTATATGACAAAGAGCAGACCTCACCTCTCACTTCGCTCGAAGCTCGGTGGCTAGTGCCAGCGCCCGCTCAGCAGGCCTCTCGAAACACACGATGCTTTCGTGCCAATTGTTTGTCAGTGTGTCTCTAGCTAGCTATAGCTATGGCCTGAGGCATTAAGGCCACTCTTCTTTGTGCACACGGCCCTAGAGTTTCTGACCAATCCTGAGCCTTGTAGTGCGGATTTTCTCCGCCCATGCCACATGTTCATAGCAACCAGGCGCATCCACTAAAATGATCATCTGAAATTATTTTTCGTTGTATACAGTATTCCATAGAATCCAGCGATTACGTCCCCCCTGTGCATGCTAGCATGCGGGGAGGGGGCTTATACTATTACGGATCCATAGCTCTCCGTCCATCATTGCAATATCAAAGTTGAGCTGTGTTCTCTCACTCACTGTAATAATTAAAATTACAGTAGAAGGCATAAAACAGTGACACTTCCGTGCCAAACTCTTCCATTCAACAGAAAACAGGAACATAATGGGAGGTGGAGTGCGCAATAAAAGGTACGACCGACTATACGTAAAGTGTAGCTAGCTAGAACTAGGCACCTACGTAGTCTAGAATGATTACTGAATATGATGGCCTCCGTTTGAGGCTGAACTATCATGTACATGTACAATACTACGATGCAGGACAGACATCAGCACGCACACACTCCTCCATCCATATAATAAGAGTATAATATTTAATAAGAGTACGTAATTGCTGTATGTTAGTGTTGCACTTATATGATACTGTACAGTCCAATCTTGATTATCTGAATCCCTTTGGCCAAGGGGAAATTTCGAACCGTTCAGATAAGCAAGAAGTTTGGATCACGTTGACCACACCCAAGCCACACCCATGAAATTGATCATGCATGCAAAACATGATAGACTTACCGAGCATTTCAACGATTTTAATCGCATACTTGATTGACAGAATTAACACTCATCTTGCGTTTCTTTTACTTCTTTGAGCGTTAGAACTAGATTTAATAACAGCACAGCAGCTGGTTCTCGCGTGGCAACTACACAATGTAGGTTCACTGCGCACACACAAGCCAGTCACGTGGTCACAATATGTACCTTGACCCTGCATTTTCTTTGCATCTTATTAAAGTTCAGATGATCGAGGGTTCGGATAATCGAGGTTGGACTGTAATAATAATTATGCTCTGTGATAGTGGCATCACAGATCTAGCTACATTATAATAGATTTACATGTAGATACATGTACCAGACTAATGCTGTACAAGTACATGAAACTTTATGGCCATGAGTGGCCTTAAGCCTATGTCTAGGGTAAGTCACTTGGCAATTGGTGGGGCAGCTCTAACCAGATACTGCAACTGCAGCACACCTGCAACCACACAGCCACGTGTATGATCACTGTGTAAACAAAACATGGAATCTGGTTAGGCTGATAGGAGGACGCCACCATTTCACAGCTAGGCCTTGCTTGCCCATGCAGCTACATGTATGTACTCTTCTCTTGATGATAATTAATGTGCATACTTTTATTGCTCTATCCAAATTCAACCTTCGTATTATTCTATGTTCATCACACGCTACAAACAGGAGTGCAAAAGCATATACAGCTATGGAAGAAGAGTATTGTCTCCATATGTTGAGTTAAACTCAAGTATACTTATCATAAAGTTTAATTCTCAACACAGTATTTAGTGTATCTGGACAACGTTGTAAGCATAGTAATCATATCACCCTGTACATAAAGTATGCTGGGTACACGCGTTGGTAATTCAGAACCTCTTCACATGTACATCTTACATACCTTGAACGTAAGTGTTTTCCACCATACCAGCCTGACTGGGAAGAACATACCAACGGAGTGCTTGAGCAACCTGGCTCCAAGTAGGGATTGGATGGTCAGTGGCATAGAGGTCAAAGTACGCTTCTCTTTTCTGGGGGGGACTACGGAAGTTTCTCTTTATTTCATCTCTCTTAATCTCTGGTAGATCTAGCAAGAATCCAAGGCTGTTTAGCTTGTAATCTTTGATTGCTGCAAACAGCTCTGTCAATTTCTTTGTTGTGATAGTGAGATCTACATGTACATGTATGTAATTAATGCTAAAAGAGTTATGAAGTCGACTTTATTTCTGTAATACATGCCCACAGTCACTGTACATGTTAAAAAAGTTCATCCTCCTCATCATTGAACTGCACTAAATCAGCCCTCTCTCTAGATCACATGCCCATATTGAATTTGCATACAGCGCATGTGGCAGAGTAGTTTATAGATCAAGATGATTATTACTTATACCAAGGTTAAGCATGGTAAAAATGGCAAATGGTGTAAGAACTGCCACTAATGAGGGGTCACGCCCCCCAGTCCACAAGGACCAGGATCCTCTGGGCACTACCAGAGGCACAATGAGCATGAACTAGTAGGAACTGATCGACAGCATCACTGGTGTGGTGTTGGCACCCGAAGTCCAACTGGACCCCACCAGGCCATGGCACTGTCGATGGTTTGCCACAACAGCCGAAGCCAGATCCTTATTTCACACTGGAGCAATTGTGACAAAGTGACTTGCTCAAAGTCACAACAGGAAGACCTTGGTGGGAATCGAATCCACAGCCCTAGAATTAGGAGCCCGAATTAGCCTCAAACCCTGGCTCACTTTCGTCGGGGAGGGGGGGGTGTGGAGGGGAAAGAGAGCCTGGTACACGCTGTTTTTGCATGTGCAAAATTTATGGAACAGTTTCTAGTATAATTTGCTGAACACTATCGCCATTCAAGCATCCGAAATAAAAGACTTAGTATTTCTAAAGACTGTTATACGGAAGACTTTATTCGCTTTCATCTCATTTTAAGCATACCTTTATTAGCTTCAGAGACCCTTCATTGCCGTTGGACAACTGCCTGTATCGACAGTCTCAGTTACATGTATTCACCAAAACACTTTCACTAAAAGTGAGTGGAACTCCTTCTCATAGCTTCTTCATTCTACACAATATACCTGAACTACTGCACCAAGTGACTCCCAGCCATGTTATTAATGAGTGTGAGTGATAAAATGGTCGATTTGCAGCTAGTGCTCACACTTTTGCTCCGAGGATGACTAGAGTATCTAGTCAAAACATCAGCAAGTTTACCGAAAGGTTAAGTTATCCACAGAGAATCGTTTGTTTCAGTGCTCATGATCCTTATCAAGTTATTTGAAGCAAAAATTTAATGTGTAACCCATTACAACATGTACTATACGGCCTATGCCTCGAGATAATGCCATTTTATCTAATTTTTTTGTGTATAACAACGAGTACTACATGTACATGTAGCAGTGACTGATACAAAGCCAAATAGCCAAATAACATTAACCACATGTAAAGAACATGGCCATATGTACACATTTATAGGAGAATGTCCTAGTTTGGGTATGACGTCCCATAACTATGACTCTCCTTGCTAAAAACACTCCTGTACACTCATGTGTAACACCCTGACATTGCACTTACCTCTGAGTGGTAGGAATGGTTTTAATTTCTCCACAGCAGCAAACTCTTCCCAGAAATATAGTAGCCTGGCAAGATGTGTCCAGGAAGACTGAGAATGGCAGTGGACATAGTAGGATGCACACTCGTTGGCTGTTTCTCTCTTAGTGGAGCACTTGCTTTGAATCATTGCGAGTCGACTGGATGGGATTACGTAATCTCCAGTAAATGTTATAAATTCAAGTGATCTCCAGTTGTTGATCAGCTGCATGGCTTCAGCAACATTGGCAGTCACTAAGGTGGGGTCTGAAAATGAACATCATCATTGGCTATATGAAACAAAGCACTGGGTATAGAGCAGTCAGCCATATTGAGTGTGGGTGTGCAATGTGTGTGTACATATAGATGCTATAGGATATTAACTGTGAATAATGACGTAGGCTTTTCCTGCAATAGATGTGTTCATTTTATAGTACAACATGGGATCAACCAGAAATATGAGTTTAATTGTGGTCTCCAAACATCACAATCATTGCTAGTGTGTATTGTCTTGCTCAATTATCCCTGCTTACTAAAATGTATGTGAAACATTATATTATGTACTTTAGTGCTTCAATCATTTACAACATATGTACATAAGACCATACCAATTTGATGTTTTGTTTCTCGGACACACAGGAGCTGGAGACTCAGGTGGTCGGCATGAAAATAAAACAGGAGGTGTGGCCTAGCAAATCATGAGCATCACCAGTCCACAGACAACCAGCAATCATTATCCCGTGCGCATGCGCAAGGGGGTAAAGTAATCGGTCGTGTCGTTGTTGTTGTTGTTGTGAGCACAAAAATCACTATATCTTGAGACTTAGGCATCTGAGCGACTCGTTAGCACAACGAATCAGTTGAATTTGGCAAAAAACTGGCTTCAGTATGCTTTGAATCGAGGGACACGATCCACGAGTGTCACAAATAGTGCCTTTTTGTTGGTCATCATAGCCACGCCTATGGACAGTGCCTACTCTCAATGCATAATGCATAATATAATATAGCTTTCTGCTCATGCGCACAACTAAACGGCCTAGTATATGAACTGGTAAGGATCGTCGACATATTCTGCTCATGACCATAGATTATATAATCTATGTGATAATCATAATGTCATGACCAAACTCTATGGTTTGGCTATGGAACCGAATCTGATATGATATGTAATAGCAGTTCATAACTTCCTAGTCTAAATCTGCTGCAGAGAGAGAATATTTTTTTAGCTGACATCGAATATCACAACCAAGCCATTTCTATTAGCTATAATTCTACAAAATTATAACCATGCATACTCACAAAAGTAGATCTATAGATTGCGCAATGTGCGCACAGGGTATGTGCTCTACAGAGCTCTAGTTTTACTAGTGAATACTCGCATTCTAGAGTAGTTTTGATGATCGTTTAGCTAATAGCACTATCAGTAGCAGACCAAGAGTGCTCTTTCTAAAGAGTACTCCTTATCTGTCACTATCATAATGTGAGGAATATTAATTTAAAAATTTTTATTTTAGTTTAGATCAGCCAAAAATAGACCCACCGAATCCGAGAAACAAAAAATTAACTTGGTATGGCCTAACCACTCACCTTGAACTGGTTCTCCATAGTCTATGATTTGGTCAGCAAGCTTTATCTCATTCATCTTATCAAGTGCCCGAATCACAACCCGCCATGAGGGATGAGAATAGAGACGGCTTTCCCCTTGGAGAAACTTCTCCACCACCGTCTTCACACGTAAATCATCAGATCCATACTGGCTCTCAATGGCATCTAATTCCCTGGACGGCAGACCAAGCCTTAGACCAAAGTCTCTCCACTTCTTTACTCCTTTCACTGCTTCATAAACTCTCTCTATCGTTAGGGGTGGGGCTGGAGAGAGAGAGAGAAACACAGTAAAAAGTACATCAAGTATCGTAATCCATTTATTATAAACATGTGCTGATTGTTGAATATCCCAGTATAGCTACGCTACGTGCTATTAAAATTTGAATACAGTAATCTTACTAAAAGGACACGCCCATTCTCCGATGGGCCTCATTTCGAATCTCTGTACCCTAGTTTGACAACCCAGCGTCATACATTATTAAAAGTCTGAAAAGTCTATGAATCTATAAAGCGAATACTCAGCAAACCTACCCTTGCTCTCAGCTCCGTGAGCTTGCCTGTCCGCCATCCGCCGACTGATCCGGGCGCAATGATGTGACTGCTAATTATATTACCGTACGTATAGCCGGAAAATTTGGCGGTTTGGCGGTCTATTATTACAACCGCCAAATTAAAATCCGACAAAATTTCCTACTCGCATATATACGTATGGCGATCCCGTACCGAACCGCCAAATTTAAATCCGCCAATATTAGCAATTTTGGGCTCAACCGCCAAATTTAATGCCCGCCAATATTTCCGGCTATACGGTAATACAGAGGAACATGTACAATAATTATAATACCAGCAGGGACTTCCTCGCATTTGTCATGCGCATGCGTTATGCACCGGTCCATACATTTCGAAATATTTGGACCCCCGGGCCCTTATATTTCTGAAATATTACATGGACCCCCACGATCAACTATAGCAGAGATTCAGGAGGGTTAGCTATAGGTGGGTATGAATGGTTAGCAGGGTTAGTTTCCAGGGTCTGTATGGCAGGGTTAGTCTTCAGCATATTTCGGGGGTCCAAATATCACGTGACACGTCATAGAATCACCCAATCATCATTCTGTGGATATTAAAGTTAAAACAATTTCACTGAGGATGGTGAACTCTTCCTATACAGGAGGGACCATCCAGTAGACCCCGGGGAATTCAACGTTGTAGCTAGCTACATGTATATAGCTATCACTGGCGTAAGAACCAGGGGGGCTGGGGGGGCAATTGCCCCCCCCCAGTCATAAGATTGGGGGGGGGGGGGGGCAGAGCCCCTCTGATTTTTAGACTGCTGTACAAGCCAGGGGGTGGGGCTCACCCTCTGAGGTTTGCACTTTTCTTTTTCATCTGTTGCCACAATCAGGGTTGAGTTATTCATGATTGTGGTGTATCTTAGCCCCACGGTGTGTAGATATCAATAATTGTCACATGTGAACACAGATCAGTAGTCACTACTGATCTGTGTTCACATGTGACAAGCTAAGAGTCCAGAATGTCCTCGAAAATGCACTAGAAAAGCTCTCAGAAGGTCTAAAACTCCAAAATATTCCCGGGGGAGCATGCCCCCAGACCCCACTAGCTTACGCGCGCATAGCGCGCGTAAAGCGAGTCTTCACCTGCTTACTTTCAGCTCCCCTGCTCAAAAACATCTTCCTACGCCACTGGCTATAGCTATACAGTATACGTAGCTTATAGTTGGTGCATGTCAACAACTCTGGCCATACTATATATGACAGTACTTGGTCTCTATAGATCCAGCTCACACAGCTAGTCTCGTGCCCAGCCCAAGACTAACAGCATGGTGAGGAGGTGGAGATTGCATAAACTCAATATAGCTACTTGAAACTGGTGAAAGAGGCCAACTTATTGGAAGTGTAGCTAGCAGGAGAGCTGGTGTGCCGAGTTAATTGGCTGCAGTGGAGCTGTTGGAACTATGACTAATTTCTGTAATGATGCAAGCATATTATGACTGGAATGCAGGACAAAGGACCTATGAATACCGGTATGAATTGCCCTACTTGGAAGCCTCGTAAGTCACCAGCCAGAGTTAACAGACTGCAAAACAGTACAGACACTCATGAATTCGGTGAGAAGAATTAATTACTTATCATTCAGGGCCTCTGTGTCTCTCTCTCCTTTTATTATGGCACGGTATGTGGGTCTCTCCTAGCTCAGTCCTACCTTTTAACTGTTTTGCTCTTTGCTGGTCTCTACACACTGGAGTACAGATAATCGTATTTGATGTAAGTTGTTGATTCTGATAGGCCAGTAGTAATGTGTGTACAAGTATCATAATAAAAATTTAATTTATTGTTATGTGGATAAAAAGCTCAGGGAACTATCTTCCTTATGTGTATAGTACATATGCACAAGTATAAACACCGCATACAAACACGATGTAGAGAAGAGGCTGCACCCCTTAAATATGTTTTCATGCGTCCTTGATGACATCAACCTGACATGTAACACACATATATACAGCTTTGATTTTCATTTTTTGTGCAGATGTTGATGAGCTTTGTCTACTTTGCGTCGATCCTTGGCCTGGGTCTGCGAGCCTTCACTTCCAGAGGGGGCTACCAGACGAGCGGCAGGAGTAAGTCCACAGTGACCTTTGGCTAGTACTGACTGTGTTGCTCTTGGTGTAAGAAGGTAAGGGAGCTCGTGTTCAGAGAGGTCAGAACAGAAGTGGCAGCGTGATGGCCCTCCCTCCCTAGGGCCTGCTCACTCAACCAGATATCTACTGACTGACAACTACACTATGTGCATGCATACCAAACCTTGCCCCCACTATACCTGTGTAATACATGATTGCACTATAAGTGCTGTGTTCTATGACAATACTATAATGATTGTGTTCAATAATTAAAAGCAATAACTCTGTAATAATAGCACCATATTTACCATAGTGTCATGAAAAGGGGCACATGAACAGTATAAAACAAAAATTGATTTATGTATTAAGGCAAAATTGGGGGATAGGTGAACAATCAATAGTGGGCCCCCTTTCACGAGACTACAGTCTTATGGTCTACTCAAACTCCGTTATTGTTTAAAGAGTACAGAATTCATCCTCGATCATTAAAATTAATGCAGAGGGATGATGAGAGGTTACAGTATAATCAGTGTTTATTTCAGGAGCTTGATGAAGAAGGGGCAGAGGCATGCCGAAGCTAAAATCAACACTAAAGTTCAGGGAGATAAAAAAATTGTGTTAATAGGGGCTCCAATTTTACATGCAAATGCAGGAAGGGGGAAGGGGGACAAAACAACCCCCTAGCCTGCTCCCTGAAATAAACACTTCTTACAGCATATGATATAGGTACATGTATATCTGTATGACTGGAGATTTTTGAGGGGTCCAATTTTTGTGTATTTCATGAACATTTGATTACCCGCACTTGAAATTGTGCACATCTACGAAAATAAAAGCCGTGAAATAATAAAGATCGCCTATCAGCAAAAATTGAACCTCTCAAAAATTTGGCTATACGACAATAAAAATACAACACCAGGGAAACTGATTGCAGTTATTGAGGTGTCTGAATATTCATGAACTACATGCCGACCTGACTCCTGCTGCAAGGTCATCAAGGTCACAGTCCTCCAGCAGTTCAATGAGCTTGCGCCACGAGCAAGGTCTAACTCCATTCCCAATGAGCCAGTGTTGGAACATGTCCCTACAGCATGCCTTAGGGTCATTGGGGTGGGTGGCCTTGATCAGTCTCAGCTTTGAGCCACTGCTGTCGAACTCTAACAGGTCCCCGAGACTCTGCCACAGAGGGGCCACTGATTCAATGACCTTGATTTTCTGTCCTTCAGCTGTTCTCAGCACCGACAGCTTTCCAAGGGTTGGAGTAGCATCTGTGTATGGATCAGGATCGGGGGGGGGGGGGGGGGGGGATCGAAGAAATTTAATACTTGAATGAAAATTTAATGTAAGTATGAAAATTTTTATGCAAAAGCTAACAGAATCATACATAATAATATTCTTACCCATTGCAAAGCGTATTGATGGTGAAGCAGCAGTACTCTGAGAGGCGCTTTGAGCTTCAGGAGTGGAATCTGGAGAAAAATGAGGACTCAAATCAATCACAAATGTCTTCAATGCTATTTCAAGCTTTATATTAATATGAAAATTGGGGCATCAAGTAGAGATAACATTTACTCACCTGAGTGGTCTTTACCAAACCAGAGCTTGTGGCTTTCTGTCATCTTGTTAATTACGCTACCTGGTTGGGAGGTGCAGGTCAAAATATCATGCTTAGAAATGATGGCTGGGTGTAGAGAATCGTCTTGATGCTTTGAGCAGAGAAAAGCACTTTCAGGAATCGAATTGTTGTAGTTCAGTGTTCGTGAAGCTTTTCGGATCCCTGCAAGAATCGTCTCTCGAATCGTAGGGCAGATATCTGCGCAAATTTTTAACGCCGTGTCTGAATCAATATCGAAAGGAAAGGTGATAGCGACATGAAAAAACGTAGAAAATGAATCAGTTATCGTGATAAAACCAGGCTGCTTATCCGGAACCTTGAAATGAACTCGATTTCGCGACAATTGAACAGGACATCCTTCGTCCATAAGAAGTTCCCACTTGGCTTCAGTGATGAGAGAAGAAAGAAGAAAGCAGTAGACTCCAAGCTTGGGTCCATCTTCACCAAAGTAGAAGAGAAGAGGAGAAACAACCTGAGAGGGTGAATCGGTCAGAGGGCGAGATATGGCTTCCTGCCTAAGGAGACAGGGCATCAGATATTCATCTTCACCAACCACTGCAACAATCAGCAGGTGCTTGAACACCAGGATCAGGTCATCTTCCAAGAAAAGATTTGGGACGTAGTGAGACTTGAAGTGAGAGAGAATCTCCTTAGTGACGATGCCATGCTTGAACTTTTCAAAGCTGCCTACACTTCCAGCTTGGGAATCTGGATGGCTGGACTCAGACTGAACCAACAAGCTATGCTCTACCAGCTCAGTGATCTTGTCTAAAAGCACTTGAGCGTCGACGAAAACCACTTCAGGCAGAATATCCTCATAATACATAATCAGCTTGATGCCCTTGAGGTATTTCAGCGCATCTTCAAACGATTCCCTCGTGAAATGGAAGGTGGTGGCTTCCTTGAAGCACTCTTCTTTACTCAATATTGCTTTCTTCTGGTATTTTGCAAGTCGTTGGAAAGCCATTTCTAAGCCAAAGTATCGAAGTGGGATCCTGACTCGTGGGACCTTAAGCAGCTCACCCAATAAAAGCTTCCTCAATTTTGTAAGGACTGACTGATCATCGTCTCCAGGGCATATGGCATTGATAGCAAATAAGAGAGACTCGCTGGTACAAGAGATGACACTATCCTTCATCCGCGGAGGGACGATGCTGAGAAGCTTACGATTCTTCTCCTTTCTATCTTCAGAGGAACAGTCCTTCTCGAGGTCTCTGTGCGTACCGATAAATGCTATCTTAGGGCATTTGCCACGCTCGCAAGTTGACTGGAGGACCCTCATACAGTGACGAAAGGTCTGCAGGTGAGTGAAAGGAGATTTGAACGGGTTTCCAATGCGTTCTCCATTGGTAAAGTATTCCACTAGTGGATGGCTATCTAAGCTTTCATTGAGCTTCACAATAAGCATACCAAACATCGTATTGGTAACAAAAACTGGAAGGACTTCGTGGAACATCGGTTGACCTCCAGAATCACTAATGTCGAATAAGTCTTTGCCATCGAGTTGATTGGAAGTCATCGATCCAGCATTCATTCGAACAAGAAGTTCTCTTTGAGAGCCACCACACCAGGAAGGCACCACTGGCTTGTCGATCGTAGAACTATTACTACTCTCAGAACTACCCTCTGGACTAGCGTCTATATTACAGTCACTCTCTTGAGTTGATGTAAGCTGAGGTGATGGAGCAGGTTGGGTGGGCAGTGGTATGCACTTGGCTGATGTGCTTATCATGTCGGAGTAGTCTTCATCGGTGATCCTGACAAAGTGAGTTTTACTGTCTCCCTCATCGCTAACACCAATCTTACATTGAGCCACTGCTCTGACTGGTTTCTTGGCACATGGAGTGCTCTCTCGTATGGATGGAGGTTTCTCCTCAAGCACAGCAGCCAGTGTGCATGTTTTCCCCGATCCACCAGGCCCCATCATGAACATATTACCATTACGGATCCATAGCTCTCCATCCATCATTGCAATATCAAAGTTGAACTGTGTTCTCTCACTCACTGTAATAATGAAATTATAGTAGAAGGCATAAAACAGTGATGCAACTGTTCCGTTCAACAGAAAACAGGAACCATTGGTGCTAAACTCTCGGCGCTGTGAGATTTATTACACTAAGAAAGAGTAGTGACAGAGCCTACATGTTGCGAATTTGCAAGTTAAGCCAGCAACACTGTTGCTGCTGTAGAGAGTAACCACAAGAATGCACTAATACTGATTGTGTGGTATTACATAATAGTACCACGGGCATGCCAGCTAGTTCAAAGTTAGGCCAGGAAGCAGCCTACTGTGACTAGTGATGTGTCAGTCGAGTTATAAGAACTATTGCTAGACCTACGCACTATTCTTGATATGAAGCGCTTGCTGTCACTTTCATCGATTGATTGCGAGCAGCCGAGGCACGAGACTTTTAGAAGGCTTTAGCGAGCTTGTTGAGAGAAGAGAGGCAGTAAAACTATACCTAGCTCACAAACTAGCTAAGTTTTTTTGCTGTCGAGTCTCGAATACTTGGCGTGTGCCCTCACGAGCAAGTGCAGTTGAAACTTGGGTACCGGGTACACGCGGTTGCCGGAAATTGACTTGTGAGCAGGCGCTTCATACATGCGTGTCACTCGCACTCGTTTGTCAAGTTGCCTGTGAGCTGTACTGCACTTTCGTGTACAGGGTTATAATTTTGTAGAATTAGCTAATTAATTGCTTGGTGCTGTTATTTTGGCTGACATCACCATGGTGATGTCAGCCAAAATAACACTGATTCTCTCTCTGCACCAGATCTAGACTAGGAAGATATGAACTGCTATTACATAACATTGTATATTTTGTTATATTATCTTACAGGTCAGATTCGGTTCCATAGGGGATAGCAGAGAGTATAGTCACGGGCAGAACATGTCGACGATCCTTACCAGTTCATATACTAGTTGTGCGCATGAGCAGACAGCTATGCATTATGCATTGAGATTAGGCACTGTCCATAGGTGTGGCTACGATGGCTAACAAAAAGGCACTATTTGTGACGCTCGTGGATTGTGTCCCTCGATTCAAAGCATACTGAAGACAGTTTTTCGCCAAATTCGACTGATTCGTTGTGCTAGCGAGTTACTCAGGTGCCTAGGTCTTGAGATATGGCTATTTTTGTGCTCACGACGACAACGACACAACCGATTACTTCAACCCCTTGCGCATGGGCACGGGGTAATGAAACATGGAATCTGGTTAGGCTGACACTTGTAGGTAGGAGGATGCCACCGTTTCACAGCTAGGCCTTGCTTGCCAATGCAGTTACTACTCTTCTTAATCCACACTTGATGATAATGTGCATACTCTTAATCATTGCTCTATCTAAATTCCACCCTCTTGTTATTCTGAGTTCATCATACGCTACAAACAGGAGTGCAAAAGCATGTACAGCTACGGAAGAGGAGTATTGCCTCCACATACTGAGTTAAACTCAAGCAAATTTATCAGGTTATATACCGAGGTGCAGGTCTCTACGCTATTTATACAACCGAGAGCCGAAGGTCCGAGGCTGTGTAAATCGCGTAGAGACCGAACCGAGGTGTATAACGGACTTGTACCATGGACTACCGTATAGCTCCAAATTTTTGTGGCACAATATTTTCGTGAATTTCGTGATTTGACTTCTGATTATAAAACAGACATGCATACTACCATCGTTAGTATGACCTGCAACGTCGAGCTCAGAAGCCAAGAAACGAAGCTCGAGCTGTTGACTATCCTAAAAACAAGGCTACGTGCCTACGCAATAAGCTTACCTAGATACACCTATACAGTTTGACTCGCGATCGATCGATCGACGACTTCGCCCATTGCTTCAAACTGGCGATCTCCTGCTACCTTTCCCGCCATACGCTCCATTTACTCTCGCGAGATGCTCCATTGATAGTGTTACGTTTGTTGCTACCAACATGTTTATTATTCAAGGCCTGCAGTATTTAATATTGCACTTTGGCTTCCCTTGAGCCCGGCACTAATATTGCACTGTGAGTTTCCTGGAGCTATTCATATTGCACTGTGGCTTACCTGAGGGTGTTCTTATTGCACTGCTTGTCTAAGGTGTATATTTAACCCTCGCCGCAAAGCGTAGGCAGAGGGTTACTGCAATCGTTTGGCGATTTTTGTCTGTCCGTCCGTCCGTCGCAACCCTCTTTTGCTAAATGGTAAGGGTCGTTATTATAGAGAACCGTAAGTACGTATTCCTAGGTATAGGTGGCATAAGGAAGAGTGGTCATGTTAAGTCCTGCCCAGTGGAGTAGTAGTGTGCAGCTGTTGCAACTTGCCAGTCTGTGTTTACATGGCACCTACCTCAACTACATGACTGATTGCCATTCTGTGCTCTGCTGGTCAGCAGTGACAGTGTAAACAGGCAGTGGCTCTCAAGTGCATAATTCAGTTGAAGTATGTCACAGAGGCTTTCAGTTTATATAGTGACATAGCCAGATGCCTTCCCCCAACTCTTAGATCACTGACTCTAGTGCCAGAACCTGTTTAGATGCAGGGTATGTAGTCAATAGTATGCCAGTACCCTGTTCAAGTGTAGGGTATGTAGTTCAATACTCCTGATACTGAACATGCACGGAGTGAGCCATGCTATATGCATGCATGTAGCGGTGAGGGTTCTGCACTCCTGTGCATTCATTTACTTAGCAACAACATAGTAACGGGATATAAATGTATATAATTATAAATACAAGGTTTGATAAGTGATTTATCAAACTTGTATGTAGAAATCTGATTGGTCAGAATTTACAACCACGGTACAATTTTACTTCTCAACACATTATTTAGTATATCTGCACAACATTGTGAGCACTATAATCACTTCACTCTACATAAAGTATGCTGGGTACACGTGTTGGTAATTCAGAACCTCCTCACATGTACATCTTACATACCTTGAACATAAGTGTTTTTCACCACACCAGCCTGACGGGGAAGATCACACCCACGGAGTGTCTCAGCAACCTGGCTCCAAGTAGGGATTGGATGGTCAGTGGCATAGAGGTCAAGGTACGCTTCTCTCCTCTGGGAGGGACTATGGAAGTTTCTATTTATTTCGTTCATCTTAATACGTGGTAGACCTAGCAAGATTCCAAGGCTGTTTAGCTGGTCATCTTTCATTGCTGCAAATAGCTCCGTCAATTTCTTTGTTGTGATAGTGAGATCTACATGTGCATGTATGTAATTAATGCTAAAAGAGTTATTAAGTTCTGTAATACATGCACACTGTACATGTTAAAAAAATTTCATCCTCATCATTGAACTGCACTAAATCAACCATCTCTCTAGATCACATCCCCATATTGAATTTGCATGTGGTAGAGAAGTCTATGGATCAAGATGATTATTACTTATACCAAGGTTAAGCATGGTAAAGATGGCAAATGGTGTAAGAACTGCCACTAATGTGGGGTCACGCCCCCCAGTCCGCAAGGACCAGGATCCTCTGGGCACTATGCAGAGGCACAATGAGCAGGAACTAGTAGGAACTCATCGATAGCATCACTGGTGTGGTGTTGGCACCCGAAGTCCAACTGGACCCCACCAGGTCATGGCACTGTCAATGGGATGGATGTTTTGCCACCACAGCCGAAGCCAGATCCTTATTTCACACTGGAGCAATTGGGACAAAGTGACTTGCTCAAAGTCACAACAGGAAGACCCTGGTGGGAATCGAACCCACGGCCCTAGAATTAGGAGCCCTATTAGCCTGGAACCCAGGCTCAGTTTCGGGGGAGGGGGAGGGGAGAGAGAGCCTGGTACAAACTGTCTGCGCATGCGCAAAGTTTACAGAGCAATTTCTAGTATAATTAATTTTGCTGGACACTATCGCTACCACACAGTAGGACATGTACGGACAAGGTATGCTAAGCATCCAAAATTGGTGAAGCTTAAAGATTCGATAATTCTAACGACTGTTGTATGGAAGACTTTATTTGCTCTCATCTCACTTTACGCAAACCTTTATGAGCTTCAGAGACCCTTCGTTGCCATTGGACAACCACCTGTATCGACAGTCTCAGTTATTCACCAAAAAACTTCCACTAAAAGCGACTGGAACTCGAGCTCCTTCTCATAGCTTCTTTATTCTTTCTCTATCAATGTTGCTCACTTGTGGTAGCTGTGTTGCAACAAGTGTCCTTAGCCTGAATCACGGCCAACATACATGTAGACCATTTTTTAAAGCAACTTCTGGGGTCAAGGTTCACATTTACGGACTGATTATACTATATACAACAAAAAATATTTTTCAGACGGTCATTTTTCTTATATAGTCCGTGTCATTACATGAGGGCATGGATACGTGTCTTGGATGTGCCCAGTTGCTATGAACGCGCGGTGCGGGCGGAGAGAAAGTCCGCTCTACAAGGCTCAGGATTTGTCAGAACTGTAGGGCCATGTGCACAAAGAAGAGTGGCCTTAATGCCTCAGGCCATAGCTACAGCTAGAGACGCATTGTCGAATGATCGGCGTGAAAGCGCCACACGTTTCGAGAGGCCTGCTAGGCAGGCGCTGGCGCTAGCAACCGAGCCTCGAGCGAAGTAAGAGGCGAGATCTGCTCTTTATCATACCTGTCAGTAGTCCAGTAGCAACGATCGAGCAGAGCGAGAACGTCACCATTGCATAGTTAATTGGAGCCAGAGCAGTTGGTTGCTATAAGGGGTGTGGTCTCTGCAATCACTTCAATCTGCACATGCACACGGTACTAACGGACAGGCAAGATACTGTTTGTGCATGAACTACGTCTCATAGTATCTAGTCGAAACATCGGCAAGTTTACAAAACAGTTAAGTTGTCCACAGAGAATCTTTGCTTGTTTCAGTGCTCATGATCCTTATCGAGCTATTTGAAGCAAAAATGTGCCACCCATTACAACACACCTATGCCTCGAGATAATGGCATTTTATCTAACTTGAACATCAAGTACTACATGTACACGTTTCATTTAGTATTTTTCGTCAAGGGGGGGGGGGGCAAAGACTATAGTATGTTTTTCCATCCATGAAGAATGATGTTGTGCTCATTAACTTTATTATATTAGGAGGGTCTGGGGGCATGCTCCCCAAGGAATGTTTCAACCTCTGAGACTGTTTCTGGTGGCTTCTGAGCACTCGGATGGGGAAAGTCTGTCAGGAATATCCACTGGTTCCCCTCTATCTCAGGGTTACAATTGGGGGGGGGAGGCACTCGTCCCCCCTCCCCCCCCCCCCCCCCCCTTGAGAGTAGCCACCATCCATACATGCAATACATGTACAAGTAAAGATTTAAACGGTGAAAGTGTCCAAAGCGGCAGTTTTGCTCATTTTTAACCCATAAATTAGCTGAAGCTTCGCGTTACGCGTGGTAGGAGACACATCCCACATCCTTGCAACATTTAACTTGACTATGATATAAAGCCAAATAATGTTGTAGATACTGTAGGATGGGTTTTATTTAATAATTGCATCAGGCCAAATTACGAATCCAATAATTGCGATACATGGCCCCGTACCATACTGTAGTATACGTGCACGTTTATATTTGCAAGTCTATTAATTGCAAAACGTACAAAAACTCACTATTAAAACCCGACCTACGGTATAAAGAACATGGCATACACATTTGCAGGAGAATGTTCCTATCCTCCTAGTTTGGGCATGACGTCCCATACTATAATTCCCCTTGCTAAAAACACTCCTGTGTAACACCCTGACATTGCACTTACCTCTGAGTGGTAGGAATGGTTTTAATTCCTCCACAGCAGCAAACTCCTCCCATCTGTACAGCCAACTGGCCAGATGTGTCCAGGAAGGCTGAGGATGGCAGTGGACATAGTAGGATGCACACTCGTTGGCTGTTTCTCTCTTAGTGGAGCACTTGCTTTGAATCACTTTTAGTCGCCCGGGTGGGATTACATATTCTCCAATACCAGTTAGTGATCTCCAGTTGTTGATCAGCTGCAAGGCTTCAGCAACATTGGCAGTCACTAAGGTGGGGTCTGAAAATGAACATCGTCATTGGCTATATGAAACACAGCACTGGCTACAGTAACATTACACACATCACAAGTGATTATAGAGTAGTCTGCCAGATTGAGTCTGGGTGCTCAACGTGTGCGTACATGTAGATATTAACAGTTACTGTGAGTATTATGTACAACGTAAGTTAAAATTTTGTGAGATTTTCTGGTAAAGGTCATCACACAAGATACATTATGAAAAGTCCTAGAATGCGAAATTTCTTGTGGTAATTAGATCTTTCATTTTATTAGCATTATTAGTTGTATTAGCATAAACACGGTAATATAATTATAGGAATTTCCTGCGTTATTACAATAGATGTGTTTATAGTATAGCACAGGCCCGGGGTCAACCAGCAAAACTATCGTGGCCTCTCTGGCCAAAAACACAATCATTAAACCACACTTTTATAAAAAGAGGGGGTGGGGATCTCTATGCAGAAAAATCCCTGGGACCGGCGGTGCATGAATGATGTGTACAAAGGCTCTTTCTCTCCTGCACAACCTGGGTAAGCCTGCTAGTACTGTGTATTGTCTTGCTCTACCATCCCTACCTACTATAATGTATAGTGTATGTGAAACATTGCATGGACTTTTTATACTTTAGTGCTTCAATGCTACACCCATCCCAATACATTACACATAACCACTCACCTTGAACTGGTTCTCCATAGTCTATGATTTTATCAGCAAGATGAATCTCATTCATATTATCAAGTATCCAAATCACAGTCCTCCATGAGGGATGAGGGTAGGTAAGGCTTTCCCCTCGGAGAAACTTCTCCACCACCGCCTTCACACGTAAATTATTAGATCCATACTGCCTCTCAATGACATCTAATTCTGAGAATAGACCAAGCCCTCCACCAAAGCGTCTCCAGTTCTTTACTCCTTTTACTGCTTCATAAACTCTCTCTATCGTTAGGGGCGGGGCTGGAGAGAGACACAGTAAATAATATCAAGTCTCATAATCCACTTATTATAAGCATGTACTGATTTAGTCTCGTGCCTCCCCCCCCTTCATGCACGCGCGAGAAAGGGTCGCACTTCCTTGTCCTCGAGGTACGTATATTGCGGCCCAATCAGATTGCAGAACCATGGTCACATGACATAAGTGGAATGTAATTATGCGTGGTTCGTACGCACACACGTGCACTCAGTTTATATAGTACAGTACGGATCGCGGAAGTGGCTGTTAGTTTCTATTTTACGCACACCAAAATTGCCAATTATTGCATTCCAGCTGGACACATTAGTGCAACCCTTTTGACCAGACCCTTTCTCACATGTGCATGAAGGGGGCTGGGCACGAGACTAGTATAGTCTCGTAAACCAGACCCCTATTCCGCAGTGCAGGGTGTATTTCATCACCAGCACGCGGAAAGAGGGTCTGGGGATTCTGGGCACTAATCCGTGGCACAGTGGAATTTTACGTCACGTAAACGGAATGCAATATTTCACCGCAAAACTTTTTGTCGCAACTCCTTCGAGTTCTACGTGTTGTTTATCATCCTGAACTACTTGTTTGGACTATACTGGTTAAAAGCTATCAATAAATGTAGCAAAATCTGGAATACTTAGTCAGCGCGGCTCCTTAGCGCATGCGTGAGTCTATTTCTGTGTCTTTTCACTATAAAAATACCTGAAAAGTCAGAAAAAAGTAGCCAAACCATCACTGTTTAAGTAATAGTCCTCATATCTGTGCATAGACGTCCTCAAAGCGGCCTTCTGGCATGGTTTTGCTAAAATTCTGACACTGAGCGGTGAATCAAGCAGCTCGTTAATGGCATATTTGCGGGCGCAGCATGGTCATGTGACCATTCTGAGCGATCTCATTGGCTCTGCCGACATTCCTGCAGGTGCCACGGATTGGTGCCCAGAATCCCCAGACCCTCTTTCCCCGTGCTGGTGATGAAATACACCCAGCACTGCGGAATAGTGGTCTGGTTTACGAGGCTAGAGACTAGCGAGACACGCCCATTATCCGATTGGCCTCATTTCTATTCTCTATAGTACCCTAGTTTATCATGACAGTTCAGCGTCATACATTAATTAAAATTTGGAATCATAAAACGAGTACTCAGCAACAATTTAAACGTACCCTTACTCTCAGCTCCATGAGCGTGTCTATCCGCCATGACTGCTAAAAACAGGAAGTGCACTGCATGTAATAGCAGGGACTTCCTCGCACTATCGTGCGCATGCGCTATGCGTATATTAAGTTTAAGTAGGTAAAGGTCGCTACTCCCGACGTTGTACATATATGTAGGATCTTTGCCGGCGAGCCACAATCAGTGATCATGATGCTTCAGTGGAGTTGGTTTCTGTGCATAAGCAACTTCTTTGTGTCACTGAAGACGGTGCACTCTTCCTATAGAGGAGGAATCATCCAGTGGAAACCAGAAGATCCAGGGGAATTCAATGGACGAGTATGTTGTAGCTAGCTACAGTAGCTAGTGCATATCAATGATCTTTTCTATGAGTCTATATGACTATGACATACTAGTACTGCTTGGTTTCTCTGTAGATCCAGCTCATACAGCATACAGCATGGAGTGGAGGAGGTGGAGGTTGCATAAACTCAACAACTGGTGAAGGAGGCCAACTTATTGGAAGTGTAGCGGGAGAGCTGGTGTGCCGAGTTGGCTGCAGTGGAACTGTTGGACCTGTGACTGCTTTCTGTAATGATGCTAGCACAGTTGATGACTGGAGTGCAGGACAGAGGATCGATGAATACGATCTGATGGATTTATCCTACTTTGAAGCCTCGTAAGTCACCAACCAGAAATATTTATTATTCATTTTGCTATCATTGCCATGCCACGGTTTGTCTATTTATCAGTATACTGTAACTATATAATAGAACAAGTGTACAAATGCACAACTATTATCCCATGATAATACTCTGAGATCATTCAAGTTTGGGTGATACCGTATTACCTCTAATTTAACGGACACCAGAAAAATAATTATTTTGGCCAATGTCCGCTATGATTAGAGCACACGAAAATAGTTGGCGTTCAAAGTGTCCGATGAATTAGAACACGCTTTCACGCATGCGCATTCGGTCAAATGGACGTGCGATCGAGCAGCTGCAGAGATTGAGTAAACGAGACGGTACCTGGAGCTCCCTGTTCATGGTGGGAAAGAGAACAACTCGCCTCCTTCATACACTGATATGGGTATAGGTAGCGCGCTAGCCGAGCTGTCTGCATTAGAACAACGATGTCCGGATGACTAGAACAACAAAATTCAAACTTCATTGACTGTCCGGTGTAATTAGAGTAAAAAAATAATTCAAAATGGTGTCCGGATAATTAGAGATGTTCGTTAAATTAGAGACAATACGGTGCTTCATCATGCAATGGATGAAGCAGTGCATAAAAGTCAACTTACTACACAACATTGTCATTATGATAATAGCTATACCAACATGCTCTGGATAATGTACAATTTAAACTACCGGTATAATCATCACAATCAAAACTGTATAGTGACCACTGTATAATTAATACAAACAGCAGCCACCTGAGCTCCTTGTAGCCACGGTTAGTACATGCAATGCATACTTTCTCCTTTCTCTCTATTACAGCTGTGCCTATTTTCTGCCAGGTTTCATGTCTTATTCAAGGGTAATCATGTCTGCATGGAAACATAACACAAGATGTTACATAATCTCACTTATAATAATATTATGCTCTACTGTGTAGTCAAATTCAATATAGTAGTGTAGCTATATAATAATAAAGTAATTCATTGCCTCATGGAATTAAATTTTGTGTATCAGCTGCTACCGTTATTGCTTGTATAGATAGCTATTATTGTTCAGCTGATGCAAGGTATACCAAATTGCTTTGTAGCAATTCTTTTCCAACCTCTCTTGGGCTGAGGTATAATCTTAGTAACAATAAAGTTGTAGATCTGTGTTGATTTGTGTGTAATATACTATTACTTGCACTCTCCACGGATGTCAAACCCTATGACCATAATATTATAGTAGCTGTAAGTTAACCAAGTCACAGTCTGCTGCCTAATCGCACAGAAGTGCCAGTAATTTGTATGATATTTAAGGTGTACAAATTTTCCAGAACACAAATAATGCAGTTGTGTAGCTGGCTAAGTTACAGTACCGAGAGCATGATCCAACATCCTACATAACAATGGAACAATAATAATTAGCTCTAGTATACAGTGAATGCAGGGTAATGCATACAAACACATGTGTAATACGTATGCACTTCACACACTCATTGCAATTTGTTAGAATACTGTTGATTAATTTTGTATGATGATGCAATAATATTATTATGGTGGATATGAGACTTCATTTGCAGTGGTGAGCTCGAGAATAGTTGGAGGGAGAGACAGAGATATGGTGCCGCTACAGTGATTATAATAAATTCCAGACAAGGAAATATAAAAATTCCTCATCTAAGAGCTTCATCCCCTTGTAGTTGGCTCACTGTCATTTCATAATGACCTGCAATGCTGATCATGCGCTACAGTGGTAGCCTGGGGGCAGGGGATGAGAAATTAATTGTGTAATACTGTAGCTGATCAATGTAGAGGATTATGTCCGAAATCATAATTAATATAGTTACAACCAGCAAACAAATTGCACAAAATTAATAGTATGTGCTCTATAATTGGACGGGAAGTTTAAGGAGCAATGATATGTACTCTAACATGCTGCTTAATCTTAGATCACACATTGGTCTTGAACTTTCCTTGCAGGTATGCTGATCATGGCTTCATCGCTCTCTTTGGAGTTAGCCTTGGGTGGCAGCTGAGAGTTGGCGGTAGTCTACTTCAGAGAGATGATACTGGACTTGTCAATACACCACCAGTGTCAGGCATGCTCCCAGTGGTGAGACTCCAGGAAGGCTGCGGACAGACAATCAAAATTCCTGGTAATTAAGCATGTTGTGGCTATGCAACCAAGCCATTTGAATTCAGTTCCTCGTGTTATTAACCCTCATCAAAGCACGACGGTGGCTTGCATGCTTAGCCATAAACATTACCCCTACCCTTACTATACACCATCCAGTAACATTTTGTGTGTACATACATGTAGATTGCTTCCTGCATAGTATTATGGATAGTGTGCACGGGGATTGAGATAAGGCTTGACTGTAAACAATTCCATGATATTATAAAGATAAAAGTGTGTCCTTATGTTAAAGTTCATTGTGCAGTTGAAGATGCTGATGGTGATAACATACAATGTCGATGGGCTCAAAGCATGCGGGGAGAATGTGATGACCTGTGCTCTGTACTACTTCCAGCTGTTCTGAATACATCAACAGTAAGTGTACAAAAAGTTTAATTTTCAGGGGATTTATCCAACGTCCTTGTGGAAAAATTAACGTCATTATGACGTTAACATTTTACCCCCTCCCCTCTCTTAACGTCACAGCATTTCAGTATTGATCTCTGCTTCTGCTCCATTTAGCCTACACATTCGGTATTTACTTGTATTCTACAGTGCTAGCTATGCCTTCATGGATTGATTGCATACCTGTGCTTCTTTAACAGTTTCTTGCTTGCCTGTAGCTACATGTACACTTTAGCTATTTAATGTTTGACACAGCTGTCACTAAAATGGAAATTTTGACACTGCTGGAGGCATGTCTAGACTTGTTCAATCACAAGAACGCATAATCATAACCAAAGCTAAAGTATGCTAAAACATCATGGACCAAGACCCCCTCCCCCACTAACGTCATAATGACATTAATTTTTCCACAAGGACTTTGGACAAGCCCTTTACTTTTCATCAGATTCTGCATATACTGCATTGATTTTATAGTGCGAACTCCATCATCTGGCAACAAGTGGTGCTGGAGTATTCTTTGTGGCACTCCAAATTGAGGACTTTGCTTCAGCTGCCAACACTACCCAGCCTCTGAGTAGCATTCCTCTTCAGTTCGTGGCCCTCGTCATTAGCTCACCCGCAGGTCTATCTTGCACCGATAGACCACGATTCACTGGTACCACTCCAGTGGATGGATCGTGTATTGGAGTATCATTCAACACCTCTTGGAGTGAGCAAATTATTGCACAGACTTCTTCCAGCAATGCAAGGTAGCTACATAGTAATTATTATGCATGTACATCTCATAGAAAACTTAATCTTTTTACACTAGTATTGTGGAAATTGCTATTGTATCTCCACTTGGTACTGATAAGTCTGAGCTACTACCAACTAGTAATGCGGAGGAGTGGTATGTCACCACGACGTGGATGCCTACTAGCAGCCTCCAGTATGGACCAAATATACTTTGCTACATGGCTATAGATAGCAGAAAGTAAGCAGCTAGTACGCATAAAGCATTTTATTGCAAGCTACACTAGGTCATACTGAATACCTAGCCACTCTTAATTGGTCATCGCCCAATTTTTTCCAATTGACATGATTCTTGTTGGGAAAATTAATGATGCTATTCAGAAAAATTAAATTTTCCTTCAAATAATTATAAATTACGCAGTTTATCAACACCTTTGGCTTGCATCACACTATTGGGTGGAGGTAAGCCTGGCACTATGTTGCTCTATGATTGCCCAGTATGCATGACTACTACTAATTTGAATATTCTGTACAGTTGCCGCTCCAGCACCAGTCCCGAATTCCATGATACCAATGGGCGAGATCTTTCCCAACCATAGGGAGTGGTCAATTGAGTTTACTAAAGAGGTACTTAGAGATAATAATATTATTGTGGGTATGAACAATGATGCATAACATCTCAGTCTTGAGTTCAATGAAACTAGCTTGTATGGCCTTTTATGTATACGTATCGATCTTACCATACGAATTTCTTAGTCTTTTTATGTATTGATAATATAATGCTGCTTTCCTTCTAATTTTGTAGTTTATTCGATCACCTCGAGCCCGGTACATCAGGATATTTGAGGAGGAAAGTGGTGATGAGGTGATCTCTATCAATGTGAAGGACTCTGAGGCTGTAGAGTATCCCACAGCTGGCAGTGATGGATACACGTTGAAGTTTTTCACCAACTTCACTTTCTTAGTGAATCATACCTACTATGTGCTGATGGATCCAGGTGAGTGGAATGCTTGCACGCTAAAGCTCCAAGCTTCCAGCAAAGCTGAGGTGGGTGGGGCTGGTTGACGACCATTTCCAGAGTAGCTGCCTCAGTGTTCATCTGCAGGTGGCCGTGCATATGGTATCTCTTACTCCTTGCAGGTGTGGCTGTTGGAAGTGAATTCTGTAATGCTGAATCACCTGCTCTTAGGGACAAAAATTCCTGGGTGGTGACTGTCAAAGATGGTAGGCAATGCATGGTCATAGCTAATGTCTCCAAATGGAGCACACTTGTGGTAATAATCATTATTCTGATATGTTTTCAGAACCACCACTGATCTCTACATGTTCATTTGGTGATATCAGGCTGGTTGATGGATCCGCTGCCTATGAAGGACGAGTGGAGCTATGCAATGACAACGGTGAATGGGGCACAGTGTGTGACGACCAGTGGAGTGAAAGTGATGCAATTGTGGCCTGCAAACAAGCCGGCTTCCTACTGAATGGTGAATAATTTTCATAAATCTGGGGGGGGGGGAGGGGACAAGAGAGGCTACTTCCTTGTGGCCATAAAACATTCAAAAGTTGTGCATTGAAGTTAGGCTTACCTTATTCCTTTCTCTCTTCTCTTCGAATTCTGTTCCTTTGATCCAAGTTCGATCACTTTTCTTGACAGGAGGGGAGGGCAGAATAATACCTCCCCCTGTCCACTAGTACATTAAAATGCAATATTTATTATCATTGTACCTGGTTGTGCCAATAATTGTCAATAATAGATGTCGCAGTAACGGCAACGTTCAGTGCTAGCTTCGGAGAAGGGACAGGGCCAATTCTTCTAGATGACTTGCAGTGTAGTGGAGAGGAGTCCAACCTGTTTGACTGTGTGCACGGAGGAATTGGCAGCCACAACTGTAGGCACACTGAGGATGCTGGTGTCATTTGCAAACGTGGGCCAGTAGCTATCTTAAATTGATCCTATCACATTGAGATTTATCATGAACACGTCAATTTTTTTATCGTAGCTTGTGAAGAAGGAGACTTGAGGTTGGTTAGAGGTTTCAGAAGTTTTGGAAGAGTAGAGGTCTGTATAAGAGAGAGATGGGGGACAGTCTGCGGAGACACCTGGGGTGCTATGGAAGTTGAAGTGATATGCAGACAGCTGGGGTATCTTGAACCAGGTAGAAGCTACATTGATCATTCGTAATTTATAATATTTTCTACGTACACAGCTCATTGCACTGATTTTAGCTACTAGTTAAGGATTGATCTCACTTGCAAACTCTTCACCTGCTCTGTTAATAAGACCTGGCGACTATAGGCTTCAACAGACTTAAAATTAATTATTATTCAAGCCTAGCTATTTATGTTTGTTATTCCAATATTGGTGATGTATACAGAGTTTCTTTTTATTCCAGGTGCAATGAGCTCTTACTTTGGTGTAAGGAGTGGTCCTATCAATCTCTATGACTTGGAGTGTACAGGAGCTGAACATAACTTTACTGAATGTGCTAATAAGCCTTCAGATTCAAACTGCAGCCTTCCTGATGTTGGAGTCTTCTGTATAGGTAATTAAGACAGTTGTATAGCTACTGATAGTAGTTCCAAAATGAGCTATGCACATTATGCAATAGTAGCTCCTTCAGCAACCTTTCTGCTGCCCTTTCGGTTTCAAGTCATGGTATATGCATGTAATTTAGATAGGGATGGTATGTATATGCATCTTGATCCATACTACCCTATGTGCTGTTAGTTTATACAGGTAATTTGTAAAATCCTACTCCATAATAATAATAGGTGCCCAATATTATGTCAAATCGATTATCTATGAGGTGCTTGTACATGCATCCTTTGTAGTATGTAATCATGGAGATGTCCGGCTAGTTGGTGGAACTACTGTCCGTGAAGGACGAGTTGAATTATGCTTCGGATTCCAGTGGGTCACCATCTGTGACAATGAATGGGATAACAGTGATGCTAGTGTAGTCTGTGGACAACTTGGCTATTCATTGCAAGGTAAGGTAATAGTATACCGTAGTTAATCGAATACAACGTATGATCCAATCTAACGTAAGAAATTAGCATTTTACGAATTCTCATAACGTATATATTATATATGGAGCGATTGACGACCTTTACCAGAAAATCGCGCGTTTTTCAAAATTGAAATTATTTTTTTTCCATACGTAGTATTAGATTAAGTACGGTAGTAATAATGATGCTACATCCGAAATGATGAATTTGATACAGTTTGGGGTTGGCTCCAAATCGTGGCATTATGTTCAATTATCATGTGATATGTACCAGAAGTACCGTACTTCTTCTAAAAATTCGGCATGAAAATAATAATATTGCTTTAGCTTCGCCGAATATTTAGAGGTTAATATTCAACATTCTCTCTGCGTCCGCATTCCATTCCCGTTTATAGCATATACACATGACGACCTTTGCCGAAAAATTAGAGACTATATTCAATCATTCGGTAAAGGGTGCCGAATAATTAGAAGGGCCGAATTTTTAGAAGAAATACGGTAATCATTGATTGAAAAAAATTGGTTTCATGCATGCTAAATATAGGTGCAGTTGCAGTGGGCAATGCTGCCTTTGGAGAAGGCACTGAATTAATTCTAATTGACAGAGTTTCCTGTTTCGGAAGAGAAGATAGCATCTTAAGTTGCTCTAATCCAGGGATCTTTATGCATATATGTACTCATCAGCAAGATGCTGGTGTCATCTGTCAAAGTAAGTAAATATTAATTTTAAGTAATAGTGCAAGCTGAAGCATGCTCCGCACTAGCCTCGTCCCCAGCGTTCCCAGCCTTGAGGGAGGGGGAGGAGAAAGGGCCTGGTACACCTACTGCATGTGCATGCACCAACCACACCAAGAAAACCTGGGACTCTGCAAACAACCGTACACTTTTTCCCCTCCTCCTGCGGCCTGGTCTTATGAGGTAGTGTGGTAATGGATGTATACACAGACACACACACACACAAACCCATTGTCATAAATGCCTATTGTGCATGCACCGACGGACAACTATCCTTATTGAGAGAACAATGATTACATTGTTTAATCAGCATCATGTGAACTATCAGATAAACTATATAAGGTTAAACGTTCCATCATTCATTACAATGTATATTGTACTTATAATATTATAGTTAACAAGCAAGAACTGAGTGAATTGGGTATTACAACATTAAGAGACTAAAGTTAGGTTAAATTTACATCAATAGCCATGAAAAGCTTCGTTTCAACAGCTGTTTTGTTTATTTGCTTGTCAAACTTCACTGGTGTTCTGAATGCACGACTATTTCGAGAAAGTAAGCACCTGCCGAAGTTTGCCAGTGGTCGGATGACACTGCAGCACCAATTGATGAAGCGTCAAACAACCGATGGGAGTACAGCCACTACAGAAGTTATGGCCCAGTGCTCTACACAGCTCAGTGATATACTGTGTACGTCAGGATATGCTCAAAGAATGATTGAGGCGGACTTAAGTTGTGGTATATATCGTGGCATTGATGAAGCCCAGAAAGATGCAAATATGTGTGCAAAAAGTGAAGGTGGACAGTACTGCAAGTCAGTATTGGAGCTTTATAGAATTAGGCAGAGTGATTACGTAGAAGGGAACTGTTCAGGGGTACTGACACAGAACTCTTGCCCATCAGCTTGCCGCACTCTTTTGGAGGAATTCAGAAGCGAACTTGGCTGTTGCATCAATGCTTATATCAATGGCTCGACAGTGTTCTCACCATTATATTATTCTAGCAGCCTTAACTATAGTGTCTGGAACTTATGCGGTATCCCTCTTCCTCCCGAAGGTTGTGAAAACAGTCCAATCATTAGCCCTCCTGACAGTGTGAAGAATTGCACAAGTGAAGACCTTTTCGACAAGTATTATGCTCAAAATTTATGTCTACCAGAGCAACGTCAACAATATACTGATGCCTTTAAGAGATTAAGTACTAGTGTGTGTGGCACTCTAATAATAACACCGGATCATGTGAGAGATCTCTGTTCAGTTAATGCAAATGGTATTCCTTGTGGAACGTTATACTATCAGTTTCCGGGAGAATTATCTAGTCTGAGTTCTGCTTGTAGTATGTCATGTACCTCAGACTGTAGAGAGAGGGTTAGTGCTGCCATGGATAGCAAAGGATGTTGCTTGAGCTCAACCTGGTTCAACTCGTCCTATAGTGCCCTGGAATCCTGTGATATTGAGCCTCTGAGAAAGTGCGATGCTGTTATAGGTTCAGCCGTGCCCATCATGATGGAGAAATGTCTCATTCTCATTTTCTTCATTGCTGGTCTTATGTTACCGTATCTGCTCATATGATAGTGTGTCCATGTAATAAGAACAAACATCAGTTGATGTCTATAAATGCGTGTAGTGTACATTGTCAATCAAATTTTAACATTAATTTTGAGAGACTAGATATTTTTTATAGATAGGCTTGTCACTTTCTGTTGTATGCTGTTGTATAGCTGGGCTGGAAGCTAGTTAAGGCTACTGGCTATGATTCACTATTACAATGGTGTCACATTTATATGATAGTCAAAGAAAGGTTAGGCCGGCCAGCACAGTATGACAATTGTGGTACCAGTATGAGTACCCTTATATCTTGTAATCTAGACGTTTTAGCATAGTTCAGCATGAAGAATAGCTACTAAAAGTTGCATGGTGTTATTTTTAGTTTCTTAATTTGACAGCCTGTGAGGATGGTGAAGTGAGGTTGGTAGGTGGAGGACCTGACTTGACAGTTGGACAAGTTGAGGTTTGTTTGAATAAGACATGGGGCACAGTGTGTGGTGACTCCTGGGATGAGAGTGATGCCAGAGTGGCCTGTGGTCAACTGGGATACTTAAACACAAGTACGTCAGTAGCAGTTGAGCGTAAAGAAATCAAGTTCTTACCCTAATTTCCACTCCATAGATGCTTCAGTTGTTTCAAATTTCAGTCAAGTTAGTGGATCAGTGATTGTCTCTAGGCTGGAGTGCAGTGGAGATGAATTAAGCTTCCTAGATTGTCCTTTTGAACTTGATGCTTCAAACTGCAGTCATTCGAGTGTTGCTGGAGTTCAGTGCTACAGTAAGTTCCTGGACTTGAGTTGCCTATTTCAAAATTCTAGCTGAAAACTGCTAGTCTAGGTATATTATATGCACCGTGAGTAAGGCTGTTCCATTTCTGACATCGGTGAAGCTATAGCTAGTAGCTATTTTATCCGGAATTTTATGGGGTAGCCTTTTTTAACAACCCCTCGTAGGTACCGTGTTACAGTACTATCTTAATCCATTCTTGGTGATACTAATTAAACCTACCACTATACTACAGTGTGTTTAGATTGGGACATCAGGCTGGTTGGTGGTTCCACGGCTAATGAAGGACGAGTTGAGCTGTGCTACAACAACCAGTGGGGCACAGTCTGTGATGATGGATGGGACAACATTGACGCCAGTGTAGCCTGCAGACAAGCTGGATACTCTTTAGCTGGTAAGCTACATGCAATCCGTTATAGCTACCAGACTCATAAACTAAATGAAATATTTGAAGATGTTACAGCATTTGCAACGGCTGGTGGTAGTTTTGGCCAAGGGACGGGAATGATTCTTTTGGATGACACTGTGTGCATCGGAAATGAGTCTAGGCTCTTTGACTGCTCCAGTAGAGGGATAGGCATTCATAACTGTGGACATTCAGAGGATGCTGGCATCGTTTGCAAATGTAAGCCCCATTGTGTGTAGCAGAAATTTTGGCAAATATTTTACATGCCAATACTAGTAATAGTGAGCCATTAAGCCATGCAATTAAATGTTTCTTTTTGAGCCTGGGGCCTCTATAGTAGATGATGTCTTTCTTTTACATAGTTTGTGACGACGGTGATGTAAGGCTGATTGGGGGCTCAAGTGCCACTAATGGAATTGTGGAAGTGTGTATAGCAAAGGAGTGGGGTACAGTGTGTGCTGACTCATGGGATTTATCTGACGCTCAAGTTGTCTGCAGACAGCTGGGATACTTGGATTCAAGTAAAGAAGAAGCTTTAAATTATAGTGCTAGCTATTCCACTATTTGGAAGGAAATTATATTATGCAGGTTTAGTGGTTTTACCGAGCCATTAGAGTGACAGTGCCACTAGCATTGGTGGTGTGGAGTGTACTGGAGAAGAGGAGAATTTTCTGGACTGTGCTTATGATCTCGTGACTTCACAGTGTAGCAATGGAACTGCTGCTCTTCAGTGTGTTGGTAAAAGTGAAAGTTATAATACGTATAGTGTCGGATCTATTTTTAGACAGTTAGAATACTCCACTAAGAGTCAGTGGGCTAGACGTAGCTGGTGTTGATTGTGGTGGAAAACTTAGGCGAGATTTTAAGTTTTGTGATAGTCACCAAATTTAAAATATATCCCTATATGACACTGAACAAGTTTTGCCAATACCAAGTGAGAGCCATTTCACTGTGCATATATTTAAGGCTCGCCAAAGTTACCCACAGTAACTGTATGGTACGATGTAGAAGGCTTAAAAATTTTATCGGGTGCTAATTATTAATTTTTATCTTCAGTATGTTCAGATGGTGAGGTAAGGCTGGTTGATGGATCAGTATCCTCTGAAGGTCGTGTTGAAGTGTGCTACAATAGTCAATGGGGAACTGTTTGTGATATCGGGTGGGACAACCGTGATGCTGGTGTAGCCTGTGGACGGGCTGGATTTTCATTAACTGGTAAAATTAATTCTACAATAACTGTAATTGATTTCTCCATAATAATTATGTAGGTGCAGTTGCAAGGAGCAGAGCTACTTTTGGTCAAGGCAGTGGACCAATTTTCTTAGTGAGGGTAGCCTGTCTTGGAAGAGAAGACAGCCTCTTGAACTGCTCCCATCCCGGAGTTGGAGTCCAGTTTTGTAACCATCATCAAGATGCTGGAGTTATCTGCCAGTGTAAGTATGACAATGTCATAATGTTGTATTATTGCTGGATGGTTTGCACTATTCCCTGTATGTTTCTTACACCCTTTGGCAGTCTGTGAGGATGGTGAAGTGAGGTTGGTAGGTGGAGGGTCTGACCCGACTGTTGGACGAGTTGAGGTTTGTTTGAATAAGACATGGGGCACAGTGTGTGGTAACTCCTGGAATGAGAGTGATGCTGGAGTGATCTGTAATCAACTGGGATATCTACGAACAAGTACATAATATTATTGAATTTGGATATTTCATCATTATATAATAATTGCAGATGCTTTGGCTGTTCCAACTGCCTCCTATGGTCACAGCAGTGGACCAATACTTGTCACTAAAGTGGAGTGCAGTGGAAATGAGAAGAGTATATTGGAGTGTGAACATGATTTACTTACTCCATATTGTAGTCATTTAGAAGATGCTGGAGTCAGATGCACTGGTATGCATACATAATAATGTTATTATACATGAGCTACCACTACACATATCTCACTACGTGATAACCTAAGCCTATTGTCTGTCCTATCAAGAGCATGCAAAGTGTGATTTAAGATCGACTCTTAAGATTATGTGTATCTTTATAGTATGTTTGGAAGGTGACATCAGGCTGGTTGGTGGTTCCATAGCCAACGAGGGACGTGTTGAGCTGTGCTACAACAGCCAGTGGGGTACAGTCTGTGATGATAGATGGGACAACACTGATGCCAGTGTAGCCTGCGGACAAGCTGGCTTCTCATCCTTCAGTAAAACTGAGCATAGCAAGCATTTTTTATCGTATAGTATAATGGTATTACCTGCTTCTTTTAATATGCACAGATGCTGCTGCAAGACGTGGTGGATTGTTTGGCAGAGGTGTGGGCCAAATTTTTCTTGATGAAGTTGCTTGCACAGGAGCAGAATCCAATCTCTTCAACTGTCCAAATAGGGGAATTGGGATTCATAACTGCGGACACCATGAAGATGCTGGTGTCACTTGCACAGGTATCATGTTCATGCATGCAAGCTCAGCATATAGCCAAAACTAACCACAACAACTGACAGGGTATCTATATGAGCTTCTGCCAAGTGCACATGTATGCATGTACATGTGGGTGGTAGCAAGCTACTTGTATTAATGTTATGGTAATGTGCCAAATATGCACCAACATATTATGCAGTCCAAACTCAAGCCTTCCCCTGTATGGGCCACGTCTACTGTTGAAGAAGTAGTTGGGGGGGGGGGGGGTGTTTTTCAGAAGGATACAGTAGACCTATATATTCGGCACGTTTTTATTGTGTCTATACTAGTCTTGGAACCATTCACCTTGACGTTTGTCAACAATACTCCAAGTGCTGAAGACAACCGCATCAGCATTGATTTCATCACTAGTCAACCAATGTCTTCTGCTTCCTGTTTGCTGAGGAATGATCAACTGAAAGTGAACAAAAATTGTAAGTGAAATAGTATAATATATAGCTACTAAACGTCGAACGCAGGTATTTCAATTACTTCAGGCACATCTGGAAGTGTTCAATTCACTAATCTATTGTCGGGCTACTACATATTCAGAGTTGAGGCTAGGAATAGGGAGCGAGTGGCTGAAAGAGTTGTGATTAGAAGGTTATTGGAAGTTGTTGGTAAGCTAAAGTATGATGGTGTGTTGCCTTCTGCATTGATGCTTGTCACAGTGCTGGGATAGATTTAGATTCTATCCTTACCTTTGCGTCTGCATGATCACGGAAAAAAATTGAAAGTTCGTAAGCTCAATGTAACGTAAGACAAGGTGTCGTATCATAATACCATAGTGTCATGGGTACATAATTTCCATACATTTGTATAGAAGCTACTACATTGACCCCTTGCCTGGGAGTGGGCACTTGCCCGGGACACTACGGTAATAACTGTTAATATGTGATACGGCACACTTCTTGCTAACAAAACCACTATGACTCTGATGATAGTTTCTCTAGTAGACATAATATTATTATGCATAATAATAATAATAATGTAATGCAGATACATTACTGAGACATTTTACTTACACTACCTACAGATATTCCATTTATCTTGACGTTTGTCAACAACACTCCCAGAGTTGAAGGAAATGATGTAAGTATCAGCTTTGTAGCCAGCAAACCAGCCTACTCAGCCACCTGCCACCTGGGAAGGAATCTTAGGAAAAACTGCACGGCTGGAAGTGTGGAGTTTACTAATGTTAAATCAGCTTCATATGTGTTCAGAGTGGTTGCTTTAGACAAGGAAAGATTTGGGCATAAGATTATTGAAAGGCGCTTCATCCATGTACTAGGTAAGCGATTATCATCACAAGAATAAAATACTAAACTTACCAATCTAAAAATTGTAGCAACTGTGACAAATTTTATTATATTCATGCGCTGTCCTAGGCGAAGGCTCATTATCATGTGCAATTCATCTTATGAATGAAGGGGTGACTATCAGTGGCAGAAATGTTTCGATCACCTTTGTTGGAATTGGACCGGTCGAGTCCTACTTCTGTAGGATAGATGGATCACCCTTTCTACCATGTAAGTTTAATAAATTTATTAGTACGTACCACCACAGTGATCACAGATTCGAAATATGAATGCATGACTTGCTGATACAGCTTGAATCGCTTAGTAGTTACTTACCAAACACTGTGAGAGTAGCTACTCCATCATGTGTGACTGTATCTCTACAGGTAGTAGTCCAGTAGAGTATAGTAATCTTGAGCATGGAATTCACAAGGTTCGAGTGAAGTCACAGAAGTGTGGGGACAATGACAAGAGACTTTCTTTTAAGATAACAATCTAAGACAGTGATAGTACCGATAAACCTTTTAGCTATAGAAAATTAACTGACATTCCCATACTCATCGTGCTAACAGACTTTAATTAATGTTGCCTGTCATTGTTCACTGTTGAATTATCTGTTGTATTATTACAATGCGTGTGAGTCTTCAGTGGTTGTAATTTTACACTTGGCTTGGCTATTGGCTATGATGTGGCATGATGAAATGATTGTAGTAATCTCAAACAATTCAAGGGTATGACCCATGCAGGGCTCATAATACAAACGGTATTTATAAATTGGGTATTGGGATTACACAGTATTTGTCAACGTTGAACAATTATCATAATTATCATAATTATGTGTTCTATGGGGTTTCAGATTTATAACACAACATTATAAATTTATACTTGGATACTGTATTCAAAACAAAAAGTCATCCATATCACTATAATATTATATTCATGCCATAAGGTTAGCTACTACTGTACATAGATCTCTAGCTGTGCGATTGGTGAGTCTTCATCTTCTGTGCTTTGATCTCCGCATATGCGCACCTCGATATCATCCACTGTTGGTTTGGGCAGTGTCACAGAGAACCAAGGGGGATTATGGAACGAGCAACATGTACTCTGGAAGCAGTTCATTCCATCCCATAGTGGATCGTCTTTGTAGAATCTACTCCTGTTGTGTGTTGGATCGTGATCGCCTGTCTCACAAAAGTAGTTCTGTCCAACAAAGGCTGGTGGCTGCTGCCCACTGTCACACGGACACCTGTGTCTATTATTTACTTCATTGTTTCCATTTTCAAGCAAGCCAGCAGCGAACGTCCAGATATGCATTCGAGGATTGCCATGCGTCAAGCTAACTCCATCAACGTACATGCCATCGATAGTCTCGGAAGGTTCTCCTGAATCATCGCTAGCGAAGCCATCTGGTGACCCTTGCTGATATCCAAGTGCTCTCCCACACACCTTGCTGTATTGGTATCCATCGACTGGAAAGAAGACAGCCGGGCAACTCGATCGAACCAGAACGGGCCGTCCGCAACACCTGATTGAACCTTCATAGCCTCTCCAACCTCGGGGACATTCCTGTGCTGGATCAGTCATATCAAGGTCGATGATCTTGTTCCAGAGTCCGTCCCCACAATCGGAGATGTTGAAAAGTGTTACTGTAGGCTGCTTGGTAGGAGGTGGGTTTGTTGGATCAGATGGACCATTAGTAACTTTCACTTGACCTTGGTTGCTGGAACTAGGTGCAGCTTTACTTAGACCAGCACCACCCAAGATGAGTCCTATCAACGCGATGACCAGTGCCACGACAGTCAGCACCAGGAGAACAATGGCAGCAGTCTTTCTACACAATCTGCTTGGAGGAGAAGAGTGCTTCATACCTTGGTAGGGATCGAACTCTTGGTCATCGTCGTCGTCATCATCTTTTTCTTCAAACTGCACCAACGGTTCTGTATCTTCACCAAATGACATAGCTAGTGAGAGATGGTTAGCTAGCTACAGTAGCTGCTATATTGTTCAACAGTACGTAGATTGCTATAGTCCACTCTAGCAGTTGTTTCTAGTGGGTGTTGCATGTGATGTTTGTGCCACGGATCCGTGCAAAAAAAGAGGCGTGTTGTGCGAAGGATGGGATAGTGGTATTCATTGATAATGAATTATCTAACCCTTTGGACCACATGCATACCTGCAACATAGTATATAGGATATAGTTGTATCAGGAGTACATTACTAGGAGTGTGCAACGCATACAATAGTAGTGCAAACATCTCTTTCCAGATTTGACATCACAACCACCCTTGTACATGGGCCTGAATATCATTAGAAGGTACTTAAGTTGCAACCACTAAGTTATATTCTGTATAGCTGCAGCTGCAGTTAGTTACTGATAGGACAGTGCAGACACAACCTTCATGGCTTCATGGTTTTAGTGGTTGCACATTAATGATATTCTGTGATGTCAAATCTGGAAAGAGATGTTTGCACTACTCATGTGTGCGTTGCACACTCCTAGTAATGTACTCCTGGTTGTATGTATGATTGTTTTGTAGGATTTCTCTACATGCATAGTACACACCACCTGGCCTTACATTTTTGCTGTAGCCAAGAAACCACAATAATATGGTGTAACAGCTGTGTATTTTCATATTGAAATAATCTAGCCACCATTGAAGAGGTGACCAAGATATACCAATAACTGTTAATAAAAAAAGGTTAAACAAATGAAACTAGTGGCAAACAATAAAATACTTATTTCTGTACATAAATCTCTAGCAGTGCAATCGGTGAGTCTTCATCACCAGTACCCTGGTCTCCACATATGCGTACCTCGATATCGTCAGTAGTGGGGCTATCAAGCTGAACGTGGAACCAGGGTGGGTTGTTGAAAGCACAGCACGTGGCATTATGGCAGTCTCTTCCATCCCACAGTGGATCGTCGTCATAAAACCTCGTTAGTTCAACATTTGGAGTGTCGTCCCCTGTCTCACAGAAGTAGTTGTTGCCGACGAAATTGGGAGGACTTGCTCCACCATCACACGGACAGTTGTGGATATCGTTACTACCACTCCTTTCATGCAGGCCCACTGCAAATGTCCAAATGTGCGTACGAGGATTTCCGTGAGTCACACTTACACCGTCTATATAGATACCATTCACCGTTTCGTGATCAGGTTCTGCATTATTGACGCTACTGAAGCAGTCTGGGGAGCCAATCTGGTACCCAGTGGCTCGTCCACACACCTTACTGTACTGATATCCATTGGTGCTGTAGTAAACGGATGGGCAACTTGATCTTGATGAAGCTGGTCGTCCGCAGCACCTTACTGGATTGTCAAAGCCCCTCCATGGTCGCGGACACTGCTGTGAGGGATCACTCATATCAAAATAGGCCACTTGCATCCACTGACCGCTGCCACAATCTGATTTGCTGACCAGCGGATAGTTGGGTGGAGTAGTACTGCCAGTCGTGGGTTTGTTGGTATTAGCAGATGTGGTCGGGGGAATGGAGGAAGCACTGGCCGGTGCGAGAGTTGGAGGTGCCTTCTGTAATCCAGCTGCACTCAGTACTAGACCAAGAAATGCAGCTATCACAGCTACTGCAGCCACCACAACTAGAAAGATGAGGACGATCTTCATTAAGAATCCACTGTTAGCAAAAGTATACTGCCTCTGTTTCATCATGAGAATGGAAGGCTCTTCAGCATCACCGTCATCATCCTCTAGGCTTATATGCTGGACCATTGGTTCATCTTCATCTTCGGTTGAATCAGCGTCTTTTTCCTTGCTGGCACTCAGCTTTAAGAGCGGTTCATCGTCATCAGCAGTACGTTTGCCTTTTTCAGAGCCACCAAGCTGGAGCAATGGCTCATCCGTATCGGCTTCCTGGCCAAACTGGAGCAACGGCTGGGAACCATCCATATTCAACTTTGTACATACGGGCTAGCAATAGAGGCGGTTGCAGTTAGTTGATGAGATTTATGGCATAGGTGGGTGTAGGGAGTAAAAAGGAGGTGTATTCTTGGTTCGTTATATAATGATTGATTATTCATACCTCTGCTCTCATAGAATGTTCCAAACAAACAACAGTGAATGGGCGTAATCTGAGTGCTTGTGATAATATAATAGAATACATTATGTGTAGGTGTACGTTTTGCAAGTTATGAATAGAACTTTATGCATGTGAAGAGCATGCCGAGAGTGTTCACACAGTATCTAGTGCTTATTTGTATTCTCCACCTCCTTTGGTCTTTTGCAGTTTACATAGACTAGTAGATTTGACATGCATTATTATGATCATTAAAATCGACATTTTTGTGTATAGCACGATAGCTTTATAAAAGCAATTACAGGGCAAGACACAAAGTGCACGCGAGTAGGACAATATAATACAAGCAATAGGACATGTGAAACTCAATAATAATATGCTATCATGTCATTTAGGAATCGACTAGAAACTATTGGATGTATATTTCAAGGAACTGAAGTGGTGTATCCTCATCACCAGTGCTTTGATCTCCACATATGCGCACTTCAATGTCATCGTATGTAGGCACGGGTAGTTTTGTACTGAACCACGGAGGAGAATTAAAGGGGCAGCCTGTTGTATTCGGACAATTGGCTCCATTCCATAGTGGGTCTTGGTCGTAGAACTTGTGAAGTTCGAACCGTGGATCATGATCACCTGAACCACAGAAAAAGTTCCCACCTACATAATTAGGTTGCTGCCTCCCTCCTTCACAGGGACAGTTATTGCTGTTTCTGTTCTCGCCGGTAAACAGACCTGCAGCAAAGGTCCAGATGTGAGTGCGAGGGCTCCCATGAGTCATGCTGATGCCATCCACATAGATGCCGTCAAGTGTCGTGTCGAAATCTGTGCTACCAAATCCATCGGGTGACCCCTTCTGATAGCCAAGAGCTCTCCCACACACACTGCTGTATTGCTTCCCATTAGAACTGAAGTAGACAGTTGCACAGGATGATCTCGAAGTCACTGGTCTTCCACAGCTTCTAACCGGGTCTGAGTATCCTCTCCAGGCATGAGGGCACTGTTGGTTTGGGTCGCTCATGTTGAGGTAGGCGATTCTCACCCAGTCTCCGTAACCACAGTTGGATCTGTCTCCTTGTGGCCGCTGTGAACTTTGGGTTACTGGTGAACTGGTAGTACTTGAGCTTGGAACACTTGAGCTCGAGGTTGGAGGTGGAAGTGAGGCATATATCTTTGCCTTTTGGTATGATGCAGCACCCACTGCAAGAGCTATTACTGTGATCAGTATAGCAATGATTGCTGCCAAACCAGCGAAGGCTAGTATGAGTTTCACTGAGAAGCTAGCCTCTGGAGCAGCTGTCCTGCTTGTCTTGGCGCTGACTGGCATATCTGCATCTGAATCGTCACCTTCGTACTTCTGCATTGGTCCAAATCCAGTAATATCTCCTTCGGACATAGCTAGGACCAATAAGTAGCGTACTGGCAGTGCAACTGCTTTGCTTTGATACTATTGAAGTCAGGGGGTGTGTTCCAAAATTCCAGACACCACATGCATGAATTTGGTATAATAATCACATCAGTGAATAGCTGATAGAGTATTGACCTCTTGTTTTTGAGCTCACGATTACACCCCTTTCTGGTTACGTATGAATGGCTTCACAATACACAACCTGCACAAACAAACAACAGCTTCTCTAGGTGTACACCTGTACAGCTAGTACTAGTAGTTTTGGGGGATCAATGCATAACTACTTTGTAGTAGCTACTGATGTAGGGTAGAGGGTATTAATTTTGGTCAAGCAAGTGTATAATAATAACGTCCAGGTACTTGGAGTATTTTCATTTAAAAAACACAAAATTGTGGTTATTATAGCCTAAAGGAAATAGTGTGTGTACAAAAAGTTAATACACTATTGTACGTATAGTTCCAGCATAGCTATTGGTGAGTCTTCATCGCCAGTTCTCTGGTCACCACAGATACGAACCTCTATAGCGTCAGTGGTGGGGTTACTCAGCTGGATATTGAACCACGGTGGATTATTCTGTGAGCAGCATGTGGAATTATGGCAGTCCTTGCCATCCCATAGTGGATCATCTCCAAAGAACCGGTGTAGTTCAACACTTGGGGTATCATCACCAGTCTCACAAAAGAAGTTATTGCCAACGAAAGGAGGAGGTCTTGCTCCACCATCACACGGACAGTTGTGGGCATCATTACCACCCCTCTCATGGAGTCCCACCGCAAATGTCCAAATGTGTCTGCGAGGATTTCCGTGAGTCACGCTTACTCCGTCTACGTAAATACCATTCACAGTTTCAGTAGAAGGTTCAGCATTTACGATACTAGCAAAACCATCTGGTGATCCCTGCTGGTAGCCAGTTGCTCTTCCACACACCTTGCTGTACTGGTACCCATATGTTTCGAAGAAGACGGCAGGGCAGCTTGATCTATCAGTGACTGGTCGTCCACAGCATCTAACTGGAGAAGTGTAGCCCCTCCATCCTCTTGGACACTCCTGTGCTGGGTCACTCATGTCAAAATAGGCAATTCTCTTCCACTGTCCATCGCCACATTCTGACTTGCGGATGAATTGTGGTACTGATTGTGTAGCAGCTGAGGTAGGTTGTGATGGTGGCACAGAAGTAGCTATTACAGTAACAGTAGTACCTCCATTGGTGTTGGTTTTGTTGGTTAGACCAGCAATGCCCAAAGCAAAGGCTGCCACTGCCAGTGCTATGATAGAGGCTATTAGAACACCACAACACACTGCAACACTTTTCTTGTTGATGACACCTATAGGAATCACAACTGCATTTTCTGCCGAAACTCCAGACTCTGAGTGCACCGGTGAATACTGTCCATATCTTCTGGAAGACATGGCTGCCTAGTTATTAAACCTGTGACTCAGTAATCAGAATCTACTATGTGGTGAACTCTAGCTTCCTGCAGCCCGAGGCTTAAAGGGGGTGTGGTCCATGTGTGATTGGTATGCTATGAATGTCATTCTGTTATGTAATTTGTTATCCTGTAGTTTTCATGATAGCAGCTATAAGTAAAATCAATGCAGCCACATGATATCATAGATCAGAAGAATTTTGTAATATTTTTATTAATGTTTTGCGTGGGATATTGGTGTATTAATTCATGCAAATTTAAAGTATTCAATATTTTTCAAGGGTACTAGTACTGTGGTTCTCTAATCGAACGAAACAGAAGACTTAGTACATATAGCTACTGTACATATAGCTCAAGCTGAGCGATTGGTGAATCTTCGTCACCCGTTCTCTGATCTCCACAGATGCGCACCTCTATGGCATCAGTTGTGAGGCTGCCCACCCGCACTGTGAAGTATGGTGGTCCATTCAGCAAGCAGCAGGTTGTGTTGTGACAGTCATAACCATCCCAGAGTGGATCATCATCATAGAATCTGTGTAGTTGAACATTTGGAGTATCGTCTCCTGTTTCACAGAAGTAGTTATTACCGACGAAAGGAGGAGGGCTTGCTCCACCATCGCACGGACAGTTATTGTGGTTATTAGTATTGCCCGATCCCTTCTCATGAACACCAACAGCAAATGTCCAAATGTGTCTGCGAGGATTTCCGTGAGTGACGCTTACTCCGTCTACGTAAATACCATTCACAGTTTCAGTAGAAGGTTCAGCATTTACGATACTAGCAAAACCATCTGGTGATCCCTGCTGGTAACCAATTGCTTTTCCACACACCTTGCTGTACTGGTACCCATATGTTTCGAAGAAGACAGCAGGACAACTCGATCTATCAGTGACTGGTCGTCCACAGCACCTAACTGGGGAAGTGTAGCCCCTCCATCCTCTTGGACACTCCTGTGCTGGGTCACTCATGTCAAAGTAGGCAATTCTTTTCCACTGTCCATCTCCACATTCTGGCTTGCTGAAAAAGCCTACAACTGGCGGCTTTGTTGGTACGGTAGATTGTGGTCTCTGTTGTGTGGTACCTGCAGGAGTGCTAGTCGTAGCTTGGTATCCAGGCTGCAGGCTAGTCTTTGGTTTGAGTTGTAGACTGGCAATGCCCAATGCAAATGCTGCTATTGCTAGTACAGCAACAAAGATTGCAGCAGCAACAAGAATCATTACAGCTGTTTTCACAGTGATGCCTCCCTGAGGAGCACTGGTAACACCCACCCTTCCTCCAGACTCAGAATGTAGAGGCGAGTACTTTTTGGAGGACATTTCGTAGCTTTGTAAATTTTCACCACCAGGCTGTTCTCAGTAGCAGCTGAATCAAGCAATAAACCTCAAAGGGGGCGTATCCCTATCTACTCCTACCCTGCTATGAATATCTTCAAATTATCCATACGCAGCCTATCAAAATCTATAAATTCCTGGCGACTTTGTAGCAGGACTAAGCACAGCACAGCAGCTGATATAAAGAGGAGGCACAACCGCTGACAAGTATTATACTAGATAGCCTTCTCCTAAAAGGGCGTCCGCGCGCGGCTTATAGGCTATTTAGCATTGAAGAAATGGTGGGTGTGGCCTGGGGTCTGTGTATAATAATAATAATATTATGGTATATACGTTATTTAAGTACATTAAGGCCAAGCAAAGTTAATTAATAGTTTCTCAGGCCCGCCCGCATCAAATTTTGAGAAAGTAAGACTTTTTTATTTATTTTTCACGTGAGCAGTCACGTGTTAATTAATTTAATTAACAGACAAAAATTGGAATGTACAGTAAAGAGTTTATGAAACTAACTGTTTTCTGGCATCTCGAGACTGTTTGTTTGACATCTCACAACTGAAGTCTCCGTGAAAGTGGTACTTAGCCAGCAGCTAGCTAGCTATTTTCTTCAAAGATGATGACGTCATCTGGTGCAGGCTAAACTTGTCATCTTACAAGGTTAGTACGACTGATGAAACTTTTCTCTACTAAATAGAAAGCTAAACTTGATTGTTAGGCTAGACATTCTTTCTGATTGGACTTCAATACTTGTATTTCAGCACTAGCTTGTGTATCAACCACGTGTAGCACTAGCGAAAATGGGCGTGGCCACTAGCGCCACGCCCATTTTTCATTAAAAAATAAAATAAAAAGCCGCCTCCCGCATGGGTTTTGAAATTTGAAAGCCTGAGAAACTAGTAATTAAGTTTGTTTGGCCTAAAAACTGCAAAAATTAATATCTAAATAAAGTATTAACTATAAGCGGTAATAATATTATGACTGCATGATGAATGGCATCATAATCTCGAACCCAGACCCCTCCCTTTTTCTCAGCGCTGGATGTATTGCATCAGCGCGCGTGCAGCCCCGCCCCCGCCTCACTTGGCATGCGCAACACGTGTATTACGATACCGTACCGATATCCACGGTGCAGGTGCAAAAACACAAGTTTAGAGCTAGCATACACAAAGGAGAGATGGCCTGGTGGAAAATATGGGAGAGTAATCGAGCAGATGGCGAGCCTAAAACGTTCAACATCGTCTTAGGTTACTTCTTTCTGATCAATTATTGTGTTGGGACAGGATTTCTTGGAGTTCCATATGCATTCTTCTACAGTGGCTACCTGGCTGCCATCCCTACCCTGCTTTTTACAGCATTTTCTGGCTATATGACTTCCAGATGGCTTATAGAAGTTATATCCAGAGCTCAGGTAATGACATACTATGGCAGTATTATAATACTAATACAGTAAATTTGGGTAGTATTGGGGAATTTGCTTGTAGCTAATAGTCAAATATCAGTAGTTTGTTTATTATATTATTTCAGGCGGTGGAATCTTTCAATAAAGCGAAGACAGGTATAAGTAATGGACCCGGAGACACTGGAAGCAAAGGATTAAGTAATTATCAGAATCCAGAACCCAACTACACGATCAGCATGTATCGTAAATTTGAGAACGTAGAACTAAGTCAGATGTTCGTTGGCAAGTGGTTCAAGTACGTCTATCTCATTTTATTCTCTCTCTATGGCTGGCTTGGTAATTGGTCGTATGCCTCTGTGGCAGCATCAGCCTGGGCTTCCAACATACCCTATAACTTTGGAAAGATGACCTTGTGCGATGACAGTGCCTTTCATCATCAGATTTTGCCCACTGGTGGTTGTCTCTACTCGTATTACTTCTCTTTGGTCCTCTTTGGAGTGATTGTGACCATCCTTTCTATAATGGACCTCAAGGAACAGCTCGTAGTGCAAGTACTAATGGGATTAGCACGATTTCTCGCCATATTTGCTGTCTTGGTCTACTCCCTCTACTATTTATTCAATGCCAACGGCCGTGATGCATGTGAAGGAGACCTCCCATTTGTGAACACAAGCTTAGTTAATGAGTCGTATATCTCTCTCTTTAATGCCTCTCGATATACATCTTACGAAGAGATTGTAAAAAAGTTCGATCCAAGAGGCTGGGTAGTTTCAGTGCCAGTCTTTCTCTTTGCTTTTGAGATTCAATCTGCGATCTCCTCTCTCACTCATCCAGTGAAACAGAAAAAATACATCCACTGGTTGCTGACTGCCCTTTTTGCTACGTCCTTGAGCTGCTTTATGTCCCTTGGAATAGTCGTCCCCCTATGGTTCAAAGCAAGTGTACAGGAGACAGTCACACTTAACTGGGTAAGTATGTGAAAGAAACATAACTGCTAATATAATTATGCATGTGGCAAAATGCAGCTGTTGGAATGTTGTATCACCTGCAGCTGCCTTTAAACAAGATATTCATGAATATATGGTTGTAAATTGTATGCAGCATAGCTACTATAGGTGTCTATCTTAGCACATTCTTGCATAATGACTATACTATGCATTTGCTTGATTAAGGTAAAGTCACATGCTTACAGTAACTTCTAGTCACTGCTGATGATAGCTTGCCATGTTTGGCTTACTCAGTGAGCACTGGTTGACTACAGTAGTAAAAATTAATAATTGTCCATTAGATAATGCCATCTGCACCTGTGTCCCACTCTCTCAAGTATGATTGATTTTGTAAGCCAAAGTGCGAGAATTACTCCCCCTGTGCATTGTGCGTGCTTCTTTGAACACTAGGACGTTACATACTGACATCTTTAGGTGTGGTCGTGACAGCACTAGTAGCAGATGCTACTAATGCTGTCACTAGTATAGGCTAGTCCCCTGGTATATAACTCTCAGTTTTCAGTAAAATTAATATTTGGGAATAATACTATAATAATTATGTGTGCATGTGACTATGTGACAGTTACTAAATTGTTGAATTTTTGTCGCAACTAACTTACGAATCCCATGCAAGTTCATAGGATAGATCTTCCGCTCAGGCAGGAGGATAATACTATTGTCAATGTTTTCTACAGGTTAGCTATACTTATGCTGGCAACCCTCCACAGTTGCGTGCACTTTCATACTTCCTCATCTTGTTTCCATCACTGGATGTCATGTCAGCCTACCCTCTGGCCACCATCTGTATTGCCAACAACATCTACATGGTCATAACGGGCAGAGACACCTCTGAGAAGGGAAAATGGAAATATGACTGGCTCCTGCGTCTTTGTTTACGATTCTTCTCGGCAATACTACCACTGGCTCTTGGCTTTGCTGCAGCTAATCTTGTCTTCATTCTCACGTATGCAGGTCAGTTGGGATTCGTCACGTATTTCTTGGTTCCTGTTGTGCTTCAGCTGCGTTCAATATATGTCTGCAAGAAGACTTTTAATCCGCAGCCAGCGGAACCAGAAATATCCTCAGGAAGTATAATGCTCAGCAAGGAATTGGAGAGCTCTCCGTTGGTGGCCATTGCTAAGAAAGAGAGTGGATTTATGTACATGACTCCCTACTCCAATGTCGTTTGTAGTCACCCAATTTTTGTTGCTATCATGGGATTTTTTGGATTCTGCTTTTTTGTGATATCCATTCTTAGTATCTTTATTGGGCCAGAAAAACTCACATGTGAGTATCCCTAAGTTTTTTTTTAATGTATATGATATGGCAAAGAAGCCTTTATATACCATCATTAAGTTTTGTATTGTTATTTTAACACTTTGGGTTTATTTGTAGTTAATTTAGAAGAGTGTATGATGAACTCTATGTACAACCCCAAGCGAAGTGAGGGTTCAACAGAGCCCTGAACACATAACTTATAATTTTTGACTTTATTTACACAATGTAGGATCACGCACTAGCTACATGTACTCTCAGCAGGTTGGGCACCTCAGTGCATGAGTCTACAAGATTGCAGAGTGCATGATCATGAGTAGCTAGCTAAGCTGTGCCATAAATCCACAAGTTGGCCATCATCATACTGTATTATAGTGAGACCATAATAATTGAACCCTGTGCATATGTTGCTAGTAGCTACATGTGCAGCATAGCAACTACACTATGGATCTGTGACGTCCTGACCCATTCATGGGTGATTACGTATCACAGTACTCAGTGCAGTGGAGTCACCATGCCATCAAGCACACACATGAATAATAGCTATAGCTAGTTGTGACAACCAAGAACTGAAACATTGATCAACTAGAAATTAAATTTTGGGCTAAAAGCGTGTAGCTACAAAGGACTGGTCTTCAGGCTATGACGAGCTTCTCTCCAAGGCAAATGCCCCCTCTTTGGCTAAGAAGATTTCCCAAGCTGGGCTCTGCAATATGTATAAAATTATAGCTACAGATCTTCCTCATGCCCCCATTGAAAACCGTGCATTTCATTATAATAGAGCAGGTCTGATAATTCTATGGCAATCAAACCAATCCAGTGCCAATCTTCACTATTTCCCTAGAACTGCATCCCAACGTTACGAGTGTGTTAGCACATCTTCTGCATTTATTATTAATAACTAGGATTACATGTTCTATTTTAGCCGAAGGCTATTCGTGTATCCCCTGTAAACTATATACAGAAATTATTATAGGCAAAAAAAAACCCCACTGGCTGAGGAGAGCAAGGTGCCTCAGCAGTATGGACGATAAGGTACAGGGTCGTTAGTAGATTCTCTGGCGCCGGCGCCACAGGTATGCGCGCACGTTCATCTCTCATGCCAGTACAGTCCAATCCACTTATCAGTGGATACACTGTAACAGCCATATTGAGCGCTAAGGAGTGATGGCGTGGTGGAAAGTATGGGAGAGTAATCGAGCACATGGCGAACCTAAAACGTTCAATATCTTCTTAGGCTACGTCATTCTGATCAACCTTTGTATTGGGACTGGATTTCTCGGAATTCCATATGCGTTCTTCTACAGTGGTTACCTGGCTGCTATCCCTACCCTGATTTTTACAGTATTTTCCGGCTACATAGCTTCCCGGTGGCTTATAGAAGTCATGTCCAGAGCTCAGGTAATAAAATATATTAGCTATGCTACACTAGTAGCTACTAGCTAGTATTAATTGTACGTATACGTTTGTTGGCACAATATATCTAGCCTAGTTACTGAGTCAACATTAATTTTGAATTATCATTTCAGGCGGTGGAATCTTTCACACAGATGAAGATGGGTATAAGTAATGGAGTCACCGGAAGCAAAGGCTGTGATGATCAGAATCCAGAACCCAACTACAGGATCAGCGAGTATCGTAAATTTGAGCTAGTGGAACTGAGCCAGATATTTGTTGGCAAGTGGTTTATGTACATCTTTCTCATTTTATTCTCTCTCTATGGTTGGCTTGGTAATTGGTCGTATGCCTCTGTGGCAGCATCAGCCTGGGCTTCCAACATACCCTACAACTTTGGAAGGATGACCTTGTGCGATGACAGTGCCTTTTATCATCAGATTTTGCCTACTGGTGGTTGTCTCTACTCGTATTACTTCTCTTTGGTCCTCTTTGGAGTGATTGTGACCACCATTTCCATAATGGACCTCAAGGAACAGCTCATAGTGCAAGTACTAATGGGTCTAGTACGATTTCTTGCCATATTTGCTATCGTGGTCTATTCCCTCTATCATTTGATCAACGACAAAGGCAGTGATGCATGTGAAGGAGAGCTCCCATTCATGAATACATCTCTAATTAATGAGTCGTATACCCCTCTCTTCAATGCCTCTCGATATACATCCTACGGCGAGATTGTAAAAAAATTTGATCCAAGAGGCTGGGTTGTTTCAATACCAGTTTTTCTTTTTGCTTGTGAAATTCAGTGTGCAATTCCCTCTCTCACTCATCCAGTGAGACAGAAAAAGTACATCCACTGGTTGCTGGCTGCCCTCTTTGCTACATCCTTGAGCTGCTTCATGTCCCTTGGAATAATCGTCCCCCTGTGGTTCAAAGCAAGTGTACAGGAGACAATCATACTTAACTGGGTACGTACATGTATGTGAGAGGAACATATTTAACTTATGGTATGCATGTGCATGGCAAGACTTAGTAGTAGTCCGTACAATAGTAGTGATGCAGGTGATGGAATATTGTGCCATTATTAAATTTAACATTACCACCTGCCTTTAAGAGACATATTTATGAATGTGCTATAATAGTATACCATATTATGTTCACTGCCTGTCATAGCGCATGCATGCACAATGACTACATAATGTATTTGCTTGATCGCCATTATTTTGGATCCAGAGTGTAGGTAAAGTCACATGCTTGCAGGTAGGGCAAAATAAAAGCTATGTAATGACATCCTAACCCTTGTGTAATTATTATATAGTATTAGGGTCAAATTCGATCCTACCATAGTAGCCACTGTTACTAATAAAGCCAGATAATCTTTAATAATATTCTACAGGTTAGCTACACTTATGCTGGCAACCCTCCACAATTGCGTGCACTTTCATACTTCCTCATCTTGTTTCCATCACTGGATGTCATATCAGCCTACCCTTTGATCACCATCTGTATTGCCAACAACATCTACATGGTCATAACCGGCAGAGACACCTCTGAGAAAGGAAAATGGAAATATGACTGGCTCTTGCGCTTTTTTATACGATTCTTCTCAGCAATAGTACCACTGGCTCTTGGCTTTGCTGCAGCTAATCTTGTCTTCATTCTCACGTATGCAGGCCAGTTGGGATTCGTCACCTATTTTTTACTTCCTGTTGTGCTTCAGCTGCGTTCAATACACGTCTGCAAGAAGAGGTTTAGTCAACAGTTGGCAGAACCAGAAATAACATCCTCAGAGAGTATAATGCTCAGTAAGGAATTGGAGAGCTCTCCGTTGGTAGCCAATGCTAAGAAAGAGAGTGGATTCACATACATGACTCCCTACTCCAATGTCGTTTGTAGTCACCCAATTTTTGTTGCTATCATCGGATTTTTTGGGTTCTGCTTTTTTGTGATATCTATTCTTAGCATCTTTATTGGACCAGAAAAAGTCACATGTGAGTATGAATAATTATTGTTTCTGGCATTATTATTATTATTATGGGTTAAAAAGCCTCCATACCATAATTGAAATATATTATGTTGTATTTTAATTTTAATTAAGCTACTTTGGGTTTACTCTGTACTAAGTCAGATTACGTCTGGTACATGCCCTCAGCTCAATGTGCACGTGTGCAAGATGCGCATGCGCATATGCACGCCCACTTAGGGTGGTACGGGGTCGTTTATCATCCCAGGCCACTCCCACGTTTTCAAGGTCCTTTTCTGCATGGGATCCCGGGAGAGGTGGATATCTTCTCGAGCTCATGAAAACAGGTCGTCGGTCCATGGTGCATCAGTCCAACAGCCATATTAGACTTGGAGGATGGCCTGGTGGAAAGTATGGGAGAGTAATCGAGCAGATGGCGAGCCTAAAACGTTCAACATCGTCTTAGGTTACTTCTTTCTGATCAACTTTTGTATTGGGACTGGATTTCTTGGAGTTCCATATGCGTTCTTCTACAGTGGCTACCTGGCTGCCATCCCTACCCTGATTTTTACAGCATTTTCCAGCTATATTACTTCTAGATGGCTTATAGAAGTTGTGTCCAGAGCTCAGGTAACAAAATTGAGTACCAAGTACTATAGTAACTGTTTTAGTGCAATCTTGATAATTATATCATTATTTCAGGCTGTGGAATCATTCACACAGACAAAGACAGGTATCAGTAGTGGAGGCACTGACAAAGACTGTGATTATCAGAATCCAGAACCCAACTATAAGATCAGCAAGTATCGTAAATTTGAGAATGTGGAACTAAGTCAGATGTTTGTTGGCAAGTGGTTTAAGTACTTCTATCTCATTTCGTTCTCAATTTATGCCTGGCTTACTAATTGGTCCTTTGCATCTGTGGCAGCAACAGCCTGGGCTTCCAACATACCCTACAACTTTGGAAGGATGACCTTGTGCGATGATAATGCCTTTCATCATCGGATTTTGCCTACCGGCAGTTGTCTCTACTCGTACTACTTCTCTTTGGTCCTCTTTGGAGTGATTGTGACCACACTTTCTATAATGGACCTCAAGGAACAGCTCATAGTGCAAGTACTGATGGGTTTAGTACGATTTCTCGCCATATTCGCTATCGTGTTCTACTCTTTCTATCATTTGATCAACGCCAATGGCAGTGATGCATGTGAAGGAGAGCTCCCATTCGTGAATACAACCCTAGTTAATGAGTCGTATACCCCTCTCTTTAATGCCTCTCTATACATATCCTATGAGGAAATTGTAAAAAAGTTTGATCCAAGAGGCTGGGTAGTTTCAGTGCCAATCTATCTCTATGCTTTTGAGATTCAGTCTGCAATCTCCTCTCTCACTCATCCGGTGAAACAGAAAAAGTATATCCACTGGTTGCTGGCTGCTGTTTTTGCTACATCCTTGAGCTGTTTTATGTCCCTTGGAATCATCGTCCCCCTGTGGTTCAAAGCAAGTGTACAGGAGACAGTCACACTTAACTGGGTAAGTATATGAAAGAAACATCAATATTATGTAACTTCAGGCTATCAACTGTATACACGGTTCTTGCCTGTACTTTCGGTGCATGTAGCTACAATTTCTGCTGACCTGGCATACACGTGATACTATGCATTCTTGTGGTTGCTCTAGGTGTAAGCATAGCCAATAATTATTGCAACTTGCTGAAGGTTTTACACAATAGTGCAACTGCATGTGCTTCATTTTTTTTGGTAGTAATGGTGAAGTCACATGTTGGTCACTGCTGCTGATGCCTTTGGCTTACTCAGTGAGCACTGCATGAGGCACATATGAACCGGTCGTGGCATTGAAGCCTGTCATTAACATGCAGAGAATATACCGTATGGCGGATAACTGTGGCGAGCATTAAAATTTAATGGCTCTCTACTGGTATATTGTTGAAGTTTCAATTTGGTGATCTGAAGGCTTACCACCATAGGCATGCGTGTAAATTGGCGAGTTTTATATTTGGCGATCTCTACCAGAGTTTACCAAATTAAAAACCTCATCAGTTAATGTGGGTGTCTCCTAGCTCACTCAGGTACAATTTATAAGCAAAGAAATGAGAACTGCTCCCCTCTGCATGTGCATTGTGTGTGCTTGTTTGAATAGCTATAGCAATAGCTAGCTTATAGACTCCTAAAGGAGAACCTGTAAATAGGCATCTGCCAAAATAATAATAATTTATTATGTAAGCTAAGAATAGTAGAAATCCTCAATATGCATAATTATTATAGTGAAGTCCAAGACAGCAGCTGTTACTTACCAGTAATAAAGCTACACAATAATTGTAGTATTCCTCACACAAAGGATCATATTAATAATAATTATAATCATGTAACTATTTCCAATATTATAGGTTAGCTATACTTATGCTGGCAACTCTCCACAGTTGCGTGCACTTTCATACTTCCTCATCTTATTTCCATCGCTGGATGTCATGTCTGCCTACCCTCTGGTCGCCATCTGTATTGCCAACAACATCTACATGGTCATAACCGGCAGAGACACCTCTGAGAAGGGGAAATGGAAATATGACTGGCTCCTGCGTCTATGTATACGATTCTTCTCGGCAATACTACCACTGGCACTCAGCTTCGCTGCAGCTAATCTTGTCTTCATTCTCACGTACACAGGCCTGTTGGGATTCGTCACCTACTTCTTGGTTCCTGTTGTGCTTCAGCTGTGTTCAATATACGTCTGCAAGAAAATGTTTAGTCGACAGTCAGCAGAACCAGAAAAATCCTCAGGGAGTATTATAATGCTTAGAGAGGAAACGAAGAGCACTCCATCGGAGACCAAGCCTGAGAAGCAGAGTGGATTTATATACATGACTCCCTACTCCAATGTTGTCTGTAGTCGTCCAATTTTTGTTGCTATCATGGGATTTTTTGGATTATGCTTTTTTGTGATGTCGATTCTTAGTATCTTCATTGGGCCAGAAAAACTCACATGTGAGTATTAATATAATAATTATTTTTCTTGACTTTTATTATGATAGGGCAAAAAAATATCTGTTTGCATGCAGTAGGAAGTCTCCATTAGTGAGTACTACGTATTATAGTTAGCAGCAGGCCTAGGGGATTGAAGAAGAGTCTATGAAAGTATATAGTAATAATAATTATTATGATGCCTTATTTGAATATTATTCTTATATAATTATGATGGCCATATCCCATTTTTATCACCATGACTGTTTTGTATGTGATATGACTTCCGTTGACCTGTTTATTGGCCCACACAAAGCTATAATTATTATAGCTACAGTGTCATGTACATGTATTCCCAAGAACATTAATTTTGTGATCATCATGTATTAATGTCAAAAACTGCAGTACTAATCATAGTACTGCATAGTATTTCTGATTAATTTTCGTGTACAATTTTCAGTGTGACTTGATGATCAGTTAATTTCTTTAATGATGATATATTATAATAACAACAACATAATGTCAAAAACTACTACAAAGAGCTCAAATAATATTATACTGAAAAATAGAGGAGGGATATTGATGTATGTAGACTAAGACGTATATTATAGCTACTATCAAAACAGATGAACTTATTTCGAATTCATTATTATGTTGATTTTCCTGTACTGGCTGAATTCAAGATACTATGCTTTCATCATCACTAGATTCTGCATGAGAAGGTGATGTGCTTATGCTTGGGCTGGTATACTGTATCGCAAGTCCCATTTTTTCCAATTTCCGAGCTAATTCATCGGTCAAAATGAGGCCATATTCAAATTTTCCCATTCGAAATGACTTGAGCTTCTTACAACCATGCTTTTGCCAGGTTTTATATAGACTATCAATATGAGTGACATCCTCAATCTTCCACAAGACTGGAATGCAAAGGGAAAATATTTCATAATTTCTTAGTAGAAACAAAGCATCACCAAAGCGTTCCACTTCAGCTGATGATTCAAGAGATACACAACAATAGCAATAATTCTTCATCGGTATTGTCAGTTCAGTCAGTGTTTCTACTTGAAGTGACAGGATACTCGTGATACTACTAATATTGCATGGTTTGGGGTCCTCATCTTCCCAGAATTCTTCTGATGGTTGGTTAGGCACAAATGATAATTTTGTCAATTGCTGGCGACGCAAAAGGTTTTGAAACATGGGGCTAGGAAGGTCATGGAATATCGGTAGTACTAGCTCCTGAGCTTGGAAGAAACTATTATCGCACAAAGTTTGCAAGGGAAAATATAGTGGGGGTAGTAAGTGAAAGAGGTCATATTCCACAACATTTACCAGGTGAGCATCGAAGTGGAATGCTTTGAGGACAAGAGGTTGATGTGAAAATAACCACTTACAAACATCTAAAGTAACCTTGCAGTATTTATGGACAAAGAGAGATTTATACTCCAGAGCTCCACTTGGTACCTTATCGGCACCTACTGGCAAATCAGTGGAAGAAGGTTCACTATAAGCTAGTTCGAAAGGGTGAAGATGGATCTGCTGGGGCTGACTGCAAGGTGTCTTTAAGAAGGCATCAAGCAAAAGTCGAAAGTGCGAGGAGAAAGGAACTTGACCATGAAGAGATAGCTTTGAAAACTCTGGCCTTTGCACAAAGCCAACCAGTGAAGCAAACAAGCAAGAGAAGGAACTAGCATCTATTTCCAGACCTGTGTCTAGACGAAGACTTATCTCAGTGAGTTGGCTATGTGAAGCTATGATACTAGCAAATGCTTCTAAATGATGAATTTTATAATTATTCCTGAAGTCACTCCAGCAATGAATATCAAGCTTCTTTAAAGACTGACAAGGTTCAGCTGCAAGCTTTGACAAAAAGTCAGTTCTATCTTCCCTAGCTGGGTCAGCAATGGCTAATGAGCTGAGTACAGGGCTGTTGAAGCAACAATTAAATATCAGTTCAAAAACTCTTTTGGATTCATCAATTGTAGGTTTACATGTATCGTGAGATATGTGCTCATAGATATGCCTAAATCGTAAACTAAGACTAAGTGACTCCAACTTACTGAAAAACTGTGTCAGTAGCTGAACCAGGTTTTCATCACTCCACTTCCAGTACATACCGGTGCAGTGCATAACGAGATTCTTAGGATAGTAGTTGCATTCATTCATCATCAGTGATATTGCATCTTCATCAGAAAGGCGGTAGTGACTTTGCTTTGAAATATAGTGCAAATAACGTGCAGGAATATGCTGGCCTTTCATGGCTTCTTCGTAAAGCTCTCCATGCTCCTGTCCAAATACATCACAGATAGGAAGAGGGGAATCGGAGAACTTAACGTCTTCTTCATCAGAACTATCACTTTCAGAAAGTTGCTCCTCTCTGTTTATTTCTTCTGAAACTAAATCCGGCTTTCGATATGCAATGAGATCATTCACAACATCGTCAGGACAGCCACGTCCCCATGGTGGTGGAATACCACTCTTAAAGCAGCATCCATAACCTGGCCCATTATCATCCATACAATGGCGAGGAAAATTGTCACCACTGAATATCATTGCTGTTAGATATGCAAAATATTTTCCACGATTTGATGTGTTTTCATAACTCTGTGAATGGGAGGCACATAGTAATGCTTCATGAGCATTGACGTCATAAAAGCGATAAGATCTAAGCCTATTTTTCTGATTTTCAAGGAGCTCATCCCAAAATATATCGGAATCGATATTATTGAAGGCACAGGTCTGCTCCAGGTGACAGACAGAAACAACTGGACAATAGAGCAGCAGTTTCTTCCGTTGAATAGGTGGAAGAATGCTCAGCATCTCCGGTGAATAGTGATCAAATTCTTCAATCAGCTTGCACAAGCAGAGATCATGGAGAGATGACATAGAAAAGATGCACCTACTACTTTGTTTTGCCATGATCCTTTTGTGTAGATATATAGCCACCGTCCAATGTAGTATCGAATATGGAGTGTTAATCTACAGAAATGCATGAACAAGAAGCCTAAGTATTATGATGCAGATTAGTGAAACACTCGATCAGACTCCTGATTCAGAATCTAATCTTACTGGCCAGATTTTATTATCCTCAGTTTAAGTTTTAATACAAGGGAGTCATGGCCAGCATTTACCATATCACTTTGCACAGGCTGCACAACACGAAATACTGAGGGGATCAATAGTAGATCTATCTAACTCACAAAGATCACCACTTTTACAGTAAAACCATCAAACACTTAATAAAGTTTCGGTGAATCTTTTGTACTGTGGATGTAGTCAATACCAGGGTTTCATCCATGCAATTTGATAAAATTTAATTATACATCAAAATATCACAGTAAGTCACCAAATCAAACCACTAGCATTTGTTTCATTTTGATCAAAAACTTCAGGCGCTGATCCAGAAATTTTGCATGGAAGGTGGCTGATGGGGTGGCTACCCATAGTAAACTATACTGGTGCAAGGGGGGTGGCTGATTAATAATGGTCTACTACACTGCATGAAAGAACTAGAGAAGGGGGGTGGCTAGCCACCCTATCCACCCCCCCCCTGGATCAGCCCCTGGACCTGAAACTACCTGGAAGAATTAAAGATATTCTACCATAATAAATATGCTCCAAGAACTTGGCGTTCTAAAATAATACGTCCACTCATTTATTGCGCTTCCATCCCAAATTTTTGTCGCTATAGATGAAACCCTGATGATACATCAATACTTAAGCATAATATGAGCATAATATTATTTAGACAGTAAATGCTGCTAATAATATTATTTTCCAAATGACTGGGATGCAAAGTGAAAATATTTCACAAGGAAAAAAGGGCATCACCAAAGCATTCCATATCAACTGATGACTCAACAGATACATAACTCTTATGATAAGAACTTGGTATGGTAAGTTCAGTCAATGTTTCTACTTGAAGAGATAGGATACTTGTAATGGCACTAATATCACATGGTTTGCTCTCCTGTGCTATCTGGGAACAAAATGGCTGTTTCAGTGACAACTTTGTCAATTTTTGATGCTGCTAAAGATTTTGAAGAATGTGACAAGGAAATATTGGTAGTAACAACTCCTGAGTCTGAAACTGTGCAATTATGGCCATGCAGCATGCATGGGGATACAAATTTGCCTATATTTGTATAGAAACTGCTACATTGACCTGAAATGTTGTATATGCGTATCATGGGTGCTTCCCCGGGACACTACCATAACAATTGTGCTTGAAGAATGTTCAATCTCAAATATATCACTGAGTCAAGATAATTAATTATAATAATAATAATTAACATTGACAGACAAAATTTAGTAATTATTAATGGTAAATGAAGCAAAAGGAAATAATTGTAGTGTTTAAGAATAACAATTATAATGATATAATATTATGACATCAACAACATTATATTATTAATGTCAAAAACTACTCAGACAAAGAGCTCAAATATTATACTGAGAAATAGAGGAGGGATATTGATCTATAGCCTAAGATATAGAGGTATAGCTACTATCAAACAGATGAACTTATTTCATTATTATTTTTGTTGATTTTCCTGTACTGGCTGAATTCACAATACTATACGCTTTCATCATCACTAGATTCTGCATGAAAAGGTAATGTCCTCATGCTTGGGCTGGTATACAGTATTGTGAGTCCCATTTTATCCAATTTCCTAGCTAATTCATCGGTCAAAACGAGACCATATTCAAATTCTCCCATTCGAAATGACTTGAGCTTCTTACAACCATGCTTTTGCCAGGTTTTATATAGACTATCAATATGGACGACATCCTCAATCTTCCATGTGACTGGGATGCAAAGAGAAAACAATTCGCAATTTTGTAGGGAGAAAAGAACATCACCAAAGCGTTCTATATCATCGGAAGATTTGACAGATATGGCAGCTGTATGATACATATCATTATTCCATGTTATCGTGAACTCAGTTAGTGTCTCTGATCGCAGCGATAGTCTAAGAATGTTCGTGATATCATTAATATTCCATGGTTCTGGCTCCACTGATTGTAGGATTCCCCCTGGCAGTTTGATAACAAGTGACAAATTTGTCAACTGCTGGTGACGAAGTAGGTTTTGATAATCACGAAAAGGAAAACCCTGGAATATGGGTAGGAACAGCTCCTGCGTTTGAAATGAAGCATTGTCACATAAAGCTTGCACAGGAAAAGCCATCTCAGATGGCACTAATTGGCCATTTTCCCCTACATTCACAAGATTAGCATCAAAGTAGAATGTTCTGAGGGCAAGAGGTTGATGTGAACATAACCACTCACAAAAGTCTTCAGAAACCCTGCGAAACTTGTGGATAAAAAGCGATTTGTACTCCAGAGCTCCACTAGGTATTGAATTTCCATTGTCACTTATGGACAAGTCAGTGTGAGAGGCTTTACTTAGTCTATAATCCGGTGGAGATAAGTAGAGATGAACTTCTTGGGGCTGACTACAAGGTGTCTTCAAGAAAGTATCAATTAAACGTCGCAAGTGCGAGGAATACGGAGGTTGTTCATAGAGAGAAAGTTTCGAAAATTCTATCCTCTGCACAAAGCCAATCAGTGAAGAGTATAAACTAGATAAGGAACTAGCAGCTACTTCCAAGTCAGTGCCTAGACGAAAGCATATCTCAGTGAGTTGGCTATGAGAAGCTATAATATTAGCAATTGCTTCCAAATGATGGATACTCCTAGTATCTGATTCAATACTACTATTCCAGCAATGAACATCAAGCTTCCCTAAAGATTGACATGGTTTGGTTGCAAATACTGAAAACAATGCCGTTCTATCACAATGATACCTCACTGGATCAGCAATGATTAATGAGGTGAGAGCAGGGCTGTTGAAACAACATTTTAATACCAGCTCATATTTTTTTTCAGTAGAAGTATCTGACGCATAATATATGTTGTCATCAATTTCCTTTTCCTGCTTCAAGGATAAACTAAGCGACTCCAACCTACTGAAAAACTGTGTCAGTAGCTGTGTCAAGCTTTCCTCACTCAACTTCCAGTGCATATCTTCATACTCATGCATAACGAGCTTCTTAGGATAGAAGTTGCATTCATTCATCATCAGTGCTATTGCATCTTCATCAGAAAGGCGGTAATGATTCTCCTTCGATATATAGTGAGAATAGCAGGTATGAATATGTTGACCTTTTGTGGCCTCTTTATATAGGTCTCCATATTTTCGACCAAGCACATCACGGATGGGAAGAGCATAGTAAGACTCGTACTTTTCAGAATTATCCCTGTAAAATTCTTTCTCCATATCATCATTAATATCTGGCTTTCTATGTGCAACAAGATAGTTAATGATATCATCGGGACAACTACGCTTCCCTGGAGGTGCATAACCACTCTCAAAATAATGTCGATCCCTGCCAGTAAAAAATGCGTAATGGCCAGAAAAACGATCACCACTGAAGATCAGTGCTGTCAAAAATGTAAAATACTTTTCACGACTTGATGAAGAGAAAGTTTGGCAGTCATGCGAACGGGAGGTACTTCGTAGCACTTTCAGAGCATTGATCTCATTAAAATCATAAGATCCAAGCCTCTCTTTCTGATTATTGAGCAGCTCATTCCAAAATATGTCAGAATCGATACCATTGAAAGCACAGGTCTGCTCCAGATGGCATATGGTAACAATCGGACAATAGAGTAGCAGTTCCTTTCGTTGAATAGGCGGAAGAATGCTCAACATCTCTGGTGAGTAACAATGAACTTCTTCAATCAGCTGGTTTAAGCAGAGATTGTAGAGAGAAGATATATGCTTAATGCTAGATGACGATACGCTCATGTGATCATCATCACTAATAGATGCTCCTGCACTGATTGTCGGTGATGGGATTGTTAAGCGCACAGATACATGGGAAAGTTCTAGTCCCATTTCATTATATAGTTCGTCAGTCAAAACAAAGCCATATTCATAACGTCCCATTTTGAATGCCTTCAACTTCCTGCAACCATGCTTTTGCCAGCTGTTGTACAGAGTAACAATGTAGCTAGCAGCATCCAATGCTTTCCACAGGAATGGGATATTGAGAGAAAATATTTCGTAATTTCTCAAGGAAAAAAGAGCATCACCAAAGCGTTCCACATCACCTAATGACTCTGCTGCTATATAACTGTGGAGATAATCGCTTGATAATATCGTAATTTCAGTCAATGTTTCTGCTTGGTCCAACAAGATGCTCGTAACAAAATTGATACTCCATGATTTGGGTTTACATATTTTCTGGTATCCACAAAGCTGCCTCTCAGAAAGGTAAAGTGATAAGTTTGTCAGCCGCTGCCGATGCAAAACGTTTTGCAAAGAATCACTAGGGAAGTCATCGAATACTGTTAGTGACAAATCCTGAGTTTGAAATAAAGTATTGTTACATAAAAGCTGTGTATGAAGCGATGTCTCGGGTGGTATAAAAGTGCCATATTTTCCAAACCTCATAACTCTACTATCAAAGTGGAAGGCTTTGAGAATGAGAGGTTGATGTGAAAATAACCATTCACAAAAATCGACAGTAACCATGTCTCCACCACCAAAAAGAGATTTATGCTCCAGAGCTCCACTGGGAATTTTATTATCACCTACTGGCAAATCAATCGGGGAGCTTTTACCAAAAATAAGTTCAGATGGGCACAGATGGATTTCCTGAGGGTGACTGCATGGTGTCTTCAAGAAGGCATCAAGCACAAGTCGCAGATGTGAGGAAAAAGGAAGTTGACCATGAAGAGAGAGCTTTGAAAACTCAGGCCTTTGCACAAAGCTAGTCAACGAAGTGTACAAGCAAGAGAAGGAACTAGAAGATATGTCCAGATAAGAAGCTAGACGAAGACATATCTCAGTGAGTTGGCTATGAGAAGCTATAATGTTAGCATATGCTTCAAAATTACAGACTTTGTCTACATCACTCCAACAATCAATGTCAAGCATGTTTAGGGATGGGCACGGTTTTTTTGGAAAAAATGCCGTTCTGTCATCCATTACTGGATCAGTAACTACTAATGAACTAAACTCAGGGCTGCAGAAGCAACACTTGATTACCAGCTCCAAACCCTTTTTTGGATCACTAGAGGCTGTTTTGCTATATGCGTCATCACGGGTCTTTTTCTGCCTAAAGCGTAAACTAAGTGATTCCAACCTACTGAAGAACTGTGTCAGCAACTGTGTCAGGCTCTCCTCACTCCACTTCCAGTGCATATCTTCATACTCGTGCAGGAAGAGCTTCTTAGGATAGAAATTGCATTCATTCATCATCAGTGCCACTGCATCTTCATCAGAGAGGCGGTAGTGATTCTCCTTTGAAATGTAGTGTGAATAACGTAAGTGAACATGCTGACCTTTCGTAGCATGTTCATAAAACTCTCCATACTCCTGCCCAAACACATCACGGATGGGAATGGAGTCGCGAAACTTCAAGCTAATGTCTTCTTCAGAGCTTTCAGATTCTGTTTCTGAGCTGTGCGACTCAGAAGGTTGCTCCAGTTCTTCCAAATCTAAATGACGTTGTACATGTATGTTTGGTTTTCGATATGCAACAAGATGGTTCACAATATCCTCAGGACAACTACGCTGCAAACCACCGCTCATATAGTAACGTGGCTCACCTTCGTATAGAAATGTAAAATGGCCAGAGAAGCGGTCACCACTAAAGATTATTGCTGTCAGATATGTAAAATATCTTTCACGACTTGATAAAACTGAATCAAGATGAGGAGGTGGTGCTTTGAGTGTGTCAATTTCGTGCCTACACGTAATAGTTGTGTTTCTCTGACTCCTAAGAAGCTTATCCCAAAACATTTCAGAATCGATACCATTGAAAGCACAGGTGTGCTCCAGGTGACAGACTGTGATGATCGGACAAAGGAGAAGCAATTTCATTCGTTGAGGAGATGGAAGATGGCTCAACATCTCCGGTGAATAAAAATCTACCTCTTCAATCAGCCTGACAAAGCAGAGGTCGCGGAGCGACGGTGTAGAGAAAGTGTATCTTCTATTCTGCTCTGCCATAATCCGCTTGCTTGAATTGCCACTATATGCAGTACTCAACGTATGATTTAACGGAACGTTGATCTATAGGAATAATATATAATAATTTGTGTTGAGTAGCTGTTTTTGTATAAGCAACCCTATCATGTTTAATTGGTACCAGGCATGCTACATGAAATTTGGTTATTTATAGTTCTGTACCAACTTTGTAGCTAAATTAATTTGTACTTCAGTACGAGCCTCAAAGATAGGAAATTATATGTATTAAGCATTGCATTAGCATATAGAGCAAAAAGTATTCTGGGACACTACTCCAATATTATGTATACCCCTCAACCCAAAATACTCACGGGGAGTAACAAAGAACTACGCACAAGAGCTAGATGATCAGTTCTCAAATACCATTCAGACAGCAAGTTACTGATGATAACAGTGATTCACTTGAAGATCTGGACTATAAGAACCCTTGCTAATGCAGTTACTCCTGTGTGCAGCACTTAATTGTATGGGACTGGAGTTAGCTCACAGATATAGTTGTATGATGCACATATCTCTCTTAAAGTACATTAATTTACATAATTAATATTATCACAATCAAATGACAAGTATAATGATATCATACAACGCATTACTGTAACATAAATACTACAGACAGAGTTCTTTGAAGATCTAATGACCACGAATGATACTTTCTTGCAAGAAATAAAAAAAAACTTCAAGACTAAAATCGGTGATGCTTGTCTTGATTCACACCTAACACCTTACAATACTAAGGAGGTTACTCATCATTACCTCATAGCCACAGAATAATAAAATTAATTACTATATACTAAGCATTTAACTATATCCAGATTCTACCGTGCATAAGCATAATACATAAGAAATATGACATTTAATTTACAAGAAGTTACAAGTAAGAGTATGGGTTAGATATTACATAAGCACATGCACAGGGGTTAGGGCATGTACTGCTGACAATACAGGTCGGATTAGAATCACTTTGTCAACTACTCTCTTGGATTTCAACAGAATGGCAGAGAGGGAGTCGGTTGGCAAAGGCTCAGGGAACTTTGTTGGTACAGTGGTGTGTGTGGAGGATTTAAACTCGACTATCAATGCCTTGGTGACAAAAATAATGGCCCAAGGATTCTCTGCACCACCTGGTAGGTGAATAAACTATTGCTTTTTACAAGCAGTAATTCACTCCAGGATGAATCCTACTGGAGTGGACATGCTGCATCATAAATAATTCGATATTAGCTAATATCTGCAAATCTCCTGCTCCCTGTCTATTAGATATTGGCACAATGCCATCACCCATGATCATCCTTGGCTGGACTGCAAACCAGTCCGTAGTTGAGCTCCACTGGGGGTAGTCAAAAATTGAGCAAGAGTGCCACGTTGGAGTCTGGGGAGCATCCAAACACCCCTAGGACATGGTGCAAATCCCACCCAGGGGATAACTGCTTCTTCCTCTGGGCCATTGGGAGAATTACTAGTGGTGATGAAAATCATCTGTGCAGGGTGAGCCTTCACGAAAGTCATGATTTCTTTGAAAGCACAAAGGCATGGGGCTGGTACCCCAAATTACATGCAGTCAGTCAGTTGCATAATAGGCTCTAGCCACCTTCGGAGAGTGAAACTATCACAGACTGCTACTAGTCCAATGATGTTGATACTCCAGTCTACCATACCATGATCATCATGACCCTTTCTACTATCTATGATGAGTTCAAGTACCTGTAGCCAGGCCCTGAGGGGTTATAGCCTCCATACAGTCACCTTCATGTTTAGGCATAAATCAACGGCTCAGGGAAGTAGTGATGTTGATTATGGACCTGAGCCTTGCCAGAGTGGCCAGCACTCACCTTTCCAGTTTCATGCCGGATCAAGTGGCAAGAACGGCACCGTGAAAATTTTTAATCATAGATACCGGTGACCTCAAACCCTGTACGCGAAAATCTGGGTGCCGTTTATGCTTGACCCTTCATGCCTATGCCTACACTGTAGAGGTCATCTCTTAGTGCCCGAGTTGTCATTCACAAGGGGTGGTCAATTTAACTCTCTCGAACTCCTCACGGAAATGATCATCCCACAAACATATTATAATAATTATACACTTCCTGTCTCGTGTATTCGGGACTCGCTCAGGCTTGCCCCGAATTATAGTGACTTACCTGGATTATACAGGTCTCAGCGGGAGAAATTAATGGCTTTGTCAGGCTCCTGCACACACCCTTTAGCTTAAGTTGGCTCCATCACAGCCGGGCAGCATCAAACCCATTTGGGAGTGCCATGGGGGATAGCAGCAGGTTCAGTTGCATTGGTAATCCTATGGCCAATGCTGAGCTGGGTCACTAAATGGAGGGCAATCTATGTCGGTGGTCACCGCAGATGCCGTCGCCAGTTTCTTTAATATGCTGACTGCAGCATGCAGATCTATCCCCACAAGCCTCGATCGATCCTCGTAAGGCACAATGTAGACAATCACAACTATAATATTATATTATTACATGTACATGTAATTGGGTTGGATGTTGAAGGTGCTAGAGCGTACCCCGCACCATGAGTAGAGAGTTGCTGACAGTGGGTGAGTCTTAATAATGCACACCAAATAATGGTAGTGGCCCGGTGGCACCATTTGAAAAATAATTAGTAGCCATGGTCAAACAATAAAAATAGTATGGCCATCAAATTTTCCAGGAAATGAGATAGAACACTAAGGCGCATGCTCTGAGGGTTAAAGAAGCACTATTGCACAAAAACCTCATGGAGTAACCACAATAATGTGATTATACACAATTACATGCAGCATGTGAAGCTGTATTACTTCACATGTGTGTAATTATTGCTGTTGTGTAATATGATATGTATTGCGATGTCACTTCCTTTATGCAGTATAATTATATGAACACTCGACCATATCCCCAGTAGCTGCATAGTGCAATGGTGCGTTTGGTAAAAGGTCATCAATAGAATGTGTATACATCAATGCCAGCACCAGAAATCATGGAGATGGAGCCTAAGACCAACTCTCGATAGTGATAAATTTTGATGCTACAATCACAGACAAACACGATAGCGCAGTATACCTCCAGAACTTCAGGTTGGTTGCACTGCAGTCTCACTCAGGCCAGCCCCTTCACATGATCACAATGATGCATGCTATATATAGCGCAAGTTATTTACCCATGGCATTAGGTAAACCAAGAAAACACGTGAAGTTCAACCAGCGGTACTTCTCAGAGAAAGTAACACTCAGTTTGTAATGTATTCGCTGGATACACGCGTAAGATACTCTATATATTTAGTGATTTTCAAGTCCCAGAAAGAATCCAGCGAGGCCCTAAATTTTCTCATGATTATCTCATAGGGTTACACCATAATTTCGTCATAATTTCATCATAGATTACACTATAATTACCTTATTGTATGCAGTATATATTATTGTGCGTATACCCGTCGATGTTTTATTATTTTAATCACTTATGTGTAATACAAGGTCTAATTAACGCAACAACATTTGTGTTCTAGAACTTCTCATAATACATCTTATTGCAACAAAATTTGCGTTCTAGGACTTCTCATAATACATTTTAATGTAGAGTGTGAGGATCTTTACCAGAAAATTATGCTAAAATTGAAATCATATAGCTTGTGTTCTATTAGCATAAACACGGTATACGCCAGATGCACACAGGAAAGATAATAAGCATAGTCGATAGTTTGCTATGGCCAGTGATGAATCGATTGAATTTATTGGACCTACAGTTCAAGTGGCTATCACTGTCCATCTTCATTCCATCAAGGTCTTGTTGAAATGTATAGAAGGCAGAGATGGTCACAGCAAATGTTCAGAGAATATTTTATCTGAACTAAGAGTTATCAATGAAAACCACACAAATAGACTACAAATCTTGAAAACGCCCTAACAGCACTTTTTCAACATATAAGTGAGGTATTATGTAGCTGCTGGCGCAGCATTAGACAGAAGAACTCACACACAGAATACCTATTATTACCCAGCGCGCATACGCAAGGGATAAAGCAATCGGTTTGTCTGTTGGTCGTTGTCATCGGCACGAAAATTGCCAGATCTTGCATTCTAGGCATCTGTGCGTGCTACATGTATAATATATAAACACAACTATTTGGTAAATATCGGTGAAAAACTGGTTTGTATGCACTTTGAATTGCTCAAAAAGGCTTACTAGTGCTACAAATAGTGCATTAAATTTTTTTGTTCAGCATGCCTGACCACACCCACTCTTTTAGCATAATAGTATGCTGATGCGACTGTGCATGCTCAAGCTCAGTGTTGGAAAGTCAAGTCATGAAACAGTTATGCCGCCGAGTATTGCAGAGCGCACGGGGTACATGTACATGTATGTGCTCTACAGAGCTCTAGTTGTAACAGCCACACATGCACAGAGGGTTAAACATTGCTCAGGTCACGACAGGTTCATAATTATAACGAAATGTCTGGGACAATCCTATCATGGTCGTAATTGCGTCCTGGATTACCTTATTTAGTACCAATGTCCCAAAATATAGCTCAATTACATAAATGGGGGTGTGGCACAGGCATAAACCAGTACTATCAGGGGGGTGTCCAGAGTTTGAAGAAGGGCCATACTGACCCAATCATGTTCGAAGCGAGTGTGCAAAAGTTTAGACAAGCCCTCAAAATGTTTATAATATGCCTCGTTTATACATTCTTGAAGATAGCTTGATGACAAAGAAGGCTGTTTTAGGTCAATAGTAGCAATGAGAAACTACCATTTAGACGATAAAAATTCGAGGTCAGTTGTTACCCCATGCGCAGGCACAAGGGGTAAAGCAATCAATTTGCCTGTCTATTGAAATTACTGATACCCGCGACCAGGATCAAAACTAATTTTGATCAGGCCTATTGTGGGCCTTGATCGCTTGAGAAATCTCCATGTCTCCCATGATCACTTGATTTTCACTAAACTTGATGGCTTGATCGAGCCAGAAATTGCCATTGATTTCTTATAGCTTACAGAGGTAAACACCCACTTCTATAGCATATGGAGGTGCATGAGCGGGATCAAAATGCCCAGGTAGGTATAGTAGTGACCACTCCTTGCAGTAGTAGGTGTGGTCACCCAAAAGTGAATCATGGTTGAATTTTTTTACATATCGTATAGCAGGAAACTTTTGAGGGAGACAACGTTCATAAACTATACGGTTTGAAATTTGGGCATGCCCCACCCACCTATTCAACTGGATTCCGTAACTTTTCTCCACGAAATTCTCACTTCCCAACTGATTCACGAAGGTTTTCTCGCTCGAATGTTTCCTGCTATACGATATGCCTCAACTGTGCCAGACTCTCTTCTCACAAAGGAAGGCCTAGGGGCCTGGTTAAGACATGATGTGTATACCAGTGTACGTAGATTTATAACTACATTCCTCTCCCACTGCCCTTTTTTCTCCTGTATTCGCTAAGCGGATAACTTCGAAGGGTGTGGCATGTAAATTCACACTGAGACTACCAGGGACATAAATCGTCACAAACACTTTAATATTACAAATTAGCGCTAGCAACGCACTACCAAACCTTCGCTAGTTAATTTTAGTCTTACTATGACTTACATGAGTGCCAGTGATCAGTAGTAGATTTGGGTTGACGCTCTGGAGATACGGGGGGGGGGGGGGGGGGGGGTCGTGACCACACAAATGAAGCCTCGCCCTTTGAGGTATGTCCAACAATGCGCATGCGCATTGTGAACTCGCGATCGGTACCGGTTGGGTATGGCGCCATAATTATTCAAGTTGGATCATGGAATATTTTATACTTCGAGGCTTAAAATTGGTTCTGTATTAAATTTATAATACAGTCTGTGAGACTTATAATCACTCACAACAAACTCTTTTTTAGCTCAGCAAGATTCTTATTCAGTTAACAAAGTTAGTCCAGTAGCAAGAGCGAGAGAAGTATTCAAGAAATAAATCCAGGATCAGAACCTCCTAACATTTATGCTGCTGATCCTATAACATAATTTGTTTGTATTTTACAAGCCAGAGAATAATGGGTGGCAAACGGAGAATAATATTGCTTTCAATAACAATAAGTGAAAGAATACTATTATTATTGAAGATAGGGTATCCAACGAAAAAATCAAACTTTCCAAAAACCGGCCCCTCATTTTGCGGCATTTAGCTAGCCTACTGGGACGGTGTCATAGGTGGAGATGACTCCCCCTCAAAATGACTCCCCAGTCATTCTAGCCTAGGCTCAAATGACCCCCCTTCATTCTAGCCTAGGTGGAAATGAATCCCCAGTCATTTCCACCTAAGGAATAAATGACTCCCCCAGGATAAAATGACTCCCCTACATTTTTCTCATAATAACAATAATAATGATCACTGATGCATGTAATAACAATGAGCATATACCTAGCTACAATAGTTATTATTTTTATTCATTGTTCTCCTGTGCACAGTCTGTACAAAACCAGTCACCCTGCGGTACATCTTCCATGTTCACACATGAAAGGTGAAACCAATGGTCGCAACCATCACAAGCCACCATGTCATCAAAAGTGTCTGGGTGCCCACAAGTGCAATGGATTTCAATCAGGATATTCTGCTGCTTGGCTCAACACACAGTTTTCTCTGGCGGAGCAAGTGGAAAAGGAGTAAGCTTAGCTGCATGGTATGCTGCCGCAATGCACAATGGCCCACAGTTGAAGGAACGTGGTGACTGCTGCTGTAGAGCAGCAACAGAAACCAGCAATCCATCGGAATCAGCCAGTGGGCCATACATCTGAGTAGCTAGAGGTCGACAGCTCTTGAGTAGTCAAGGTTCAAGAGGTCTTTGACCTCTACATAACTGAACTTTTTGAAGTTGAACATCACAAAATTAATGTCAGGCTCTGAAAATTTCAATAACCTATGCATCATTCATGGCTAGTGGGCCTCTAGAGCAGCTGCAGAGATGATACATTATGAAATGTGGGGGAGTCATTTCCTCCTGGGTGGAGTCATTTCAGCCTTAGGCTAGAATGACTGGGGAGTCATTCTAGCCTGGGAGTCATTCTAGCCTGTGACAGGACGGTCCCTAAATCTCGAAAGATACTGTGCAAAATTACTCGTACGTGGAGATACAAAAGTTTTGCGTTTTTTGGCGAAATTGTCGCGCCAGATGGTTAATATGCTCCAACCTGTGATTTATCGTGGCTGCCTTACCAAATTGATCGTCCTCATCCAGTGACAGCATGAGGAAGCGTTTACTATACTGTATAACGATGGTACCCCACGTTTTGGCGAATTTTGCCAAAATTTGGAGAATAATTAAAGTCTCTATATCTCGGCAAATGAATTAACATGGGGGCGTGACCTGGAGTGAGAATTAGTGTTCGTCCAAGAACATCTTCGTCCTACCAGAGTTTTGAGAAGTTTTGAAAAACTTCATTTTTTTGTGTGGAAACCCTATTGAAGAAATCAATTTGATAGAAAATGATCAAGACGAATAATATACTATTCCAGCTACATGTGTGACATTACACAAAAATTGTCAAGCATAACAGCTAATACATCTATATCAATAAGAATAATTATGTTATTTTTCCGGCCCAACAAAGAGGCTCGTAACTGATGCCACAAAGAAACCAACACCACAACACCCAATAAAACAACAAAGATGGGATGACTGAGAACACAGCATGAGCTATAATATTATAAGACAACTAGCTAGCAGGATATTTGTAATAATTTAAAAAATGATTGCATGTGTCCGCGCATGGTCTCAAATAGTTCAGAACCACTCGATTGAAGAATGTGACAGTATTGCAAGTCCCATTTTGTCCATTTTCCTAGCTAAGTCATCGCTCAAAACAAAGTCATATTCGAAGTCTCCCATTTGAAATAATTTCAACTTCCTGCAACCGTGCCTTAACCAGCTGTTGTACAGACGATCAATATGGACAACATCATTGGCCTTCCATGTGACTGGGATGCAAAGAGAAAATAATTCGCAATTTCGTAGGGAGAAAAGAACATCACCAAAACGTTCTATATCATCTGAAGATTCGACAGATACTGCAGCACTATGATACATATTATCATTCCATGTTATCGTTAACTCAGTCAGCGTCTCTGATCGCAGTGAAAGAATATTCGTGATATCGTTAATATTCCATGGTTCTGGCTCCACTGATTGTAGGATTTCCCCTGGCAGTTTGATAACAAGTGACAAATTCGTTAACTGCTGGTGACGAAGTAGGTTTTGATAATCGTGAAAAGGAAAACCCTGGAATATGGGTAGTAACAGCTCCTGAGTTAGAAATGAAGCATTGTCACATAAAGCTTGCACAGGAAAAGCCATCTCAGACGGCACTAATTGGCCATTTTCCCCTCCATTCACAAGATCAGCATCAAAGTGGAAGGCTCTGAGGGCAAGAGGTTGATGAGAACATAACCGCTCACAAAAGTCTTCGGAAACTCTGCGAAACTTGTGGATAAAGAGCGATTTGTACTCCAGAGCTCCACTAGGTATTAAATTTCCATTGTCACTTATGGACAAGTCAGTGTGAGAGGCTGTACTTAGTCTATAATCCGGTGGAGATAAGTAGAGATGAACTTCTTGGGGCTGACTACAAGGTGTCTTCAAGAAAGTATCAATTAAACGTCGCAAGTGCGAGGAATACGGAGGTTGTTCATGGAGAGAAAGTTTCGAAAACTCTATCCTCTGCACAAAGCTAATCAATGAAGAGTATAAACTAGATAAGGAACTAGCAGCTACTTCCAAGTCAGTGTCTAGACGAAAGCATATCTCAGTGAGTTGGCTATGAGAAGCTATGATATTAGCAAATGCTTCCAAATGATGGATTCTATCACTGGTATTATTCCAGCAATGAACATCAAGCTTCCTTAAGGACTGACATGGTTTTGTTACAAATATTGAAAACAATGACGTTCTATCACAATGATACCTCACTGGATCAGCAATGATTAATGAGGTGAGAGCAGGGCTGTTGAAACAACGTTTCAATACCAGCTCAAATTTTTTTTCAGCTGAAGAATCTGATGCAAAACATGTGTAGTCATTAATTTCCTTTTCCTGCTTCAAGGATAAACTAAGCGACTTCAACCTACTGAAAAAATGTGTTAGTAGCTGTGTCAAGCTTTCCTCACTCAACTTCCAGTGCATATCTTCATACTCGTGCATAACGAGCTTCTTAGGATAAAAGTTGCATTCATTCATCATCAGTGCTACTGCATCTTCATCAGAAAGGCGGTAGTGATTCTCCTTCGAAATATAGTGAGAATAGCAGGTATGAATATGGTGATCTTTTGTGCCCTCTTTATATAGGTCTCCATATTTTCGACCAAGCACATCACGGATGGGAAGAGCATAGTAAAACACGTGCTCTTCAGAATCATCCTCTTTCTCCATATCATCGTTAACACCATTTATATCTGGCTTTCTATGTGCAACAAGATAGTTAATGATATCATCGGGACAACTACGCTTCCCTGGAGGTGCATAACCACTCTCAAAATGATGTAGATCCGTGCCAGTAATAAATGCATAATGGCCAGAAAAACGATCACCACTGAAGATCAGTGCTGTCAAAAATGTAAAATACTTTTCACGACATGACGAAAAGAAAGTTTGGCAGTCATGTGAACGGGAGGTACTTTGTAGCACTTTCAGAGCATTGATCTCATTAAAATCATATGATCCAAGCCTATCTTTCTGATTATTGAGCAGCTCTTTCCAAAATTTGTCAGAATCGATACCGTTGAAAGCACAGGTCTGCTCCAGATGGCATATGGTAACAACCGGACAATAGAGTAGCAGTTCCTTTCGTTGAACAGGCGGAAGAATGCTCAGCATCTCTGGTGAGTAACAATGAACTTCTTCAATCAGCTGGTTTAAGCAGAGATTGTAGAGAGAAGAGATATGCTTAATGCTAGATGACGATAGGCTCATGTGATCATCATCACTAATAGATGCTCCTGCACTGACTGTTGGTGATGGAATCGCTAAGCGTACAGATACATCGGAAAGTTCTAGTCCCATTTCATACAATCTTGTATATAGTTCATTAGTCAAAACAAAGCCATATTCATAACGTCCCATTTCGAATGCCTTCAACTTCCTACAACCATGCTTTTGCCAGCTGTTGTACAGAGTAACAATATAGCTAGCAGCATCCAATGCTTTCCACAGGAATGGGATATTGAGAGAAAATATTTCATAATTTCTCAAGGAAAAAAGAGCATCACCAAAGTGTTCCACATCAGCTAACAACTCTGCTGCTATATAAAAGTGGAGATAATCACTTGATGATATCGTAAGTTTAGTCAGTGTTTCTGCTTGGTCCAACAAGATGCTCGTAACAAAATTGATACTCCATGATTTGGGTTTGCATATTTCCCGGTATCTTTGAATCTGCCGCTCAGAAAGGTAAAGTGATAAGTTTGTCAGCCGCTGCCGATGCAAAACATTTTGCAAAGAATCACTAGGGAAGTCACTGAATACTGCTAGTGACAAATCCTGAGTTTGAAATAAAGTATTGTCACATAAAAGCTGTGTATGAAGCGATGTCTCGGGTGGTATAAAAGTGCCATATTTTCCAAACCTCATAACTCTACTATCAAAGTGGAAGGCTTTGAGAATGAGAGGTTGATGTGAAAATAACCATTCACAAAAATCGACAGTAACCATGGCCCCACCGTCAAAAAGAGATTTATACTCCAGAGCTCCACTGGGAATTTTAATATCACCTACTGGCAAATCTATCGGAGAGCTTTTACCAAAAGCTGGTTCAGATGGGCACAGACGGATTTCCTGAGGATGACTGCATGGTGTCTTCAAGAAGGCATCAAGCACAAGTTGCAGATGTGAGGAAAAAGGAAGTTGACCATGAAGAGAGAGCTTTGAAAACTCAGGCCTTTGCACAAAGTTGGTCAACGAAGTGTACAAGCAAGAGAAGGAACTAGAAGATACGTCCAGATAAGAAGCTAGATTGAGACATATCTCAGTGAGTTGGCTATGAGAAGCTATAATGTTAGCATATGCTTCAAAATTACAGACTTTGTTTAAATCACTCCAACATTGAATGTCAAGCATATTTAGGGATGGGCATGTTTTTTTTTGGAAAAAATGCCATTCTGTCATCCATTACTGGATCAACAATTACTAATGAACTAAGCTCAGGGCTGCTGAAGCAACACTTTATTACCAGCTCCAAACCCTTTTTTGAACCACTAGAGGCTGTTTTGCTGTATGTGTCATCACCGATCTTTTTCTGCCTAAAGTGTAAACTAAGCGATTCCAGCCTACTGAAAAACTGTGTCAGCAGCTGTGTCAGGCTCTCCTCACTCCACTTCCAGTGCATATCTTCATACTCATGCAGGAAGAGCTCCTTAGGATAGAAATTGCATTCATTCATCATCAGTGCTACTGCATCTTCATCAGAGAGGCGGTAGTGATTCTCCTTCGAAATGTAGCGTGAATAACGTAAGTGAACATGCTGACCTTTCGTAGCATGTTCATAAAACTCTCCATACTCCTGCCCAAACACATCGCAGACGGGAATGGAGTTGCGAAACACCTGGCCACAGTCTTCTTCAGAGCTATCAGATTCTGTTTCTGAGCTGTGCGACTTAGAAGGTTGTTCCAGTTCACCTAAATGTAAATGACGTTGTACACGTATGTTTGGTTTTCGATATGCAACAAGATGATTCACAATATCCTCAGGACAACTACGCTGCAAACCACCACTCCTATAGTAGTAGTGTGGCCTACCATCAACATAATGGCCAGAAAAGCGGTCACCACTAAAGATCATTGCTGTCAGATATGTAAAATAGTAGTAGTGTGGTCCACCATCAACATAATGGCCAGAAAAGCGGTCACCACTAAAGATCATTGCTGTCAGATATGTAAAATATCTTTCACGACTTGATAAAACTGAATCAAGATGAGGAGGTGGCGCTTTGAGTGTGTCAATTTTATGCTTAGACGTACATGTACTTGTTGTATTTCTCTGACTCCTAAGAAGCTTATCCCAAAACATTTCAGAATCGATACCGTTGAAAGCACAGGTGTGCTCCAGGTGACAGACGGTGACGATCGGACAAAGGAGAAGCAATTTCATTCGTTGAGGAGATGGAAGAAGGCTCAACATCTCCGGTGAATAGAGATCTACCTCTTCAATCAGCCTGACAAAGCAGAGGTCGCGGAGCGACGGTGTAGAGAAAGTGTATATCTTCTATTCTGCTCTTCCATGATCGGCTTGCTTGAATCGCCACTATAATATTAGGCAGTACTCAATGTCCTTTTAAATGGAATGTTGATCTATAGGAATAAACAATAATATACTCGTGTTGAGTAGCTGTTTTCGTACAAGCAAATCCATTATACTGCATGTACCAGCCATGTTACACGAAATTTTTAAATCTGCAGTATCAACTTTGTTGCTAAATTAATTTGTATTTCAGTTCGAACCTCAAGGATAGGAAATTACATAAGCATCCAATTAGCACGTAGAGAAAAAAGTACATGACATTGTATACAGATATTACTCCATAAAATTACTAGTATATACCCCCTACACCCCTGAATAAACTCACTGGGAACAGGAAAGAACTACATAAAAGACAGTTCTTGAATCGAATACAATTGAGATAATAAGCTACCAATGATAACAGTGATTCACATAACGATCTGGACTATATAAAAACCCTTGCTAATGCAGTTATATACTCCTGTGTGCAGAGTCTGCTTTGCATGGCTCTTTAAGCTGATACTTGTATGGGACTGGAGTTAGCTCACAGCTATAGTTATATGATGTACATAATTAAAGTTATATATTATTATTATAGACAATCATAATTGGTGACAAGTATAACATTACACAATAGTACGCAAATACTATAGACAGAGTTCTTTGATGAACTGATGACCACGAATGATACTGCTTGCAAGAAGCTAAAGATTTCAGGATTGAAATCGGTGATGCTTGTCTTGATTCATACCTAACTCATGATCGATAATACATGATCGAAAAACATGAAATTTTGGCTAGTATATACTATAGCCTTGTGATGTTCCAATGAAGGGCAAATTAGTTTTACGTATTCACTGAAATGACAGTAACCTCTTTCTATATAATATCTTCTTGTATTTCAACAGATGGCAGAGAGGGATTGGCGAAGGCTCAGGTAACTCTGCTGGTATGGTGGTGTGTGTGGAGGATTTAAACTCGACTGTCAATGCCTTGGTGACAAAAACAGTGGCCCAAGGATTCTCTGCCCCACCTGGTAGGTGAATTAATAAATTTAATTAGCTATTTCTTCTCACAAGCAGTAATTCACTCCAGGATGTGTCCTACTGGGGTGGGCATGCTGCATCATAAATAATTCGATGAGAGCTAATATGCGCGAATCTCCCACTCCCTGTCTATTAGATATTGCACAATGCCACTACCATCATCCCTGGCCGGACTGCAAATCAGTCTGTAGTTGAGCTCCACTGGGGGTAGTCAAAAACTGAGCAAGAGTCTTAGAGTGCCACCTTGGAATCCTGGGAGCATCCACGCAGAACACCTAATATTATTGTAACCCTCACACATGCATGCGCAGAGGGTTAAATATTCCTCAGGGTTCATAGTTACAATGAAATGTCTAGGACAATCCTATCATGGTCACAATTGCGTCAATTGGATTCTGCAAATTTTCTCCATGAAATTCTCACTCCCTAACTGATTCGCGAATGTTTGCCACTACACGATAATATGCCTTAATAATTGTGCTGGACTCTCTTCTCACAAAGGAAGGCCTAGGGGCCTGGTTAAGGTTCATTTATAAATATACAAGTGTACATAGATTTATGAATACATTTCTCTCCCACTGCCCTCTTTCTTCTGTATTCGCCAAGGGGATACTAGTCACAGACCACCAGGGGCACCCACCAGTTTATAAAATCGTCACAAACATTTCAATTCACAATAAATTTAGCGCTAGTAACGCACTTAGTCTACCAAATCTTCGCTAGTTTTAATCTTACTATTCAGTTACTTTGGGTCTTACTATGACTTACATGAGTGCCAGTGATCAGTAGTTTTGTCCCTATAGGCTATAGCACCGTCGTTGACACTCCTCTGGAGATACAGGGGGTGGTCAAATAAAGCCTCGCCCTTTGAGGTATGTCCAAGAATGCGCAAGCGCATTGTGAACTTGGCGCTTTAATTTGCTTTCAGGATTGAAAATAGATTTGTACTATTACTTTGGCTCTTATAATTATAATATTTCCTGCTGTCTGTGAGACTGATAATCACTCACAAAAAATTCTTCTTTAGCTCAGCAGGAATCGTCTTATTCAGTTAGCTAAGTTAGAAGGCGAGAGGGAGAGAAGTGTCAATCCTGGAAACAAATCCAGGATCAGAACCTCCTAACTTTTTACCTAACTTTTTATGCTGTTGATCCTATAACATTGTTTGTGCTTTATAAAGTCAGAGAGTAATGGGTGGCAAATACTCGGAGAATAATACTTTCCGAATAACAACACATTGAAGTGAAAGAATAATATTATTGAAGACTGTGAAAAAGATCAAGATATGTGACAACAAAAGTATTACACTAAACTGTTAAGCATAGCAGCTAATACAGCTATATCAATAAGGATTATGAATAATTATGTTAGACAAGTGTATTTTTCCGGCCCAACAAAGAGGCTCGTAACTGATGCCACAAAGAACCCAATACCACAACACCCAATAAAAACAACAAAGATGGGATGACTGAGCACAACATTAGAGTAAGGAGTCATATGCTGCCTTAAACATTGCCTCCACATTGACAAACTCTTTATTTCTTTCTTTATTAGTGGCTGAGAGTCTTTTTCTGTCTGTGCCGGTGGATCTCGACACTGACCAAACATCTTGTTACAGACGTACATAGATCGCAGGTGAAGCACAATTGGGAACAGGAAACAAATACCATATCCCAGGGGACCAGCGTACTTCAGGATGAAGACAAGATTGGCTGCACCAAATGCCAGCAAGATTGGTATAACTGCTATGATAAATCTCAGAGAAAGACGCAGAATCCAATCGTATCTCCATTTAGGAGGCTCAGAGGTGTCTCTGCCTGTGATGGCCATGTAGACATTGTTGACACTGCAGATGTTGACTAGTGGGTAAGCAGATATGACGTCCAATGCAGGGAAGAAGATAAGGTAGTAAGAGAGAATACGCAATGGTAGAGGGTTTCCAGTGCGTGCCAGACTTACCTGCACACAATAAAAATTTAACAAGAGTGAATTCACATTATTTTCCTACATGACATGCTAAGTGTCATGAGGTGCATACTAAGTATCTCATGAACAGCTATATAGTAGATATTAATGTTATGAGCACATCCAATTAGCGTCATTGTTCATATCAACTATAATATTATATAATGACAGATCTAGAGAGTGTCATGCATGCATGGCTCAATAACAAAATGTCATGGAAGTCTTTGAGGGGATAATAATAATAATATTATAAGATCAGCCCAGCCCACTGTATTATCTGCATGCTTTAATTTGGCAACATGCAGGCCATGATCAACATTATGTTGAATTGGTTAACATATTATTGTTCAAAATAATGACTCAAGCTCTACACTGTTAAAAATGGGGTGCTGTCCCAGCACCCCATGTTTGTAGCTTGATTAGCAGGGTGCTGCTGTAACACCCCACCACGATGGTGGGGTGCTGACTGAACACCATGGGGGTGCTATCTTCTCTTTAGATATGAACCCTTGACCATCTCCCCAGTAGCTGCACAGTGTAATGGTGCATGTGGTAAAAGGTCGTCAATAGAATGCACATCGATCGATGCTGGCCCCAGAAATCATGGAGATGGCGTCTAAGATCGACTCCCAATCTTGATAGCGACAAGTTTCGATGCTTCAATCACAGAGACAAACTCGACAACACAGTATTCCTTCCGAAGTTCAGGTTGGTCACGCTGCTGCAGTCGCGCGCGGGCCAGCCCCTTGTGGCAGTGATGCGTGCTATATATAGCGCAAGGCTAGCTTTATTTATCCATGGCATTACGTAAGCCAAAAAAACACGTGAAGTTCAACCAACAGTACTTCTCAGAGAAAGTAGCGCTCAGCTTGTAATCTATTCGCTGGATACACGCGTAAGATACTCTACATATTTACTGATTTTCAAGTCTCAGAAAGGCTCCAGCGAGGCCCTGAATTTTCTCATAATTACCTCATAGATTACACTATAGGTTTCATCATAATTACACTATAATTACCTCATAACCACAGAAAAGTAAATTGCTACTGGGGAGATAATGAACAACTTAGAGACTACGTCCAGAGTCCCTCATGAATACGCCGCCATAAATTCGAACTAGGACACATCGACAAACTGCGCATGCTCCGTATACGCGTACAATATTGGGGCGCGCGGCTTGAGCCGGTTGACCTTCACCTGCCATGTGCTCGACTGAATAGGGAAATCCCCCCGAGTGCGAGCTCGCCAAAGAAAGCGAACCGAGAAAATCGCCATATCTCATCGATAGTCCACGATGTCTTCTACGCTAGGTTCGAATTCTGGGTCCCAACAACCTTTCATGCGCGCTAAACATTTTGAAACAGTTTCACAGGAATTACATCATAAGTTTCATCATAGGTTTCATCATCATTTCATCATCATTTCATCATAATTTCATCATAGCGAGAGCCGAATTCTTTGTTTCTAATTGGGACTCTGGACGTAATGAAAAACTTAGAGACTACGTCCAGAGTCCCTCATGAATACGCCGCCATAAATTCGAACTAGGACACATTGACAAACTGCGCATGCTCCGTATGCGCGTACAATATTGGGGCGCGCGGCTTGAGCCGGTTGACCTTCACCTGCCATGTGCTCGACTGAATAGGGAAATCCCCCTGCCCTGAAAGCGAGCTCGCTAGAGAAAGCGAACTGAGAGAAACGCCATAAGGATATCATCGGATAGTCCACGATCTCTTCTACGCTAGGTTCGAATTTTGGGTCCCAACAACCTTTCATGCCAGCAAAACATTTTGAAGCAGTGTTCAGAGCAATTACATCATAAGTTTCATCATAGGTTTCATCATCATTTCATCATATTTCATCATAATTTCATCATAGCGAGGGCCGAATATCGATTTGTGAATTGGGACTCTGGACGTAATAACTAGAGGGGGTGTGGCAATTGTGTTAATGAGCATGCGCATTCTAGCACTGAAGGTGATACTGCTCCTTTAACCCTTTCACGTTTTGAAATTTTCACAAGTCTCCTGGCTACCAAAGTCTCTGCCTGGCTACATTTAGAGAGAAACGGATGCCTCTCCTACGATCAGTAAGTTAACAAGCACTCTATTACTCTACTGAGTTACTTAATAACAATCTGTACTCTCTCTCTCTCTCTCTCTCTCTCTCTCTCTCTCTCTCTCTCTCTCTCTCTCTCTCTCTCTCTCTCTCTCTCTCTCTCTCTCTCTCTCTCTCTCTCTCTCTCTCTCTCTCTCTACTCCAAACATTGAAAATCACCACTACAGGTACCACAATATGAACAATACATACATTGTGAATCACTCGTAATAATTGGTAAGCATGCACCCACCCTCCTCCTGATCTTTACCTTGTGATTATCTCTTGTGCATTTTACTACAGGTACCTTGTATAAACAAGACATGTTATTCAATTGCAATTCTGAATTGGTAAGTACTTATTTGCATGCCACCTCTCTCTCCCTCTCTCTTTCTCTGATCCTCTCCCTCTCTCTTCTCTTCTCTCTTACACCACAGTGTAATAGTCTTTCATAGATTTTACTACAGGTAACAAGTACATGAGCATGGTTACTCAGTTGTGATTCTGAACTAGTACTGGCATGCTCCCTCCTTTCTAACATGATGAATGAATTGGTAAGCATGCACCCTCCACTCTTTAGCTTGTGATTATCTCTTGTGCATTTTACTACAGGTACCATGTATGAACAAGACGTGGTGACTCAAGTGTGATTCTGAATTGGTAAGCATTATTTTGCATGCATGCCCCCTTCTTCTCTCTCCACATTTCTCTTTCTCCGCTCTCTCCATTCTCTCTCTCTCCATTTCTCTCTCTCTCTCTTTTTCTCTCCGTTTCCCTCTCACTCTCCGTTTCTCTGTCTCTCTCCATTTCTTGTTCTCCCTGTCCCCCCTCCCTATTCCCTCTCTATAATATTAGGTATACACATGCATTATTTATAATCTGTTTATGCTGCAATTTCTTTACTACAATACAGGACAATCAAGATGTACACGATTTCACAGGAGAACTAACTTCATGTAGGGAACTGTTTGTAGGTCACACTGGCTGTAACTCTTGTATCATGTTGTTCATCTTTGTACATGTATCACTAATGTTTGTTGCATTTTATGGAACTGTTTTGGTCAAAAAATTGCAGTGATCCAGAGCATGCAAGGTGGGGGAGGGGAGGGGATAGGACCACAAGTCAGGGTGTTGTGGTAGCACCCTAAACTAGCACCCATTGGGTGCTAGTGCAGCACCCCTGGTGTGTCAAAATTTGTACACCCTAGGGTGTCGAATATAAACCATACTACTAGCACCCCTAAAGGTGTTACTGTAACACCTTTTTTCTAACAGTGTATGTAGCTTGAATACTTTTGCTTGCTTTTATAGCATGCATGCATCCAGGTGTTGTTTATCTGAATACAGTAACAATGGTAATAGAATTATGATAATGCTTGTAACAGTAATTATTATTAGTGAATCATGCATGTATAATATTATGTGCATGGATATAATTATATGCGCATACATGCCACTGTTAAAATTAATGCTAATTAGGTTACTTATAGGAATGTAGCTAGTGCCACATGGATGGATGGGTTTAATGCAAAACTGGGAAACCACTGAACTATACCAGGACCATGTAATCAGTAGCTAGTGCACTATCATTGATCATGTATGCACACCGGGAATTATACTAACATTAATAATCTATTATTTATAATACAATACAATTGTCTTGTCTTACCCAATTCAAGGTGATTGTCTCCTGAACGCTTGTTTTGAACCACAGTGGAACCACAACTCCGAGTAATATAAAGCTGAATGCGCATGTGACAGTCACAGCCGTCACCAACCAGTGGATGTATTTTTTCTGCTTCACAGGATGTGTGAGAGAGGAGATACTTTGATGGATCATGAACGAGAATATGTATACTGGCGTAGACACAACCCAGCCCTTTGGATCAAACTTAAAGGCAATGTCTTTATACGAAAAATAATGAGAAGAATTTCGGAGCAGGATAGGAGCGGTTTGGTTATCTATGGCCGCAGTCAAGTTTGTGAATGAACTCTGTGAGTAGAGTTCTTGACAAGCGTCAGCACCATTGGCATTAACGAGTTTGGCTAAGGGGTAAACGATGATACCGGCAATTGTGAGCAACCTTGCTATACCAAATACCACTTGCACCGAAGCTTGCTCCTTGAGATCCAACATAGATAGAGTGACAACAGTCGCTCCAAAGAGAAATAAAGAGAAGTAGTAGGTGTAGAGGCAGCCACCGCTTGGTAAAATCTGGTGATGAAATGCATCGTCGTTGCACATGGTCATTTTGCCAAAGGTGTAGGGTATTTTTGAAGCCCAGGCTGATGCTGCCACGGAGGCAAAGGACCAATTGGCAAGAAATTGATCAACAGTCAAGATAGAGAGATACGTGTACTTGAACCATTTGCCGACAAATATCTGGCATAATTCTGCGATTTCAAACTTGCGATAGATGCTGATTCTGTAGTCAGGCTCGGGTTGTTTGTAAGGAGGAATGCTCTTAATTCCATTTTCATTACTGACACTGCAGCTCATTTCAATGCTCTGCTCACTAGATTCAATTGCCTGAAATATTGTAGAAAGAAACAAATAATATTATGTCACCTGCATATTATTATTGAGCGCTATTATTGAATTTTATGGCAGTAGCTAACACTTGAAATCCTTCTGCTGACAATACTCATAACATTTATTCGACTAGCTATAAAATTATTAGCTATGACTATACCATAATCCTACAGCGCATGCACATGTGCCAAGGGTTAATGAATGCCAAACAGCTATGCATAATATAATTATATTATAACTGTTTATGACTGTGCCTACCTGAGCTCTTGCCATGATCTCCAGCAGCCATCTTGCAGTCACCCAGGTGCAGAATGCAGTAAGCAGTAGGGTAGGAATTGCAGCCAGGTAGCCACTGTAGAAGAACGAGAATGGGATTCCCAGAAATCCAGTCCCGATGCAGAAATTCACGAGAAAAAAGTATCCCTGGACAATATTCACCGTTTTAGGTTGGCCATCTCGGTCATTGCTATCCCACACTTTCCACCAAGTCATCTTGAGAGTCTGAACTTCAAAATAATATTATTAATGATGAACTAAATCCTTCTTTCTGCAACTATGCCTCCCATCACAGCCTTTAATACCCTGGATTTCATCCTTAGCATGCATGCATGCTGAATGCATGTGCAGAGCAACCAGTAAAACGGGTTGCACCACATAAACAAATTCAATACTTAATAATCAGCATTATTCTTCTAACCATTATTCCGTTCTTAAAGTGCCGACAGTGATAATAATATATTATATAACACACTTGAGAGTTAAAACTGCACACCTGCCAAAGCTGATTACACACAAGTTGTTCAAGTTCACACACAACTGTTACTGATCGTCTATTGAACTGGGTATCGGCAGTAGACCACTAGAGATTCAATTGTTTCCATCCTTGAAGTGTCCAATACACCCGAGACTTGATTCACTTGAAGCAGCTAGCACACCTGGCCCTACATATTAAGGACCATGGCCATCGTGCAATGTGGAATAACCACATGTTGAACTGGGTATAGTGACTAAGAATGGAGTTACTCTTAAGGGATTAATTCCATGTGAATGGGCCAATGTCATAGGTGATACTAGAGCTCTTTAGAGCACATACCCCGCGCGCGCTGCAGCGTCGATGTGAGACAGCTCGAACTCAACCGGCAGTCTGTTGACGACCTTTACCTACAAATTGTGCCAGGTTGTGCGCATGAGCAGAATTTGCCAGAAAGCACATGGTGGGTAGTGTTGATAGGCGTGGCCAACAAAATGCTGTATTTGCGACGCTCATGGACCTTACCAAATGATTCGAAGCATAATGAAGCCAGGTTTTCGACGACATCGACGGATATGCCGTGCTTACGAGTCACTCAGATGCCTAGATCTCCAGATCTGGCGATTTTTGTGCTAACGACAGACAACAACAACAACAACGACAGACAAAACCGATCACATTACCCCTTGCGCATGCGCGCGGGGTAATTATGGGAACATGCAGACACTGATCGTGCATGTGGCCATTAATTGCCATTGGTCAAAATTTATGCCAGTTAGATTGCATTTTAATAGTACTGTCACTTGCCTTTGCTAACCACAACTCACATGGGGACAACGTACACGTATACAACAGGTCTATAATATTAATTTTTAAGTACTCTCATAATTAACTCGGTCGACGACCTTTACCATAAATGCAATTCCTGTAGGCATTCTGCTGTGCCCTAATGTCTTATCTCAAGTAATGTTCAAACGAACAATAAAATAATATTATTAATCATCTATAGGGAGCATAATAAAGATACATAGAATGTACAAATCTATAAAATGGTGTCATGGTGGATTCATCAACAAGTAATAATACCAATAACAATAAATTTAATTTGCTAAGCACATCACTCACATAATAATTACACTATCATGATTTCACCAGGCGCACCCTCAGACAGCATACTGGCATGAAACCTTGTCCGGGCCAATAAAGAGGCTAACAAAGGATATCACAAAGAAGCTAAACCCAAAAAATGCAATGAGAATAACAAAAATTGGGTGACTGAGCACAACGTTAGAGTATGGAGTCATATAGCTTCGATGGTTGCATTTTGGAACAGAGTCAAGCAGCGGCGTCTTTTCCACATTAACCATCACGCCACCTTTCGGAGCGGCTCCCTTCGGACCAAACAGTTTGTTGCAGATGTAGATCGATCGCAGCTGGAGAACGACTGGGAATAAAAAGCCTATACCAAATCCCAGGAGACCAGCATACTGTAGGATGAATACAAGATTGGCTGCAGCAAAGGCAAAAGCGAGCGGTAGCACTGCAACGATGAACCGCAGACAGAGCTTGAATAGCCAGTCGTAACGCCAGCTCGAAGGAGCGGCCGTATCTCGGCCGGTAATGGCCATGTAGACGTTATTGACGATGCAGATGACAGTCAGGGGGTAGGCCGACATGACATCCAACGATGGAAAGAAGATGAGATAGTACGAGAGAACACGCAACGATGTAGGGTTCTCGGCGTGAGTGAAGTTGACCTGTGTAAACATAGAGAAAGATGACACGGTTATGGTTTTCAGGCATGCGATTCCCAAATCATGTCGCATTTAGACACAACACTATACTGATCTTAAACACTATAATAGTAATTACGTACATTAAGTGATGCAGGTTTCAACCAAGTGGTATATTATAATATCATGCTTTTAAGTGTACAGATTTTGCTCCAATTATAAGTGTTGGTTAGCTGAGAGCTGAGGGCCGACCACCCATGCCAACCAGTGTGGGCAGAACCCTAAATGTGCATGTGACCCGCCACAATCCACTCCTTAGAGCACCTGCCTAACTACACATGGAGATGAAGCCACAAATTCCTACAATCATGAGGTCAACGATCAATGCTATGAAATGGGAAAAGTATCAGAAGGGATCACTATGGAATTCCACACGGATCTATAGTATACCCGAACACTGTTATCAAGGCATATTATTATTCAATTACCCAAGATTTCTAAAACAGAGAAGTCCGCCTGCTCTGGGCTACATACCTTAAGCAGGAATATCCAAAAAAATTAACCATCATTCAATACACAATAGGCAACGTTTTAACGTCAAATTGAAACGTTCCCTCTGAGGACTGCTCGGACGGCCAAAATTACACAAAGTATTACATCATGCTGGCGTGCATGACACCAGCATGTGCACTTGTGGTTAGAAAACACTAGTTGGATCATAGTCGATATCTTTACCCACCTCCGATATTCCGCCAAAATCACCAAGTGTTTTTTTTTTCTATAACAATTCCTGTATTATTACATACAGAGGCATACATAAATAGCAAAGCTAACTCTAGTATGTAGCCAGGGAAAGGGCAATTACAAAAATTAATATTACAAGATATATTTCTTGAAACTTGGTAAAGATTGTACTGCCAAAGCTTCTGCAGGGAGTAAATTCCATTTCTTTATTGTGTCCGGAAAAAAAGATCTTTGAAACTGAGTTGTTCTGGCTCGGTGTTGAACAAATTGCCTTGAATTAGACCGTCTAGAATTATAGTGATGCATTTTGGGGAGTAGAGGTGCATTCGGGTAGTCAGCCAACTCGTTCACAATCTTATAAAGATGATTTAGTTTGGCTTGGGATCTCCTGGACGCCAGTGAGGCTACATTTGCCACTTGAAGTAATTCCTCCTGGTTCAAGTCCCACTGTTTCAGACACGTCCTCAGACCAAACCGCTGAACCTTCTCAATGGCCTCAATATCCTTAGCTAGGTATGGGTCCCATACAATGGAACAGTATTCCAGGTGGGGCCTGATGAAGGACTTATAAAGCTGAAGTAGAGTCTTTGTATCTGCATTCTTGGAAAATCTCCGATACATGAGACCAATTAATCGTCTTGCTCTATTGCAAAGGATAGCTATGTGGGGTGACCATGTTAGATCTGAACTGATGTGTACTCCGAGGTACTTGACTGAGGAGACTTGAGCAAGCGGGCAGTTACCTACAAAGATGATCGGGGGAGGAATTGCACAGCTCCTCCTCCTGGATATGAGCATGGAGCAGCATTTCGCTGGCTGAAGTGATAGGCAGTTTGAATCTATCCAGTTGGCTAGAGCTTCATGCAGGCATGCACAATACCAGCATGTGCGCTGTGGTTAGACAACATTATTCATAGTGGATATCTTCAAAACCCCATCTTCACATGACACTTTTTCTTATGTAAACGAGCCCACTAAGGCAATTACTAGATTCCTGATTGTGGGCTTGTCTTAACCTTGTTTGAAGCCCTCTACCAGCATTTCAATGTTAAACAATGTACATGCAAGTGGAAGATGTAAAATATTTCACTACATAACACAGAAATAACAACAGATGCAACACAGAAAAGGATAAATATTAGTTTGTTGGTAGTTGCCTAGCAACCAAAGTTTTTATAGGCAATTTGCTGGCTATGGGAAGGGGGTGGGTCATCATAAAGTATATAGGCCAATGATGAATGGAGGTGAACTACCAACAAAATAGTCATCTGATAGTAATTGAGGTGCATTCGATCATGCATCTCATGGAAAAGGTGGAATAAATTTTATAACGAATGTAATATAAAATCTAAGAATGGGAATGGGACTAAGTATAGACTCACCCAGTTTAGAGTGACTGTCTCCTGCACGCTGGCCTTGAACCAGAGAGGAACAATGATGCCCAAAGTCATGAAGCTCAAGAGGGCCGTGACGAACATGCCCGTCAGCATCCAATGGATGTACTTCTTCTGTTTGACGGGGTGAGTGAGGGAAGAGATACCGGAGTGAAGCATGAACGCAAAGAGGAACACGGGGAGAGACACTATCCAGCCTTTTGGATCAAATTTCACGACAATGTCCTCGTAGGAGAAGTATCGAGAGGCATTACTGAAATCATCGTAGATTGGAAACCAAGAGTGGTTTTGTTCAGTTTCGTTTATCATGGGGAAATAGTTTCCATCGCAAACGTCATCGCTACCGGATTGACCCAGCTTGGTCAGCGAGTAAATGATGATAGCAAAAATTGTGACAAATCGAGCAGATCCGAGTACCACTTGCACCGCCACCTGCTCCTTGAGGTCGAGGATGGAGAGAAATGTCACGATCACTCCGAAGAGAAACAGAGAAAAGTAGTAAGAATCTCTGCAGCCCTCGGTTGGCGGGAGAATGTGGTGGTGAAAGGCACTGTCGTCACAGACCTCCATCCGGCCAAAGTTGAAGGGTATGTTGGAAGACCATGCTGACCCCGCCACTGAAGCATAGGACCAGTTCCCAAGCAAACTGTAGAATGTGAATAGGATGAGATAGGCATACTTGAACCATTTCCCAACGAATATCTGACTCAGTTCCACAATTTCAAATTTGCGGTATTTGCTGATCAGGTAGTCCGGGGATGAATCATGACCGATGGATACGACTGATCCTTTGCCACCACCATTGCTGATGCTCATCTTGCTATGAGACTCCACTGCCTGTGTATACATACATGTATAGTTATAATTGAATTTTTGTGTGTTGAGTAACTGGAGCTATGCATGATAACTAATTATTATACGGAAGAGTAACTCGAGACTGCCTAACTACCCCATATAGTATTATACCAATAGTTAAGTTTTGCACAAGACATCAACTTAGTAACAATTACAACACAGTATTCCACAAAATTGCACGTATCTTGTGAAGTATCAATTTTAGTTTTTGAAGGCTCTCGTGCAAGGCCAGGGTTCTTTGACTCTTATACCAAAGGCCTAGTGACTTTGCTGCATGTGACCATGTATTTCTGTAGTTGATTGACCAACGAGGAGAGCCACAAAGTGAGCCAGAGATCCTTATCAACGCCAGGTGGCCCGGCCATCTAATTTTTTTTTCCCCTGAAGAACTATGGCCAGCTTAGCCCTGCCCTGTGAACTGACGGCCCAATCCAATGGCCATGGTCTTTATTGAGACCTACCTATGAAGTTAATACATCTATTTTGCTTCATTGTCATTACTATAATGCACATAATATTATCATTTGCTTGGGAAGAGCAAAATGGTGTGGTCAACTAATAATTCCTGTGGGCATTAGCGTCGTAGGCAGGCCATCTCGATTTTTCGCGCATACATTCAAAAATGTGGGAGTGTCTGATACGAAGATAGCGTGTATGGAGATTAATTTTATCAAACACAGCATTGAGATACCAGATGCCTAAAATTTCAATTTTACACTGGGAAGGCCTTATTAGCAGTCAATAGCAGCAGTTGTCACTTGCTAATTAGATGATCAACACGTACTAATTTGGAAGCCAATTGTGTTTGATCTTCACTCTGAAGTAAGTACAGCTGAACTCTCCTTTGAGAGCAAGACAAAGATACATGTACGTACATTACTACTGAGCAATGCATTTTTGGCTTGTTGGCCAGTTTCTCCAGTGTCCTGGCCAGTGTTGACTTTTAATATGGAGGGGAAAATAGTCAGCTAAATAAGCTGCTTTTTGAAAACCATGCACATCAAGTATCAAATCAACCACCCCTGTGTGTACTTTATAAATCCCTATGGGGTCGAGATTTTACTCTCTGTAAGCTCGTGATGAGTACCAACCTAGCCTCATACCCATGCAGCCCTATTCCTAATTTACAACTTGGAAATGTTGGGAAAGTACGAACAGACTTTGTGTTTTTGGGCCAATCTGTGGAAGTATCAAACATCAGTATCCACTAACAACAATCACCCTAACTTATCAAGACATGGGAAATGGGCCTGGGAATGACAGTACTCATACCGAATTAACAGAGGTATTAAAACAGTCTGCATTCATGGACAATGAATAACAATGAAGCCTGGAAGCAAGGCTCCTACGGTATATAAATTTATCTGTTGTATGATCGTGAGGAAAACCTGATCACAGGCTACTAAAATACCTGTCAGAACATGTTAATGGGTGAGGGCAGGCAGATTTTTATGTTTTGGGGGGGGGGGGGGGGGGGGGGGGTGGCTGGATGCAGGAAAGCAGCTGTGTGCACCATCCCTCAGGCCAGCTGTATTGCGCTTAAAAATTAATAATTAATGCGCATACTGACTCGGAGAAATTATGTGCATACCTGAGCTCTGGCCATGATCTCTATGAGCCATCTTGCTGTCACCCAGGCGGAGAAGGCCGTGATGATCAGAGTGGGAATAGCAGCCAGGTAGCCACTGTAGAAGAACGAGTACGGAACTCCGAGGAATCCAGTCCCGATGCAGTAGTTGACCAGAAAGAAGTAGCCCAAGACGATGTTGACCGTTTTAGGCTCGCCGTCCGCTCGATTGCTCTCCCAGACTTTCCACCATGCCATCTTGAAATTTCACGCGAGCTTCTGTTTGGGCTATTGCCCAATTGCGTGGGCCATTGGTTGAGATAATCTGTGTCAGCAAGAATGGGCTTGGGGTGGGGCTGAAAACGCGCGCGCGCGATGACCACAAGCTCCACCCCGTACCCGGAGCAAGTGGAGGGATTAGGTAAAGGTCGTCGGACGAAAAAGGGGTCTAGGGTACCGGTATTGCTTGATATATCGATAGACTACTAGTACTAGACTACGTATGCATATACCGTCACGAAATGTTCTTGCAGTGGCTGATTCAGGGTGGTTCCTAGGGTTCCATGGAACCCCCCTTTGGGCTGTACCTAGCACTAAGAATAGCGATTCCGGACGATCGACCTGTGGCAATAAAAGCAGCCATAACTTGGCAACGGATTTAGCTATGAACAGGAAACACAAACCAAGAGTTAGCTGAGTGAATGGCCTTTCTCCTGAACCTTGAACCAAGCGAATCGGTTGACCACACGCTTTGCGATTTCGATTTTTAGCTCTACGGAAATTTGTATGCAAAAATCTGTTTTAGTGCGTAACTCGAACAAGCTTTATTCTTTCAACAGGAAACACCCAGAGCTGAATAGGCCTCGTCGAGAGGAAGCTATCGACACCTTAACCGTATGAATTGCTATCGCCCCCACTTTGCGATATCGAGCCGAAAATCGGGCGTCCGGAATCGCTACTAAGAAGTACCATGAGTACTGATGTTAGGCTATGAAGTACTGATTGATAGACTAAATGGAACCCCCTCTCTGTCTACAGAACTAACAAAACTACTGCCATGGCTCACCTTAGCATGCTTTAGCAGAAAACTCGTTCAAAAACAGATCGATTGGACTAGTAGGACTGATAGTTTCTCTCCAAAACGATCGAAATGGGCGTGGTTTTGCCTCAAAGTGGGCGTGGTTTCAAAAATTTCTCGCGCGCGCGCGCAACCATACTATTGGAACCCCCCTTCACAAAATCCTGGATCCGCCACTGTCTTGTAAATAGAAACGTTGTTCCATAAATATAGGCTAATGCGCTGCGCTGGTAAAAATTGCTACGAGCCAGACAGAGAACCTGATCTATCCTCCTACCCAGGCCATTCAGGAGGAAGCTGAGACAGATCCTCGGACAGATCAAGAATGGCTAGCGGACGAAATACGCCGGAATACCTAACGATCGTTGCCAAAACAGATTATCTTCGCCTTGCCCTTCAAAATGACCTTATTTCAATCGGTGGTTCTCTCGTGGCTTGTGGATTCATTTCTCCTGATCAGTACTCCAGGTTGACAAATGGAATGTTCACAGAATCGGAGCGTGCTGCAGATTTGGTACAGTGGATACAGAACAAGGTTCAACAAAATGCTCAAAACTACCGCACATTCATCGGAGTGCTGCAGCAGGACACAATGCAGTATTCCGACGCTCTGACAACCCTTCAAGAAGAGTTCGCCCAGAAACGAAAACTTTAAAGGTATGATCAACATCTTTAATACAGTCGCGCTCACAGTATTATGCCTGGGATAGCTACCCGGTGTCACAGGGTAGGACCTCCGGGTGAAATCTCCTCCCCCGGAGGTAACGGTCTAAGAAAATTTTCTCCGCCCGGAGACTTCGTACGTTCATACTTCCAGGGCTTGGGCTCCGCCCCTAGGGCAAAACCTCCGGGCATGTGTACGCGGGTGCGCGCGCTGTGTGCGGACATTACGCGCCAAAATTTGACCTTCCAATAAACCTGGCTACTCAGTAGGTGTCAAGGATTCTATAAAAGCAGGGTGGCAGCATGAGCAACACACAGTATTCATATGAACTTCAAAGCATCCAACTATATACCACTTTAACTCATCAAGGACATCGACTCATCAAGGACATCAACTCTTCAAGGACTTCAAAGGACTACATCACTCTTCGCTGCAATCAAGGACATCGACTCATCAAGGATATAGACTCTTCAAGGACAGGTACGTTGTTGAGAACAACCTACTCTATGTTGAGGTTATTGACAAAATAGTTGACCTGGTGCGAAAGCGTCGAGTGATTGTGAAGGAGGAGTAAAAAAGCAGATTTTAAGAATGTGCCACGATGGCATTGACGGAATGCACTTTGGTAGGGACAAAACCTATGGCAAGGTATAGCGTAAAGTGCCAATTATCGACATACGGTTTTCTCCCGCGTATGCTGTTGCTTAGGAACATCGCCTGAACTTCGAACTTGGACCAAAAGGTAGGGGGTCGCCAGGGCTACAAGTACCTAAAGTCTCAGGGGGCTGCCTATCAAAATACGTCTGCAATGGCAATTTTAGCTTATAATTGCGAATGCCAGTTATCAACAGTCGGTACGTATTATCGGCACACCGTATACTTTCAATACAATCAATTATCGTCACTTGGAGCTTTGTCATCACAGTGCATGCAATCCAAGAGTAAGAAAATTATATAAAAAATACCAGCAGGTGCATAATCATGAGCCCTAACTACTGAGACAACTTCATGTTCATAGGTGAGCTTGTTCGATCTTTATCGTTTTTTCAATCTTGGCAGAAGCGCCTCGGGAACGGCACCATCGCGTCTTTGCCCCTGTATTGAGAAAGTAAGACACTGTGAGGGTCATCTTATCATAAATGAAGCAAAACTTACCTTCAAAAGTCCAGCCTGAAGCACAGAAGCGAGTCGCGATCGACCACGCGAAGTTATTATTAAACGCGCCACGCCCACTGCCTATACTAAGGCCCTATGTCGATAATCGATACCCGTATTTCCGATAGTTGATACCTGTCGGTAATTGGCACATTACGCTATCATTGTTTAGAAACTTACTTATATCATCATTCCAGATTGTAGACGAGTTCTACTGGAAAGGAATTCATGGAGATGTGCAAGAATTTTGCAAGCGGTGTGACGAGTGTGATAACTGGAGTCACATGGACTGTGCAGGACTGAACAATGTTCCTCGTGGAGACTGGTTTTGTCATAAATGTTGTAAATGTTGATGTTTTCATCTACTCATGATCATGTAATGACTGATATCTACCGTATTTCTCTTCATGCATAATTAATTATTATTTCAATATTCCACAATATTATAGTTGTTACAACTTAAGTGCATGCAGACATCAAGTGGCTATGTACAGACACACAGGGGAGATGCCTTGTGAAGTTTGGTAGGGAGGAGGTTTTACCCTGGAGGGGGAGATAATTTACTAGGATACTCTCTCTGGGGGGAGAATTTGTACTTAGGATATTCTCTCCCCCGGAGGAAATTTCCAGGGGGAGGTTCTACCCTGTGACATATTACATAATGCTGGCCCATCCTCTGATCAGACGACCTTTACCCATTCTCTCCAGATGGAGTGGGTAAAGGTCGTTGGGAGAAAAGAAGTGATTTTCCGACATACTTTTCGAGTTTCACCTCCATTCATCATTTTAATTTTGCTACATAAATTTGAATGTTAGTTTCTTGTCACCTCCCGTGTCTGTTGCAACACCAGCTGCACCTCTTTTGGTAATTATTATTTGAGCAGTTCTAGGAAACACACCCTCAAAATGCCGTAATCATTAAATAATGAATAATGAATAATGACCACCCACCCACATAGAAATATAAAATGGGTGGAAGAGAACTAATAATGTAATTAAATTTTGATTGGCCTAAATAATATCCGGGCCATCGGATCCTAGTCTCGTGCTCAGCCCCCTTCATGCACGCGCGAGAAAGGGTCTGGTGAAAAGGGTCGTACTACCGTGTCCCCACATTGAAAATCGAACGTGGCCAATCAGACAAGTTGCAGTAGCGTATATTGGAATGTAATCGTCTATTGCACGCATGCGCCCGACCTATTGCTATATTATATAGCTATGCGCGCGCACGGTATGGTTTATTTCTTATTTAACGCACACCAAAACGACAATTATTGCATTCCAGAGGGACACGGTAGTGTGGCCCTTTTCACCAGACCCTTTCTCGCGCGTGCATGAAGGGGGCTGGGCACGAGACTAATCGGATCCCTACGTTAGTCTCGTCCCCAGCCCCCTTTCACGCACGCAGAGAGAAGGGGTCTGGCCAAACGTGTATAGGGCCTGTGTCGCCAAGGAATGTATGACGACACGTATTTATGGTGTGCGTGAATAAGAAACACGAATAAATTAACATTCCTTTGGATACCGATGGTTATAATATTTCGTACGAATGTGCACACGCACAATCATTAATATGCATTCCGTTCATGCCCGCGCAATCATGTGACTTGATCTGTGCATCTGATTGGCACGCATTGTACGTTGCACAGGCGACACCGGCCCTATACACGTTTGGCCAGACCCCTTCTCTCCACGTGCGTGAAAGAGGGCTGGGCACAAGACTACGACTCTATGATATTCTGGACTACTGATTTGATGTCGCCATTCTTTTTTGTTTGAATCGCCATGGTTACTGTGTGGAGCTCAACTACGCGCATTGCGCGTTCTGGCGCAGTGGAATACCGTGAATTATTCTACGCTAATTGACCAATCAGATTACAGTATTAGTACTATACTATATAATAATTATAATTATCGTATGGTCTAATTATTCGTTTACATAGAAATGTATGGAGAAAGTAATTTCAAACACGTTTTGATAAAAACCCGTATCATCCCCTGTTTGACCCCGTATCACTGCGAGTTTGACCAGTACCACTGTGAGTTTGAAAGAGTAGCTATCTGCTCTGTAACCAAGTATGAAGAACAGTGTTAGCGATAGGTGTCCAGGCTATCTACGCTCGCTAGTCACGCCGTTATCGGCATGCTACGAAGAGTGCTCAGTTCGGATATCGATGCGGTGGCACCTGCCGACGGTCTTCGTTGTGTTGCCGTGTGGTATCTATAGTGAACAGTGCTTCTTGTTCGTTCATTCATCGTTGGACGGTCGCCGTTGCTAGCTATCTAGCTACGTTCGAAATTGATTTTGCTTCCAGGGGGTGTGGCTATGCCAGTCCGAGCTGTTCGACCCATCTCAGGTTCGCAATGGCACCATACGATAAAATCGTTATTACCATAGTAGAACGCGATACCTGGGAAACATCACTCGTTCATTGCCTTAGTATTGTTACTCGTGCTTCGCACTCGTAACAATACTCGGCAATGAACTCGTGATATTTCCCGGTATCGCGTTCTACTATGGTAATAACTATATATTATTCTTGTTGTGTCTTTTTCTCCAGTAACTTGAAGACATACTGTGGCCTCATGGATCACTCTTCACCACAGAGACAGTGTCATGAGACAGATTCAGACTTTTGATCAAGTAACTGCATACTTGCACAACTACACAAGTAACGTATTGTCGTAGCTAGTCAATTTTCATGGTCCAGCACACATACAACAATGTTAATATCCTTTGTCTTACGATGGCATTTATATCTATTATTGTGATATTATTGCAATACAGTGGAATGTTATCCCTTATAAATTTAATGGAGTCTGATTGAGCTCTCGGTTCCACTGCAAACGTGCAGTTGCGTGCCATACGTACGCGCGGTGACCACAAGCTCCACCCACAACCTGTAGGCGTGGACCAAAATGTGCTGCACTGGCAAAAATTGGCTGATGACGTGATGAGCAATGGATGGCGGACGAAATACGCCAGAATACCAAACAATCGTTGCCAAAACAGAGTATCTTCGCCTTGTCCTTCAAAATGATCTTATTTCGATCGGTGGTTCTCTCATGGCTTGTGGGTTCATTTCTCCTGATCAGTACTCCAGGTTGAGAAACAGAATGTTCACGGAATCGGAGCGTGCTGCTGACTTGGTACATTGGATACAGGACAAGGTTCAAGGGAATGCACGAAACTACCACACATTCATCGGAGTGCTGCAGCAGGACACAATGCAGTATTCCCACGCTCTGACAACCCTTCAAGAAGTGTACACCCAGAAACAACAAGGTATCTCTTAAATCATTATAAATTATATTATTATTACCAGTATTAAAAACCCAAGTAAAATCAAATTTAGTAGTAAAATGTAGCAGTGGCCAGTACAGACTATTCAGGCTTTCAGTGGATAAGCTAGCTTTACCAGATAGGCTTAGGCCAAAGCTTGGTTGATTTCGAAACTAGCTTATGATGCTCCAGAGCTCAGTACAGTGTCGTGTATATATGTCGGGAGTTTCCTGGTTTGGGATTTCCCCAGACCAGGAAACCATTAAACGTGGGTGATTATTAAAGTAATTAGGTCTAATGCATTTATTGCAGTCAACAAGGGAACTCAGCCCAAGCCAACGCCACCACCAAGTAAGTTATCCTACCACTTGATTAATGTGAATAATTACTCCATTATCACATCGATATTCCTACAGGCAATACTCCTTCAGCAGTGCCTGTTGTTTCTCCTATACCAGTACCTGTACAAGTGCCAGGTTAGTTACAATTTTTGCCATCATGCCCTAGACATAATTGTTCTAATGGAAATGCATCTCTAATATTCACACAGCTGCTCAACCAGTAGTGGTTGATTTCACACCAAACTTATCCGATGATGAATTCATGAGCTACTTGAAGAAGGAAGGACTGACAACCAAAGATTGTGAGATCATGAAAGGTAACTTATCATAGACAATAATAATTGATATTCTTAATGACAAAAAATATTATGTTAACAGCGAATGGAATTGGAGCTAAGACATTTGCGACTGATTTTGGAGATAGTGATATCAGTAGTGCCGAGCTTGGTTTCACTTTTGGAGGAAAGAAAGTCCTCAGGCGGTTGCTCAGGGTATGTATGGCAATAACTAGTCTATGAAACTTAAACGTCACTAATACCTTGTGGTTCATAGGATCGATCGACTGGTGTAGGCGGCCAGACAATAGAACCAATCGGTAAAGTACAACTACATGTACATATAGAATTAACTTTGTGTAAGTTAGGCTGCATGTATAATATTATTGTAAGCATGCACCAGTATTAAATTAATGATGGTATTATTTGTGCATCATCACAATGCAACCCACAATTGCCCCTTACCGTCAGCTCAGTAGCCAGTAGTTTTTGCATCACAAAAATTGGGTAGTGAGTTAAATTAATGTTATTTTGCCATAGAATTTAATGAGAATGACAAGAAGCAAATTTCCATCGATGGAGATGGTGAAGACATCCCTGTGGACTATTTCGACCCTTACGGAATTGATCGTTCTACGCTGCATCCGGTACGATTCAGCTTTGGTGTAGTGAACCCTAAGCAGGGTGTGAAGGTCAGCATTGTGGACGAGTATGACATGTCAAAGTTTCCCCACGGCATTGCACTGATCATCAATAATGAGTCTTTTGAAGGCAAACAAAAGCGTATAGGCACCGCTGTGGACCAGCGACATCTCACTCATGCCTTCAGGTATCTTGGCTACAACGTTGAAGTCCACAAAGAAGTCGATTCCGAGCGAATGATGGCTATCATGAGTGAAATGGGAAAGAGAAATCATGATCAATGCGATAGCTTTGTTTGCTGCATCCTCTCCCATGGCACTGCTGGACATGTTTTTGGCACTGATGATAAAAAAGTCTCCCTTGATGCCCTCACGCAGAAAATCGACGCTCAACGCTGCCCCTCCCTTCGCAATAAACCGAAGCTGTTCTTCCTTCAAGCTTGCCGTGGTGAATTGCAAGAAATGACGGTGGCAGTTGGATCAGATGGTGATATCCGAGCAACTCCTGACGAAATTCCTCAGACTGCGGATTTCTTCTTTGGCCATGCCACTCCACTGGGCCACGTAGCGTGGAGGGATTTCAACCATGGCTCCTGGTACATATCCGAGCTATGCCGTACCCTGTGTGAGATGAGCACTTATGCCTCGCTGAATGACATCATGACACAAGTCTGCTCCCGTGTCGCCAGTGGAGAGAAGTACAAAACGATTGGCTACAAAATGACCCCTGAATCGACGACACGTCTTCAAGGAAATGTATATTTCTGACTATGACATTATAAAATGTACGTAAGATTGGAAAATGAAACTGATCAATGGTACTTAAGCACCTTTGCATGCTTCTAGTCTCTTTTTTTTCTGTTGTTCACTCCAGTCGGTGTAGTTAAATTGCCTATAGCCAGTATAATAATATAATCATTATTGTGTAGTTGTCATTGTGTTGTAGGATTATAATGATGTTATAAGCATAATAATATTAAACTGGTTAAAAATGAATAATGATAGATAAACAATACTCATGAAATTGTAGTTCTTGAATTTTTGAGCACACGACTTTGTGATAGTCCCACCTGGCCGACTTGTGGAAACGAACTTTGTTTCCAGGACAAACCAAAGTGTTCCCACTCATGAGGACTGCGTTTAAACTTCCCTGCACGTCTCAAGCGTGAAGATGGAAGGGAGTGGTGGTGTCGAAACAATTCATCCACTTTCAACTTCAGCTGTTCATTTCGATCATCCGGTTGCAATTCATGAGCTGCTAACCTACTACTGGCTGTGGCCTGGTCTGGCAAACTACTCTCTGCTCTTGCTTGAGAATGGTGACTGTCATTGTCAAGAGACTCCAAGGAGCCCTCGTTGCTTGAGCTGCCGACACTAAACCTCACCATCTTTTGTAGCAAATGAGGTGGTACAGATTTGTCTCTCCGGGGGGAAATAAAGGATCCATCAGTAAAATGTCCTGATAATCCGAAAGAGTCCGTCATTTGTTCATCTTCATCAGCACCCGAATTATTGTTATTGTTACAGTTACTGTTGAGTCCGTCTGCTACAGGTTTCAGGTGCTGGTTGTTCTTCCTGATTTCTGCCGGAGAAGAATTGTTACTCTTTCTTCTCAGTGGCTGCCTGGTCCCAGAGAGACGGCTCAGAGGCTTATGGCTGGCCTGTGCAGAGCTGGAGTAAGGTGAAGGACTTCTTGAGCTAGCAACACTCGACTGACGCTGAAGCTTACTTGATCGGGGAGTAGTGGAGTCACGTGATGCTCTAATGTGCTTAGGTGATCCTGTTGGACTTGGATGCTCCTTTCCAGCGGATAGTGCCTGACTTCTAGTAGGTTTTGGTTTTATTGCTGGTGCCTTTGATGGTGGCTGTTTCTTTGAAGTGGATACACTAGGGCTTGAAGTGTGCCTGGGGATACCAGCTGCTGGCGAACCATGATCAACTCGACTCACTCTCCGAGTTGCAGAGCTGGTGCTTGTTTTAGTTGATGCACCAGCAGCTGTTCTCTGGTAGACCGAGTTCTTTCTCGCTGGCGTTCCTCGTTTGGTGATTGTAGGTGACTGATCAGGAGTCGAGGCTACCTTCTCAGTGTGACTACTCCTTTGTTTCCCAATTGCACTGGTAGAGGCACCTTTAGTTGATTTCAGGGGCGTTTTCGTTGGTGTGCCACCCACTTTCGACGATTTGACATTATTCCGAGTTGCGGGAGACTTTGTTTCATTGGGATGATTTCTGGTCAACCTTGGACTACCAAGTATAGGTGACTCGCAGGAAACTGGGATTCTTGATACAGAATCTTTTCTGTTCGACTGATGGGTTGGTGAGACCACAGTGCTTCTCACTTGAGGTGGAGGAGTTGAACTGGGTGAGGCATTCTCTTCAAACATCTGTGACAGTGCTCGGACACCTTTGCCAGTGACTCGCCTGTGGGCTGGCGGAACTTTGGCAGGCTTCTCGACCTTTGCACTCTGTTTGATGTGGGTCTGTTTCTCATTCATATCCTCCTTTTCTGCTCTCGCACTTAAATCTGCTGTTGCTGAGCTAGAGGCAGATGAAGTTGGCACAGTGTGGGTAGTGTGCGGCAGCTGAGAACCGTACAATTCAAGTGCAGATTCAATATCATCACTGACTTGAGAACTCTTGTCAGAAGGGGATTCTGGCAGTCCGTTTACTTCACTATCGGTGTGTCCATTCACTGGTGTTTCTGATTCTGGATTGCTGAGGTCAAGCACGGACAAATCATCTTTAACGACTGTAATTTTGTCATCGATGTCAGATTCTGAGTCAAACGATAGTATCTGAGTGCATTCGGCAAACATGACCTTGTGTGGGCGACTGTTGATTTGCCGTGGTGACATTAGCATACTGTCTGAAGATTGGCGGAGGATCTGCATGCCGGCTTGATCATTTGGTGACAGCAGAGCAGGTGACGTTGTTCTGCTTGTCGATTCCTCCTCAATAAGAGTGGATATGTTGGAATTTCGTGAATTCCCATCATTAACAAAAGTGACGTGAAAGTGTAAGCCTCCTTTATTTATATTATCGACAGACGTGTCCGAATTAGATCTGCTGTGTAGCTCTCTTTTGGGCGAAAGCGACTGCCCTTCATCGACTACAGTTTTGCATGTTACGACTTCCAAGTCCATGCTAGGAGAGGGAGAAGGGGACTTTTCATTCTTCGATGTGTCGTTGCTACTGCTGGTCGGCACTATAGTGTGGCTGTGTGCCGCAGTGGAACCGCCAAGGAGCAGCGCAGAATGTGCTCTGTCAGCAGAAACCAATGTCGGAGTGGAAGGCATGGGCGGGGTGTGAAATGAAGTGTGCGTTGGGCTGATACTGGACAAGCTTGTGATGGAATTACTCGGACTCCGTAGTATCGATTTTAAATGTGAAGGGGAATTCCCCGGTGTAGCGAGGTGAATGGGTGAGACACTAGCTCCTGGTAGAGAGCCTTCTCTACTCTCTGTACTCAAGGAGGACTGTAACTTGTGGTGGAGAGGAGAAATGTTGGGAGATTTCGGAGGGCTCAGGTTTTTGGTAAGTGGATTTTCCAGTTTCAGTGATATAGAGGCTGATTTGTTGATAGCGTTGGCTGCAGCATCGATTATGTCAGTATTTGAGATTGGTGTATCACTGCCTTGTGTGCTGCAGTCGTCTGAAGTCAGGGATTCATCGATAGAGCAAAGCTCTTGATCTGTAGCGTGTGGTTCGCCTCCCTGATTCGACGCCAGCTCTTCATCTGAGAACATTCCTCCGAGCTGGGTCTCCGAAATCGTCTTCATGGTCATGTTGTGATACGGCTTGTTCTCAGTGAGCTTCCCTAGGCTAGACGTTCGCTCGAGTGCCAGACGATCCATCGAACCTGTAGACCCCGGATACAGTGATGGATTTGAACCAAACTCTGTGAAACCATTCAGTCGCTGTGATGAGCCATTCTTGGGATCTAAGTACAGTCCAACTGATGCTGTGCGGGTGATGGTTGGGTGCCGTCCACCGCCGCCATTTCTCACTGTCGGTGTTGAGCCTCTCTTTGACATGAGGCACTCGTTTGAGGAGGAGATGCTGCCCCTCAAGCGACCGCCAGAGAGGTTGTTGATGGACCACATGCTGCTGCTGAGGCTGGTGCTGAGGGCTTCGGTCTGGTCAATGCCATTCAGGATTCTCTCACTCCTCAGAGTCTGCAGGTAGTTCCAGTTCAGCACCCTCCTCTCAACAGCTTCAGTGTAGAGTTGCTAGAAAACAAAACGAAGAAGAGTAAATATTTTATGTAGAGATCGAAATTGATAAGACCTTGAGGAACTACAACTGCATACTTAAACTAGGGGAGACAGCTACTAGACTAAGTATAATAATTTACTATGGTGAAATGATTTTCCTTGACAGCTTTTTATTCATATTATACCTGTGTGGAATTGATATGATCCATCCACTTCTTTGCGATATCGGAAGTGTGTGCCTTGAGAATGAACCACGAGGACATTACACCAAAATCGTTGAGCTCAATCACAAGAAATGATCCTGCAACATCATCATAAGTAAGGAATAGTGTGAATCTTAATGCAGTAAACTATGACTAGGTTTCGCACCTGGTTCAAGGGGGCTCAACACAAGAGAAGCAATCTTGTAAGGCTGTAGAGGAAAGACGATTGTATATACAGGTAAGTCTATATACTTTGACTTTTTGGTGTGATGACCCCTTACCGGTCGCACAACTGCATATCTGTCGCCACCTTTCTTGATGGGCTTAGTGACCAGCAGCATATCAGTGAAGAGGAAAATGTAAACCACCATCTGTACAGAGGTTTATAAGATATAGGTTAATATATAGTCCGCTCCAAAAGGGAGTTACAGTGGAATCCCTCTAGATCATGATAAGAAAATTTGGTGAGCATTAATTGGCAAAATGGCTCTCCATTGATTGCACGAAATTTAAATTTGGCGATCTGAATGCTTACCACCATAGACACACACGCACATTAAGTTCAATTAGTGAGTTTTTAATTTGGCAATCTACATGTATGACCTCGCCAAAGTTTCCTGCTATACGGTAGTGCTTATTATGTGCATGTGTGGGGGTGTGTGCATATCTATTGACAAGAGTAATACTCCAGCTATAGAGTTCTTAACTAGTTGTGGTATATGACATGCATGGATGATTGCACTAGCTCTAACTATGGTCTTACAATTGTTTTTAATTATTGGTCCATGACCCCCCTAATCATCCTAGCAATTTGCAGCTTCAGTTGGTTGCCATTGCCATGACATTGTGTGTGTGCATCACATGAGAGCTACTTACTCTTGCGTTGCTGTGGTCCCTGTATTTGAGGCTTCCCTCTACGATGAGCACCCTCTGTTTGTCCACCTCCACGTCAGGCATGGGGGCAAGAAGGTCAAGGTGCGTGTACTGGTGCACAAGCTGATGTTGGAATCAGAAAATAACATTGTGATAATGAGATCTTGACAATAAAAAATTTTATAATATGGCTACACACAACCTTCAAACTTGAATGTATCTGTCAAATTTCAATTACCGGGATCTATCTACATAATATACTTAATAACTTGCACTATTCCAGTTTTATTTTTAAAAATTTGGACACTAGCTATCAATCAGTATGCCAGCTTTATTCAAGTGTGGTTACTAGTACTACACCCGCCCGGATTGCACCATATGTCCACTTGATGAAATTCATGGCTTCCCATAACTCTATTCATGCCAACTATACATTTTTTCACAGCACAAGGAAAACAAAGCAATTCAATTTGGTACAGCTACAATATTATAGAGGTGATAAAGGTTAATAAGGCTAACAAATGGCACGCTGTCCATGTGCAAGTCCATGTGCAATATCATACATAATATTATGTACTAGATGTACACTAATGCCATAGTGTCCCGGGTAAGCGCCCATAAGCGCTTAAACATAACTCACGATTTTGGCCCGCATGGGTGCTTACCCGGGATCAAAATTCCATACGTTTGTATAGAAGCTGCTACAGTGGCCGCTTGAAATGCGGTACATGCAGGAGTGGGCACTTGCCCAGGACACTATGATAATCGCGTTAAAGGAAGGTATACATGTACATAAATATTGCTCTACGAAGCATAATCATAATAATAATACACATACATGTATACAGGCTAGGTACACTGTATAATTATACTCTACTTACATCTCTTAGTTCACTGGGAACCTCAACCACTTGGTAGGCGGTGATTCTGCTCATGGCATCCTTGACCCTCTCTGTCTCCTCCTGAGCCTGAACACCACTGTTCACCTGGTCTACAAACTCATGGATCTCACGCCACTGGAGGGAGGAAGACAAGGAGAGATGGGAAGAGGGATGAGAAAGGGAGGAAGAGAGAGGGAGAGAGGAGAGAGAGGGAGAGGGGGAGGGAGAGAGAGAGAGAGAAAGAGGGAGAGAGAGAGAGAGGGAGATGGGGAGAGAGGGAGAGAGAGAGAGAGATAGAATCATAATACATGTATGTAGTATGGACGAGGTATTGTCATTTATGGCCTATAATGTGCTCTTGTATATATAATTATAAATATACATGCGTGGGGGTTTGTCTCAGCCGTGTAGCTGATGTAGCCTAACACGTACAACTACAACGGAGAAACTTCACCCCCCACACACGACAAACATATCCTCCATGTATCATGATCCACATATCACGTAACCTACTATCTGGTCGAGCCTTTGCCTTATTGCTGGGTCGGTTGTCTTCTTGGCAATGGCCGATATGAGGAGAGGGTACTTGGTGAGTCGCTGCATTGGCATGGCCAGGTAGGCCTTCAGGTCCAGCCTGTTGCACTCGGGACGAGCCTCACACCACTGCAGTGCACAACACAATAGATTTATCATAAGTCAACTTATTGATTCACAACTATGCGAAGAATATGTTAATTTTGAAAAAAAATCGCTAAAATGAGTACCCACTAAATGCGCTATTTCCGAAATCCGCTAAAATTTGTACCCACAAATAATCGTAGCCCTATAAGGTATCCAATGGTCTTCATTTGCCTCACAGTGATATGATTATAAGTGTGCATACATATTCATATGCATTCATCATAGATGCCATCGACCATGAGTTTTACTGGAAAATTTCCAGTAGCTAGTGTGGCAGAGGCAGGTTAGCTAGTTGATGTGCACACATACCTTCAGATAAGCCATGAAGTCTTGGTTGAGCATGGCCCGGTTGAGGTTGGTCAGGTTGAGCTTCTCCAGGGCACAGTGCTGCTCATAGATCTCAAAGTGAGTACCAAACTGTACGTACGTATACATGTATAATATGTGTGCATGTACAGGAAAATTGTGATTATTATCAATAGCTTCCAATTAACACCAAGAGTATACTCTTGGTGACACAGTTAGCTGGTCCTGACATACAGGTCATTTTCCACATCATTACACAACATATTAACCTAATCCCCCTCAATAATTTAAATGTCATACATACTATGTGCTCTACTATAGACATGAGAGAGGCACAAATTTATATTTAATGACTTGAGAGTATTCTGGGGCTGGCATTCACATAATATGAATCAAAACAAGAAAGACAGAGAAGAGAGAGAGAGAGAGGAAGGGGGAGAGAGAGAGGAAGGGAGAGAGAGGGAGGAAGAGGGAGAGAGGGAGGGAGGGAGCAAGGGAGAGTGCACTAGTCTAAGAGGGGGGGGGAGAACTTGAGAATGACGGAAATGAGGCTCAAATCACTAAACACCGAATTCAATATCACTGAGTGAATCATGGGGACCTGACTCGATCGTAACAGTGCCATGAACATTAATTCCAGCCGTGCCCACCCTCCTAGCTAGCTAGCTAGCTAAAGATCGCTTTGTCACGGCAAACGTACGTAGTGTCAACTGAGATGGCTATCGATCAACAGAAACCTTAGCTAATAGCTCGAACACATTAGTCCCATATAGGGTGTCCATAATCTCATCCAACTGGAATATGAACGAAATGAGTAGGATAATATGCCAATTCAGCCCGGCTAACGTTACCAACCGGCAGTCAGTCAAGATTCACAAACAACTCAATCTGTACTCCCATGAACTCTCTTGCGCATACAATGCTAGCCATTAAATTCTGACGAGTATTTTACATTTAAATTGTATGCTTGCTTCATTATACAGCTGTGCCCAAGTACTATAGACATAAATTAAATGGTTAAGTCACCGTATTTATTCTAATAGTAACTGTACTACCATTAATCTAAGCCTTGCTGGAGTATGCATGCATATGGCTACTAATTGGGAAGGGGGGGGGGGAACTCCTTATAGTTTTGAGCTGATAATTCCTCACGTTAAAATTACTACAAAGGACGAGTTTATGAGCTTGTGAGAGCTGTACTGCAAATACTCATCATAATAATATTGTAGTATCAACAAGTGAGATTATGTAATAACACACCAATTGCAGCCCAAAATTAATGGCATTAATATACTCTACCAATGGGAACGTTTATGGTAGAAATATTCTATGTACTATGTGTACTTGTACATGTAAATGTATGTTAGTTTGAGCCCGAGTATTGCATAAGCTTCAATATTATGGCCATTAAATTTTACTTAATGAATCTGTGTAACTCGAGTAAGCTTTCGTGTGCAAACGTGCCATTATTCTGGTTCAAGGGTGCACCAGTGCTCGTGATTACTGAATAATGCATCATTAAATTCTGTTACCAGACAGGAAGGAGTAGTTAGAGCAAGCTAGGGTCAACAGCAGATGTTCTGGGCCCTACATGTATACTATTATTATCATGGGGTGACCCCCAAAGGCCTTAGGACAGCCAATAGTCACAAGCAGAACCTCCGGGGATCTCATCCTACAAGCAATATTTGCCAACTATAAGTCGCTATACAAACAGACTATAGAGTAATTTTCAAGTGAATGTGAAGTATTTCTGCTATCAATGTACATGGTAAATATTACGAGTGAAAGGTCGAGCAAACAGGCTCTCACATGTACATGTACATGTACTTGTACATGCACTTCCACATTCCTATGAAATCTAATTAGATGGAATGTTGAGATCAGAGGGAAAGAGTTCATTCATAATTATCACTGTGCGAGTATTACATAATGATGGCATCTTAGACTAGCAGGAGTCCTAATTGACCTTGGTGAACTTGCTATAGTATGACAGCATGAATGAGGGCTACGTTACAACAATGCAGTGCATTCAATATTAATTTAGTTGTCAGAGGAATGGATATGTTGCTACGAAGCTGCTACTGTAACAGTCGATCAATAGGGGCAAGCATGCAAAGATATGCAGTGACAGACGGACAGACAGACAGACAGACTGCTCTAGATCTATTGATGTACTACGTACTACAAGCCTCCTCCCTCGAGTTCTCTCTCTCTCCCTCCCTATGGACAACAAGTTTAGTTCACTAATTATGTTCCTTAACCCAACACCATACCAAGTTATTGAGGACTTTATGAATAACTACTACCGGTACATATATTATTAATTTTACAATACATGCATGTGACTGGTACATGCATGCATGTACATGTACAAGCATGTAATTGAAAGATACTCTACCGATTTGGCCGGAAGCTACGTATGTATGGTATGGAGTATATCCAGACACCAGCAAGTCTGTCTCTGCATGCATGTACGTTGGAACTCACCTCATCAGGAAATCGATCAAAGATGAGGCCAAGGTCTAGAGGTTTCCGAGTTTCATACACCTGCATGCATGCATGTGTGCACATGTTTCATTGTTACAGTAGTAAGCAAGAATTCCAATCACAAATTTGATCGTGAGACAGATGGGTGAGATAGTTAGAGAGAGCAGGAAGGGAGGAGAAAGAGAGAGTGAGAAAAGGAGAGATGAGTGAGAGAGACTCAAAGAGGGAGGGAGGGAAGGAGAAAGAGAGGAAAGGAAAGAGAGAAAGAGTGTGTATGGAAGGAAGAGAAAGAAAAATGAAGAGGGAGCTCGAGATACAACACTACAACACAAAGGTCACCTTCTCCAGACATGGCTCCAGTGTGTAGTTCCAGAAGCGCTCGTGAGCATTGTAAATATACTCCATGTATCCAAACACGTTGTGGTAGCCATCCTACACACACACACACACACATGAAACACAGCACACTTATTAAATTGCCATTGCAGACAAACAAATATTACATAACCGTTGCCACAGCAACTAAATATGTGAGCAAATTTAGGGAAATCTTGACTATACTACAAACCTCAATTACCATGGAGAAGTATCATTGTATCATATCAGTACGAGTGTCCCCCCCCCCCCCCCCCCCCAGGACAGGAAATCTAATTGTAGTAATAATTTATGGAAATCAAGAGAATGCTCGAGCAACATATAATTTTATTTGTGAACGTTAACTTAGTCTACCAATACCAACGTATACATGCATGCATGGCTAAAAATCATAGCACACGACATTATCGTGTGATTTGGGTCACATGCTACAATAATAATATAGTCAGGAGCATTGTAATTTAATCAGCCAGCACAAGGAAAACAGGTTTTTCCCGACAGTTCAATTGGTACATGGTCACATGCATCCATACACCCATGATCAACCACTATACTGTGTAATTCAATAAGGTACATGTACTGCTTACCTCGGTGAGCAACTTTGCTCTTCGAATGAGCTCCAGACATCTCATAAAAATCTGCATACGTGCATACATGTAGTAATTTAAGTTAGAGTAGAGTAGAGTGCATGGCACAGATAATTATGTCAAGGGCCTGACCATATTTGACCAAGAAACTGGTTACGCTAGGGGAGTCCATGACCCGATTAGATTTCAATTAAAAGCTTATTGACAGTGAAATGTCTCAAACATACATTGAATGTAGTTACAATAATGAGGAGGGCAATGGACTTAAACAAGGACTAATTTTGGTTTTGCGACAAAAACACATCTGCTAATTAGTAACCACGGCTGGTGCAAGGTACATGTAGTTTTGAATAAATGAGATTCTAGACTCAATTAAAGTAAAGGCTTGTTGATGGATGCTGTGATCAGAGCAAGTCTCAAAATGTCTATTAAGCGTAATACTTCTTGCGTGACAATTATGAGGACAGCTATACATATAATTATTATAGCTAGTGGACTTGAACAAGGGCAAATGTTTTTAGGTATGGTGCAAGGCTTAAGAGTACTTATGTGAGATTTTATAGAACTGCATAAATTAGTGGCGAAAAATATGATTTTTAAGCAGTTCAATGAGCCACAATTACGTAACACGGACACTGTTGAATTTCAGCTATGGACAAAATTTGGCATTTCTGAAATATCATATCTCATTCAAGCAGAAAAAATTCAATGCCCTAGCTAGCTATGAATTGGACAAACAAGTCCCCATATCTAGCATACAGAGACATATAATTATTATCGGTATATATATTCTACAGAATCTTGATGACAGAATAATACTATGTGTATTCCAACCTATTGAAGGTAAAGAAGTCTACTATAATAATATTATGCCCTGGATAACAATTATTTATGTATGTCCCCTGATGTAACTATTACTAAATGTACTAAATTAAATATAAATGTTTCCATATATATACTACTACGCTGCATGGTCTAGCTTACATTGATAATGACGTCTAGGTTTCTGAGGTGGGAGTGCTCCGTGTAAATCAACTCCCAGATTGCTTGCTGTTGTTCCAATTCCTTTTTAGTGAGGCTGTCCTTGATCTCTGGATCGATTGGCAATTCTGCCCAGGATCTCGCCTGCATAAATTATTACCAGTGTAGTATGGACTGTAATTGAGTATAGACCCTGTCATTAAGAGACACTTAAGGAGGGTGATACCATTACTATTCTTTTCTTAATGTTAGCTACCCAAGAATTTTCCTGCATAAATTATTACCAGCATAATATGGATAGGTAATTGAGTAGACCCTATCATTAAGAGATACTTATAATTAAGGAGGGTGAAGAGAGTACTAAGAGATACTTAAGGAGGGTAAAACAATTACTATTCTTTTCATACCCAGGAACTCGCCTGCATAAATTACCAGCGTAGTAATTGAGTAGATCGACCCTCTCGTTAGCGATACTTGAGGAGGGCGATACAATTACTGATCTTACATGTACTACATGTGTATAATATTATCTTAATGTTAATTGTCACAGCTCAAATTATGGGTCAATATCGAGGATCGAATACGTCAGTGCAGCAAGTCAACTCATCTTACATATATAGCCCATGTATAATAAAATCATTATAATAATAATGTATGTACATGTGTGTTGCTAGTGCAGCTTGGCTGCTATCAATTGACACAGACATGAGTGAATGTGATGTTACGTGCGTAGGCTAAGCCTGAGCGATCATGTGACACTGTACGTGACTCGATCTATCTATTTTATGCGTTCGATTTGCCACTGATAGTAGGAATACTATAGAGAATCAGACGGCTATAACTTACCACAAGCCTCTAATAGTATGTGTAAACCACAGTCACTTCAAGAATTTGCCTTGCGGTATTGACAAAGACTTAAGCTATAGATGCTTGGAGGTACTTCACCCATATTAACTACCAATAGCTACTGTGGTACTGACTTGTTTGGTGTGTTTGATGTGTTTGATTTGATACAATGCGTAGCTTATATAGCTAGACAACATAACTACAGCATTAATTTTGTTCAGACGACAAATTATCGGATCCAACATTTATAGGGAGCACTACTGTCGTAATAATACTGTGAGTGTGAGGGTCTCCTAACTGTGTTATAATACGGTCATGTTGTTATGCAATTACAGGTCTTGGATAGGTGTACAAATTAACGTAACACAAAATAAAATATGGACGGGACAGGCATACAAATCACCATGGAAAACAGCTGTGAAGTGAGCTAGGACATGCATCTCGATCTATTGATCGTGCTCTGGAAAATCCCACTCTCACAAGTCATGCTCTTTAGATGGTCTAGCTCTAGCTCTTACGATTGGGTCCATCGCTTGAACGCGAGGGAGTCTGTACGAGTCCTCGTCCTCTCCAAGGGGGAGGGGCAGCTCCTCAAGACCGTGAGCATCAAAGAAACTCAGGCAATCTTGAACTGTCTGGAAGATCTGCATGTGTATGCAGCAGCCGTGTGTGTTGTGAGTTTGAATAATTACATTTACGTGAATCAGTTATGTAGGTACATATGTATGTCCTTCAGCTTTAAGCAAATGAGAGAGGACACAGGAGAGAGAGAGAGAGAGAGAGAGAGAGAGAGAGAGAGAGAGAGAGAGAGAGAGAGAGAGAGAGAGAGAGAGAGAGAGAGAGAGAGAGAGAGAGAGAGAGAGAGAGAGAGAGAGAGAGAGTGTGAGAGAGAGAGTGTAGGAGAGTATATACCAACATAGTGACGCAAAAAAAAGAAATCATATTGTTGATATAACAGAGGGTACAGAAAGGGTGGGAGAGTGTGAGGAAAGAATGTTGAAAGAATAATCATCTTATAATTGCAAACAAATTCCCCCCAATCTGAAAGAATAATTCTCCCATCATTTACGACACTACCTACATCACTGGAATGATAAAAATCATATCATCATTGCATGTGCAATAATAACATTCTTTAATAATTATTCCCCCCAATAAAAAGTACACAGGGGTTATATATACAAACCATAATGTCCATTAATAATAATTATTTATTCACGACCAGTGCATTACGCCATACGTGTACACATGCACCAGCTGATCATGACTTGACTGCAACTGGTAAACTAGTGGTTACCATGACAACACCAAAGCAGAGGGCTAATTTGGACTGCATTTCTCATGTAATTCAGGCGACCAATCAATTTTCAAGGAATGATTAAATCAGCCACGCCAAGCAAGTAGAGTAATGTAATGTGATAAATTTAATAGCTAATTGGCAGTTTCACTAATTAACTTTGCATGTAGTAATGCGATATTTAAAGATTCCTGCCTGCAACTGGATCACATACCAACTACAACATATTGGGACAGGCTGCTTGAGACATGATTATACAACTATTAGATTGTCTGTCCAAAATACTAATTTTTCCATTGATGAGGCCACTACCACCCATGCATGCACTAATTCAATTAACAATAAGCCCGGCCTTGGCGACGACTAGGCTCAGCTGTATTATACTACCAACTATGATCTCGAGTGAATGATTGAGTGCTCGTGATCATGCATGTGCCCCTGGTCTGCAGTGCAGCAAGAGACTCAGACTCAGAGTGTCTTGATTCTTTTTCAGCTGTGACTTCTACCTACCCATACGTAGATTCTGACAATAGTGATACGCATGTTAGGCAGTTCTCTTAGACTACCAAGAACACTAGTTATATAATATGTACGTTTGTACTTTTAGATCTATTACCCATACCAGTGCCATATTATGCATGCTGCAGTAATTCAATTACAGTCCCACTAAGCTCTCTCAAACTATTAATAAGTTTCCCTCAATCAAAGTAATAAAAATATTAGGTGCACCACCCGCCTTCCTAGAATACTTCTCTAATAGTGCTAACTTCTACATAGCTGAGCTATCTACCTACCTACCACCCATACACTAATATCAGTAGCTAGGCCTATAGAGGGTCGTGCATGCATATCTGAGCTCTCCCACTAATCAGCTAAGAAGTGTGCTCGTGCAGAAATCTACTATTGTATCCTTTTCGTTCCTTAATAATTGATCATAATTTCCAACCAACAGTGATAATTATAGTATTATACCGGGTAGTTTCCATTCCTGAGCTACTTACAATAAACTCAATTACTACTAGGGTGCAATCCCGGAGATTAATGCAGAGCTCGATCTCCCAGCCTGCTAATGTATAATAATCTATAATATGTGGATCAAGCCTTCTCATGGATTACTATTATCAGTGTTTCACCATTATTTTGAGATAATTGTAAGTAGACGGATGACTTGATGCCATTGGGGTGTGGAAGTAGTACAAAGTATAAGTAGGGTCAGCAATTGAAATCGGGTGGTGGGGGGAGGGGGTTTGCTGAACTAAGAATGGGGGTGGGGGTGGGAGTCTGTAGGATACACTGCAGCAACAGTTTTAAATAATTAGCTAATGCAATAAAGGATCATTGAAGTTTAGGGAGTATAGCGTGAATTATTCATCTAGTATTCCTCACACTCTTAGGAATGTGAGCTAGCTATAGCATGCACACCTGGCCTGTACCATGCATGTCGCCATTACTTTTAGATTCATTAGCTGGCTGGCTGGCTGGCTAGGGTTGGTCCGACCAGGGATGGGAGTGGATAGTTTAAATTACACTGTTGTCATTACATCATCAAGACACAATTAGACGGTCAATGGTCATTTGTTACAGCTACCAGCCACCATATGCCCCAGAAAAAATTAATTATTAAAGATTCTACATGAAAGTTGGGAAGGTTTATCCTTCGTCAATCATCAGGCAGTCCCCAGCAACCTAGCTAGTGCAGTCGGGAAGTATCTGCACGCCCAAGAGCGTGGATACAAGGCTAATAGTATTATTATTATTAAAAATTAATAATTTTGATAGGGTTGGGGGTAGGAGTGAGGGGGGAGGGGGGAGCAGGTGGGTGGTTTGACTGAATCATTTGTTATGTCATCAAGTCATAATTAAACAGTCAATGGTTCAGTCAATGGTTATTGTAATTAACTGCTACATGCCCTGGCATATTATGATACAACATCTGGAAACAAAAATTAAAAGTTCAAAAAGGTTTATCCTCTATAGATTATAAAAACTGGGAGTACCTATTCAAGCAGGCACACCTCCATGGTAGCCACACCCCCAGCTATTAGGCCCTCCCTCCCAGCGTTTCAGTATCATATTTCGCAATATTGATGAGCTGGCACTTTCATAGTATACACAAAACACACGTCACATCAGCTTACACATATCTTTTCTTTCTCGGAGCTGGCGTCTGCTTCCTGATTGGTCGACCGTATCTCCACCAGGCAGGAGGTGTAGTTGGTGCTCGGGAGGTCAAGGTTCACTTGGACGGGGCTCCCACTCCGAGTGGCAGTGACGTGATATTTGTCCAGGTCATCGTTGAGAAACAGGTTGTGCTTGATGCACAGAAAATCAACTACATCTCTGTAGGTCAGTGTGGGGGTGTGAGTGTGTATGTGTGAGTGTGAATGTGTGTGAGTGTGTGCAGTGTGTGGGGGTGTGAGTGTGTGCAGTGTGAGTGTGAGTGTGTATGAGTGTGTGCAGTGTGTGTGTGTGAATGTGTAGTGTGTGGGGATGTGCAGTGTGTGAGTGTGAGTGTGAGTGTGTGCAGTGTGTGCAGTGTGTGAGTGTGTGGTGCACGTGTGCATGTGAAAGTGAGTGGAATGTGTACTCCAGTCAGGCTCATGTTTGTGCACGCGTGTATGAGATCTTTTTAGCATAAATTATGCATGCATAATTTATTACACCTATAGCTACCAGCTAGTATTACAAATGTACTTTCATGCATGCAACAAGTCTGGATATAAGGGCGCATGCATGTGTCTGGACATGTGTCTGGGCATACCTGTATGGTGCATGCATGTGCCTGGACATGTGTCTGGGCGTACATGTACGGATGCATGCATGTGTCTAGACATGTGTCTGTATGTACATGTATGGATGCATGCATGTGTTGGTACACTGTACAGTATGCATGCTAGCTAGACTGATCAATACAGTCTATTAGATCTATCTAGACTATAAGGGTATCATTCTATTACACGCATGGTGCATTATGCATGATAATTATTACGAGTATGTCAACTAGTGCGTGCGTGTGCCCATGTGTGTCCATTTGGTCTACTCATGATCAGTTGACATTCCTCCACCACAAAAAGTCACTTAAGCTTGTTTGTAAAACAATCTCTCTCCTCCACTCAAGGTGGAGAGCACACCCGGCCAGCCGGTCAGCCTATTACCCCCTCGATGATCTCTACCCACAGCTGGCTATAGTATACACATGTGTAGCTATGGAACAGATCAAGCCAGCTGCTATGGCCGCAAACGCCACACACACTAGTCTAGCTTACAAAAAATAAACCAATATTTGTATTTCAGGAGGAAATCATTCCACAGACTTCATGACTTCTTAAGGTGAATGTGTGTCAACGCAAGGCATGCCTTTAAGGCTTAATTAACACACTTTTCGTGGGGTTTGAATCATTCAAAGTAATAAATTTACAAATCGTGCAGCTTTGATCGAATATTATAAATGTGTTGCCTGGTCAGGGTGGTCTGAAAACGATGCTCATTAGTAAGTCTAGATCTATGACTAGAATGTAGCATGCAGTAGCAATGTTGTGCCGTGAGATCGATCAGCATTTGAATGATGGCTAGTTGATATTATCAATCAGCGTTTGAATAATTACATGTAGCCATAAGGCTAGTTGATATTGATCAATCAGCGTTTGAATAATTGTAGCCGTATTATTTTTATGGTTGGTTGATCTTACCTGAGCGATTGTGCTTCCTTGGGAGCGACAGAATCCTTCATTCTGTTTCCCTCCTCCTCAAAACAAATCGTCACCAAATCACTATCCTCTTCAGAACGCTGCAATATTATTATAATCAAGGATGAATTCAAACAAACCCATTCCATTCCTGTTTAGACCAATTACATTGTACATAATGACAGGGGCATAAATGATTGACAGCAATACGCTCCCCCCCCTAAATGCTACAAATTATGCAAACATTGCACATAATAATGTTATTATATACACCTCAGCTTTGAAGCACGGATCAATTAAACAGCCATAGAGACATCATAGGATGGAATTGCATGGAGTAATAGTTGCATTTTAGCCAATAATATTATGTGAATCCAATAAATACGAAGCATTGTAGTATAATGCGAACGTTTAAATGTGCTTGCAAAATTTACATTCCAGTAATTAAAAGTGACGCTCTATCTCTGTGCCTCCTTACCTGGGGTACTAGTTTAGAGGAGCAGAGGTGATCCTGCAGCTGTTCCTGGACCATGCCCCCTCGTCGGAGGAAGTGTCGAGGAGAGGCCATCGTCATTATCTGCATGTCCATCTCCTTGCAATTGGGTCCAGGGTAGCCAAACTCCCCGCTGAGGGTGTGGGTCAAAACGGCCGCAGTGGAGCGACTACGCTTGTCTGCGATGGCCGGTCTCGACAGTTCAGCTGTGCATGCATGGGTGTGTATGAAGAGTTGAAAATAATAAAAAAAATGCTCGGGAATGGCCTTGTCTGCTGTCACATTGAGCACTGACTAATGCATAATATATGTAACTAGTACACAATATATAATGTTATAATTATGACAATGTAACTGTAATGTTGATTAAGTTCTAATTAGACTATTCTGGTGTGAGTGTGTGTTGGGTGAGTGTGTGATGGGTGTGTATGTGAGTGCACGTGTGTGTACGTGTGTCCAAGTGTGTGCGATATGTGTATTGAGTTCATCTGTGTGCATACATGTACAGTGATCGATACCCCTGTCGTGCACACACTGATAAAGTTCTTCAACACGCGATGTAATAATAACCATGTACATCGGGGAATTTCATTAAAAATTTAATGATATAATATTATTGTGGGTGCAAGCGGCTCATGTTACGTGCAGGTAAATGTACGTCACATAGCAACATTGAAGTATAGGCTAACTGTGCGCACAGCTGCATCAAGCTAGTCTAAGATTGTAGAATCATACAGTTTGGACACAGACGTGATAGAGTGATCGAATCTTAAGGCCCCATCCATGTTAGGCTAAACCTGAACTGTCATGCACAAGTACATAGTTGCTTGAAGGTCTCTTCGTTTAAGAGTTAGCTTAGCTAGACTAAGTATGTCTGAGGATGTGTGTATATTATTCTAAGCAGCTGGCGAAGTTGGCGAGAAAGTGTGGTGGGATGACACAGAGTAAGCTATGGTTACTTCTAAACAAGGCCTGAGCAGAGATTAAGGGAATGGGATATGACTGAACTGTGAATGGTTGCTAGGCACTGCAGCTTTGGCCTTGAGTGACAAAGCTAGAGTAACATTATTATGCTAACGGTGTCTTTAATTATATGTATTATGCTTGCTTGCGTAATAATTTTGCCTTAAAAGCAAGAAAGTGGTAAAAACCTTTACTCTCTCTCTCTCTTACATACCATTTCCAACTGTGTGAGCCCTTCCTCTGTGAGGCAATGTACAGAAAGCATCGATGTTTGTGATGGAATTAACTGATCTATTTGGTGTTTGATTGGAGGAGCTCCTCTCCATAATTATGGCACTGTTGTTCCTTTCCTTGTGCTTCTTCCCAGGAAGAAGCTTAAGCTTGCTCAGAAATTTCTGTTGAGTAGAGAGAGAGAGAGAGAGAGAGAGAGAGAGAGAGAGGAAGTGAAAGAGATTAAAAGAAGCTAATATGACATTGCGAGCATTCCATAATCAATAGCTAGTGTATGTTATGCTTGGATGCTTGCACAATATAAACATTTAGTTCGTTTGGCTCATTCAAGATTTTCCCTAGGGGATCGATATACCTCGGCACACACACAATGTAATTATCATCAATAATAATATAATCCACAATGCATGCATTGCATAGTAACTTTCATGAGCACCCTTCACCAGATGTTAGCTAGTCAATCACTGGACACTTCAGCAGCTAAGAGTACATGACTGTATGTATGCATGAGCTGGACAAAACTTATGCAATACTATAAGCCTGACCCGGAGTATCACAGTAAAAGAAATCTAACCCGGTATCTGATACCGTGCCATTCGATATCTGGCCAGACATACAAACCCTCCAAAACAGTGACCACTCCCACTCGGCCTCCATTCACAGCTGTCTGTTCCTCATGACTGACTTAGCTCACCATGCATGCAGCCAACACTGTACAAGAACAATGAGCATAATGTACACACCATGGAGTATACATTTCCTAGATTTCATCATTACATTAAAAGCAGTGGCTATACTAATTATTATAGAGCATTTATGATCTAGCTGGTATCAGAGAGCTATCAATGTCAATCAAGGTCATGAGAAGCAGGGAGGAACCCATAATCAACTTTCCAGAAAATATACCACTGAAACGATTAGCATTAGCGGATGCACGACACAAGCATTATATTATGTGTCCGGAGACTAGTACTAATTCATGTACACATTCAGTTCAGGTTGGCTATGCTCTAATTAATGTCTGCAAGCCAGTCTAAGGAATGCAGTATGAATGCAGGCTATAAGTGTTACAGCTGTTCAGCACAGTACTATATATGATGTACACGTGTGGATAATTCTTGTGGTCTAGTGGGGGTGTATAGCCTGGATGTTCTTATATAGAGCTCAGGATGTTCACGGCATGGGTTGGTGCACAGACAGACAGGGTAGCATGTTCAGACCTATTCTTTGCCGTCTGATCAGGTGACACTGTTTGTCTAAACTGTGGACGCTTGACTGCACTTGCAGAACACACTGCTTAAAAACCATTTTACCTTTCCTTCAGTAAATTAACTATACTATAATTTATACTGCTATGCATATAAATAAAGGCATACACACATGCACTTGGTTATTTGTCTATTTTTTCCCGACAAAGGCCTTTCAGGATGTGAATGGATATGCCTTTCTGAGCCTCAAATTCAATGCTTAATCCAGCCATAGCTAGCTAGACAATCTATTCCCATCTACCACCGGCAGCTACCATCTTGTAACTCTACACCAATTGAACATACCAGGAAATGTTAAGTAGTCTTTTACACTCACACCTACAAGCAAATAAACACACCAACTTAATAATACATGCACAATTAAGTACATGCGGTATTGCCACACATCTGGGATCGAGACCTTTCGACGGATATTGCAGAGCCTTCAAATTTTAAGCTGGCTGGCTTGGAAGCCTATCTCAGATGTCAACTAACAGAGAATTAACTGAATACATTTGAACTTGCAATTGCAATTGCCACAAATATTATTATGCATGCATAGTATCTATTTACATGGCCATGCAGCCAAATCACTTTTAGTCTGGCACACCGCACTCAATGAAGGACACGTGTGTATGTGTATAATATTGCAGTACATTGGGTCATGGAATCAGATGAGCACACTGACAGTTACATACGTATGCATGTGTGCTGCTTGAAATTCTCCAAAGGTCAATCTTAGTGAGATATCTGATGATCTGATGGATTCAAGATGATCCAACATAGTATTATTAGTATACATACGTATCGTGACAAGCTAGTCTATATATAGCTATAGGTCTATATATTATATACCATCGGTCGTAACTGTAGCTTGATTGGCTTGGATCGGTTGACCCAGGACAGGTGCACGCAGACTACATGTAACTTTAGTGCTGGGTACACAAGGGATCAAAGTCCATATAGTGTGACGGATGGAATGCACCAGCACTAGTAGCCACGTAGTTACGTAGATAGTGCACCCTACCCTGTCCCCAACCGGCACTGCTTAATCCTAAACTGTGTAAGGTGTTCCTAAATGCACAGGAAACATCACAACCACTAAAATATCATGGCACATAATTTATGCAATAATCATTAAATTTTCTTCCTCAATACCCATACATACTCTTGCTAGCTGCCACATGTACGCTATGATGCGTCAGATTGTGGTGTGTGTCACATGACCTGGATGACATCATAATATGCCAGGTGCAGGGGTCGGCTAAGAGTGCACCCCTGAATCACATGAGCCAGAGCGCGCCATGCTAGCTACCGGCTACAAGATGTTAACATACGTACATCCGTCACATACCAATCGTAATTTTGTGAATATAACCTTCCTCCGTCTTCTTCCGTTCCCCTCCTCCCCCTGTCTTAGTTTCTCCCTAATCTAATAGCTAGCCAATCTACAGGTACATAGTTGCATGTAGCGTGTAAGGATGGAGAGTGTGTATAATTACAACTGTCATCTGTTAAAGGTTAATGAATTGATACGAGCTGCAATATGTGTTAGTGTGGTATTTTGTCCGCAAGCAAAGTTGATTAGTGAATTGAGAATTGCATGTGACTGAGTCAACTTGTCAGCCAATGTGGCAACTACACAAGCCTACGCATTGCATGAATGGGATATCCGGTAGACAGAAGAGCTACTATAATATATTAATAATAATCAAACATTTTGAACTGTAGACAGATGAATACTACGTCATGCATTCTGAACTATCAATAGCTACAAAAGCACCGATTTACGTATCTATTATGGCTATAGCCAAGGGAATGACATTATTGTACTTTTCTCAGTGTACCGCATACTAACCTTCAACTGTTACAATGGTAGCCTTGGACAATAAAAATTTAGCAAGGAAGGAAGTTGAGTTATTCAGTGCATGCAGGAATGCGGTTATGAGCTAGCTAGCCGTGCAACATTAAACTCATGCATGTTCAGGATCGAGCTCAGACAGAGGAGGAAGTTGGGCTCAGCATCACTCAGGATCACAAAATTAGTTATAGTCTACATTATATTTGTGGGAATGAGTTTTTTGTCAGAGAAAGTCCAAGCTACATGAATCGGAAGGGAATGGCCTCATATCCATGGCCGGCCAGATCGACCAGCTACTTGCTTTGAGGAAAGCTTGTCCAACTGTATGGGGCTACATATACCGTCTCGAGGATTTCTTTGTACATTGTATGTATATACTGTTTTGAGATATTTGTAATATATTATGGAGTGTCCGGGCCATCCCTACTCATAGAGTCTACCGACTCTATGATACATCCATACAACCATCTCATGATCAATCATAAAAGTTATATATACGCATAAGTTTCTTGAGTGGTGAAGCAGCATAACAGTAGTACACACAAGTTAGCATACACAAGTATGTATACGCTAAATACCATACACAGATACTCTCACTCACCGTGTTGCGTGAATTCCCTGACATCTTATCAGCTCATGTGTGATTGGACGATCTTGTTGGCTGTGTTCCTCGATCTGTTTGTGCGCCCACGAGGAACAAATTGTTGTGGTCACTTCAAAACAGTAGCTCCACCGCTATTCAGCGTTTGCAGTGTGTTCACCGACAAATAGATTAATAGATCGAGACAGAATCAATTGGCCACTCAGCTCTCGATCGGGTAAGTTCAGCTCCTGTGGCTGTTTGATTAATCTTTTGTGGGTCGAAGGCGTTTTTCGAACTTAAGAATCACTCAGATGGTTAAATGCGTACGTAAAAGTTCTCTCAGTTTACTTCAAAGACTGGATATCTTCATTGACGGATTTTTTTCTTCAATCACTCGTGGCAATTTAAGTTACGTATGTACGACCCAGATACCTGCACGTATCGTTATGCAAATTTAACACGGCAATGATTATCCTTATGTAGTTGATTATGTATGCAAAGAGGTGGGAGTGTTGGTGATTTGCTGGAAATACCCAGTCTAGCCTGCAGTTCAGTGCGTGAATGAATGAATAAGCAAAAACAATCGCAATGACCATAAATAATTGTTACAGTGCTCAGCTTATTCATAGCTGAAACATGCGCAGCAGCCCAATGAGTATGTATACACAAGTCACACGCACTAAGTGACCACACACAGGTAATGAATATTGTTATAAGATATGGGGGCTCTAGTCAGGTGAAAGATAATATTATTAGCCTATTGAGAGAGAGAGAGGGGAGGGAGGGAGAGGGAGAGGGAGAGAGGAGAGAAATCCAGCCAGGAGTAGAGTTGATATTCAAGCTGAAAATAAAATTAATACCACTGATTGGAATCTATGCAAATTTTATTAGACAGAACGTAGTAGGCATTCTGAATTTCTATTGGTGTTTTTAATTGCATGTGATTGAGGGGCCTTGATGAGCTAATTAAATAAACGCCAAACCTACTACGATTGGAATCTGAATGATATCATTAATAGATCTCTAACCTATAGATACACGTAGTAGGCATTTTGAGTGTATTATAAGCATCAGTTGCTGATCGAATTGAATACAGTGGATATTATCTTTTCTACCTTCCACTCTAGGCCTCCCTCCCTTATACCAATCATACCTCTAGCACAATATTTTGTGTAGGGGTTTACCAATAGACAGATCATAGCTACGTATACTGAACATTGTAGGTATCCTTTGCTGTCACTGTTTACGACCAAAAATTTAACCGAAATATTCCCTCGATCATCCATGCTTTCGTAGAATTGAGATACTGGAGGGGGGAGATGACATGCAGTGAGAGAGGGAGAGAGAGTTGTGATCAGATATCCATTAATTAGGTTATAACATTATGTAATAGATATTGCATGGTAGGGAGTGTATTATGGATTATAAAGCCCATGACCCCGAGGGCGCAGCCCGAGGGGGAGGGGCTTTATAATCCATAATACACGTGCCTACCATGCGACATCTGATATATATCCTGATTGGTCAGTTTCTTAGTGGTTGCATTTATCTGGTAGAAGTCGTTGGCTGGCATATTTTTAGTGCAGTGCACTATGGTGTTCACAGGGGATTATAATTGCCTGGGGGAGGTCAATATTTTAGTTATAACACCCCTGTTACCTAGGATACAAGGGTGAATCAGGATATATTATTATTATTATTATATGGGCAGTGTGTAGATATAATTACACACACCTGGGAGTGATCAATTATTATGAATATCTGATGCATATTCATATGGCACAATTCTATAGCAACCTCCTACAACATTAAAACCATACAGTTACCTTCTCAAGATCAGCTTTTGCATTTTTTTGACTAGTACTAGTCTCTCTAGTTTATGCCACTTCTTTAAAGAATTTCACCATCAAGCAGCTCAGTGGACACTCGGGGTTTATTTCAGGGGGGCAAATATATTATAGCAGCAAATTTTTAAGGGGGCCAGGGGAACCCCATATTAAACAATAGGGAAAGCTAATTTCCAAGGGGGGGGGGGCGAAAACATCCCTAAAATAAACCCCGGATACTTGTATAGTACCTTTCCCATACGGAAACCCAAAATTGTTATAAATATTTGGTTGCACGTGTCACACATTAGTGAAAATGACATAACAAAAAGGGCTTCAAATAGTTTGTAACGGTTTGGTGCACACCCCGTCCAATGCAGAAGTGATGGGTGGAACAAAATACGACAAATTACTCCACATCCAAGCGACGCACTGGCAGGGGGCACACTGTCTCTAGCTACACACACACACACACAAATATTTAATAATCTCTCTCAAAACGTGCTGTAACAGTTCATTGATATGCTTCTAAATTAGCATCTTCTACTAATGAGGAACTGATAAGTACGCAATTTGTTGTGCGCTAGTGATACTGTTAGGGTATATGCCATGGGCTATTCATTATCAAGACCACTAAAGTTCTGACCTCGGCATGTGTATATAATCAGATGAAGTTCACAAGCATGCATCCACGATAGTGCACAGAGAGATTCCAATACAAATTGGCTGTAACATCATTAGTATTTGATTAGCTTCATCACCATGTAGACCACTCATGCACTCTTGTTTATCTTCACATCTTAAACTGGAAGTGGCCTGGGGACAAGGCTATTTACGCATACTGTAGGAGAGTACATACATACTATACCAGCATGTAAACACGATGTTCTTACGTAGTAGTGTAGAACAGTTCCAGCTAGGAGTAAAATTCATATTACTCTCTCATCAAAAGAGAGAGTAAAATTAGAATCTGATTTCAGTTGAATTGGGCTATCATAACAGGGCATGTGTAGCACGTCATGCTTTCCAACTTTTACATCATCCTAGCTAGTACTACGCTGTACTACTCTAGCGCAGGCAGGAACTTTAATTGTCAAAGTAAAAGGCATAATAGCTAACAAAATGGATGCCCACGTAATACATAAATGCTATATGTTTGACGTGGGCTATAATTAATCTGCACTTCACAAGTATGTAATTGCATATCCGTAACAGTAGCACAGGTTGGTTTTTTAGTCATTAATAAAGTGCATTACGAGTTCATGTAATTCTGAAGCAGTCAAGGTGTATAATGATGACGCTTCGTAAAGCCTACAACTTAACTAGTGAGTGCTGGGAAAGAATTAGGGCTGGAACCGCCAAAATTAATCGTGAGTAATACCACTAGCTACATAGCTTATGTTATATCTATAATCGCATAAAAATACGTAGCATTAAATCCACAATCCTAGTTACTATCATCACTATTATAGGTAATTGACTGAGCAATGTAAGCATAAAATGCAAGCGATCCAGAACATAAACATTATGCTCCGTACTATCATAACAGAATAGAGTGCAAGTATTACATTTGCAGTGTAGCTAGCTGCTACATGCACACACTACTGCAGGAGCAGGTGCTAGAGTGCTCAGCATTGCTGCAAATGGCGCTAACAACTAGCTGTTGGCACAGTCGATAGTGTTGATTGTCGCGATCAAGGGGATTAAGAGGAGAGAGCACTTTAGACACTTAAAGCTCCACTCTCTCGCCTGCTAAAACACACCGCAAGGTGATCACTAACTCACTTTACACTCTACTAATTGCTCACTCACTCTAATTTTCTCTCTCTCTCTCACTCCCTCCTTCCTTTCCTCACTCAGCGACTCTCTCTCTCTATCCTCCCTTGACGCTGACTGGCTTGGGAGCAACTAAATATTAAATTTTAGGCTAATCTCAATAATTATAGAAAGCAAACTAACTCAGTCATGCAAGATGCAATGATCGATTCAGTGAACTGAGAATTTTAGCGATTTGCTAACGTGATTAAAACAACCGTTATTATGAAGGAAAAATTACAGCTAACCAATGGAGTATAATTATCTATCATCTTCTATGCAAGGATCATTAGGTATTATATTATTTGAGCATTCTAGTATTGACACAGCTACAGGATCGATGGTTGGAATGGGGGAAGAGGTACGTACAGCAGTAAATATACAATTGTTCTCATTGGTAATCCAATGCAAATGGCACCCTCCCTGTGAAATCCATTAGCCAGAAGCAAATCATCTTGTCACTCTACACTGTATTACCAGATTATGTACTTGAATTGTGGGTTTCTCTGCTGTACAGTGTAACGCCTACGCCATACGATACGGAGATAATGCTGCATTGATGCGTGTCAACATCCTTAGTGTGGGCAAGTAGAATCAGACATATTCCCAGCGTAGGCATTCATTGCTGAAGTCTAACACCCACCACTTTCGAAACACCTCTGAGTAGCTATTGAATCAGTCCAGAGCTAGAGGGAGAACATGCATGCTCATTGTATTATAGACACCTTAGGTGTTGCAAAGCCCCCCACCCCCATGATGCTAAGGCAACACCATTTCGCTTAATAAATGGTAGAATGATCAATGCCACTGTCAGCCGTAGTGTCAAAACATTCTCCTAAATGCATACAGACAAGCCTATGGAATGTAGTTAATGGTGCATGGAGTGTGCCTTTGCTTAGTTTAGACCATACAACTTTCCCTGCAACTGCCTGAATGACCACATCGAGGTCAATTGTGTGTGTCTGAGTGACCACAATTGGTTTACGTTGGACACGGGGATGGAACTCACCACGCGTGCACAGTGCCTCTCACACAAACATAAACAGACCAGAGTCATGGGCCACTTACATGCAATTATATATAGCTGGAGGGCTTGGGCTTCCAGCATTATTTTATTATGGTAGATCATTTGAGGTAGGGCCTATACAAAGTTGCGGTCAGCGTGCAAATAATCACCATGTTCATAGCAGCACCCATATTAAATTTATTAAAACTCACCTCTCTCTCTTCTGTTTGATCTCTTGGGACATATAGCACCACAAGTTACTCTTGTTTGAGGTTGCTGCTTTGCGTCAATGGTTGTCAAGATGAATTTGCGCAGAAAACAAACAAATACTGCGATGAATACCTCGGTCTCCTTCACACTTTGTGCAACGCTTAGTTACTGCTTTTTGCACTTCTCAGTTAGCGATCGTTAATATTCTCAAATTGCGCCGACTGACTGTATGTGCGCTATGCTACGATGGTAATCGGCTATCATTCGCTGTCTTGCTGATATAGGGACTAGACTTCAGCAAGCCTACGCATTCTAGGTGGCCTTGGCACGTGGCAGCTAGAGTGAATACATGTATACACATCGAGAGGGCCCAGCCCCCACCATTCCACGATCTTTGTCGTGCAGAGATTAAAGGGTGTGGCTAGGCTTAACGGGGCGCTTGTGTACTGGATTTGGGAGGAGCTTGTAATAAGCTACGTCCTGTTGAACTTTGACCCCACACCGAGGGTGCAGTCTCTGACAGGTCGAACGATGAGTGCGGGCGATCGCTCGAAGTCCGTTCGCAGTGAGGATGAACTTGGAGAAAAGTGGGATAGATGTATCGCCGACAGCATCCTGAAAACAGGTAAACTGACTAAACTATGGCGAATAGTGTTTGTGAACTTATTCCTATTGGTGCACACCAAACGATCGGGTTGATTTGGATTTGTACTAATGTTGATTATTAACGCCACTGTTATTTCCCACAATCAGTGTAGAATTTAGTGAATTTCCTCCTCAGAGCTAGGTGGTTTGAAATGTGGTCTGTCCATGATTTTTAGGGACTTGGTGAGAGAATGCATAGGACAGATCGGGGAGACCATTCCCCATTCTGATCAAAGATCAAAGGCTTTATCCATTATTACGTCTACAATTCACTGACCACATCAATGGGAAATGAACGCAGGTAGAGTGGCGTACATAGCACCACCCAACTCCGCCCTACGTGTGATAGCCCCTGGCCATGGACCATCACCTTCTTCAAGTTGCCTGAACAAAAAGAAGGTGCACAAGTATTTGTAGAACAGTAGTGGCTTATCCCTTGTGTACTGTACTGAGATGAAACAGGATTTATTGAGTCCCACTTGCTGTATCCTAGGGTTGTACATGTAGTAGGCCACTGCTAGACTTGTGGAATATCATCTATGCATCATCATCCAAGAGTTAATAGACTTACTACCTGAATAGTAGTTCTAAACATGGATGTGTTGGAGCTGCATTGGCCAGACCTCATTCACACACACACACACACACACACATACACACAGCTTGTGTTCATTACTATCCAATTATAACATACATATTACATAATAATATTAGCGGATCGAGAGGTTATCGCTGTTGACCTCTTGTTATGTCCATTCATCATGTGGTACCTGCACTCCTTCTTGTCTGCTTGGCACAGCACAAGCCATGCTAGCTGTTTGTTGCTCTTGAGAAGCTATGGTGCTATGGTGTGGATGCTTGTAGCTAGCTCAAGCTACTTTCGCATAATGTGATTGGTAGTTTGGCAAACACTTGAGTGTCGCCACTGATTCCTGCTAGTGTAAGCCAATTGATGCAGGAAAGCTACATTCATTATATTATTACTTCTGAGAATTAATGTTAATGCTGTGAGCTGGTGTGATATAATAATATTAAATTATCATCTCTTAGATCCGAATCAACAGGTTGATCTGGACGTGAATAACAATAGTTACTATTCTTGTTCGCTGCAGGTACTGGACTTGGCCTTGGTCTGGTCTTTTCACTATTCCTCTTCAAAAGTAAGTCCTATGATATCATTTTGTTTGCCCTAGCATTATTATCTATTCTGTGTGTCTGTCAAAGACTCGTGAACGTAGCATTAAATAATATGGTAGAGGTGTAGGCACCCAAGTCAGTGGTGATACAAGTAAATATGAAAGCCTTTCATACTCTGGCCCATTTAGTGCTCCTTCAAAAGCCCATGTCCTCTTTACGATCATACAACCACCAACTACTATGTACTGTACTACACTTTTTTCAATGAAAGTGCTGGTCTCACTGCGGGTGCTTTTCCATCTTCAATAAGATAAAAGGAAAGAGTTAACTTTTGTGCTCCTGTATAGGGGGTAATTGCTAAATTTGTTAACATTAAGCTAACTGAGCCAAAACTTAAATACCCAAATACCTTTTAGAGAACATAGCCCATTTCTTCAACGACTCTTATAACGGTCACGCTCTCTACTATCTATCTACCTACCCTTTGCTCACCCGCAGGGCGTCCATGGCCTATTGCTCTTGGCACTGGTTTTGGACTGGGCTATGCTGTGTCAAATTGCCAGCACGACTTCAGGAGGGTCCCTACCGTGCACTTTAGGCCAGTCAAAGTCAAGGTAGGCATAATAATAATTATTATAGTGTTCTTGACGACCATTACCATGTTGGTAATTGGTAAGTGGTCGTCAATCAGATATAGCCTAACATTAATTTTGGTATTCAAGCAATCTTGCCATATAAGTTATCATTCCATGACTGATTGAGACCTAACACTGCACTCTGGTTATTATGATGATTCTTATTGTATTTGTCATTATTTACTCTTGTCTTGGTGCATAGTTTCGGCCACTAATGAACCAGACGCTTGTTAACAGTCACTAGCGAACTCGCAATGAACGCCCACAAGCTACTTATGCTAATTGCATTTAGTGGGCGGTGTATTTGGTTGTATCTCAGTGAAAGTTGTAGCTGGCTGGCATTGAGTGCTTGTCGCAACTTCCAGCAACGTCGCAGAATTGCCGATTATGCATATTCCAATGACAGCTTTTAGATTACGTACCATGAGGCACTTATATAGCAAAATATGAGCTTTTGTGAAGTAGACACAGAACGACAATGTGTTAGAACACGGCACAGTGGCATTGAATCATAAATCTGGGCGTGTTCAGCCCCCCTCCCCCTCCCCAATATCCAAGGCATGATTATAATCTTCCTTGAGTGAATGCATATTATTATGGCTATGAATACTATTAAACCACCTTTTTCTCTTACCACTTTTTTTTGGCCACCCTAGGCTCCAGGGACTGGTACCAAGTCTACACCAGGGAGTGAAGCAACAGCCCCAGCACAGTCGTCAGCAGAAGTGACTACCACTGCCCCAGCTACTCCAGCTACCCCTACGACTCCCACTGCCGCTAGTGATGGGGCTGAGGCTACCACCACACCCACTGCCACTCCCATTCCCGCTAGTGGGACTGCTGAGTCAGCAGCCGGAGCGGCGGCGGAGGCGGCCGCAGTGACGACGTCATCCAGCGGCAGCACAGCCTCTTCTTCTCAGGCAACTACTGCTACTACTGCTGCCAATGACACCAGCAACACCAAATCATAGTAACAATGTCATGGTGTTAGTAGAATTATTAATGTTATAGTAATAAATATGCACTTGTTGTGCTATGATGATAAGTATCTGCATGGGCCTTGTACGGCAACTGTATGTGTCATCCAGTTAGGGTGTATTTTGCTGAATTACATTATTACTTAAACATTAATGGACTGTTTTGATGGTGGGAATTGGTTGTTGACCATAGACTTAAGTGCATGGGGACTTTATTTGCTCACTAGTAATAATTAATGCTTGGTCTTCAATACGGGAAATTTTTAATCCCAGTAATATAAGGAATTTATTATGTATAGTTGCAATTCAAAATTAAGGGTTTGATAATGTCCTCTTGTTACGATTATTGTCTGCAGAAGTGTGGCCACTTTATTCAATGATCTGTATTTGTTCCCAGTCGTCTGTGACGTCTTGGTCCTCTAGGTCATCATAACCATCATCGTCTCCATCGCCGGAACCGGAACCTGAACCAATGAAGGGCGTGGCAGGTGTAGTGGTTGCCACGGTAACGGGTGACCTCGGAGTCGTAGTAGGATTGGGGGTTATCACTGCATAGGGGCAATCAAACTTGGGCAATATAACAAACTTCTAACGTGATTGAATTTGTGTAAGACAAGCTAGTATCAAAAAGGGTGTGGCTTAGCCTCATCCCCTGCACTGTACTGAGGCTCCCCTCAACATTGTGAACTTGAGGAGATCCTGGAGACGAGCTCGAGGCTAGGTGTGTGGGTATCCTTATGTACATAAACTAAAGAGAGATTATAATATCCTATCCATTGAAACAGGCGATTAAGAAGTGAAGGGAGAGAAAAAAATCTCAGGACTAAGCCTATCCATGACTAATTTTATTCCCGAAATAATATTCCACATCAATCCTAATAAATGTCACGTGGCCTCTATTCCTAATCAGATGTCAGTGTATTATGCACGTTCACAAGTAATACCTGGACAGCAGGCAGAGAAATAGTCTGTACTGTGGCAAAAGTACATTGGAGGGCATTGTCTTGTTGCAGAGCAGGTCACTCGGCCGGCTGAGGTTGATAGAGGAGTTACAAGTCCACCACAAGGCTCAACAGCTATAGTATTACAGTAAAGTGTATAATAGTGACAATAATTATTGACAATGTGTGGGACAAAAAGTGATGAAGGTTAACATGCAATGACAGGATGATATACCAGCCCTGGTACCAATGGCACTAATAATTATTTAATAATATTTGTGCATGCACTGCTGGTGTGGCTTGCATCATCCCTTTGTAAGGTTAGCTACTAACTAATAATGATTACCATACACACAGGATGGGGGGGATTTGCTTGGTGACCACTATTGTATACACAATCGTACTCATCCTTCCTGGGACTAGGTCATAGCAAACTGAGGGCTATTATATGGATGCTTTAAGAGTAAGAGCCTTTGATCATGCACACAGGACCAGGTGTGCTTGTTATGGTGTATGTCGTGTGAGATGTGACATGATGCTTACTTTGACAGACTGGCTCCTTTCCGATCCAGCGGCCATTGTAGCATTTTCGCAGCAAAAGCCCGACCAGCTTGTAACCGCTGTTGCACCTGTACAGAGCTGTTGATCCAGGAGTGTAGCCAGACACTTCGACACTGCCATAGTTTGGATCTCTCAGCCTGGGGCACCCAGTGATTGCTGCATGCGTGTGTCAAGTTTAATGTACTTCATTGTATGGCGGAATTTATAAGTGTCAGACTCACATACGTACATTGGCACATAAAATTTAAGCTTACGGTATATATTATTTCTTACAACAAAAGGTACTTCATTAAGGGTGGTAGTTGTTACTAACACAGTGTGCTAATTAGCTGGTACTGACTAGCTACAGCAACAGCACAATCACGGCAACCTAGACTGTGATTATCATGCACAATTCTATGACAATAATGTGATCCTGTAGGTGATTATTTTGCTGAGATAAATCCAATATACCTCTAGTATACTTACGTTTGCAGACTGGTGATGGATGGAGCCAATATGCTCTCTTGTTGAAATGCTTACAGACCGTCCATGAAGCTCCTTCAAGCCTGTAGCCATTGTTGCAGGAGAATCTTATCCTGCTCCCTACGGGGTACTTAGAACTTGCGTATGCACTGCCATAGTAGACTCCGTTGTCTGGGCGACGTGGAGGGTCACATGTCACAGACCGGTACTGGTTAAACTGGTATCTTATAGCCAAGGCTACATGTACCGCCTGAATGCTGAACAGTACGAAAAGAACCTTCACCCATTGAGAACTTGCCATGTCTGCTAGCACTGGGTGAACTCTCAAACTTCAGTAACTATTAAGGAAGTGTTAACCTGAGGTAGTTTTATAAGCATGCAGTGATGCAATCGATCAGATCCTAGAGCTATAAAAGTGCATATCCTGCTCGATCTAGCATGCAGCTGAACATGCCAATAGTATAACGATAATACTATTATTAAGAGTCCCTGCCAGGCCAGGGGCATTCATGGCTGATGAACAGGTGCTTTTAGCTCTTTGATTTCAGTGGCTTCTGCAACTAGAGCAAACACATTAAGGTTCAACAGGATGTAGTGGAGATGTGGTAAGTGTTACGTGAGTGGAGGTTGCTCTCTAATAATATTATTATCTATGGTAGCTGAGACTTTTGCAATTGCCTTAAGCTTAATTGGTTGTGTCTGACTCACTTTCTAAAAAAGTGAAGAGGGGGCAGCTCCAGCTACAGGAACACCATAATAATGATTGGATTTGGTTTCATAACAAAATCAAGGGGCATGCACAGTTTGAAGTTTGCATGTGATCTCAGACCGTGTTCCTGTTATTATATTATTGGCTTAGGCCTGGCTAGTTGTACATGTCATGTCAATGTCACTCTTAGTCTATAGTAGCATTGGATGAAAGTTCTGAGTTAAGTATTATTATTGTTCCATGGTTCAAGATGTATACGTAATTATGGTTTTCAGTACCAAAATTAATAGACATCTGACACATTTCCCATTCTCCTGCATGCATGACAATGTATATATATGTGGGCACCAAGAGTAGAAAGGGAACGTTATACACGTTTGTACATTGTGAGAAAAAAGAGTTTAAAGTTCACCTATACTTAACTCATATACTATAGTACCTACAATGCTGAAACCTTAGGTGTGTGCACAAGTTGTGTTGGAATGTAATTTGATTACGTAATTACTTCCGTATGACGTCATACATCCGATTTCTATGACGTCACGCTTCCTGGTGTTGCAAGAGGTCTGCTATTAGGCACACTACAGTGACTTTTGAGTGATTTTCTACCACTTTAGAGGCTTATGCAAAGGTAAGGCTGATCAGCAGCGGCAGGATATCTGCTAAATAAATGCTAGAATGTGTAACTAGCCAATACAGTAGTTTCTTTTGTGTGTGCATGTTGGTGTTCATTAATAAGAAACGTATCGTTTTTACAGTGATGATGGCTGCTGAAAGTAGCTCTGAAAGTTTCAGTGAAGCATCAGAAGAAAGTGAGGTATCAGAAGAGCCTGTAACACCATTAGGACGGAAGATTAGGTCGCACCTGACAGGCTATTCGCCACTTTAGCAAAGAGCTTTTATTCAGCTGATGTTTTCAATGAAGCGAGTTTCGTTCGTGTATACCAACAACATTCAAGTGTTGTTTTTGACAAGGGAGGGATTGTACGACGTTGACGAGATATTGTCACTCAAAAGTACTCCAACTTACCAGGGACCCGCTCATATCATGATTTTTTGGCTGTCAATAACCCAGGAGCTGAAGCGGTTATGAAAGTACGTGAACTGTTATACTGGAACCCTCCGGACACGCCCATGCATTTGACACATGCCAATTTATAGCCCTTCCTACAGTCAATGACACTTACAGTGCTCAGAGTATGGTCAGGGTGCTCTCTGAATCCAAACTTAGTCACCTGAAGCAAATGTGCTGAAAACTATATCCAGCGTGATGAATGGCATGAACTCCTTCAAGATTCGCCATAGTTTTTGGTGACTTTATCATGCCAGTACTCTTCATTAATGTTGATCTTTACTACACATGTTTGTTAAATAAAATTATATACCTGTCTATAATGTATTGGTGCACAAAACTCAAATTTGACCCAGTGTGCGTAACGTTCCCTTTCTACTCTCGGCGCCCACATATATAATTATACCATTTGAAAAGCTGGGAGGAGTCAACCTGGGTATGCGGCTACTACATATCAGCTAATGTTACAAAAGTCCACATATATACAGAAACAGTTTATTAGTGTTCATTGATGGTATGATAAGCTCAATAATTCAATTCAGTTGCAAGTTATATACCTACGCATATAGGACACCCGTTTATCACAATGTCTTCCTACACCACGGCCACTGCATACTATCAGCTAGCTACAGTAGCATACTATGATGACATCATTTTTGAATCATAATAATAATTATGCATGTGATAATAATTATAATATTATAAGTGCTGATTTCAGCAAAAATTACTAGTTTATAGTTTTGCTCACATGTACAAAAATTAATTTGTTGACAAAGATTTAGTAATAACACACTAAGTTAAACATAATACATAATAATTATTATTATTCTATAGCTTGATAAACTAATTAAATTTTATTGATCAATCGTATACTTTTAATTAATCATGTAATTTGATGCAGGGGAGGGGCAATAAAAAGTAATTAATGTTGGTGCCAACCATAAAGGAGATAATAACAGTGTACATTGTGCAATTACAAAAAAATTAACATGACATAAATTTATAGGTGGACAGTGACATTATTTTTAGCAACTTTATACTGCTGTGAATACTGGAAATTCAATTTCATATCTTTGCACAAAAAAATTGAGGGGAACACATTAATTTTAGTATGCCACAAATAGAATGTTTTGTACAGCGGACTCCCTGCAGGGATCAAGTTTGTTAATTGGAGGAACTTCCCCCCACTTTAAATCAATCAGTCAACATTATTGTCACCACTGCCAGCTCCGCCCTCAGTATCTCTAGCCCCGCCCCCATCCTCACCAGCTCCACTCCCACTGCTCTCAATGTCACGGTCACCGTAGTTCCATTCACCCGAGCCACTGGAGGGCAGGGCAGATGTCGGCATTGTCACGGTAACCAATCTCTGCGTTGTAATGGAGGTGGGAGCTGTCACTGTGTGTATGTATACGTATGTATGCACATGAGAAAGAAGTCACTGATTGTGAGAAAAGTGAAGAGGGTGTGTAATGGGATAATTGCAGGCATTGTAACTCATCACCCTTGTTCTCAAGTCTATCCACCTCGATAACTAGCTGGCTGGCTCCGCTTTTGATGGTATAAGTGCATGAACCTGAGGAGACTATGGGATGGGATACTCCCATTCTCACTGCTATTTATTGGGTGTCTATGTAACTTAGACTGTAGTATTCCAGGCAAGTACCCATGCAACTCAAGTACCACATTTTCACAGGGCAATGCCATACAACTACCGTACTTTATCTAATACTACATATGCAAAAAAATAATTTCATTTTTGAAAAACGCGCAGTTTTCTGGTAAAGGTCGTCAATCGCTCCATATATACATTATGAGAATTCAATTTCTTATGTTAGATTGGATCATACGTTGTATTCGATTAACTACGGTATCTCAAGCAGGCATCCATGAATTGAGACTCTTTAAGAAAAAGTACCACCCATGATCGATCACAACTCATCAGAAACACTATGGTAATGACGGCAAGGGCTTATAGACCCCTTGATGACGGATAATAATACACTTGCTTTATGCACAAGTTTATGGTCTTCATCCTGAAGTTATAACAACATTCTATGGATGATTATTATAATGTACCTGGACAGCAGACACCAAAGAAGTTTGTGCTGTGGCAGAAATGCATTGTAGGACATGAATTTGTTGCAGAGCAGTTCACTAGGCCGGCTGAGGTTGATAGAGGAGCACCTAGCCCACCACAAGGCTCAGTAGCTGTAAAAATGGTGGATGTATATACACATGTAGCATAAGAGGAGAGATGGTAGGAGAGGCAGAGAGAGAGAGAGAGAGAGATAGGAAGTGGGAGGGAGTGAGCGAGCGAGTGAGTGAGTGTTGGTGTTAATATTATTTGGGTGTGAACGGGTGTGTTGAAGAGAAAGCTACTTAGGATACAACCCATAAAGTGCTCTCTACACTTACAGTACACTAAAACAATTATGAGAACAACAGGGTCAGGCACAAGAGGAGTGGCATCTAATTTGTACCCACAAGTGTTGCGAAACAATTGGCACAATTTGCTACCACTTTGTATGCTAATATTTGCATGGTCATACAGGGGCTTTGAACTAATTTGCATCAATTGTTAGGCTTATAAGCTTTGACAGTCACACCTCACTTCACAAGAGAGATGTGCATACTTTTTCATCCAATGGTAAGCTTCTGTTTAATGGTGCCAAGTAAGAATCATCATGTACTGAGTTCTAAGATACTATCTTAGCAAAGACTAAGTCAGTTTCTTGGGGTCTGAGAGAGAGAGAGAGAGAGAGAGAGAGAGAGAGAGAGAGAGAGAGAGAGAGAGAGAGAGAGAGAGAGAGAGAGAGAGAAAGGAGAAAAAGAAGGGTGACTAACTTACCGTTCATACTGCAATATCCATTGTAGAGTTTATAAATACTGGTCTGTCTCAGGCAGGCCTCCCTCTTCATGTAACACTCATTGTTATAGGTAACCCCGTTGGTTGCACAAAACTTCTTTGTTGCGAGCCCTGTGCACTTATAATGCTGACAGTTGCAGTGGATTCTTGGCTCGGTGTCTTCTTCCTCCTTGTCCTGGGAGTTGGGCAGAAGAACACTGTTTCCCAGCTGCTGATCCTCATCTGCTGGCACTGCTGCCGCTGCTCCAGAGGGTGGGCCAGTCATACAGCGAGCACCGTGCGTGCACTGGGAACACTCCATCTCTGCTGCACCGTCTGTCCTTGCTGTATAATGCAATCAAAGACACATGTATACATAGTGGAATTAATAAAAGTTAAAGTAGAATGATGGTCAATACTGGTGTGATATATTATTGTAACTTTGTGAAATAAAGCAGTGATACATGATCGATCAAAGCAGTATATTATATAATATTATATGCATCAATCTTCTGTAAAAAAAATCCATGGCTACATGCATGACCATAATTACCTTACAGCTTAAGCCATTGCCAAGCCATTACTATATGTTTTTAAGATGATTTCACTGATTACTGAGAAACACATATATTAATTGTATGCACTACTACCTAAGCGTTTTAGGAACTTAATTTAATTGCTTCTAGGAGCAGTAAGCATGGTATCCTGCAAGCCACAAGCAGCCAATACCACAACTCAGTGCCTCCAAGTATACGGATTTGTCAGTATTTTTACTGAATTCTGACCATAAATACTGATAAAATTTCAAAAATACTGAAAACTGGGAGAATTTAGTACATACATCATATATGGAGCTCTTTGTAAAATACTGAAAAATACTGAAAATGTATGCAAAATACTGAAAAATGGGAATATTTATACTGAAAGACAGGAGAGTAGCTTGGAGGCACTGACAACTCCTAGATTGGGCACAATCATTACTTATCATACCATACCACCTGTGCTTGCTGTGCGTGCATGTGAAATTCAATAGGGCAGTTACATCACTGCATGAGGAGTTATGTAATCGTATGCTTTTAGCCTGGCCGGTTTGGTCACAGTCATGGTAATTATCAGTCTTGAATGCACTCTGCGGTATGCTAGTGAACATGGCCCCAAAGTTTTTATTCGACCGACCACTATGACATTGTATGCACACGTAAGAACATTCCTGAAGGAGATCTATAGCCTCTTGACTTCCAAGCTACAAACTCAATTACGTGTGGTTGCATGTGGTCGCATGCACAAGGCTTCAGAACTTCTACTCCTTATAGTAAATGGCTGCATTAAAGGATTCTGAATGATATCTACTACTAACTGCTTATTGAATATCATAAGACTGGTTTAATCTACTTTTTGGAAAGTCAGGCCAAATTGTGAATCCATAATTGCAAAGCTTAAAATCAACCCTAATCTATTCACTGCGGATTCATAATCAGTGGATATTTGCAATTAAACTCAGCCTACGGCAATGGGAACATAATATATTATGCTTCTGAATCATTGAGGCGGGTTTATATTACACACAAATATTGGTATGTATGCACCTCTTTTCTGTTTGCACGGATGAAGCCACATGCAACTGAAACACAATACTAATATTGGTGGTGTCCAGGTGACCAACTTACGTGAGCAGGTGAATCCGTCTCCATGGAAACCAGAGATGCAGGTGCACCTTGCTGTCTCGTTGGAGAGTGTGTTAATGACTGTGCAGTAGGAGCCAACTGAGCTGCAGTTGGCGGTGAAGTGGCTAGGGTCACACGGGTCAGGGTAAGGGGGAACTGCACAGGGGTTTTTGGGGGGGAGGGGGGGTGGGAGTGGAGAAGAAATGAGTCAATAAAAATTTAATCATTGCAAATAATTAGTGGCTATTAAGTGTGCAATCCAATTATTTATACACTAATATACAGTGTTCCAATATAATACGATTATGCTGATACATTGCTGCAAGAGTTAGTTAATACATTTATATAGGTTCCTGCTCTGTGCATGTGATCACCCACACTGTTGGGAATTTGCCATAATTAATTTTATTTTGACAAGTTAAGCTCACAATCATGAGTTTCAATATGTTGGGCTGGGACGAGTCAGCTTATTATTATTATATAATGTTCTAGGAATTGCCAGTCTTGCCGCAGATTGATCGTTCTCTTGATTATCAATGATTCAAATCACGACACGGTAACCAGTGTGGGAGGGGGGAGAGAGGGAGGGAGAGGGATCGGATGGGAGTCAGTGGCTAGAGCATCGCACAATGTAGCAGGTGTCAGTTTTTATGCCACCGGATTTATCAATTAATTAGCGCCACAACAAGAGCCCCTCCCTGATGCTATTATCTACCACAGGCACTGACTGCAGGCACACACTGACACACACACACAAGCATGCATGCATGTTTTATCCATGAAACCGATTTACCGACTGAACGACTGGGAACACACAAAATATATACACATACACACCCCCCTCCCAACATTTAGAACAAGCCGCAGAAAAAGAGACTCATATAATATAGTTTAAGTGGTTACATTGCTTGCACGCTCAATGTCAGATCTAGAATAAAGCATAGGATTGTTTTTCTTTCTTTATCTGTCCAAGCCGCAAAACCATGGAATGATCTTTATAGATAACACCCCTACACACCTAATGTTTCGAACAAGCCACCAAACAGAGGCGGAATTGCTCTTTTTCTTTCTCTTTGTCTACCTAGATCTAATCGTCCGCAAGAGGGCCTTTGGAACGCGTTTGATATTTGAGCCTTCCTGGAGGTGAGACTAACTGGCTGGCCACGGAAGGAGGAATGGCTCTTGGCAACATGGACCACTTTAGCCACTTCAAAGGTGACAACGGTCCACCTGTAGAGCTGGGGGGACCCACGACTACGGAAAACCGCAGGAAAACGGGGAAAAATAGTCCGATTTGTCTTTTGTTGATTTACTTCAAGGTGATAGTGTCCTTTATATTGTTTTTTGAGATACCTTTCTATGTGGGTGTTACTGTGTGCGTGGCTGTGGCTAATTTGTACAATAGAGGCAACTGATAGACTATTGGCTATACAGTGACACCACTCTTCAATTCCAGCACGCAGAGTGATAATATAGAAATAATGATACTACAATACCCCTAAAGTGGTGTGCTATACTTTATGCTATAATGCTATATTGTGATCAGGTTGGACACAGATTTTCTCCATGATACTTAACTAAATTATCTGCAATATTGCCTATGTATCATGTAATTAATATGCATGCAGCCTTAAATTTGGATTAGTTATACTAAGGAAGTGATAATAGCATCCATTAAAAATTATCATTGTATGATACACGTAGCAACTTTAGGTACTAAAACGATGTTACAGTAGCACTTTGAAATGCTGTAACAATAGAACGTGTCTGCTCTCCGCAAAAGTTACTCCCTCAAATGGCAGTCTCAGCCATTCTTCTCAAGTTCTACTTGTACAGATGCGGACAGCGTCGTCCCCCTCCAGCTCCAGCCCCACTCCCATCGCCACGGCAACGTACATACCCCCAACCACCCAATTAGCAGGGCATGAGTATCCTGTCGGCACATCACAGAAAAAAATTAACAGTCTAAGAGATTTCATCTCAGGTGTAGGAAGCAGATCCCACGATAAACCTGGTGACCACCATAAAGTAGCTACCTAGTTACCATGGCACTACTCAGGGGAGGCACACTATAATTACATAATATCTGGTAATAATTATGCTGATCAGTGTGTGCACACATAATTATACACCCTCATGCACACACTCACTGAATCATACACTATTGATGAACATAGCTAGCTATAACTAGGCCACTTAATAAGCACTACTAGGGAGGCGCATTAAATTAAGGATCTGATAATGATAATGCTGCTCCAGTACTAGTGTGTGTAGCCTCGTCTCCAGTCTCCCCCTCTCTTTCTTGCGTGTATTGAACAAAGATCGAAGAGTCTGGGGACGAGGCTAAGTGCGTGTGCCCTCATGATCATGCACACATGAATCACACATCATTGATGTGCACACGACACTATATCTTATCAGGAGGCACATTATCTAATAATATTATTATGCTGATTAATTGCTCGTGTGCACAGGTATGCACATACGCGTGAGTCAGATCAATTGAAGTGCACACGCCACTTAATAGGCAAAAATGGGATTATGGCTTCACACATGTGGCAAGATACTACCACAGAGTGCACCAGCACCATTAATTTTACCACCACCACCAGTACCACCACCAGCCCCGTCCTGGCCATGGCCTAGCCTGGCCCTAGATGAGGGCTACTGGAGATTGAATTAGCCAGGTTTGTTTACATAGCAACTAACCCACAATAGAAGCCAAGAGCAAAATTAGTGCAAGTAGGACACTGTAGTAGTAGTAGGTTGCTTATGCCATCTACATACTGCACGTGCTTAATCATCAATACTAGAGCAGAACCTATTATATCCATGGCAGTGTGTTACAGCATACACATGATTGTCCTAACTAAGCCATATTGTGGTTGGGCTACGTATGCATGATCTTAATCAAAGAGATCAAGTGACTGTCAATATTATAGCCATTTTTGCCACACAGCGTAAATTCCTCTACCTACACATGGAACTACAGTCACGATTTATGCATGCACCTATAATTAATAATATGATGTGAAATTGAAATGGTTGTATACATAGTCAAGGCTCATTGACTCATTAGCATGCTGCATCAATGCTGAGCATGAGGAATCGGGGGCTCTAGTCACGATTATTTCTAACCAGATTAATTACAAACTCAACTCACCGAAGTTGTTATTCCTTTCAATGTCAGCTGCAGGGAAAGAAATCAATATACACAAATATGTCATGAAGTCACTAATGTAATCTTGAGCAGAGTTATAATAATATATACAAGAGATAAAGGTGGCCTGGAGATTCACTCTTGAGTCAGTAGTAATAGAATCATTGCCCTCATTAAAGTGGAGTCCTACTGTAACAATATTATTATTCTTGTGAATAGCTTGGCTATACTATACATGTACGTATAGGATGCAAATTGCCTTCAGTTGCCTGCAATGAACAATTCCTAAATCAGAATGTATAATTATGTCTAGCCAGTTAGTGACTAAGTCCATAGACTGCCACTGTATTTCCTTTCATAGCACTGAAATCTGCTGAATGCACTCATTAGTTGAATATTTCACTCATTAATCGAATATTTCTTGTGGCAATAGACACACCCGGGTAATACCCACCAACATTCAGGCTTTCAGGTAATTTAATTACAGCTGTAACAAGTCAGGTGGGGGTCCCATAATATGTCACCTATAGACCTCCTCTGATACATAATTATAAAATTAATGAATGTGTGCAAATCTGTCCCAGGCATAAAGATATCTATCTCCCTTCACTGATCCACTACATAGCTGTTCAAAGAGCTAGTGCAAAAGGAAGTGAATTGGTCCTACGATACAACAGGAACATATATATATATGAGGTGCCAAAGGCGTGTAACTCGTGTGCCATCGAAATACAAATTCACTTACAGAACTGGGCGTGGCTATTCATGTATGTACATGGCAATAGCCATTTCCAATAGACACACACTTGCCATAATATTTGGAAAGTAATGCGCTTGAATTTGATGGTACCCGGGCGTACACGGTAGTTGCACGCTCCTTCGCCACCTTCAGTAGCTCGTAATACGCTCCTGGTTATAATTGGGAAGTCAAGCAGTTTCAATTACAAATTCTTCAAATGCATGCCTGTGCAAAGAAGCAGATGTTAAGATGAACATGAATGGATGGATTTCAAGAAAGGAAAGGAGAAAAGGAAGACTGAGGTGGACATCCTTTGAGAGTTGGTGGCAAGGAATGAAGGAAGACCTACATGTATAATATTATTATTATGGTAACACAATAATACCACTTGAGGTGATGATAATTGGCTGAATGGCCGCCAGAAGTGATATAAGCATGTACCATCAATAGTGGTGGCTCTGGTGATCGATAAACTTGATTAATTGCAAAGGCATCCAAAACATTCAATCAGTTATGGCCACAGCCAACCACTAGCTATTGAAAGACATCTCATTCATTAATCTAATACTTACACCTATGGGACAACACCACCGTCATGCGTAGAATATGCATGGAAACTCACAGAAGCGAAAGAATCTTAGTTGCTGAAAATGACTTCCAACTATGTAACTAAGATGCGTACCTCTTACATGATATAGTTATTCTTAGTCATCTCTGAATTCCAAAATATTGCTTCAAGCTGGTATAGAGATGATATTATAATAAAAATTCACATCAGTATAACTTCATTATGACAGAAATTAAATGATGACAATGGATGCAGGATGTCTCAACTAAGCATGGTATAACAGACCAATAATTAATATCATGCCAATCTCTTTCCATATATATCACTTTGAGAGCTAGTAAACAACTTCCAAGTTTGGTAAAAGTTCACTTGCCAGAGAAAATTCCATGATGAATTTCTCCAAGACAGATCAAGGGATATACTTTGGACCCTTTAATGCACTGGGTGTACTTTCAGACCACAGCACTTGCTAACACTTCCCAGATATCCTGTCAACAAGCCACCACAAAACTTCCAAGAATGGATGTTTGTTGTGGAGTTTACATAGCTGAAAGTAAAGCATCCAAGACACAAAAACACAACTATTTTCCATTTATCAGCCACAAGCATCCTTTCTGGTACAATGAGGCATTTCCGTCTTGATGTGAAAAAGTGTGCAGTTTGAAGATGACTGACCAAAATTAAATTTATCTTAACGCCTTTTATAAGAACTAATTAGTTATAAATATACCATAATAATTATTATTATTTATATGGTCATCCGAGTTCCACTGAAAACTTGATGCAACAGATTCTGCATTATCCACTCTTTGGGTGCAAGAATTGTATGATTGATGCCACGAGCCTAAGCCAAAACCGATGGCACCAATAATACTGAACCTATTCCTATCAGCAAGAGGCTTTGGTTAGCAGACAAAACGCTAGATAACGATAACAAAGATTGGCGGATGTTTACGAGAGTTCATCACTGGTCAAGTGTGACAAGAAATGGGTGGAGTGAACCCTCATCTCAGCTGAGCGTGATAACGGTGCATGGTCACGTCAGACAGACTGCCATCGCAACCAAACGGACTCTGCCACTGGCGAGTTTGTTTACACTCTGCTTACCCGAGTTGACACAGTGCACGGCCAGATTGGGGAGATTGTGGCACTGGGGGGATCAAACTGATAGCACAATGACCAGCTATATTATTATACTCATGCAGGATGCCTGGATTTTTTTATTTGATTTCTCTCTCCACATGCACACACACACAAAAGGTCACATTGCTTGCCACGAAACGTCACAAATCCTATGTACATGGCCATCACCTGATCGATGCAGAGCTAGCTGACCAGAAACCCAGAACACACAACAAGAGAGCACTTCGGCAGATGCGTAGTACTGATGGAGAATTGAATATTTAGGATAATTATAGATTTCTCAATAGGCTAGGCTAACTTATTGACCAAGGAATGTGCTCAGGGAGGCAGCTGGGGTTTGTATGATAAGGAGCTGAGGAGCGTGTGGTCATTGATGTTGGTGATTATACTATCACACTCATGGCCACTCTACACAAGTGCCTGAACCACCACCCTCAATAGCTGCACACTACGTACTACGTACGCATGTTACGTACACTACTGATGGTATAATAATACACACAACACCTGCAAGGACAACGACAAGCCAAGCGTGAAACCAAATGATACGATTAGTAACCGCACACAACTGTACATCTCTTTGAACATACATTGTGCCTCCCCTTCAATTTTAATCTCTGCATATCACTCTCTCTGTCTCTTCCGATCATCCGATTGTGCACTCTATTTCTCTGGGATTCCAGATTGTTATCTACAGCCACAGAGTGTGTGCTTTTAATGTCATTGCACCACTATGGGTAGCTACACATGCTGCATGCCCACGCTGGTTTGTAAGCATTGGAATTTAACACACTTTTGTGGCTTGGGACAAAATTTATTTCATTTTTGAGCCATTCATCATGCACACTCAAGGATGATCACAATCTTAGGTAATCTCAATATTCTCCCTATCTACAAAACCAACCAATGTCCACTGTCTATGCTATGATGTCTGACATTAATTTTATTGCAATCATATAGTAATATTGGCTACCAATTAATAGCAGTCTGGCTATTGGTTAAAGTGCTAGTGCCCACTCTGATTGCATCAATAAAAAAAAAACAAATTATGCTGAGAAGGCAATTTGGATATGAGAGAAAGGAAATACACTGGAATTGCAAGCAGTCAAGTAGAACCATTTAACCTTCCCCTATATTGAATCTGTGACATACTAATTAAATTATAAGGCCACTTCACCAGTAAAATAACCTAGCTGTGCCCTATAACATAATCCCCTGGCCATAGTGCATACCACTAGATAAACACTGTGCTGGGTGGGGCTTACTTTTGGCCTGGGAAACGATAAGCCTGTCTGCAGCTCTCACGATGGAGCGATCGATTATGAGTACCGCTAATCGAGTTAGACTCTCACCCAAACAATACAATTTGATTATGCATGGGAAGAAAAGGGAAGTGGGAGGAAGTACATGAACTAATACTTTATCTGTGTAGGCCATCTAGGCCCCAAATGTGGGGAGCCGCAGTTCCCAGTGCATGCATACATGCAGTGTTCCCTAGTGGTATTATACGTAATAGAGGTAAATAATAATACCGTTCAGTGTGCTACGTTAAAAGTTGTTTAATGCCTTCACCAAAAATCACACAAAAAGGTTCTGGTGTGTGATTATGATTTTGCATAGTCACACTGACAAGATAATGGACTGTTTGGTGTGGGGTACAAATTGCTGTTGTGTGTAAGTCAATGACAGTCTAAACTGATTATAACCACTCACTGAGCACATTTGATAGCTGCCACCTACATGGGCCTCCCATGCCACATAATAATAATTATATATATATATGATCTCCTCCAGTGGCGAATAACAATGTCATGCAACCTCCCAAAGAGTGTAGCCATGGTCACATGCAGCTACATGCACCTCTATCAATTAAAATTTTTAATGTACGTACATATAATATAAATATTTTTGGCCCGTTTGTTCAAATTTTGCGGTGAAAACAGAGGGAGTCTTTCTGGATGTATTTGCCATCTCAATTCATTAAGATTTTTATTGTAGTTCCTCAGCTATCTATCTTTTTATGCAGGCTTATTTCCAGGCCCTTCTCCAGCCGGCCAGCCAGCCTGAGTGCAACATTGAAAACTCGGGAATGGGCCTGGGAATATTATATGAAGATATTACTACAGTGGAGTAGGGGGGAGGGAGGGAGGGAGGATGGGGAAGGGAGGGGAGGGATGGAAGGGAAAGGGGACTACATGTGGTCGTGCATGAGGTGTGGCTCTATCAATTATTGGTAGCACTCAGTATAAACGTTTACACGTGCAAGCCACCTTGTATAAGCAAAACCCACTATACATAACATGTTACCTCATCATTTGGAGCACATGTATGCAGGCAGTATCTTAATAATTGAGTGCATGATGCATTCAGGTCCCATGCATCTGTTGGACAGTTATGATTATTATTATAGCTAGGCACATAAGAAATACTCAAATAATATTATAGTGACTGTCATTTACGGTATGCATGTCTAGTCGTTTCAAACATTATTGGAATGTTAACAGGAAATAGATGAGATCTACAATATAGAAAATAGACGAAATTTGAGCCGTATCAAGAATATAATCATCATCATGCACCTGCTTACATCATGCAGCCACAAGTATGCCTATAATAATATAGGCCACCCATTTTCTTACGTTAATGCTGCATTAGCCTCATACTCCTTTGAGAATCTAGCTAGTGCAAAGATTGTGCTGTACAAAAATTATCAAGTACTGTAGAAACATGCAGGCAATTAGAAACATTGTGTATTACAATAATTATTGCTGCCTTAAAATTTAAGGTATACACAATATTTACCCGATCACCTTAAATGGTTATGATAACATTATGTAATGGAAACCTAACGATAGCTGACAGGCATGTTACTGTGTAGGCAGATAGACACAACTGCACTGTGCGACATGCTGAGACTGAAGACTTTCCTTTGTGCACCAAGAATCAATAACTCGAATCACGTGAATTCACTCAGCACCTAGTACCTAGCACCCTTCACCTTGTTGATGCCCCCACTTTCAATTGCAACAACGTACAGTAGGTGGACATGATTTAATTACGCATGCCCAAACCATGAACTAATGATTATGTTACTGCATTCACCTCACCTGTTGCAACCTCCTTCACTTTCTCTATTATCTCATACAGTCCACTATACACCCTCTCTAGGCTGCTATCCAGGTCGCCATGCGTGGCCTGGCAGTAGATGGAGAGCTCCGCGTTCGGTTCACGGACGAGAAAGAAGAGGGAATTCTTACCACTGGGGCGTTTCGGAAAATTTGTAACATCCACGCTGGCAAGGCCGCGCCTGTAGAGCAGCGGGTCGTATTTGAAGGCGAAGTAGTAAGAGACTGTGGCCCTGAACGTTCCAAACTCGTCCTGGGTTATCGTATTGGACAAAACCACTCCAGACATGATAACATCCGAAATGTGGACGAGCTCCTCCAGCTCAAGGAGGCGATTTGAGCCGCCTTCACAAGGCACGAATGCTGCAGTCGTTGGTGCTGCTAAGGTATACGCAGAGATTTCAATGGCGCCGATCACATCAAGAAATAGAAGCGTGAGAGTTGCTAGCAGTCCGAGGTGGTTATTGGCAGGAGACATCGCGCGCGCGATCTGTAGATCAAAGATGCAGTATGGCTAACTGCGACCGTCGGTCGAGTGTTGTGGAGTAAACTTCTAGAGCATGTGGTCAAAATTTTAATACAAACGGAATCCCACATGTGGTCGCGAACTGGACGTATGCACGCGCACGCAGTGTGGGTGGAGCTTGTAACAACACGTGTGGTTGGCACCGCCTACAAACCCATCGCGCATGCTCTGTAGGCCCTCTTGCCTCGTGCTTCGAAAAGAGAAGGCCGATTGTGTGATTGTCAGCTTTTTCGATACGCCAGGACACCAAGATGTCACAGAAAAAGGCGGTAAGTGCTATATTTTTTGTTATTAATTCGTATCAAATCATTTCTAAGTGAATATTTGGTATAATTATGTAAGATATAAATCGGCTAAAAAACTGTATTTTTCTCTTGGCCTATAGAGGACTCAAAGAAGGAGTGGAAAGCCCAAAAAGATTACAACCAGGTTCACGGTCGACTGCTCCACTCCAGTTGAAGATGAAATTATGGATGTTGCTGCGTTCGTAAGTTTATTTATAGTACCGAGTAGGTAGCTAGACTGACATAGCTATCCTCTTATTGTGAGAATCAGCCATGGCAGACTATCGTATGTGCTGGTAGCATGTCAGAATTTCGAGCTAAAGCTTCGACCCCACGATAGAATCGATAACCCCACTCCCAATTCATGAAAATTAAAGACCCCGCTCATTTAATACCTTTGTTCGTATGGTTTCGAAGTATTACATGAGTGCACCAGGTTAGGGTTCTCTTCCCTAGTCCTGTCCACTCCCCCTCCCTCCTTCCCTTCACTGTAGGAGGACTTCTTGAGGGCTAGGATCAAGGTCGGAGGGAAAGCCGGCGTCCATATTGGTGCCAAGCTGGAGGACGGAAAGGAAGTGACCCTTTCTCGTGATAGGAATGAGATACAGTTGACCACTGAAATATCATTCTCGAAGAGGTAAGTGGAAAAGAAGTCGATGAGCAATTTTGTATAAGTGTGTGAGAGAGAGAGGCGGGGGAGGGAGGGAGGGAGGGAGAGAGAGAGGGAGGGAGGGAGAAGGAGAGGGGGGAGAGAGGGAGGGACGGAAAGAGAGGGGCAGGTGGAAGAAAGAAAATATGTCTTCTTGTTACAACCTCTGTACTGTATATTACAGGTACTTGAAGTATCTGACGAAGAAGTTCTTGAAGAAGAACAACCTCAGGGACTACATTCGTGTGGTGGCCACTAACAGGGCCAACTATGAGCTGAGGTACTTCCAGATCAATCCAGCCGAGGAGGACGAATCTGGTGATGAAGACTAAATTGAACTCTAGTTGTGGTTCTTTGATTGATAATAATATTATGCTCATTTTGTTAAGCTATTTGAAGGGATGATTATTTTGTTGTTGATGAATTTCAGAAATACTGTGGTATATTATAATACCAGACGGAAGAATCTATGTCTATGATGCAATGCGCGCCCACATCATCAATGTGACATTTCAACGTGTAGTACGTAGTTGACCTCGTCATTTGTATTATATAGGCCCACTCCCAGTTTTAAATTTATTGTATGGTGAAGAGCAGAAACCAAAATCTGGTAGCAATGATATTATTGTACACAAAAATATTGTACCTATAAGATTATAATATAAGCACAGCTCACCACTAATTATGCTGGCATAATTTTAGAATAATAGGGAAAATTTTTGGTGGCATTTAGCATTGAGCATAATGCTAGCATAATAGGCTCAGGTTTACCAAATTGTGGGTGTGGTTAGCAAAATTGGGATCTTGACCACATGGCACGTTGTCTAAAAAAAGCTTAAGACCTCCCCGAATGGTCGAATGCATGCAAGAAAGCACTTCTGTTTCAACCATCATCAGCTGCATCAGAGAGAGTATTCTCTGTTTTGTCAAATTCATTCAAAATCACCAAGAACAGTCCCTAAGAGACTATAGACAAACCTCAATACAATTCACGATGTGACACTATGATTTTTTACTGATTTTTGATCATTTTTACAACCATAATACGAGCATAATAGGGGCTATTTTACAGGCATAGTAGAATAATAGGCAGAACTCTGAGCATAAAAGAATAGAATAATAGGCAATTTTTTGAGCATAATTGGTCAAAGCCTACTCACCACAATGTCTAATATTTTTCTTCCTGTCACTATCTAATAAGTTTCAAGTTTGATCAGAATTCCATAAATGTAGTGAACACACTCGCAGTTGGTCATCCACTCCAGCTCGTCATCAGAGAAGTTTGGGTCAATAGGTCCAGGCCCCTTCCTCTTGTGTGAAGCCACAGTGGAGCGACCAACTTCGTAACTTCCAGGTTTGATTCGGATTTGGAGCAATAACTTGGCTCGATATTGCCGACTAGATGTCCTGTCAAGGAAGCTGCATGGATATGATAGAAAAATAATATTATAGCTTACATTGTAGGTCTAGCGATAATGGCCATGCATATTATGCATTCTCATAAAATTAATTATAGAGCTACTTTGGTATAATAATATTATTATTATAAATAATGCAAGTGGCTTTCTGTTTTAGGCTAAATCATGATCTTACTTGTCCTCACTAGCATACATTTCACTGTATGCTGGTGTAGGAGAAAAGAATAACTGGTCAACATTGTGCCCATTGGGCGCAGTTTCTCTATTCCACCGCCCGGCGCCTGGCTCTCTCAGACTGCCATCTGGAGCCCTATCTCCTATAGTATAAAGAACTGTGCACGTGACCCAATATTCATCATCATGCACAATAATACACGTACATTGTAAACTACCAGTTCATTCAATAATATTATTACTAGCGAAGAAAAGGAATATAATATATACATATTGTACTATTGGTAGTCTTGTAGCTATATATACCTGGTTTTATTAGCCTTTCACACTCAATAATGGAACAGAGGTCTTCGGGTTTTGTTCCATGATAGCACACATGCCAGTTGTGGAATATATCACGTTCTTTGGCTGTAGGCGATATCCTAAAACAAAGCATGCGTTCATTTGTGATGGATGCATGGATATGATGAAGTGTTACAGAATTTTCTTACTTGATTCCAAATTTAGCATAACCCCAAGGAATTGCAAACTTTCGTTTTGGATTTCCCATTTGTGACACAGTCGGCTCATTTCTTCTCCTTGCACAGTCTTGACAAAAACACTTGTCATATTCTGAATCAAAGATGCCACTTACTGCAGCAATTAAACGTGTTACTGCTCAACAAAATTAATGTATTGAACGTGGTATGTTGAATATACTCATTTTATTCAGTGTGCCAGATTGAATGGCAAAATAATAGCTACAGAAATTAGAGTGTATTAGCTAATCAGGGTACATGAGATGCATCGTCAATTGCAAGTGCACCCCAATTAGTATAACCCCTTTCATCATCAGGGAATGAAAACTTTGGTTGCCACACCAAGTCAGTGAACGTCCGACGACCAGTACCAACATCCTCTCAGTGTGGTGGTATAAGGTAAAGGTCGTCGGTGCAGACGACCTTTACCTACTCCCCTAACCAGAGCTAGAGCAAGAGTGAGCTAGACATACTAGAGCATAGATAAAGGTAGAAGCTAGAGTCCTGTCGTGAGAAAAGGAAAGGAAAGAGCCTGTGAAATGGGCTACGTGGCTTCACGGTATAGTATTATTATAGCAAAGGGAGTAATAATAATATTATTATCATCCTACACTGATTCCGGACAACAAATATGCCGGCGTAAGTGGCCATTAGCATAACAGTCCAATCTATATAATAACCAGTGCACATCCCACAGAGACATTTAGCTATATAGGTCATGTAGCTAGTTGGATGCTAAGCTATGAACATACCTAAGCCAAATTCTACTCTGGTAACCAAGAGTACAGAGATAATATAGAGAGAAGCTGAAAGGTATTTTTGCCTGTTGGGCTCCCAGATGAGAACACCAAGGTTCCAAATATAAGTAGAAAATCGGCCCTCTTTATTATTCACTCCAAGTTGTAACTCTCGCTAGAAAATTGACTTGAGGCACATTTACAAATAGCCAGACCATAATTAGCTATAGTTATTATTAACCCTCAGCGCATGCGCCACAGAGTTACTGTATAGTAGTTCTGTGTGTCTGTCTGTCTATCCATCTATTAACTCTCTAACTGCTAATACCTCGTTTGCGAGTCGCAAGTACAGTATTATAAGATTCTTTATGGCATTTCAAATGCATCATTGTGTGAATTTCGCTGAAAATGCTTTGTTCGCCAGTTCTGGAAACATTTGCTCAGGATCTTCCACCAAAGATCCATCCTTCCATACACCCTGGCAGCTTTTTGATGGACAGAATGAACAACAGTAGACTTCTTTCAAGATACAAAAAAGTCCAGCTATAACTCCTGTAAAACTACTGCCTGCCTGCCAATAGTCAGCAAAGTATAAGTTAAAGTAGTGAAGTAACAGCTTTTTGAAAATGCTCTCGTTCACATGCAAATCATGCTACCGTACTGCATTCCATAAAGCATGAGTCTGAACTCTGGCCAGCTGTTTTTCATCTGCCCAGCAGCTGGAGAGGACGTTTGTGTGCATGTGGTCACTCTTTTTAAGCAAACCTTCCTGTTTATAACTTTATTCCACTAGAAAAGCAAGCAACAGAGAGCATGGATTCCTTTATTGTGTGCACGATCCACATTCAAAACGTAGTAGTTATGATGAATTAGCTAGCTACACAAGCACTGTGACAAGTCCAAATCTGCTGAGTGCACAAAGCTACACACACTTACTGGAAGTGATGCCTTCCAGGTTGTCCAAGTACCTTCTACACATTTCATGATACTCACAATCAGGCAGTACCCTGAATATGGAAAAATTGGCCATAATAAAATTAGCATGAGCTCACTACTTTTTGCTTCAGCACCTTGGTTGATTGTCACAATGGTGAGGCATACGCAACACAGCATTTGTTGCAATTGATGGCTGATGTTGCTGTCGTGTACTTTGCCTTGGTAACTGCACACTGGATGGCTGTTGCTGTCGTGTACTTCGCACTGATAACTCTCCAATCTGTATTTTCAAGTTGTAATGATACTATGGCACTCCCATTACCTAGTTAATTTTCTTACAAGCTCAGGAAATTTATCTGGGTAGGTGTACTTTCCCTCGGTTGTTGCATAAATGGTATGGAGTCTGTTATACACATCACCTTCAGTAGTTACCTGTGATATTATGGCAATTCATCATTGTTGAAACATGGGAGTGAACTAAAAAAATAAAGGTAGACAACTTTCATGAGTGGCTTTAGCTTATTACACCTACACTATCCAGTGTCTGCTGGTCGTAGCCACAACTGAGTGTTTCCAGATGTTCTATACCACATGAAGATAATAATAATATTATGCAGCTTGCCTATAATTGTAGTGTACTCACCACCATGGTCACTGTCACTACTATCGTGGTTAACTTAGAGCAGGACTGTATATTATAGCCTTGTCCCCAGGCCCACTCTCTGTCCCCCAGCTTTTAATGTTTGTGTGCAAGCTGGGAGATCGAGAGAGGGCCTGGAGACTGTCACGACAAATTTGGACCCCCGCGCCCTTTTTTGTTCCCCTGGTCCAAATATTTGGATCCCCCGGCCCTTATATTTCTGGACCCCACATGTTATCAACTATAGCAGAGATTCAGAGGTCCGAATATTTTTGGGGTCCAAATATCATACTTCCTGGAATAAACCCAATAATATTTTTTCAAGCACTAAGAAATAATTTAGCTAACAGGAAAATTCACATGTAATCTAGCAGGCTTCTCCATAATATAATTGATGCAGACAGGCTTAGTGGTCACGCTGGATAGATAATGCTACACTTATAGCCTCGTCCTGTCACATGATGCATCCTGCATTCATGCTTTTCTGCTGGAATCATTTGCTAAAGATGTCATCAATCATCACTGTACAGTGACACCTTCTCACTTTATTCTCATTACCCATTATTGTGTCAGATTTAATAGCTATATATACCATACCAGTTATAATAATTATAGTGGATAGTGCTCTAAAATTAAAGTTCTTGTAACTCACCTTTTCCCATACCAACTCTTTTTTGTCATTAGTATCAACCAATTTAACGATGTACTTTGTATCCTTTCCGATCACTGCACCCCTCTTTACGCCAGTTTTATATTCGAGCGGTAAAATGTTAGTAGCTCCCCCAGCCGCTGCAGCAGCAGTACCAGCAATAGCAGCTGCACCAATCACCACACCTCCAGCAATGGTAAGAGCACCCCCAGGCACCGCAAACAAAGGTATGCTCACTAGAGCTCCAACACCACCCGCACCTAGCAGAATTCCTCCGATCACAGCCTTTCTCTTTTCTTTCTTCATGTTGGGAGCTTCGTAGTTTAGTGAAGTAGCGTCAAAAGCACGGAGTGTGTAGATGCCTCTGTCCAGTTGTACATTTTCTGGATCCCAGATGAGCTTCTTTGACGGTGGAATCAGACCCCAGTAGCGAACAGGTATCTGTTCTAGGTGTGCAGCAACGGGACGATCCGTGTTATTCTCGATACAAAACCTAGCCTTCATTTCTCGGTAGTGACGGGGGGATGGTCAATCAAGAAGGGGCTAACGAATGTCCGCAACTACCACTCCCTTATAATTTGCGCATGCGCAGAATACAACGCTTCAACAAAGTAATATCTTCATACTAATTATTATTGGTGTGTTTATAATAATATCATTTGAGTCATCAGCGTGTGGTTATGGATCTCTTTTTCTTGTCAGTAGTTCCTCCTGTTCTGCTGCTCTTGACAGTGGCTGCTGTGGATGGAGGTTGCTGTGAGGTTGCTTGTCCACCAGCTCCTGCCTGCCCTGATGCAGCCGCGGCTTTCTTCACCTCTCGACGAGTCATCTACAGGACATCAGATATTACCATAATAAAATTTAATTATCAGTACTTTTGAGGCCATAGAGTACCATATACATTAATTGTAGAACGAAGACTCTAGAACCCAATATTAAGGAAAACTCTTCACGTATCAACCCTACCACTCACTACCAACCACAAATTTAATATCATAGACAATAACACAATAACAGTCAATGTGTAAAAGTACAAAAATCTATTCTACTTACTCCCTTCATTGCTCTGGTCCTCAATTCATCCGTAGTGAGAGGTTTACCAGTGTCTTCATCTTCAGACTCTGACTCTCTGGAAACAACGAAATTTTCACAGTAACAGTAATGTTTGCAAATGGATACTGATACCAGTGAAAACTTACGCGGTGGTGGGCAGTGTGAAGGAGGATGCAGCTAGTGAGCTACTTTGAGCCAGTCCTACCAAGAATTTGGTCATTGCTTCAGGATCATCCGACTCCTGTAATAATAATATTATACAGAGTACTTTTAATGATAAGTACATTATAATAATATTATTATGTATGAATACTCCAGTAGCTGCACAGTGAAATGGTGCATGTGGTAAAAGGTCGTCAATAGAATGCGTACACATCGATCGATGCTGGCCCCAGAAATCATGGAGATGGCGTCTAAGATCGACTCTCAACCTTGATAGCGACAAGTTTCGATGCTTCAATTACAGAGACAAACTCGACTGCACAGTATTCCTTCCGAATTTCAGATTGGTCACGCTGCTGCAGTCGCCGCCCCTTGTGACAGTGATGCGTGCTATATATAGCGCAAGGCTAGCTTTATTTATCCACGGCATTACGTAAGCCAAGGAAACACGTGAAGTTCAACCAACAGTACTTCTCAGAGAAAGTAGCGCTCAGCTTGTAATGTATTCGCTGGATACGCGCATAAGATATTCTACATATTTACTGATTTTCAAGTCCCAGAAAGGTTCCAGCGGAGGTCTTGGATTTTCTCATAATTACCTCATAGATTACCTAAGAGATTACACCATAGGTTTCATCATACATTACACCACAATTACCTCAGAAAAGTAAATTTCTACTGGGGAGATAATAATAATTTTGTGGGGCCCCCTTCTATGGCATTCCAACACTGACAAAATTGGCAAGCTCAAATATATGATCAAACTTGAGTCAGATATATGGTCAAACTCAAATATGTGGTCAAAATTGTTGCCTATATATGGTCAAAGCCAAATATATGGTAAAACGAATGTTATATGGTCATTTTGCCCATATATGGTCAAACATGCAGCAAATATATGGTCAAAATTCAAGAAGATCCCCTTACATAATAGTCACGGATATGATTTATCTATTAGTTAATTGGACCGACGTGACGTCAACAGAATCACAGCCACAATCCGCGTTCGCAAATAAAATTCGCGATCGCGCGCACAAACGATCCTTTACCCGCTATGTAGTCTCGTTCTCGGACCCGCCCCCTCTGGGGACTTGGCCATCTCGCTCCGCTACAATCCCTCCTTCGTAGGGCTGGCGCGCGAGACTAGGTACAATCGGACATTGTAAGGTACCGTAGACTCTGGTTAATAAGCGCATGCGCCTATAGCGGTAAACGGAATGCCAGTATGCGCTTAATAAAGGATATGCGCTTATATGACACATAACCACGCCCACAAACGTTTGGGCACGTGATGGATGCGAAGCCCGCTATATAGCACTAGCGCTCGATCGATCGATCGATCGAATACTTTAACGTTTACAGTTGCCGCTCAAGATGACGAGTGCTGGCGATTTGTCGATCTTCTTGCATGATAACGTTATTCGTGGCCATCATTTCTCCAAAGATAGCTGGACTCCAAATACTTTCCAGCCGGTCAAGCTCAGGTTCATAGAACGCCACGCCTATTAAGCGCATGCGCTTAATAAACAATAGCTTATGACAAGAAGAGGGCATGCGCTTAATAAATAATGTGCGCTTAATAGCGAGGTGCGCTTAATAACCAGAGTCTACGGTAACTATGAATGAAATTAGCTGAGCTAGCCGTGTCCCCAGGCCCTCTCTCTATCTTTCATAATAAATAGCTACTGGGAGATCGAGAGAGGGCCTGGGGATAAGGCTAGCCAAGGTAAGCCTCGAACACACCAGGTGTAGTAGGATATATTATAGTGCATGAATAGCTAGTAATTTCATTCATGCTTACCATACTGCTCCGATTGTACCTAGTCTCACGCACCAGCCCTCCCACGTAGGAGCGCCTAGAGCGGAGCGAAATGGTCAAGTCCCCAGACTCCGCCCTAAAGGGGGCGGGTCCGTGAATGAGACTACATAAGGTAAGGATCGTGAGTGTACGTTTGTGCGCGCGATCGCGAATTTTATTCGCGAACGCGGATTCTGTTGACGTCACGTCGGTCCAATTAACTAATAGATACGTCATATCCGTGACTATTATGTAAGGGGATCTTCTTGAATTTTGACCATATATTTGCTGCATGTTTGACCATATATGGGAAAAATGACCATAACTTTTGTTTGACCATGTATTTGAGTTTGATCATATAAAATTTGACTATATATTTGGCTTTGACCATATATAGGCAACAATTTTAACCACATATTTGATATATCTGACTCAAGTTTGATCATATATTTGAGCTTGCCAATTTTGTCAGTGTTGGAATGCCATACCTTTCCCCCCCTCTATCTCTCCCTCTCTCTCCCTCTCTTCCTCTCTCCCTCTCTCTCTCTCTCTCTCTCTCTCTCTCTCTCTCTCTCTCTCTCTCTTGCTCCTCTCACTCTCCATTCCCCACAAACAGTATTGTCAGAGTTACCTTTGCTTGGATGAATGCTTGCAGTTGCAGTAACTCATTGGTTCTCTGTTCGACAATCCCCAGGTACTGTAGCACAGTGCTATCAGTGACTCCAGCATGGCCGCCCAGCATGTCTGTGATGGCTGAAGCATCACAGCCCGTCTTGGAGAACACGGAATCAATGCCTGCAGAAACACAAACAAACCAGTACAATAATAAAAAAATTACATAATGGTATGGAAATTTTCATACTGTCATTCACTACCTCATACGTACTAAAGCTTAATCAAATGAATAATGACAAAAAATAAAATTTTAGTATCAAACTTGAGACTTTTTCTAACCTGACTTGAGCTGGTCGAGTACTTTAGTGGCAGCGGTGAAGCGAGACTCAAACGATGTGGTCTGTTCGTTGATGGAGGCTAGGTCAGCCTCTAGGGATCTCAGGATGGACTTCCTCTTCTCCTCCATCTCTACACCTTGACGCTTGAACTTCTCAATATCATCCTTGATCTATAGTTATACAAATTAAAAAATTAGTCACTATCTCACTATAATGTTGGTACATAATTATTATTATAATCATTATCCTAAATTATTAAGGTAAGACTGTTGGCACAATAAGGGTGGTCAATTTACAGATATTCTGGAGTATGTAGTATGTTACTGACCTGCTCAATCTGTTTGAGGACCATTTCAATCTCTCCATTTAGTTCATTGACGTAGTTAAAGAGAGCAAAATTCTGATCCTCAACTGTAACAAGGGAAGTAGACGATTATGAATGTAATTGATCAGGCTGATACCATCACATACCTTCAATGAATTTCGTCACAAGCTGATCAATATCTGTAATTCCAGTGGCCTCTTTGATTTGTTCAAATGCTTGTTCATAAGACTGCAAATGTTAACATACAGTGTCACAGTTGAATACATCCATAATCCTGTATATTATGTCCATCATAACAGTAACAGTAGGGTATCTTTGCTACATGTACATGTATGGTAAGGGACAATGTCTTGGAAATCTTGAATGCATATTAAATTAAGGAGCACACACCACAGTATTAAACCACAAGACCGCCTGGACTTACCATGACAGTTCCTTCTCTCTCACTGCTCTTCTCCGCCTCTCTCTTTCTCTTCATTGCCTCCATTTCCTCGTGGGCCTCAGTCCTCTCCTGATCCTTACGAGACATAAACTGCCTGAGTTTGCGATCGTGGTCGATGATCCTGGCCAGCTCCTTCAGCTCTGTGTTGTACTGGGACATTTCTTTATCAGCCTTCTCCTTCAAAGCAAGCATCTTATTCTGAGCTTCATCTCTATTCACAGTAAGAAAAACAATAATATGGCCAATCCTAACCACACCAAGGTACTATAATACACACTTTTTGTATGAGCACAATAGTAGACTAGCATGGGCATGAATAAATTTTGGAGTGTGCTGACCGCTGGGCACAGTAGCATGTGTAGGGGTGGAAGGATGAATATTAGACTTAGTGCTATATTATATAGCCCATAAAAAAATTGGTGCAAGATAAGATCTTGACTTTATGCATACCTTGCTTCATAAGCATGAGTTGACATTTCTATTACTTCTCCCATTGCCCTCTTGCACTCGATCAGCTCCTAAATGGTGAAAATTACAAGAAATTTATCAGCTTAACTTTAAACCAGAAATATTATCATGCTCATTCAATTATCACCAGTTGTTTACCCTCTGTAGCTTCTTGTAGATTCCCTCAAAGACGCTTCTCTCCTGCCTGAGATGGTCGATCATGGTACGGAGCTGTCCATTCGTAGCCAGGGCACTATTGAAGCGAACTAGAGACTTATCCAGTCGATTCTCCATCACTCTGATCTGCTTCTGGACAGCAATGTGCTGAGTCTCACTCATATGAACACTATAGAGAATAAAAATTTGTGTGGGTAGAGATAAGAGGGAACATCAAGTGATCAACTGTAAACTATCGTACTTTAAAATGACAACTCTAAGAGGACAGAGTTTTAATTGATACCCCGATGTCATACTATACTACTAGCATCTGAGAATGTGCTGCAGATCACATCGTAGCATGCACATAAATTAAGTGTTCCACTTACCCTCCCATTTCCTTTCTCTGTGTGCTAATCTTTCTCTCGGCTTCCCTGATCCTCCTCTCCAGTCCACTGATGGCCTTCTCCTCCTCAACAATGCAATGTTGGTAGTGAGCTGCCAGTGCAGTGTGTGTGCAAGTGCGTGCGTGCGTGCGTGCGTGTGTGTGTGTGTGTGTGTGTGTGTGTGTACGTGTAAGCGTATGCATGTATGCTCCCTGTCAAGCATGCTTATTCTTGAGTTAGTGCTGAACTGAGCAGTCACTGACACTACTAGCCTCAACCACAGGCCCCTCTCAGCATCATTAAAAGATTTACTGGCCATGGGGACCACACTATTACAATAAGGATAGGATTTACCTTGTTTGGAGAGGAGCTCTTCAAATTTTGAGGTGATTTGTTGATCTTTGATTTCATTCTGTTTGCTGGCAGCTAGGCCTAGATTCTTTTTCAGGTCTGCGTTCTCAGCTTCAAGAGCTTCTATCATAGCACTGTCATGAAGTGGTGTGTGTGTGACAAACATGTATGTCAAAGATTTAATATGTGCAACACAGTGGTGTATGTACCAATAACTATAATTAATTTTAGTAGTTAGTAGTTGCCATAGGATATTATACGTACTGTTGTTTTCTTAGTGTATTAGTAGCTTGGTCGGCATATTGTTTTCTGCTTCCTTCCGTCAGCCTGAACTGGCGCTGAAGTTTAGCGAGGTCATCGCGAGCTGAGAGACAGAGAGAAACACATTATTTTACATACTAATTTCCAACCATAAAGTAGGACTTTTATTCATACCTGCGGCATCAATGTCGTTGTCGCTATCCCCAGAAGACGGTCTGGCTTGAACTCGCAGCATTGTGTCTTCCGAGTTCTTTGGCTCGTTGAACTTAGTGTTGCTAAGCAACGATATTTGTCACGTGACTTCAACTTCAATAGTTAGGGTCAAAGGTCAAACGTATTTCCACGTGGGCGCGGTCCAAAGGGAGCTAGAGAAACAGAGAAAGACAAGAGAGTGAGTTAAACATCTGATCTGATTGAGCAAGAATGTCTTCCGGCGAGGAGAACGCCAGCCAGGGATCGTCCCTCAGCCTCGATCTCCAACTGAGCCAAGATACGGTCAACCAGGTGCTCTCTGCTGTCGGCATGTCCTCTGGCTCTGATGGAAACAGGTATCCTTTGACAGCTGCACATGATTTGAACACGATTCATGAATTCAGTTGATCACAGCTTATGACATGTCTGGGAAGTACTCTGTACTCTCTCAGCAAGATTTTTTAAAATATAAACTTCTCTGATTCTATAAAATTTATAGAAAGCGGAGTAGTAAAATATACCCCACCATATGCATATTAAAATTATACACTGCATGTACTGGGTTTATTTCGTATATCACACACCAAGGGAGGACCTTGGGTTAATTGATTGACCTCTGGAGCTTGACATGATAGGTTTTTCGATGTACAGGTTTGTTGAAATGTTTCGCAGTGAGCTCACTGAGGAAGATCTTGAGGAGGAACTGGGACCACCAGGTACTACATGAGATGTGTTCATCATTGTTTGTACATTCCATTAACGTAACTCTTGGTGTCTTATTCTTATCCCAAGTGTTACCTCAAGTGTTTTGTTTTTGTGTGTAGTAACAGGAGCCTCAAGTATCTCCATCTCGAGAGCCATCGTTCGAACAAACAGCAATGTTATGGTTAGCTGGGAATCAATTGATAGTTCCATCTCACCTCCTTATCTTTCTCTCTCTCTCTCTCTCTGCCCATCCATTTACCTTCTCACTTCACTCTCTTTCTCTCTCTCTGCCATCTCATCTTTCTTCCTTCCCCTCCTCCCTCTTTCTCTCTCCCTCCCTCTCCCTCTTTCTATCTTCTTAGCCTATGTGGGGTGGCGGTCCCACCAGTCTCTCCCAAGGCTCAGCCTTCAATAGCAGTCAGCCACTGCCTTTCTCCAGCTTCAATCACCTCCCAGCCACCTCAGCTGCTGGTGTTGGTGTCAGCTCCTCTATTGCCAACCACACACCTACTCCATCTCCACACCAGGCTGCTGTCTCACCACATGAGGTGGGCTGTTGATAAGATTTGGCCTTGCTGGCACACTTTGATTATGCTTGGTCAGCAATTCAGTGACCACTGCTAGCACTTGAAAAATGTGCACCTTCAGCTATTCTCTCTCCATCTCTCACACACACTCATCTCCCTCCCTCCCTCTCTCTGTCTCTCTCTCTCTCCACCACTCCAGCCCTCCTCTTCTACCAACTTCCCATTTGACACGGAGTCTCCATTAGCTGCTTCCACCCAGCGTCTGCTCACTCCTCCTCCCTCTACCTCTCTCCACCCCACACTGTCAGAGGCATACTCCACCGTCACCCCAACCATCAGACCTAACATACCATCAAAGTAAGATCTTGATAGCCTCGTCCCCAGGCCCTCCCAGTTTTTAATGTTGCACGCAAAAAACGGGAGGGCCTGGTACGCGAAGTCACGTGCATAGTGTCATGATGATCGATCGTGACGTGGCATGACGCGAACGAAAAGTAGGTCGATCGAGATCAACAAAACCGGGGCGTTTCTACGCTATCCATGCCTTCTATCAACTACAAACATACAGTTTGAGCCGACGAAGGATCACCTTTTACTCGTATAACAGCGATATCTCTATATTTCTTATCATTTGCGAGCTGTAGCGCTCATAAGTCTGGTGACCTTCGACCCGCGAGGTGTTGTGGACCTTCTCTCACCTTCTCTCTCCATCACGTGACTTCGCGTACCAGGCCCTCCCCCTTTTCTGCGTGTAACATTGAAAACGTGGGAGTGGCCTGGGGATGAGGCTAAGATCTTGATACGTGCACAATTAAAGTTTTTTTAAATTGTCCTCAAATCAGCACCCACTAGCAAGCCACTTACACGTAAGCAGTCCTTACATAGACAAGTAGTGCTATGGCGGTTGTGTCCCACATTACCACAAAAATTGGTGGATTTTAAATTTGGCTGCTCGATACGGGATTGACCTAAGGAATTACCAAGAGTTTTGATGAATTTTCATTTGCTGTTTGTAAAGATAGACCACCAATTCGCCAAAAGGAGAAGTTTATGTGTTATATAGAATTGCGATTTTGTAATAACATTCCATCCCGATGCCTGTCACACTAAATGAAGACACTGGGTGATTCTAGTTCACTTATCTTATTCCTTACATTTTGCAGTCTTCCCATGGCTGGAGAGTACAATTTTGAGCTATCATTTGCTCCAGATGTGAGTTGCAGCTACATTGTACATGGGGAGGTACCTTGTAATTATCAACCACTTTATTCCGCACAGAAGAAGAAAACCAAGAATGCCAGTATCACTGTGAGTGCTCCACAAGTACCCTCACTATTATATACTCTTGGTACCATATACCCCACCATTCCCCAGAGGTAGTCTATGGTCAAAGCAAAACTTAATTTTGCTAATGGGAGGAGTGGTCCCAAAGCTTATAACATCCAGCAGCCATTAATCTGTACATGGAATTATTATAATAATTATTATGTGTGTGTGTGTGTGTGCAGTACTCCAGCGAAACTCAGAGGGCTTACATCAAACAGGGCCTGGTGGTCCCTTTCCATTTTAAACTGTCGAGTAAGTCTACCTACCTACATGTACACAGTATCACTTTGGCACTACATGTCTTTTGTACATGTAAAAGCTTATAGTTTATTGTTACGTGTACCCCCTGTCTTATATCTTTCTATCTCTTTCCCTGTCTCCCATTTCTCCATCCCCCCCCCCCCACCACCCCTAAGAATCCCCTCCTGATGAGTCTTTTATTCGAGCAATGGCCATTTACAAGGCCCCGGAGATGATCGCAGAGAGCCTCATCTGTTGTCCAAATCATGTCGATGATCAAAAGAAAGCAGGTGAGATATTAATTCTGCCAGCTATACTACATCACCAGTATGATGCGTGACAGGCAGGTGACGAGTCTAGGAGACCCAAATTACCAAACCACACTTTTTTTCAACAGTGTGTGCATATACACGACTCAGTGGAGGGTGATTATTCCTTTGTAGTAATACTTTATCTCGTTTTTTGCAGGAAAATTGTTTCCCTACCACTTTGTGCGCCCCCAGGACAAGGATACCGTCAGTCGGTTCTGTGAGGATCTCAACAGCAAGCGACTCTCCGTGATCACACCATTCGAACACCTGCAGAAGAGTGAGTGTGTGTAAATGAGATATACCGTATTTCTTCTAAAAATTCGGCATGAAAATAATACTGCTTTAGCTTCGCCGAACTTTTAGAGGTTACTATTCAACATTCTGTCTGCATGCACATTCTATTCCCGTTTATAGCATATACACGCGACGACCTTTGCCGAAAATTAGAGACTATTGTTCAATCATTCGGTAAAGGGTGCCGAATAATTAGAAGGGCCGAATTTGTAGAAGAAATACGGTATCAATAATTGTTGATTGTTTTTAGTTCCAAGTGTATCTATGCTATAAACTGTTAGTAAGTAATTTACAGGACAGCATTAATTGATGTACCTGTACTTCTCACGATGCTTGATTGTATATTAAGTCAATTGTACATGTATATCTGGCTTATTCAGAGTCCTCCAACTCATACACGGCTCTCTATCTGTTTCCCTGCTTCACCTCTCAGTTGCCAAAGTGTGGCCAGAATGTCCAGCTCATCTTCACTCTCGAGTGGTGAGCCAGTACCTAGATATATGTATATTCAATATTTGTGAGCTTACAGATTCCCTGTGCCAAGATAATAGAAAAAAAGAGAGTAGAGAAAGGAGAGTAGGGAGGAGAGAGGGAGATAGAGGGGGAGAGGGAGGAGGAGGGGGAGGGGGGAGGGAGGGAGAAGAAGAAAGAAAGAAAGAGAGTGGTTGTCTTCTCTTCTTGTGACAGTATGCAGGAGGTGCTTGGTCGATGCACCGTGGACATTCGCGTGTGTGCCTCCCCTGGTCGGGACAGGGACGTGGATGAGATGAGGGCAAGAGGAGAGGACACTTCCACTCCTGATGCTTCCAACAAGCCACCCCCTCCCTCCACCCGAAGAGGAAGAAAGAGGGGTATGGAGTAACAAGCGTATGTACATGTATGCTAATATCACTGTTTAGTCAATCAACTACAATAATTGGATTGGTTGAACGTTTAATTTATTTTTATCGGACACTATAGGTGCTAGAAGTACTCAAGAGGAGGTGGTACAGTGTACAGTTCCTCCTAAACAGGTCTGCCATGGCCTGTCCGGGAGGAAAGTGGACTACACCATCCATGTGAGTTATGGGATATAAGCACAATGTGTAGCATACATACATGAAGGTTCATGTGTGTACATGTCTATGCACATGCACTTCTCTGCCATTGCAGACCTTTCCAGAAATCATTCCCTTCATTGAGGTGTGTGTTAAGATGATGGAGCAGGTATACAATGTCCCAGTGGATATCGACACTCCTACCGTCGCTAATGACAGGGGCCAACCCAGCCAGGTACTGCATTGTATGAAATTAATTGCACTGTAGGCTTATCCCTTTGTCTGTTAAAACGAACACACACATTCTTTTGTCCCAGTACTGTGTGATAATAAGGCTAACAATTATTGTGTATCGTAGCTTTCTTTGACTGAGTGAAGCATTATACATGTAGGGTACATAGTACACTCGCCAGCCTGCTATATAGTAATTATTATCCTCTTTGAGACCAAGATGGATCTCAATATCCCCACATTTGACCTCAGGCATGATCTTGTGTTGATGCTATCCACCCTGTAGCCGTCGTTCACTAGCATTGAGAGCTGGCTGGACCACTTAGAGCTGGGGCGCTATGCCAATCTCCTCAAGAAGCACGGAGTGACGGAGTTATTCCAAGTAACTGGAATCACCGAAGAGGTATTATCATCAGTAAATACCATGTTATATTATTTTTTGTGCAGTATAGGAGACTAAATTAAAGAACACAGATTAGTGCTGCGCTAGGGTTTATTAGCGGGTGGGGAGCACAGGGTTTCCCATGCACCCATTGACAGCCAATTTCCCCTCCCTAAAATTATACATTTGTACAATACTATTAAAAACCTCAACATTTTAATGTACATGTATATAGCTGTAGTAATAAAATTGTAGCCATACTGATTGCACTTTTTTGTATACATGTATGTGCACACATATAGGAGCTGAAGCGGTGGGGCATGAAAAGTGTTGCGCATCGCCAAAAGTTCCTTGACGGCAAGGACAAGATCAAGATCAAGTCCGAGGATGAAGAAATGGAGAGCACTCCAAGAGATGCATCCGGGTCACCTCCTCTCTTTGGTTCCCAGGAGGAGACGACCTTCCCCTCTGGCTCTGGACCCCCTACCTCTTCTGCCGCCATCACCAGCGATGGCCCCCCTCGTCTCTCTCACCTCCCTCCCTCCTCCTCCTCCTCCCAGCCACGACCCCCTGCCACACTCGCCTCACAGCAGTCGTTCCCTGGAGGATCCCAAAGCTCACAGCTGTCCATCGGCTCGACACAGCCATTCGTCTCTTCATCGATGTTCGAGGTGGTCCAGATCCAGTTGAGGAAGAAATTTAATCAGCAACACTAAACATCATGACTCCACTTCATCAGGATGTTTTACCTGTGCAAACATTTCAACTGGGTTTTAACTTCTGTGTTTTTATTGTTCCTATATTAGTTCTGCATCTCCTTATTGCTCCTAGTAAAATATTATTTGGCTCTTCATGCACACACAGGATGCAATATATAATATTATGCCATATGCTTATCATGTGATCTGCCTACAATACATTCTCTGTTCGGTTTGTGTTGCATTGAAGATAGGGCACTTGATGTCTTACATGTATACAGATAATCCAGCAGTGTGCTAATTTTAACAATCTGTACCGAGTAATATTCAGCCACAGAGTTAATATTGGGCCTCAATATCAAAGAAGTGGTAAGAGGTCGGATATTCTAGCAGATATCTGACCAAGGCAATGGCGAGCACTATCGATATCCTCGAGGACGTATTTGGCGGCGTCGATCAAGCGAAATTGGACCAACCTTGCAGAGGAAAGCATCTCAATAAGATATCTGGATCTATAGCCCGCTGGGAGGAACTGACGCCTTACCTGGATCTTGATGAAGTGGAGATTGAGGATATCAAGGAAGAACATAGTTCTCCAAAGCGTCGAAGGCAAGCCATGCTAGGGAAATGGAAAGAAAAGAACGGGACGAAAGCTACTTACCGAAAGTTGGCGAAAATATTTGCCTCTCAAGGTCGTAGAAATTTGGTGGAAGAGTTGTGTAAAATTCTAACGGAAGAAAGTTCCAGCAGCGATGAAGACCAGATTCTAGAAAGCAAGCACATGAAGACAAGTGCAGCCATCATAGCACAATATGGGGATCACCTGAGAAGTCTTTACCAAACAGAACTGAGCTATTCTTTGGAAATATCTGATTTTATACCATCTCAAACACGCGCAGTGTTTAACTTGGCACTCGTTGGTCATGAGAGGATCCAATATGGGACTGAAATCGTGAAGCGTATGCAGGAGATCCTTAGTAGTGAAATCGAAGAAAAGAAAGAAGTAAAACTGGAAAATATCTTCAAGAGTGGTCAACATGGTGGACGGCAGTTCATTCTTCTTGAAGGAGCACCTGGCGCTGGAAAGAGTGCTTTAGTGTGTTTTATTTGCCAAAAGTGGGGAGCTGGTGAGCTTTTTCAGGAATTTCAAGTTGTCATTTTCAATGATCCTCATATTCAGTCGGCACAATCGTTGGCTGATATTTTTCACAGTGGGTCACGTTTTGACACAGACAAAATTGTGTCCAGCTTGCAGAGTACACAGGGGAGAGGAATTTTGTTCATTATGGACGGCTGGGATGAGTATCCACTCCAGTTGGAAGAAGGCTCCTTGATCGAGAAGCTTATTCGCTCTCCTGGAGAGTTCAGCATGCAATTGAGTACCGTAGTTGTCACCTCACGGCCAGTAGCATCCGGTAAACTACAGCGCTACTGTTCATCACGCTTGGAAATCATTGGCTATAAACAAGAAGAGTTGGAACGTTTTTTTCGTGAAGCGTTACAAGACAATCCTCAAAAGATCACAAAGCTTAATGAATTTCTGGAAACAATGCCCTTGATCAAAAAGAGTTGCCGTCTACCACTGAATGCAGCAATTGTTGCCCACACATTCAAATGCTCAGATGGTTCCTTACCATCCACTCTTTATGACCTTTATAGGATACTGGTGAGTTCGATCATCCACCGTCACATAGTGAAGGTAGGCCATAGCTGTGAGTCCAAGTCGGATCCAAACGATGATGATTACTTACGCACCTTACCACTTCCATTCCGTGAGCAGTTTGCTAATCTTTGCAAGTTGGCGTTCAACGGTGTGATGAAAAATATGACCATTTTTTCAGCAGATGACCTAGTAAAATGTCATAAGATTTCATCAGAATCCACACTAAGCCTGCTCCATGGTGTACCTAGCTTCGTTAGTTGTAGACAGTCTGTTTTCTACAATTATATGCACTTGATGATTCAAGAATTCCTTGCAGCTGACTATATCTTACAGTTGCCTTTAGATGATCAGATTGAAGCATTTCAGAAATTATTTGGCCAGCCCAGATTTGTGGCAGTATTTCAATTTTATGCTTTTAAGGCAAAATTCGATCACTCAGCTTCTAAATTTTGCTCATTTTTTGCAAAGTTTTTTGGACAAATTCGTTCCCATGTTGATAGCCAAAGTCAGAGACTCCCTCAGAAATGGCAGGGAGATCCAGAACGATTTAAACACACTGATCCACAACTTGCCCTCTCGGAGATAACTAACACAGAACCAAATTCTGTTCCTCAACCGCTTTCACCACTTGACCCACTTCATATTGTGGTGTACATTTCCTTGCCCTATTTTGACGTTGGATATGTGCTGGCATCCTTAAGTATAGCTTGTGATAGTGAGCTCAAGTGTGAATTTTATGTCTGTGTTAGAGACGATGTAATGATGTATGGCCATTTGAGTGGAGTACGACTTCCGCAATATTCTAGCACACCTCTCGCTGGGCTGTCGATATTGCCCCACATATATCGTTCGATTGATCTTATTAGTATCTTAACGTCAACTACAGACTTCGACAGTGCACAGCTACTGCAGAGTCTTCCCAAGGTGTATTCCACCATCAAGGATCGTTTCCTTGTGATGTCATACCTTTCGCCAATACTTGATCACAGGTTATCGCCTATCTTTAACAGCGATGCTGAATATGACTACAGCAACATCCTTTTTGTTGGCAATGCCACGAGTGAAGTGCAAATGATGCAAAGTGTTTCCGAAGAATTTGAAACCTTACTACAGAACTGTCAGATTCAGTAGTAATTGAAAAGAGGAATCAGACTTTAGCTATAATTTATTCTCGATTTTAATCCTATGCCAGCAAGCAGTGACTGCTATCGAATCTTATGATTATTATTATTGAAAGTTTGCTATGAAGTTATGCTCACTTCTAGGCAGTTCTTGATTGCCGGGTAATAGTCATAGCAAATATAGTTAAGCTTGTTCTTATTTACACCAACACTGGCCGCAGAAATTTTAGCTATTAGCTATAGACAAGAACGAAATCAAATTTAATGCCTTAGCTAGCTATATATTATACAAGTATAAAAAGCAATTGAATAAAATTGAAGGATGAAGTAGGGATGGCAGTGCCAAAAAATACACAAACAAGATTTGTAGGGACAACGTATCACACCCACTATACATCCCTATGCTTGCTTTTTGAGTAGCCGTGCACACACATAATATTATTATAATAATATATGCATGGGGCACATGCAGGAATGGAAATCAATACCGTAAACCCATGGATAGCAATACTTTACGTACTGAATCAGAAGTGTATGATAAGCGTAGGGATGTATAGTGGGTGTGATACGTTGTCCCTACAAATCTTGTTTGTGTATTTTTTGGCACTGCCATCCCTACTTCATCCTTCAATTTTATTCAATTGCTTTTTATACTTGTTACTGTTCTTTTTTTAGAGCCCTCGGGGTAGCTTATGATTGTCATTAATTTCATCAATGCAGTACAGTGTGACATGTACATGAACACTTGTTATAATTTCCAAGGCAATAGGGGCATGTGGTAAGGGGATAAGGCTTTAATTGTATTCAGTACTCTTGATTGTATTATGGCATGTTATGGGGGACACGTGCCTTGTTGACGATCTTTACCGGAAATGGTAGCCTCGTTCCCAACCCCCAATCCCCGCGGATCCATCCCCGCTCCTTGATCCTCGAGGGTACCGGATGTGTCTGGGAACGAGACTATTAAAGTTTTATGAAGTTTGTAATGGCAGATCATCAGGCCAGTAGAGGTCAGTCACATATAATATTATTATTGATCTGATATAGATATTAATCCTGTAATTATTAAATACTTTTATTATTAGTACTAGACTGGCAGAAAGTGTATGGGTGTGTTTTAGTATCTGCACTGTTGTTCAGTTATAAATAAAGCTCCGATAGGGCCACTGCTCTCAGTGGAGTATGTACAGTATATTAAAACATAATGTATAATATATTATTATTATTATATACATACTCATACACTGGATGGTAGCCAAGTACAGTCTTGATACCCCTAAACTGGTGCCATGCCCCCTCAAGGTTGCTTCTGGTGGGGAGATTGATAAGCAATTAAGCCGCCGGTTTTGATGCTGCCTCCTTTTGGGTGGGATCTGGGCTACCCACAGTTCCATACTTGACTGTTTGACCTGGTTCAAAATTTCACCTTGACCACTGTGACCTGATGTCACTACTTTGACCCCGGTAGCGAGTGGGAGTACATGTGCAGTCACCTACACGATGCCTTTCCCTCCCTTGAGGCCCTTAGAGCTGTAAATCATACGTAAAAAAAATCTTTTTAATGTCTTATTGATAGCCTTTTTTCCTTGTAGCCCCGCCCCTCTCAGTGGATGAGGTGCTCAAAGCAGTGGCAGGAGTCAACTGGAGGACACTGGGAAAGTGGCTCATAGGTGAACGAAAGGAACCTCTAATGAAAAGATATACCAACTTGGACAGAATTCGTGATACGCATAAATCTGATGAGGCCCGACTCAGAGCAGTGGTGGAGGAATTTGTTGCTAAAACTGATAGATCATGGAGGAGAGTAATTTGCGCTCTTCACTATGCAAAGGAGGTTGACAAGGCACAACAGATCAGCAGCTATGCTGAACCACCACAAGGTATGTACTGTATAGTGTTACTAACTACCTAAGCCTGATCTTCACACATTAATTAAATGGGAAGATCTGATGATCATGACATGTATCCTTACCATGCCTCATGCAGAATATCAATGTTCATTAGAAATGAGCCAATTCGTAGGAACTGGGGGGGGGGGGGGGGGGGGGGGGGGGGGGGGGGGGTGCTAGTTTCGCATGCACTTCATGTGTAAATATAACGTGTAGCTATAGTTGTGGCATTATGTTGGAATAATGGGGGGAGGGATTGGGCATAATAAATTATTGCATAATAATAGTATTATGGTTGCAAGTGGCTTTTCTAATATTAAAACCCAGTATCTAGAGTTAACATTAGCCTCATACCCAGGCTCTTTAGGGGATGAGGGAAGTAGCCTATATAGTTGGTACACACAGTTTGTGCCCACCTGTGTATGGCAATTCATGAATGAGCATGTACTGATTATCCATGTACATGTATGTTTACCTGCCCACTGGCCAAGACCGTAAGCAAGCACTGAAGTTGCCTTACGTTGGATTGACTAAAAGACGGTCGGGTTGTTGATTGCTCCTCTATATATGCTAAGCATGAACAAGATAAGAAACGCAACTTGTAATTACCAATTTTTCATGAAGCAGTAGCCATTTTCGTTGTCATTGGGGCGAGCCGAAGCGAGCCCCACACAGGTGATGTCAATCGAGATTTTCCGTTTGTATATAATATTTATTATATATCTGCCGTACGTACGTACGTCCGTCATTCCGTATATACCTGTCTTCTATTTCAACGATATACAATATTTCTTCCGTTACGCACATGCGCATACGACGTAGGAGTGAACACTTCGATGTGGAGAAAGAGGGCAAGCTCTGTGACATCGAGGGACTAAAAAGGAAGAAAGACTAAGAAAACGCAGAAACAGATATCAGTTTCAAAAGCTTAAGGAGAGCTGTAGAGACTCAGACTGAGAGAGACAAGGCTACAGAGAAAAATTGTCGTTCTAGGCAGGCAGAGCGAAACATTTTGAGTGCAGAGGGTCCATGTGAGACTCCAAATTCAAGGCCCTAAAAACAAGTGACTGTTGCTAGCAAAATGACCATGCATCTCTATGAGGCAAAATGATCATGCATCTCTATGAGGTTACGCTAAACTATGAGACCACTAGCCAAGTAGCTAGAGACACATTCTAACCATAGTTTCCACTCCCTCGAGTCAATCATAAATTCCGATCTGTATACCAAATTATTTAGTGTAGACTACTTGTGTGGGGTTCGCGGAGGCTCGCCCCATTGATGTTAAAACATCTTCTCTAGTTAACCCTCGCCGCAAAGCGTAGGCGGAGGGTTACTGCAGTTGTTTGGCGATTTTTGTCCGTCTGTCCGTCCGTCCGTCGCAATCCTCCTTTGCTAAATGGTAAGGGTCGTCATAGAGAAAGTACGCTTTCTAGGTATACATAGCAAAGAGTGGTCATGTTAAGTCCTGCCTAGCCTCGTATCCAGGCCATCCCATGTTTTTCAACGTTGCAACGTTGAAAAACATGGGATGGCCTGGATACGAGGCTAGTCCTGCCCAGTGGAGTAGTAGTGTGCAGCTGTTGCAACTTGCCAGTCTGTGTTTACATGGCACCTACCTCAACTACATGACTGATTGTCATTCTGTGCTTTGCTGGTCAGTTGTCAATGCAGTGACAGTGTAAACAGGCAGTGGCTCTCAAGTGCATAATTCAGTTGAAGTGTGTCACGGAGGGTTTCAGTTATAGTGGCAGAGCCAGGTGCCTTCCCCCAACTCTTAGATCACTGACTCTAAGGAAAACAGCTAGTTCCAGAACCCTGTTTAGGTGCAGGGTATGTACTAGTTTAGTAGTACCACAAACCTGTTCAGGTGCAGGGTATGTAGTTCAATACTCCTGGCATTGACACAGTGACCCATGGGATGCATCGCCAGCTATATTATATGCATGCATGTAGCGGTGAGGGTTCTGCACTCCTGTGCATTCATTGTGTCTGCATATAAATTGCTAGACTCGAAGTCTAATTATCAGTGGCAATAAATTGGCTCCTTTTTCTTCTAGATGCTATATAGACAGGGACCATGAGCACCACAGATTGGTGCCATTATTGATCACACTTATATAAGCCACGTTTATTAATGCTATGTGCTGCTTGACTAGCCTCATCCCTTGGTGCCCCGATCATGCACTGAAAAAGATCGAGGCGCCTGGGGATGAGACTATTGCTTGACTGTGGATGCTTGAATTTAGCATAATATTATTATATGTATGCTAAATTCCAGTATCCATAGTCAAGCAGTAGTGATCATCAAGTCAGAAATAGCAGTGGCGGATTTAGGGGGGTTTCGGAGGTTTCGACAGAACCCCCCTTTGGGCTGCACCTAGTTGTAAGAAGTACTGATGATAGGCTAACTGGAATCCCCCTCTCTGGCTACAGAACTAAGAAAACTGCTGCTATGGCTCACCTTAGCATGCTTTAGCAGAAAATTCGTTCAAAATCCATTGATTGGACTGGTAGGGCTGGTAGTTATGCACCTATCAATTACATGCCCCACTACCCCCCCTACGGGAAGGGGTGGGGAGTACAGGGGATTTGACCCATAGCCAAGATCTATATAATACTTACAGCCCCACCCCGGGAGGAAGTTTAAGGATCAAATCCCCCCACCATCAAGTGGGGATTTGACCTATGAGGTGGGGATTTGACCCGATCACTAAGCAGCATTCTTTCTTCAATAAACAGGTGGAAATGTCTATAACAGAATACAGAACTCATGAAGATCAAGATGATTGTGAACACAATAATTTTTACAATAATGACAATCAATTTGAACATTTTCTGCAAAAGTATTTATCAGATATTGGTTCACTGATAAGACCTTCACATACACAACAGTACCACTGGTTACATAAATCACATCCAATCCAAAATTCTTCAGTGCAAAGCGAGTACTCCTTGCCACATGTACCACAGTAGCACACTTCCTCTGATTCTTCATCACTGTTGGATGATTGCTCTCTCTGTGGCAGGTGCTGAGACTGATCTCCTGCTTGTTCTGGCCGGTGCTGAGACTGCTCTCTCTGTGGCTGGTGCCGAGACTGCTCTCCCCCTCCCTCTGGCCGGTGCTGAGACTGCTCTCTCTGTGGCCGGTGCCGAGACTGCTCTCCCCCTCCCTCTGGCCGGTGCTGAGACTGCTCTCCCCCTCCCTCTAGCAGGTGCTGAGACTGCTCTCTCTGTGGCTGGTGCTGAGACTGCTCTCCCCCTCTCTGTGGCCGGTGCTGAGACTGCTCTCTCTGTGGCCGATGCTGACACTGCTCTCCCCCTCCCTCTGGCCGGTGCTGAGACTGCTCTCCCCCTCCCTCTGGCCGGTGCTGAGACTGCTCTCCGCCTCCCTCTAGCAGGTGCTGAGACTGCTCTCTCTGTGGCCGGTGCCGAGACTGCTCTCCCCCTCCCTCTGGCCGGTGCTGAGACTGCTCTCTCTGTGGCTGGTGCCGAGACTGCTCTCCCCCTCCCTCTGGCCGGTGCTGAGACTGCTCTCCCCCTCCCTCTAGCAGGTGCTGAGACTGCTCTCTCTGTGGCCGGTGCCGAGACTGCTCTCCCCCTCCCTCTGGCCGGTGCTGAGACTGCTCTCTCTGTGGCCGGTGCCGAGACTGCTCTCCCCCTCCCTCTGGCCGGTGCTGAGACTGCTCTCTTTGTTCTTGTAGCTGACGCTTCATTCTACGAGTTGCAGCAGCTTTAGCTGCTCCCCGCTTTCTGCTTTGTAGCACTGATAAGAGATGATTTAACCATATCTTAGTATCCTCCACACTCAATAAGACAGCTTTTGCAGCATCACTGATAAAATCATCCGTAATGTCACCATCCTTCAAATTAGAAAACATTTGCTTTAAAACAATGGATGGCGGCTTAGTGAGGCACTGGAGTGAAGCAGAGTCACTAGTATCCACTAGTTTTGTTGTGTAATGGCCAGCACAAACACCCTTGCATGATGAACAGGTTTGTCCACCCCATGGCCTTTCAGGATCTGGAACTGGTAGAGGAATGTGAGTGATTGATGGCCCACCAGGATACCAGCGGAGGGTGGCAGGTGGTTGACCAGAGTGGCATATAGGGTGCTCACACTCTGGTTGATGACAACACCTCAAGAAAAAGATGTAGCAGGAGGGTAGACCCTTCACCATATGGCGATTCCTTATACTCCAGATTTTGGTAAAGTGTGAAAAAAGAGCAGGATTTTCCCTTTGGAGAGCTTCTTTCTGCTTTTTGGAACCTTTGAGGAAAATTTCAATTTTGTCACTGATAGTGTGGTATTCCATTGAGGTAGATCCTTCATATAGACTGATAGTTGTGTCTCCCATTGGACAACCGTCAACTCTGCTAATGTATGCTGAAATAGCAAGACTAAGATTTTCTCTCAGCTTGGCTTCGTTTACCTGCCCTGTATTCCGGTCAATACAAGAACCAGCTAGGGTAGAAGGTATAAAAGTATTAGCATGTCCTAATGATAAACATCCGTTCTGTAACTCCACCCTGTTCAAGTATGATGAACCACTACTACGAGTAGTAACTAGTGTTGCTATCTTCTCCTTTCTGACATGCCACTCGGTCCACCAGTACTGGACTAGCTCATGACTTGGTCCCTCGTCCATGGCCCCATCTACTCGTACGCAATCAATTTGCTTGTTTTGAAAGACAGGCTGTAGCTTTTCCTTTTCACTAAGCATCAACAGATCCGAAAAATGCTGAGTAGGGTTTTTTTTATGAATAGGCACTGCCTTCACAACCCCTACACAAATCTCTGAAGTGGTTCTAGTTGCAGTAAAATTGTATGAAGTGGTTTGCAACACAGAGTTGTGTCTATTAACATAATCAGTTCTAGTGGTCAGTGTGTTTTTCCCTTGAACAGTTGGTGTTGTGTACTGCTTGCATGTAGTCAGCGTATCCAATCTGAATCCGGTAGCATCATCACGGTTCATGTTCAAAATATTTCGGCCATCAACATATTGCACCTGATTGAGAGCCTTGTAGAATGAAGCACTCCAGTGAGTATCAGGATTAAAGCGGAGACTAAATCCTTTTCTTGCTCTACGCGAGGTGATCTTTGCCAAACTTTTATATCGTTTGCTTGAGCGGCGGCGTTTATTACGTGGGATACATAACTCAACCACTGTCCCAAATGCAAATCTTCTGTTGTAAACCTCTTCCAGATGTTTCTGGATCTTTTTGTACGTTACTTTATCCTTCAGCTTTGAATTTCCATCAAAGGTAAGTACACCCGTACGCCGCCATGCGTCCGCTCCCACTTGGTGATCTTCTACAAAAGATTCGATTGTTTCACCAATATTTGGACAGTCTTGTAAGACTTTGCTCGTTCTTTTAGACAACTTGCGTGCTAATAATCTACTCTCAGCAATAAGTTTGGCACGCATCCTCCTAGCTCGTGCTTTGATGCTTACACGTCTCTTACGTACAAGTTCTCTTCCAGCATCACTGGTGACACTCTTTATTCCAATATACTGGTCAGGATCATCCGATTCTGATTCAGACACAATTTCACCATTTATGCTCCTAGCAATTCTCTCTTGCTCATATGACTCACTTGCATCCGCCTCAAAAGCACGATGAGATTGCACTGCATGCTCTATTTGGTTTTGACTAAACCCCACGTGTGGGATTTGAAGGAAAAATTCGTCCAGATTTTTTGAAACATCTTTGCTGTCATTGTGTTCCATCATACATTCAACATTTTCATGAAATTCAAACCAATTGAAGTTACTTTCAATCAGAGCTTGGGTAAGCAAGGAATGATCCAGCATTGTTTCACTACTATCTCCAAGAGATTCACAATCTGAACGGTCAGTTTCTTCGTCACTGCTTTCACTGGAGCTGCTGGATGTACTTTCAATTCCAAGTGTGTCCAGCACTGCTTTGTCTTGAGAAGAGGCTAGCATGTCAACTGCTTCATATATTTCTTGCACTTCCTGTATGCTGGATTCAATTCGTGCTGCACGTGACGTCATGTTTTCTATACCAAGCCAACGCCGTGCTTCAGATGGAGTGGCTCCTGATGTCTTATAGACAGCATATTTAATTAATTCTCTCTCTCTTTCATTTTGTGTGAGGGTTAACAGCTTCTTTAGCTCTTCTTTAGTGATTCCATGTTCTCTCACCACTTTCTGGATGTTTTCAGTGAAAAAATAAGCCAATCTTTCATAATTGACACCGTTCACCTTCTCCATTAAGTACAGCTCACTTTGACCCTTCTGCTTTTTAATCTGAAAAGCAACTACTGGCATCTGTAGCAAACGTCGTTTGGCGTTGGATGAAGTGTACGTTATAGTTGGAAATACTTGCTTGAATACGGTACTCACAGGAACGATACCACGATCAACAATAATTTGAGCAGCTTGAATCATTGACATACAGTTTGTACATGGCTGATCATGGTTCTGTTTACAGTGATATTTTCTTGCTGTACAATACTCTACTAGAGTAAGACCTTGAACTTTGCTAACATATATACCTTCTGAAACAGTATCGTATTCACTAAGTCCTTGACCTCGACAGTGTATGTACGTACTTACTAGTTCATTTAGTGGCCTCCCTGTAGCATCAGAACCACAGGGAGGCATCTCTAAAAAGACGTCTGACTATCTTGAGGTTGCTCCTCGCCAGCATCAGTGTTATTTTCTAGCGAGGAGACTGAAGGTGATGACAACTCTTGAGCATGTTGTGAGAGCACCAATTCTATCACAGAAGGAGAAGTATCACATGAAGGCATACTTGGTGAGAATGAATTCTCATCTGAACCAGTAGATTGTTGTGGTAAGCAGTGTGATAACAAATCCTCAATATTCTTGGCTAAGGGATTGAGCGAGATGTTACTGCTTAACGGGGAAGAGGAGGAAGCAACTATGAAGGGAGGACATGAAGAAGTTGTGGCCGAGCTGTGTGGTATCACATCAGTACTACAAGAAATATCAGACTGGGATAACAATGCTTCTATGACTGAAGCTGATTCAGAAGAGGATTGCAGTGGGCATGGTGGTGCCAGTGTAGCAGAAGACAGCACTCCCACAGAATTAGTCAGCACAGTAGAATCAATGTGGGGAGAGGTGAGAGAAGCAGAAGCAGTGATGGGAGCAGTGAGTGAGGAAGCAGTGGCAACAAAATTGCTCGAAATGGCAGCAGTAGTCATTAAAGAGCCATCAACTGGTGGGTCTTCTCGAGGCATCTCATCCCAGTGTAAATCATAATGTGGGGATCTACATGGGCTGGTCAAATCAACCACATCATGAGACAGATGCTTCGATTGTGCAGGAGTGCTTGGAGTAGACTCAGAGCTTGTGAGACTAGTACTACTTGGATCTTCAATCTGGCTCTTCGATGTATCCGAGTTTGGTGTTGTACTCCTAGAATGAGAGCCTCTAGTTCTCTGTTTTTTGGAATCAAAGTACCACCTTGACTGAGAAGATGATTTCTTCAAACGCTTTGCTTCTGCCTCCAATTGGCGACGCTGATGTTTCAGAGCCGTCATTTCTTCCTTCACATCATCACACTTCTTGTACTCCCTTGAGTTTTCATATGCTGCAATACGCTTTTCTTTGAAGGTCAATCTCTCCGCTATATCTTTACAGTCTTCTTCTATCTCCTTTAATCGTTGCTCACGCATATCCTTTGAGAACTTCCTTCTCTTCGCAGGACGCTGCTGCTCATCCGGACCAGCTACTTTTTTTGAGCGTGACTTTCCCTTTACAAACTGAAAACCTTCAGCAATTATCTTGCTACGGGATTCTTCAATCAAAAGGGTTCGCTTGTGTAGCAAGGCAGGATTTTGTAGACAGAGATCTTGGGCCGCTTCATTCATCCTTTTCTGATAAGCTGTTAGGGGGCGATTGGTATCTTTTCGATAAATTTTTGCCATTTCCTTGATTTCATCATGACTGTGCAATTCATAATTCATCGCTTGTATATCCTACATAAGCAAATGGTAGTAAAACTGTGCAACAATAGTACAGCTGTACATTTACTACAGATCTCAGTACTTTTGATCCTCCAGTAATAAGTCTAGAAATTCAATTATGTACAACTGTTGGTCACTCCCTCAAAAACCTCTAGAAGGTACCATGAGTAAATTATGGTTTACCAACTGCAGAGCACTCTATGTAACCCTACAAGGTCACAAAACAGGAAGATGCAAGTTTGTGCATGCAGCTTTCTTTATTGGGTTTCAAGATAAATTTTTTTAATTATGAATTATGCACACTTACATGTATAACCCTTTATCTATATTTACTTGGACCCCTCTTATGGCCTTTGAACATAAACATTTAGTCTATATTATGACAGGTTCATGGGGTCCGATTCTTGCAAAAGGCCAGGTTTTGTGGCTTAATTTTTGCAGTATGGGGGGGGGGGGGGGGGGGGTACATGTAATGTGGCAATAAAGGACCATTAGAAAAAGATATGACACTATCAGCAAACATGTCAAACACTCACCTCCTGAGAGGGAAGTTGAAGGGACATTTTTCCAGAAGAGCCACAAAGTTTTAGTTGTACTGGTCGGCCCGCCATTGAAGATGAACCACTGGACACAAGTTCCTGGCAAAAACAATAATAATAATCATATCATTTTGAATAGTTTATTTTAAATCATGATACACATACTTTTTCAGTTGAAGTGCCAGGTGCTGCAGAAATTTCATGTGGCTGCACAAAACTGGATTGTGACATGGCGAGGAGAGGTGGTGGTTTTGGTTTCTGCACCACCACTCTAATTTGGCATGTGTGCTCTATTTCTTGGTCCGGCATAATATCTACATATTCACCAATCCAGGGACCGGTAGCCGATTTAACCTGCAATGCCCAAGATAGCTAGTCACATACATGTAGCTTGCTAGCTGCATGCTGACTATATGACATACCTGAAGGAGAAGCTCCGCCTCACTTTCAGCAAGAACATCGCGAAAAGTGTTTCTGACTGCAGTCTGTAGACTGTCGATACCTCCACAAAATTTAACTGGACGCGCTCTTTCGCCCAAGTGCGCCAAAACCATCTTCTCCTCCATGTCCTCCATGATCGATCGCAGCTTCACAATTCAATGCATGCACGAGGCCCGTGCCGTACACGTCCGGGTATCGCCCCGTACACTATAGTGGTCAAATTCCCGGGCCCTCGGGCGGGTATTCAACATCAAATCTCCCTGAAATCCCCCTATACTTCCCGTACGGGGGGTAGTGGGGCATGCAATTGATACGTGCATTATTCTGAAAACGATCGAAAATGGGCGTGGTTTTAGCCGAAAGTGGGCGTGGCTTCCAAAATTTCGCGCGCACTTTGCGCGCAAGAATACAACAGAACCCCCTTCAACAAATTCTGGATCCGCCACTGAATAGCAATGCTGGTATGCAAGTTATAGTGTACTATACACTGGCACTGCATGTGAGATATCATTAAGACACAGTTTCAGTAGCTGGATTATCAAATTGATTTGTTATCCTGCATGCATGCACAAGGGATAAAGCAATTGGTTTGCCTGTCTGTCGTCATCATCGGCGCAAAAATCATCAGATCATCATCTCAAATTCTAGGCATCTATATGTGCTGTACTTAAGCACAATGAATATTAGTGAAAAACTGGTTTCTACACACTTCGAATTGCTGAAAATCGCTTAGCTACTCATTATTAGGCGCATTTCGCTTATAAGCGCATATTCGTTATTAAGCGCATATTTTGTTGGCCTAAGCACTCACTATTAGGCGCATTTCACGTATAAGCACATAATATTATGTGACCCTTGACCTCGATATCTGCACGCTTGCTAGCTTGCCCAGGGTTTCAGCCTTTTCAAGTTAGTCGAAATCACGATGGCTACTGTCGATTCTCAGATTCTTCCAGTAATGAACGGCATTTCAACCTGGGCGGAATGTAGTAACATGAACAATTGTGTGATTGATCGATTGGCCACGCCCCTCAATTAATGATACTGCAAACGCGCATGCATTCTTGGTGTAGCTATTTTTAGTTAGGCGCATCTCGCTGTTAGGCACACTTCGCTATTAAGTGCAGGTTTTCTTCCCGTGGAGATATAAGCACATGCGCTTAATAGCGGGAAAATACGGTAGCACTACAAATCGTGGATTTTTTGTTCAGTATGCCTGTGGTTTATCGACCACACCCACTCTTCAGGCATGTGCTGATGCAATTGTGCATGCTCGAGCTCAGTGTAGGAAGGGGTCGTCAAGTCATAACCACAGCTCTGCAGTAGAGTTTTGCAATACTCTACACAACAGTGGCTACAGAGTGCACATGGTATATATGCTCTGAAGAGGTAGCTACATGTAGACTCTAGTGACTTACCACTATATACTAAACTTTGTTTGCAGATCCCACTCTGACAGTGGAGAGTTTAGTTGGAGTAATGATGAAAGTGACATCAGACGAGGGAAGGAGAAAGGAGGTATGGGGGAGAATACTTGACTTGGATAGTGCTACTCCATCCTCCTATCTTGATGAGGTCTACTCAAAGTACACAATTGCAGAAGAGAAGACACATGCCTTAGCTGATGTCTATGTCAACATCAGACCTGACTCTTCATGGCAGCATATTGTCAAAACCTTGTATACTGAGAGTGAACTGGCAGCAGCAAAGGAAGCAGAGTCATTCCTTCAACAAAATGGTATGTGATACATTTAATCCTCTGCGAATGCACGAGGGTTATGGTAGTTGTTCTGTGTATATCTGTGTGTCTGTTACCATACTAACTGCTACGTACCTCGGTTGCAAGCCCAAAATGCGGTTTTATAAGGTTCCTTACGGTGTTCCAAACATATGTATTGCGTAGATTTCACTGAAAGTGCTCTGTTCTCCAGCTTTGACGTCATTTTCTGATGCTAAGCTTCTTGACTTTCGACACTTAACCTTCTCTTTATATGTAAAATCATGCATGGGTGGTGCATATATTTATATACAGTATGTGTTTTTAACCATCGACACATGCATGAGGGCTATACACTAGTCATGGTCAGAGGCAAATATTGTCATTCTAGGATTCTCATAGTATATCTTAATAGAGTGCATGACGACCTTTACCAGAAAATCACGCGAAATTTATAATCGTAATTATTTTAACTTGTATTCTATTAGCATAAACACAGTATGTACATACTGCAAGCTATAGCTACATGTACCTGTACCTTTAGATTCACAGTACCGTAAAGTCTGATTACCTTAGGGCTACAATTATTAGCGGGTACAAATTTTAGCGGATTTTGGAAATAACGCATTTAGCGGGTACTCATTTTAGCGATTTTTTTCAAAACTAACATTCTATTTTTTTGAAAATGTTGAAAAATTAATATTCGCGGATACGCGAAAATTGGGCAAATCGCTAATTTCGCTAAATTTAGTACCCGCAAACAAAAGTATCCTTAAGGTAGCTTCCTTCCTGTTGTTATGTATTGTAAGCACATGCGCCCAGTACAGACGACACCGTTCGATCAAGAGTTGTCCATGCTCTACATGGCTAGAATTAGTTTACCAACCTATTTTCGGATAGCCAGTTGCACGAGATCGGCTATACTCAACAGCTCGGCTATACTATAAAATTAATTTGTATAACTAGACTTGGAAAAGTACTGATGTCGCAGCCATTGATGCTTGATTGTCGATTATTGTATATATACATTACCATAATATCCCACATACCATGGATACCATGATACTGCAATATTTTCTGCACAACATACTGTCAGCTACTATTTCCAATACTGCCCATTACTAAATTGGAGGTAAGTCACTACTGATTTCTCATAGCGCCGAGGGTTTGGCACCAATGGTGCACTGGTATTCATCAAATTAGAGAGTGTATTACATGTAGCTCATAATAATGATTGCCCCATATTTACTATCAAGCAGGGTTTAGTTTGCTCGAGAGGGGGCAAGCAATTACATATAGCAGCAAACTTCAAGGGAGGCGATCCCCATATTAAATATAGGGAAAGACAATTTTCAAGGGGGGCAATCAATCCTGGGGGGGAGCGAAAGCACCCCCTGACCTCCCCTGAATAAACCCTGCCAAGCTACAGAACAAAGAAAACTATAAGCTACAGTGTACTGGGGATCAGACGGTTAGTGCTTGTTAATTATTTTCATCTAGCCCATATGCTGACTCTATTAAATTTTTTTGCTAACCTGTAACTAAATTGTGTTGTTTGATAGTGGAACCTCTATCCAAACACCACTGAGATCCAGTTTCAGTGTGGCTGGTGTATTGGATTAGTTTATTGTGGGTGTGGCTTACCAATGTGAATTATAATTTGAACGAAGTGTCTGCAAAGGTGTCTTGTACTGAGGCCCTATATGTCAATAATAATTGATATGATATTGTGCAGTATTAATAATTGCTCTTTGTCAGTATTTGACATTTTAACTATGGCTATTATTCTTAGGTTATAGTGTTATGTAATGATTTCACTCTTTCCAGATCCCACACTGACGGTGGAGAATGTGACTACAGCCATGGAGAAGGTCACAGTTGACGAGAGGAGAGAAGTGTGGTGGGAGATGATGGAGGAGGGAGCTGTTGAAGAGATTTACAGCAACCATTCCAGTGAAAAAGAGAGGCTATATTCTTGTGCTAGCCATCTTGTTTGCAAAGCTGACTCATCTTGGAAAGACCTTGTTCAGCGGTTGTATGCCAATAGTGAAATGGCAGCAGCAAAAGAAGCGAAATTTTTCCTTCAACAAAAAGGTAGGTGGCTGATACTATTAAGAGTACATGTATATCACTTTTCTTATCTCATATGCATGAGTAAGATATCATTGTCCTCCCCTTAGAACCTGGACAACATATATGTACACGTACATGTATCACTATTAAGCCAGACCAATTTAATTTGTTGTTGCTTGGATATTGTGAGGTAAAATTTGGACCGAGCGATCGAAAAAAAAAGAAAAAAAGCAATCAATTGGGGTGTGGTTATAGACCACAATCTAATTAAGACAGACAAATGTGACTCTCTAGGACCAAGGAATCAAGATAGAATACAAAAACCACTCTACTGTACATAAGCTCCACCCAACTTAATTAAATTTTTTGTTTGCCTAAAAATTGGAGCAAGCGAATCCGTGCAACAACTTATTTAATTGGTCTGGCCTTATAATAATATGCATGTATAGTGATTTTCTGGTATGGGTGATTTGTGTTGCTCCTTTGCTAAAATTGTGGAATCCACTAGATATAGAGGTCATGCAGTGTGAGGGGAAAGGAGAGCCTGGTATCTGTTGCGTGCATATTCATTTAATTAAAGTGTGAATACAATCAAATTATGTAATCAACATTTGAATAGTGCTGGTATCTTGACAATGAAGCTAGTTTGTTTAATGGCATTGGCCGGAGTAGTTTTACAATTCAAGCAAGCCTCATTGGGTATTTGTCTATCAAGATCGATGCTTACCTCCTATTCCTTTGAGCAGTGAAAAACATCGAATGAGGCCAAGAACACTCAGTAAGCCATTGCAGCACAAATACACCTCATTCATTGCTTGAAAAATCTTTATTGTTGGGTCGTTCTTGTAGTTCTACTGAATATTTCCCTGGGTTAAAGGTCAAATACACGGAGAGTACATGGAAAATATCTGATTTCCCCCAGAACCGGGGGGATTTAAGCACATGCAGACTCTCCTTTCCCCGCCCCCTAGAGTTTGGGTACGAGGCTAGTTGTCCATGTGCTATCACACACACTGTATGGATCTGACTTCCATCAGCTAAGGCCACACAAACTTGAATGTTAGTTTCTCGTCACCTCCCGCGTCTGTTTTTACCTACCGCATCTGCCTTAATTCATTATTGCCTTGAAACACCAGCCGCACCTCTTCTTTGCTAATTATTTGGGCAGTTCCAGGAAACCACACCCTCAAAATGCCCTAATATTGAATAATGAATAATGAATGATGACCGCCTGCCCGCATAGAAATATAAAAACAGGTGGACGAGAAACTAACAATGTAGTTTGATTGGCCTAACTAGCTTGTGTCTCAGATATGATGCATGTGGCAATCTGAGGATTTCCCGAAAGCTATAAAGTTTAGTATAATTCTATAGCTATTTATTTTGGCCCATGATACTTTTTTCACCCTGGAATAATCATCTTTGCAATTAGTTGAGGTAAGTCGAAGTGGCCTCGCATAAATCACTTATACAGGATACATGTAATTGCTATAGTTGCATGTGTATCATAGAGTCGGTAGACTCTATAAGTAGGGATGGCACGGATACCACATATATAATATAATACATTACAAAAATCCAAATATCTCAAAACAGGTAACTTTGTGAACTTTCTAAGCGTCAAAATCAGAATCTACAGCAAATTATCTATCTAATAAGACCAAGATCATCCATCAACTCAATTGTATATGCCAGAACCAGATGTTAAAAAAAATAGCCATTTGTCAATCTTTCTTTCTTTCTTTCTTTCTGTTTTCTTCGGCTAACTCAAGACTACCATGATCGCTCACCTTAGTTCGAGTATAAATCCACTCCATTTTGGAGCGCGCATGTCTGTGGCACGCTCGTTTTGTATTATCAGGATAGCGATTTAATTGTGGGTGTGTATAGCGCGCGTTTTGCGAGTGGGTGTGTCCAATTAGCCATTTTGTCATATAATGCGCATGCTCATTTGGTGTTGCCATGGTGAAGTCATGTGACCTATGTAAGTGGCGCGCGTGCGCCGACGCAGCCAGGATCGATCTAGGACCTGCTCGCCGATCGAGCACGAGCGCTCAGCTGATCAGCTCAGTGAACTGTCGATCATAGTGGCTACTTACCAACAGTAAGCTTACTGGCCTATAAAATATCCTCCTGAAACGGAATGTTTTCGTCGCTACTTGGTTCTAAACAGCCTTCTTTCAAGTTTGCCGGTCGAGTCAGCCAGCTTCAGGATCGAGATAACGAGGGGCGTGGCTTCATTCGCAGGTCAGCTAATTACCTGAGCAGTCTTGAGAACCCCACTGATGCACGTTCAATAGTGTGTGATGCAAAAGAAGACGTCCTAGCAAGCTACCAAAGACTGCCTGGGATTTGTACTTACAGGAATGTTCAAGTTTGAACTCACGGTGTGTTGGGGTACCATAGCTGCCTGACTCAAAGGCTAAGATCACACAAACATGGTGTACTTGCTTCCCTATAATAATATTGTATTTATTGCTGGAGCACAGTTGGATGTAGAGAAAAAGTTTTTGAAAAAGCTAGTTCCATGCATTAAATGTTTAATATTAGCTAAACAATAAATAGGCAAACCGGTCGCCATGGTATAGGCCTATGTATAGTCTCATGCCCAGCCTCTGTCCCCACGAGATTAGTCAGCTAGGTGGCATTGATGAAAATTAATAACTACCAGGCCCTGAGGGCACTAAAAAAAGAACAGTAACAAGTATAAAAAACAATTGAATAAAATTGAAGGATGAAGTAGGGATGGCAGTGCCAAAAAGTACACAAACAAGATTCGTAGGGATAACGTATCACATCAACTATACATCCCTACGCTTGCTTTTTGAGTAGCCATGCACACACTGGCATAATAATATTATATATGGGGCACATGCATGCAGGAATGGAAAATCAATACTGTATACCCAGGGATCAATATCAATAGTAGTGACACTTTTAAATTACATGCTGAATCAGATATGTATGAGAAAAGCAAGCGTAGGGATGTATAGTGGATGTGATACGTTATCCCTACGAATCTTGTTTGTGTACTTTTTGGCACTGCCATCCCTACTTCATCCTTCAATTTTATTCAATTGTTTTTTATACTTGTGTTGTATGTAGTGATAGGTCATCCATGTGCTCAATAGCTCTGAACGCACTCACATAATTCACAATTGGCAGTGCGATAGAAATCATCAACATTGACCCTAAAATAGCTCACCAACACGCTACCAGCTCGAGCAGATGGCTAGAAAACGAGAAAAGGTAATTAAGGCACAGGAGTAGTATCTATAGCAACAAGGCTATAGTAATAGTCTGGGTGCCAAGGATATACATTATGATTAATGCTATAAAGTCTTGGCTAGCTGTACAATTCGTTATGCAGCCATAATAGGGCCAAAGCTCCCGATAATACTGGGAATACACATGCAGTAGCTGGTGTGATATTATGTGATTGACCATGTCCTCTCTGTCCCAGACCCCACACTGACAGTGGAGAATGTGACTAGAGCCATGGAGAAGGTCACAGTGGACAAGAGGAGAGGAGTGTGGGAGGGGATGTTCAGGAAGGGAACTGTTGAAGAGATTTACAGCAGTCATTCCAGTGAAGAGGAGAAACTACATTCTTGTGCTGATGTCTATGCTAACTGCAAACCTGACTCATCATGGGAAACTCTTGTTAGGGTGTCATTTTTCTGTGGTGAAATGGCAGCAGCCAAAGAAGCAAAATCTTTCCTTCAATACAATGGTGGGTGGTTCATAGTGTAATACATCAGGTGTTCCCTACACACTAGCCAAATTACATGTAGCTGTTTGCTACTTCTGTACCCTAAGCACTGTTTCGTATTTAACTATGACAGTGATACTTAAATATCAGCCCATGGCATCCCCCAGTATAGATCCAATGTAAGGTGCCCATGGGCCCTTTTTCGCAAAGGTGCAATCATTAAATTTTTGCTCTACAGTGGAACCCCTCTATAGCGCCAGCGGCCACCATTGGGGAATGAAGTTTTGACCTTTATAGAGGGGTTGCCCTATCTCAGGATTTTTTTCAAAATTGCAATAATGCAACTTCAATTATGCATAAAAAACTCAGCATGGTGAAAATATTCTTTGAATGTGCTCTGCCTAGTGGAGTTGGGGCTCGTATAGCGAAGGAAGGTTAGCCCTATCAGTGGATGTTGCACCTGTGTCTTAGCATCTATCTGCACAGATGGGTGTGGCATGCCTAAAATTTCATGGAGAAACTATCATGGGTGGCTAGAAAATCGTAAAATTTGTGAAGATTTTCTTCCTCAAAAGTTTTTTGCTATACGGTATGTAGCTAATAGGAAAATTGGAACTGTAATTGTTGTATTTGTGGTTTTCCCCAGACCCCACTCTGATGGTGGAGAATGTGGCCGGTGTGATGGAAAAAGTTGTAGTGGATAAGAGGAGACAGCTGTGGAACAGAGTGCTTAGAAAAGAAGCGCAAAGGATGCCAAAACCCACTCTAGATATTGTTGATGAGATTTATAGCAGTCATTCCAGTGAGAAAGAGAAGATGCATGCCTGTAGTGATGTGTATGTCAACTGTTGTCCAGAGTCATCCTGGGAACACCTCACCTCACTGCTGTATGAAAAGGATGAGCTGACTGCAGTGGATCAGGCCAGACTATTCCTGCCTCCTAGAGGTAAATTGTACACATTAATGATAGTAACACTCAGTACTTGAGAGGTATTAATCCTTGGTGCTTACGCCATAGGGTACAGTACTCGTTCTCTCTGTCTGCTTGTGTATAGACGACTTAAGGCATGACCGTTTAGCCCATTAACTGCACATGTTGGTGGTCAACGCTGCCATAGCTTTTATACAGCGTACGATCGCTAGTGCATTTCTCGTCTCTCAGCTCACCTACGACATCGAAAAGGCATTGAAGCTTCCGGATGTAACGCTCTCGGGCTGCTGTAGACAAACTGTCGGTGTACTTCTTGCTCGTGATCGATCTTGCTAGCTTCCACTGGCATACTTGCAGTATACGCAGTATTGCCGCTTGACCACCAAAATGGCTGATAGCAACGGCTTGTATGCAGTTAATGGGCTAAACGGTCACGCCTTAAGTCGTCTATATCTGTTACCATGAAATCTGCTGCCTACCTTGTTTTTTTACGTCGAAAGGGAGGTGTCATAGGGTTCTTTATGGTGTTTTCAAGATTTTGGTTTTTGCTAAAAACCCTTTGTTAAAGAGTTCTGGTGTCATTTGCAGGTCACCACCCCCTTCCTTGTTCAATGCATGGTGAGCTTTTGCTTGACAGAAGAGACAGCAATGGCTTCTTTTTAACGTATGTATGGCAGACATAGATCCAACAAGATGACTGGCTTACATGTATCTTGAACAACACTGCTATGCTATATTGTCGTTGTCTGCTTGTGCAAGTAATGCCAACGTGCCGAGGATTATGTGCTCTAGACAGCTCTCCATGGTTCAGCTACAGTGTACCTCATGGTCACTCACACCCATCCTCTACAGAGCCAGCAATTTGCCTACAATGTATTTTAATATTCCTAGGCAATGGCAATCAGACATGTATGTGACTACCCTAGTTTTAAATTAAATTTTGGTACCTCTATTAATTATTCCTAGTTATACTGTATACAATGGGTCAGACGGACATTTTTCTTATATAGTTTGTATCCTAATCTGGAGGGCATAAAAGATACACTTTCCTACAAGTTTAGAAGGCTCACAAAAGTTACCAGGGCCTAACATGGGTCTAGGGGCCATAGAGACGCATTCTTGAGCTCAAGCAAGTGGCGCAAAGTGCCGTGCATTTCAACAGGCCTGCTTAGCAGGCCTCTGAGCCTCAAGCAAAGCGAGAGCAAGAATATCGCCATTACACAGTGAGTTCGAGCATTGCAGCTACAGCCACTCTTGGCCTGCAATGAGGGGTGAGGTCTACACCATAATAGCATAGGTTCAAAGTTTGGTGCTGCTTTCATCTGCACATACGCACTGTATTAACTGGCAATCGATTGTACATGTACTGAGCATGCTGTTTGTAGTGTTCAGCCACATTATCCCATGATTGTGACATCAAACATACTTGTCATATGTATACAATGTACATGATAGTTTATAGCTTAACAAGGATGGGCACACACACTCTCACTTGTCTGTGTTAATAGCAGCTGAACTGTACTAGAGCACCACAGACCCCTGTGTTGATAGCAGCTGAACTGTACTAGAGCACCACAGGCATGCATCACCCCATCTACATCCTAAAGCTAGCTGGAAGAGAAAAACTCCGGGCAGCCGCCGGGAATCGAACCCAGGGCCACTGACTTAAGCCGCCAGCGCTCTACCACTGAGCCACGACCACCCTTAGGCACCCGAACGCCATGCATGTATGTACAGTAGTTACCTATACTACCCTACCATGTAGCCAGAAATTTTGGCGGGAATTAAATTTGGCAGATTGGCCTCAACCAACAAGAATAAAAATGTTGGCGGATTTTAATTTGGCAGATGGCTGAGCCATGCCCCAAATCTGCCGTATGCACATGCACGCTGGAGATCATTGAGGTGAGTGGCTTGCTTTCGATTAAGCAATGGAGCGCTGCGTATGTAGGCATCATAGTATTTGGACTCCAACCATCTATGAGAGATTATTCTGCACTAAAGGAGAAATCGAAAACGAGCCTTGAAGGATCGGTACGTGGTAGAAGTGATTCCAGTGAGTGATACCAGGTACCAAGTTAGTGCAAATACCAGACGGTGACACCCACCAATTTGCTTCACAATGTGCAATCACCTTCGCGTGTGCAAAATGTGGGAATGACTTAATATTGGTAAATTTTAATTTGGTGGCTGGCTGGCTGATCCCCCAAACCGCCAAATTTTCCAGCTATAATTATTATGGTATGTTCAAATCTATAAAATCATGCCCTGTATATGTATATTCTGGGCAAGTGCCCACTACTGGATAAGTATTCATGCGCCCACAATGTATCACTGTTTACTTGTCCCCGCAGACCTCACTCTCACCACTGATAAACTCACAGAGCTGTTTCAATCAGTGAGGGATCCAGATCATCGTCCAATACTTTCAAGATCTTTGGATTTTGGAATTGGAGGGTTCCTTGGTCTACCAGAGTCTGCATTAGCAGAGATCAGGATCTGCTACCAGAGCAATGCTAAGCGTAAAGAGGCTTACCTGGATACATACGTCCATCGTCACCCATGCCCATCGTGGAAGAAGATTTGTGAGCTTCTGAAGAAATATTTCCTTATACAAGAGGCTTATGAGGTGGAGGATACCTACATTCAAGGCATGCATCTAATACAAATTTTAAGCTATTAAGCAACATATACAATGTGGCATGTCATGTAGCTGCGTACTTGAGCACAATTGATAGCAGTGCATGCATAGCACCATAGTTTGTCAGACAGGAAGATGAGAGGGAGAGGGAGAGTATCGAACTGCGTGTAACAGCCGTTCGTACGGTTCATGACCTTTATAATGATATTCATTTGTGCAAGTCACTCTGGAATGTACTAGCACTTATGCACACGCACTAGCACTACTATGGTACAAGTATATGCACCTTGCATGCCCTAGGAAAGCAATAATCGTATTATGTGGCTACAATCTCTTTACCAATGACGGGCCTGACCACTCAAAATTTGCTTCCTACGGCCCTGAGACTCTGTGATTGAAGCTTCAAAACTTAATTGTCACTGTCGAAGTCGAGAGCCACTCTCAGATTCCCGATATAGACTATGTACCCACTATAATGACGACCTTTACCACATACGCCACTTCCACCATGCAGCTGCTAAGGACATGGTCAAGTTTTCATTTAAATATGAATCCATTCCATTTAGTAGCGCGCAGTGCAGTGGCACACTAATTTTGTGTTATCTTGACAGTTACGTAATAGTGGGTGTGTACGGCACATTATCGGACAACTGGGCATATCTGATATGCCATTTTGTGATATGATGGACATGCTCAGAATGTGTTGCCATGATGAAGTCATGTGACAGCACCCTGGCGCATGGCCAGTCCGGCCCTCGGCGATTCCCTAGCCCTAGCTCTATAATAGATCCTACTTATATCAAATACAGTGATCTGATTGGTTAAACTGTAGTATCTATCCTTCATAAAATACCTTGTAAGCCCCATAAAAAAAACCTTGTAAGCTCCATAAAAAAACCTGGTAAATTTTGTTAGCCTATGGCTAGTTTGTTGCTAGGCAATTGTTTATATAATAAAGCTTTTGGACATTGTTGCTAGGATCTAAAGTAGCTAGACACTGTTCAGTCGGTTTCTACGTGATTTAGAAGACCTCAGAGCTCAGTAGAACCCTCGGATTCTACACAGAGCCCTTCAGTCTTCTAAATCACGTAGAAACCTCCTAAACAGTATCTAACTATTATCTAGCACATGCAGCGCTAGTGTTCTAGTGCTCTGCTGGATCGATCAAGGATATGAAAGCACAAGGCTCGAGGAACGGTAAGGCGCTAGGCATAAGCGAGCTACTTGCTAGCGCATGCAGTGCTAGTGCTCCGCTAGATACCGTAAATCGCAAATATTTTGTGTCTAACATATTTCATGCAATAATTTTTCGTGTTACCGTGTTTATGCTAATGGAACGCAAGCAAAAAAAAATAATTTCAAATCTGGTTTGCGCACAATTAGAGTCAAAACAATTCCAGGAAGTGAATTTTCTTGTGTTAATTAGATGTTGCGTTGTAATAGAACAATTAGCATAGCTTTGAGCGACGACGAATAGTGGCTATCGATGGCCGGTATCGTACCTGTGCCCCTGGCCCCGATCATCACGAGGGTAGCCTGAGAAAGGCCTTCTGACAGCCGCGCCGCATGGTTAACGATGCCACTGAATCGTGCTGATCACAGCCTGAGGCCCTGGCTGCTGGACTTAGTGCAGTTCCAACTAAGGTCAGTCCCGAGTGTAGTTTAGTACCCTCATGAACGACGAACGACACTTGCGATTTGGTTAGCTATAGCTAGCAACGAGTCCGAGAGACAGAGCGAGATATCCAGAACGCAAGCAGGTGTGGTTTAACCGTGCAGCACGCGGTTTGAGCATGCGCAATAGCCTCACCTTAGCACTATTGCGCTAATTGGATTCATAGAAAATAATTACAGACAGTCGCTTCCGTTCTAATAGAATACAGAAAATTCCTGGAATTGAATTTTCTTGCGGTAATTGGATCATGCGTTCTATTAGCACAAACACGGTAAGTAATTTTCGGACAAACAACCCTGTACCGCATTATCATTAATATTGTGTATGTATTTTTGCACATTTAATTTTGGCATAAGCCAGGCTGTCCGAAAATATTTAACAACGAAATATTCGCAATTTACGGTAGATCATGGATATGAACCCTGCGCAAGGCTCGAGGAGCGGTAACATACAGATTAATAGCTGCTGCCAACAATAAACCTTAGAACTTGGTTTTCTCCCTAAACGGAAGAGTCTCATCGCTACATCGATATCGGCCACCTAACGCTGACTTCTTTGTCAGCATCATAGGCATAGGAATGCAAGTTAACAAGGGGTGTGGCTAAGAATTTTGCGCAGATATGATCTTCCATCTTCTACAATGGAATATTGACAGCAAACCATGTAAGATGAATTATACTGATCCCGACAAATGGGACAGACACGTTAATTGATGGCATCCCCCTGGACATAATAATTTATATCCCCCAGACTCGATTCTATAGACGGGGGATGCTATATGGTATGACACCGGTATGCATGAAAGTTGCATGGTATTTGATGAATGCCGCATTAATCCACGAGAATTTAGCAAATAGTGTGATCCTTTAAGCTTTAATCCAGGTATATTATTTGTCAGATATAAGAGGTAACTACATAGTGCTGTACACTGTAAGTTACTATCTATAAGGTACTGTACACTATAGCTAATTAATGGCTCCAGATGGCCTTAAAATTCGCTTGAAATACCAAATACACTATAGATTACCTCATGGGTTATAATTACCTAATCACCACAGAAAAAATAAAGTGCTATTATCTATAAACATCTGATGAAATTTTAATTATTGGCCATGCCATTACATGTAACTATGCAGTATCTGATAGAACCCGGCATTACTTTGACATTGCCATGAAAGGAGGAACTTTGATGATCCGAAATGGTGGCGTATTTTTCCTTGGTCCTGGTGGGTCAGGAAAGACCTGCACTCTTCATGCTCTCCTTCTGGAGCCACCTCCATCTGTACGACAGAGCACTCCATGTGCTAAACGAACAGTGAGAACTATAGCTCAATGCAAGGTGGGAGTGGAGGGAGTTTACTTCATTCGAATCCAAGATGACCAGTATTCTGACATGCTCAGCACAACAGCCAAGCAGTTACAGCCACAACCGCCCAGCATCAGCACAGCCACTCCCACACCACCTGAAGAAGGAGCAATATCGAGAGATGATGCTTCAGTTCCTAGTCCAGCATTAGTCAGTCAACACATTGAGGAGGCAGACTCACACACTACCAAACAAGAAGAGAATCCAGATGTAAGTCCAGAAAAGAAGCAAAAGAAACCTTCATCTCGCCGCAGTGGTTTCGAGAAAGAATTGCTTCGTCGAATGCAGTTGGTGCCAAAGAGATCAGAGAATCTCATCGACAAAGATCTAATAGACATGAAGGATTCAGGGGGGCAACCAATGTTCCATGAAGTGCTACCCCTCTTTGTCAAAAACACCACGTTCGGTGTACTTACAGTGAAGTTAAATGAAAGGCTGGATAGCTACCCCATGGTAGACTATTACAGCAATGGCAAACCAGTAGGAGAGCCATTCCCATCTCCCTTTACCCATCTGCAGACCTTTCGCCACTGTATGAGGGTCCTTCAGTCGACTTGTAGCAAAGGCACCTGCCCAAAGCTTGTGTTCATCGGCACCCATAAAGACCTCGAGCAGGAATGCCCAGATGAAAACAGAGAGGAAAAAAATCGAAAGCTTCGAAGCATAATCCCTCCAAATCTGAAGCAAAGCATCCTCTACTATGAGCATTCAAATGAAGAGCTTCTGTTTGGGGTCAATGTCAAAATACCAGGAGATATCGATCGTAAGATGATAGGGTGTGTACGAGAAAGAATGATAAAGGAGTTACGAAAGCTCCCACAGGAAAAAATTCCACTTCAGTACTTTGCCTTGGAGAATGCCTTCTTGCGATTGGCAAAGTACCAACGTAAAGGAGTTCTGAGCAAAGAAGATTGCTTTCAAGAGGCAGCTGCGTATCATTTCACGAAGGAATCTTTTGAAGCAGCCTTGAAGTACCTTCATGGCCTCAAGCTTATCTTCTACTATGAAGAGGTCCTTCCAGAAGTGGTCTTCAATGATGCCCAGACCATCCTTGACAAGATCACTGAGCTTGTTGAATTTAGTCTGTCAGTGTCTTCACACTCCAAACCAGTACATGAGCTGACCATATCTATGGATATCAAGGAGTTTCAAGAGTTCAAAGCTTATGGCATTCTTACACTAGAGCTTCTTTCACAGTTTAGCTCTCACTATGTGCCAGGCTTATTCATGCAACAGCAGCTAGCCTTGCTCTTGAAATACCTACGGGTGATTGCTGAAGTTGGCAAAGGTAAGTACCTCATGCCCTGTCTCCTCAGAGTGTCAGCCATACCCCGTCTCTTACCACGCTCTACTGGGCCATCCATATCAGCACTTCTCTTCTATTTTGGTCCAAATGGTCCTGAGCTTGGAGTCTACTGTTTTCTCCTTGCTTCTCTAATCACTGAAGCCAAGTGGGAGCTCGTGACAGAGAATGATCGTCCAGTCCAAGTTTCACGCAACCAAGTTCAGTTTAGGCTTCCAGGAGATGACCCTGGTGTTATCACCATCACTGATTCCTTCTCGACTTCCTTTCACGTCAGTATTGACTTTCCTGAAGATATGGAGGCTGATGAATCTCTTAAGATAAGTAGTAGGGTTTGTCCAGGGATTTATGAAACAATTCTCTCTACAGTTCAAAAGGTTTCATACAGACTGAACTACAACAATTCAATCCCAAAGGTAGCTTTTCCCTGCACGAAGCATCTACCTGATGCTATACACCCTGCCACCATTTCAAGTACTGGATTTTTGACCTGTACGATTCATCCTACCTCAGTCTATAGTCGCCTTACAGAACAGCACCAGATCTGGTTCAGAGAGGAGGTTCATGCCAACATCAAAGGTACAAACATAATTATCCACAATTATTATTGCTCTCATTTCTATTATGTTTTGGAGAAGTATAGATAAGATTATATTTATTACGCTAGTTCACCACATTAGGTACTGACCTTTTTAAATCCTCTAACTAATTAACTCTAGGAGTTGACCAAAGTCGTCAGGTGCTTGATCAGGTGATTGATAGTGACCACAGTGGAGTGCCAGTGCATCTCGGTCAGATAGCAGACTCCATGTATGAGTGGGAGGGAACAGTTGCCGATAGTCTTGGACTTCACCAAGCTGATGTTGCAGAGATCAAGGAAGCACATTCTGGAAAACTAAAGCTACAAGCGTAAGTGATAATCCTTCCATGGACAAAAAATGTTACGTGGAAATGATTTTTATCACTACAGGAGAGCTGCTCTCGAGAAATGGAAGCAGTACAATGGCCCTAGAGCCACCTACAGGAATCTGATTGCTGCATTTGAACAAGCTGGTTGTAAAAATTTTGCTAGCAAAGTTTATGAGAGAGCCGGTAAGTAAGCCCAAACCACTATTGACCGTTATTCATTGTAGGATGTTATCCTTCTTAGGTGTACATTCAACTGTCACAGAAAGAAAGATTGAAAGTGGTCAAGCAAAAGCCTGTGCTGGTGCTCAGAAAAAGTATGAGTCGGCCACAATAGCAGCTGAAGGTGGTAAAAAGCCACAATTGGCTAAAGTATTCAAATTTCTCATTCCAATTGCTGAGGAGTGGCAAAACGTTGGAACTCTATTGGAACTTGAGGACGATGCCCTCACATCAATTGCTGCAGCTGGCAAGAAAGACATTGATCGCCTACGAGAGATGCTGAAACTGTGGGTAAGCCAAGAGGACCCTGTACCCTCATGGGAAGCACTGGCTGAAGCGGTGGAGCCATTCAGTGGTGAAGTGGTTGCCAAGGTGAAGTCACAGTGTGCTTGAAACAAATAATTACATAGGTCCCCATCATGTAGTTGCAGTTTCCACTAAATTATTTATTAGTTTATGAAACAATCGGTGAAATCATGACATAAATTTAATGCTATATATCAATCTGCAAGAAATTTCCCAGCAATATTATAGATACTGGTTATCAAGTGTTGTAGCTTGTGCCAGAAAGGAATTACAATCATGCTTAACAGGAAGCATGCATTTAATTAGGGCTCACTCAGGTGAACATTATCTCCCCAGTAGCAATTTACTTTTTTGTGGTTATGAGGTAATTATAGTGTAATTATGATGAAACCTATGGTGTAATCTATGAGGTAATTATGAGAAAATTCAGGGCCTCGCTGGAGCCTTTCTGAGACTTGAAAATCAGTAAATATGTAGAGTATCTTACGCGTGTATCCAGCGAATAGATTACAAGCAGAGCGCTACTTTCTCTGAGAAGTACTGTTGGTTGAACTTCACGTGTTTTCTTGGCTTACGTAATGCCATGGATAAATAAAGCTAGCCTTGCGCTATATATAGCACGCATCACTGCCACAATTACAAGGGCCCGCGCGCGACTGCAGCAGCGTGACCAACCTGAACTTCGGAAGGAATACTGTGTTGTAGTCGAGTTCGTCTCTGCGATTGAAGCATCGAAACCTGTCGCTATCAAGGTTGAGAGTCGATCTTACACGCCATCTCCATGATTTCTGGGGCCAGCATCAATCGATGTGTACGCATTCTATTGACGACCTTTTACCACATGCACCATTACACTGTACAGCTACTGGGGAGATGGTCAAGGGTTCATAGCAAAATTTAATATGACGTGCCCTGAGGGCACCAAAATGCTGGATGAAGTGTGAGCGTAACAATATATTTGCAATTGAAGTCTCTCCTAGCTCTCCAGTAACTACTAGCTACATATTATATCTATAGCCTCCCTTTGATGTCTCTGCATCATGATCAATTTGCTTGCTAGATGTATGTGCCTAACAGCGAGCATGCAACATAATAACTCGTGTGCATGTACTTAACATTGAGCTGCACTGAACAACCAGTGTTTATGGTAATTTCAAAAAAATTAATAATACTCTGTTAATAATATTTGTCAAATATTGTACAAAATAATTATAAATTTTTTCTACTTCTGAATGTTTGTTAATCAACTTTGCATAGCACCAGTGCTACCCTGGAGGGGATATAGACCATGAGCGAGTGTGAGCACCCATCCCAGTCTTCTCGGTTTGTGAAGTGGTCAACGTTGTGGTCGATGCGGCCATGGAGAGTGGGAAAGAGAGACAGAGGGAGAGAGAAGGGGGAGGGAGGAACGGAAAGGGAGAGAGAAAGGGAGGAGGAGAGAGATAAGAAGGGAAAAGAGCAGAGTGAGGGGGTTGGAGAGGAAGGGAAAGGGGAGAGAACAGGAGGAGAAAGGAGAGATGAAAAGAGGAGAGAGAGTTTAGAGAGGGAATTTTAAACATTACTGAGTTGATAGTGCATATAATTCACTCACCTGCGTTGGATGGAAATTGAATACCCGAAGCAGTCCTCCTCTTTCGAAGACGATGAGCTAGTCTCCATCGTGTTTTCTGCTGACGTAGCCAGGGCCCTGGGTCATGAAGTTAAACTTTTCATCCAGCTGCATCATGGCACGGTCAAAATCACGAAGGTACTGATATCTGGAAAGAAAAATTCCCCAAGTAATATTATGCACCATGTAGACTGCCTCATATTGAGTCCAACGGAACTAACCTGAGCAGGTGGTCATCGACCAGGTTCATTTGCCTTCTGGCATAGTAGTAGCTGAAGCCGTTGCCCTCTCAAGGGAAGTCCAGCCACTCTGGGTGACCAAACTCGTTGCCGATGAAGTTGAGGTAGGCCTCTCCACCCAGACCCATCGTTATTAACCTGGACACAAAAATGTATCTCACTAATTGCATGTATTGCATACTTTGTTGGAGGGTGTTCACCTCCACTAGCCATGCAAGCATTTCCCCTTTTGTGACAACTATCTTGCCCTGTCACCTTTTGTTTTGCTGCTACCCCCATCCCAACTGCACTGCAACACTACCAAACATCTCACAGTAGTACTCACATGCAGGCTTATTTGTACGGAATCTTCATCTAGATCTGATATCTGACCTGATCATCTTGTGTAGAGCAAGTCTTCTGTCCACGACCACCGTACGAGGAGAGATTGTGGACATGTGGACGTACATCTCAGCATCCATTAGTCAGAAGGCAATGGTCTTGTCCCCCACTAGGGCCTGGTCATGACACTCCGTGTAAGCTATGCACTTCTCATGGTACCTAGACAAAGAAAATTGGAATCGTTTGAATTTCACAGCATTTGTTTTAAAAGTTGCATAATACAGTGTCCTCCCCAAGGTATAAAGGGTAAGGCGTATTGGTAGTGTGTGTGGCTTGGGTGGAGCTTGTAACCACATCAATTAACTTTCTCATGCACAAATAATAATATAACATTGCTGAAGCTCTATTGTCTAACAGCAGCATGACATTACACACCTCCTGTTGGTGAGGGCCCACCAGATGTTGCTCATGTTCCATGGCAGTCTTCATCTTTTGTCTCTTGAGCAGTTTGATCCAGATGCATGTCCAGGATCACCATGGCCATTTTGAAATCAAAACAGCTCCATCCTCTCGAACTGGCCTGGAAGAGCAATACATGATTGCTAGTAACGTATGACAATGTATGCTATCTAATAGATACGCCATAATGATATCTGCATAGATTGTTACAGATTATGAATTCTTTTGCCTGAATTGGATAATCATAGCAAGCATGAAGTAACACATAAGGAAGATCATAAAGCTTAACAAGTTCTCGATATAATTCCTTTGACCAAGAAGAGTTGCTATCTACCACTGAATGCGGTGATTGTTGCTCACACTTTCAATGATTCCTCTCCGTTCACTCTTATAGGATACTGGTGAGTTCGATAAGCCACCGTCACATAGTGAAGCACTGAAGGTAGGCCATAGCTGTGAGTCCAAGTCGGATCCAAACGATACGCACATTACGATTAGAATTCCATTCCGTGAGCAGTTCGCTAGTTTAGTTGGCGCCGGTTCAACGGTATGATGAAAAATGTAATGGACTCTTCCATTTAATATGCATACCCCCCCCCCCCCCCCCCCCCCACTGAGGAGTGATAATTACATTCTGAGGGGGCTTTTTTGTGAGTTTCTTGAGGGTCCTTTTGACAATTTAATTGGTTCTTATGGGCCTCTTTTGGTGATTTTAATTAATCTTGTGGGGTATTTTCTATCAAACATCAGATTCTGGAGGGGTCAAGCAACAACTTTTTAATTTCCAGAGGGTATTTCAGATAAATTTAATTGATCGTAGGGGGATCAATTGTCCAAATTAATTATTCTTAGGGGGCAAAACGAGTTAATTAGTTCCTAGGGGTCATTTCACAATTTGCTCCTCAATAGGGGGTGTTTGCTTTAAATACAAATATTAATGGAAAAGCCCAATTGTACATGTAGCTATATCTGACTTATTCAGAGTCCTCCAATACATGCACGGCTCTCTATCTGTTTCCCTGCTTCACCTCTCAGTTGCCAAAGTGTGGCCAGAATGTACAGCTCATCTTCACCCTCGAGTGGTGAGCCAGTACCTAGTCTAGATATAATATGTATATTCAATATTTGTAAGCTTACAGCTTCCTGTGCCAAGGTAATAGAAAAAAGAGAGTAGGGAGGAGAGGGAGGGAGAGGGGGAGAGGGAGGAGAGGGGGAGGGAGAGAGAAGAAAGAAAGAAAGAAAGAGAGTGGTTGTCTTCACTTCTTGTGACAGTATGCAGGAGGTGCTTGGTCGGTGCACCATGGACATTCGTGTGTGTGCCTCCCCCGGTCGGGACAGGGACGTGGACGAGAAGAGGATGAGGGGAGAGGACACTTCCACTCCTGATGCTTCCAACAAGCCACCCCCTCCCTCCACCCGAAGAGGAAGAAAGAGAGGTATGGAGTAATAAGCATATGGTACATGTATGCTAATATCACTGTTTAGTCAATCAACTACAATAATTGGATTGGTTATTTTATCGGACACTACAGGTGCTAGAAGTACTCAAGAGGAGGTGGTACAGTGTACAGTTCCTCCTAAACAAGTCTGCCATGGCCTGTCCGGGAGGAAAGTGGACTACACCATCCATGTGAGTTGTGGGTATAAGCGCAATGTGTAACATACATGAAGGTTCATATAATTATGTACATGTATATGCACATGCATTTCTCTGCCATTGCAGACCTTTCCAGAAATCATTCCCTTCATTGAGGTGTGTGTTAAGATGATGGAGCAGGTATACAATGTCCCAGTGGATATCGACACTCCTATTGTCGCTAATGACAGGGGCCAACCCAGCCAGGTACAGTATTGTATGAAATTAATTGCACTGTAGGCTTATCCCTTTGTCTGTTAAAACGAACACACATGTTCTTTTATCCCAGTACTGTGTGATAGTATGGCTAACAATCGTAGCTTTCTTTGACTGAGTGAAGCACTATACATGTAGGGTACATACATGTAGTACACTCTCTACCAGCCTACCAGTAATTATTGTCCTCTTTGAGACCAAGACGGATCTTGATATCCCCACATTTGAACTCAAGCATGATCTTGTGTTGATACTATCCACCCTGTAGCCATCATTCACTAGCGTTGAGAGCTGGCTAGACCACCTGGAGCTGGGGTGCTATGCCAATCTCCTCAAGAAGCACGGAGTGACGGAGCTATTCCAAGTAACTGGAATCACTGAAGAGGTATAATATTATTATAATATTGTATTTGACCTCAGCAGTAAATTCCATAATGATAATAATATTATTATTATGACGTTAATGGAATACTAGTGCTGGGAGTGGGGACCACATACGTACCTTGACAGCCAATTCCTCTCCGCATAGAGAATTGTACTAGAAGCTAATGATTATTTGAAAGCTGCTGTAATAAAAATTATAGCGATCGTTATAGTACTTAGTGTTCTTGTATGTACACATGTATAGGAGCTGAAGCGGTGGGGTATGAAAAGTGCTGCACATCTGCAAAAGTTTCTCGATGGGAAGGAAAAGATCAAGATAAAGTCAGAGGATGAAGAAACGGAGAGTACTCCAGGAGATGCATCCGGGTCACCTCCACTCTTTGGTTCCCAGGAAGAGACGGCCTTCCCCTCTGGCTCTGGACCCCCTACCTCTTCTGCCGCCATCATCAGCGATGGCCCCCCTCGTCTCTCTCACCTCCCCTCCGCCTTCCCTGCTCTCCCTCCCTCCTCCTCCTCGATCCTCCCAGCCACGACCACCTGCCACACTCGCCTCACAGCAGTCGTTCCCTGGAGGATCCCAAAGCTCACAGCTGTCCATCGGCTCCACGCAGCCATTTGTCTCATCATCAATGTTCGAGGTCGTCCAGATCCAGTTGCGAAAGAAATTTAATCAGCAACTCTAGGCATTGTGATTCCACTTCATCAGAATGTTTTACCTGTGCAAACATTTCAATTGGGTTTTAACTTCTATGTTTTTTTTATTGTTCCTATGTTAGTTCTGCATCTCCTTATTGCTCCTAGTAAAAAGTAATATTATTTGGCTCTCCATGCATACACAGTACTGGATGCAGAAGATGTATTATGCATAATAATAATATATGCCTATTATGGTAATCATGTGATCTACCTACAATACATTCTGTATTCTGTTTGTGTTGAAGATAGGGGCACTCGATGTCTTGCAGCGTGCTAAACGTCAAAATTTTAACGATCTGTACCGAGTAATTATCAGCCACAGAGTTGTTGGGCCTCAATATCAAAGAAGTGGTAAGAGGTCGGATATTCTAGCAGATATCTGACCAAGGCAATGGTGAGCACTATCGATATCCTCGAGGATATATTTGGTGACGTCAATCAAGCGAAATTGGACCAACCTTGCAGAAGAAAGCATCTCATTAAGATATCTGGATCTATAGCCCGTTGGGAGGAACTGGCCCCTTACCTGGATCTTGATGAAGTGGAGATTGAGGATATCAAGGAAGAACACAGTTCTCCAAAGCGTCGAAGGCAAGCCATGCTAGGGAAATGGAAAGAAAAGAACGGGATGAAAGCTACTTATCGAAAGTTGGCGAAAATATTTGCCTCTCAAGGTCGTAGAAATTTGGCGGAAGAGTTGTGTAAAATTCTGACAGAAGAAAGTTGCAGCAGTGATGAAGACCAAATCATTAGTCTAGAAAGCAAGCACAATTTTGTGCACTTGATGATTCAAGAATTCCTTGCAGCTGACTATATCTTACAGTTGCTTTTAGATGATCAGATTGAAGCGTTTCAGAAACTATTTGGCCAGCCCCGATTTGTGGCAGTATTTCAATTTTATGCTTTTAAGGCAAAGTTCGATCAGACAGAGTCAGCTTCCAAATTTTGCTCATTTTTTGCACAACTTTTTAGACGAATCCGTTCCCATGTGGACAGCCAAAGTCAGAGACTCCCTCAGAAATGGCAGGGGGATCTAAAACATCTTAAATGCATTGATCCACAAAACACAGAACCAAATTCTGTTCCTCAACCGCTTTCACAACTTGATCCAGTTCATATCGTGGTCCACATTATGCCCAATAACCAATAACTCGTAAAAATTTGGCGGAAGAGTTGTGTAAAATTCTGACAGAAGAAAGTTCTAGCAGTGATGAAGACCAGATTCTAGAAAGCAAGCACATGAAGACAAGTGCAGCCGCCATCATAGCACAATATGGGGATCACCTGAGAAGTATTTACCAAACAGAACTGAGCTATTCTTTAGAAATATCTGATTTTATACCATCTCAAACACGCACAGTGTTTAACTTGGCACTCGTTGGTCATGAGAGGATCCAATACGGGACTGAAATCATGAAGTGTATGCAGGAGATCCTTAGTAGTGAAATCGAAGAAAAGAAAGAAGTAAAACTGGAAAATATCTTCAAGAGTGATCAACATGGTGGACGGCAGCTCATTCTTCTTGAAGGAGCACCTGGCGCTGGAAAGAGTGCTTTGGTGTGCTTTATTTGCCAAAAGTGGGGAGCTGGTGAGCTTTTTCAGGAATTTCAATTTGTCATTTTCATACAGCTCATGCAATGATCCGCATATTCAGTCAGCGCAATCATTGGCTGATATTTTTCACAGTGGGTCACGTTTTGACACAGACAAAGTTGTATCCAGCTTGCAGAGTACACAGGGGAGAGGAATTTTATTCATCATGGATGGCTGGGATGAGTATCCACTCCAGTTGGAAGAGAGCTCCTTGATCGAGAAGCTTATTCGCTCTCCTGGTGAGTTCAGCATGCAATTGAGTACCGTAGTTGTCACCTCATGGCCAGTAGCATCCGGTAAACTACAGCGCTACTGTTCATCACGCTTGGAAATCATTGGCTACAAACAAGAAGAGCTTGAACGTTTTTTTCGTGAAGCATTGCACGACAATCCTCAAAAGATCACAAAGCTTAATGAATTTCTGGAAACAATGCCCTTAATCAAAAAGAGTTGCCGTCTACCACTGAATGCAGCAATTGTTGCCCACACATTCAAATGCTCGGATGGTTCCTTACCATCCACTCTATATGACCTTTATAGGATACTGGTGAGTTCGATCATCCACCGTCACATAGTGAAGGTAGGCCATAGCTGCGAGTCTGAGTCGGATCCAAACGATGATGATTACATACGCACCTTACCACTTCCATTAATTCCGTGAGCAGTTTGCTAATCTTTGCAAGTTAGCGTTCGACGATGTGATGAAAAATGTGACCGTTTTTTCAGCAGATGACTTGAGGTGTCATAAGATTTCATCAGAATCCACACTTAGCCTGCTCCATGGTGTACCTAGCTTCGTTCGTTGTAGACAGTCTATTTTCTACAATTTTGTGCACTTGATGATTCAAGAATTCCTTGCAGCTGACTATATCTTACAGTTGCCTTTAGATGATCAGATTGAAGCGTTTCAGAAACTATTTGGCCAGCCCCGATTTGTGGCAGTATTTCAATTAATTTTTATGCTTTTAAGGCAAAGTTCGATCAGACAGAGTCAGCTTCCAAATTTTGCTCATTTTTTGCACAACTTTTTAGACGAATCCGTTCCCATGTGGACAGCCAAAGTCAGAGACTCCCTCAGAAATGGCAGGGGGATCTAAATTATCTTAAATGCATTGATCCACAAAACACAGAACCAAATTCTGTTCCTCAACCGCTTTCACAACTTGACCCAGTTCATATCGTGGTCCACAGTTCCTTGCCCTATTTTGACGTTGGATATGTGCTGGCATCTATGAGTGTAGCTTGTGACAGTGAGCTCAAATTTGAAATTTGTCTTTGTGTTAGAGATGATGTAATGGTGTATGGCCATTTGAGTGGAGCACGACGTCCGTCTGCAACACAATATGCAAGCACGCTTCCTGCTGGGCTATCCAACATGTATTGTTCAGTTGATCTAGCTAGTATATTAGCTTCAAGTAACTTCGATAGTGCACAGCTATTGCAGAATCTTCCCAAGGTGTGTTCCATCATAAAGGATCATGTCCTTGTGATGTCGTACATTTCACCAGTACTCTGTCAGGGATTAATATCTGTCTTAAACAGTGATGCTTAATACGACTGCAGCAACATCCTTTTTGTCGGCAATGCCACAAGTGAAGTGCAAATGATGCAAAGCATTCATCAAGAATTTGAAGCTTTTCAGCAAAACTGTCTGATTCGGTAATTTTAACATTAATGTACTCTTAGTTTTAACGTACTGTTAGTGTAGAATCTGATATACGGTAGTCGAGTAAGGTGAATACTCTTGGTGTGATCAGCAAGCAGCTATCGAATCTTATGATTATTATTGAATTGTATTATAATTGGGGCGAGCCTGAGCGAGCCCCACATAAACGGTACAGCTGTGCGCGAATTGTATAATATATTATTACTAGTGGTGATGAAAATCATCTGTGCGGGGCGAGCCTTCGCAAAAGTCACAAGATTTCTTTGAAAGCACACAGGCACGCATGCGCACATGGGGTTGGTACCCCAATAGCTAAGCCTGAGAAGCTACCAGAACAGTGAAAGTATCACAGATTGCTAGTATAGTAGCTCTTGTCCAATAATGTTGATCACCTATTTAGTAGTCTATATGCCATGACCATGAGTCCAAGTACCTGTAGCCAGGCCCATCAGCCTACATGCACTCATCTTCATGCTCAGGAAAGTGGAGTCTACCAGTGATGTTAATCGTGGACTTGAGCCTTGCCAGAGTGGTACAGCACTCACCTTTCCAGTTTTATGCCTTGCCTATATACACTCGAGTTGTCTCTCAGATCGATGGTGCAGTGCGGGCGTATGCGCATGCGCATGACGACCATTACCTTACGCGTTCAAAATTTAACTCTCTCCTCACTGAAATGATCACCCCACAAACATACATATAAAACCGCTTCCTGTACCTCGTGTATATACATGTATTCGGGGCTCGCTAGCGCGCTCAGGCTCGCCCCGAATTATTATTATGGTACGTCGGTCACGCGAAATAATATGGGCCCAGCATGGCTCTATGGACATAAGCGCGAAATATTCTATTGCGCATTCTCATGCCTGGGCTACGCGCCGTATATACGCCGTTCTAATTTAGCGAATTGCAAATTTACACTCGTGCCTGCATGTATGAGGCTGCGTTGCCAGGGGCTCTTTTGACGACTGTATGCACCAATTTGAGGCCAGCCTCACATTGCCTAGCTAGTACTCACAAGATACTTGGTTTACAACGTGAGGCTAGGTAGCTAGAGGCTCCTTTGACGAGTGTAGGCACCAATTTGAGCCCAGCCTCATATTGCCTAGCTAGTACACACAAGATACTTGGTTTACAATGTGAGGCTGGGTAGCTAGAGGCTCTCTTGACGACTGTACGCACCAATTTGAGCCCAGCCTCACATTGCCTAGCTAGTACACACAAGATACTTGGTTTACAATGTGAGGCTGGGTAGCCAGAGGCAAGTGTAGGCACCAATTTGAGGCCAGCCTCACATTGCCTAGCTAGTACACACAAGATACTTGGTTTATAATGTGATGCTGGGTAGCCAGAGGCTCTTTTGACGAGTGTATGCACCAATTTGAGGCCAGCCTCACATTGCCTTATACACCAATCTGAGCCAGCCTCACTGGCATTCGTTCAATAATACATAGAATAGATTTCTACCATATTCACCTTAGATCCATACATGGACACTACTATATTATAGACTAAGAACACGATAAAGATAGACTAGACGTGCTGCTCACTGATGACTGATAACAGAGGCAATAGTAAAATTTTATATTGACTGTCGGCACTGAAGGATGGAGGGGACGTCCCTATCACGCATGCAGCTGGAGACCTACAGGCTTACACGGCACTGTGAGACTGTCTGTCATTGTTTGCTTGGATCAGTGGTCTTCAAGATCTATCGTGCTATGGCTTTATTAAACTTGCGGCTTTTTGAGTCGCAGCTACTGACAGAGACTTACAGAGGCTCAGCTCAGGCTCACCCCAAACAGGCCCTGCATGTCACTAGTTTATATTATATTAAAAATACTTCCTGCAGTGTGTATACATCTTGGTGAGGTACATGTCATTTCAGAGCTCGAGGATTATTAAGACAGTCAGTGCAGTTTGCTTATTTTGACTAGCTCTTTTGACGATCTTCACCGGAAAAAGTAGGCTCGTTCCGGACCCCAATCCCCGCTCCTCTAGGGTGGGTCTGGGAACGAGGAAGGCGACTGTTGAACGAGAATTGAGGATCGCGGTCATTTTAATACGATCGTCTTTATAATGGCAGATCATCAGGCCAGTAGAGGTTAGTCACATATTTGATCTGATCTAGACTCTTTTAATCCTACAATGGGCTATTCCAGTTAATAAGGATACACCCCTGTGGAGGAAGGTTGATTAGTACTGAAGGGTCAATTTTTAGGTGATTTAATGAAGTATCGATGGTATTTTTATGGATTTTAATGAAGTATTGTAGGCACCATTGTGGATTATAATGAAGTACTGAGGGGACATGGCAACGAATAACGAGTATTGATGGGATAGCTCATCCAGGGTATGGAGGAATTATCATCAGTTTTATAGGGTAAAATGGGGATTTTGATTAGTTTTATGGGATAAAATCAGAAAATTGATTAGTATCGATGATGATTTTGCGAATTTAAGTAGTATTTAGGGTAGAAAATGCAAATCTCTTCCTCCACAGGGGTGTACGCCCATTATCTGGAATAGCCCAATACTTATTATAGTTATTCTATAGATCTAGCGCAAGTTTAATATATTATGCGTGATAGTGACCGTACAGAAAGTGTATGGGTGTGTCTTGTGTCGCCCAGTTTATAAATACAACCTCTACTCTCAGTAAAGGCCACACAAATTAAATATGCTGTTGCTCGTCCTTCAAGGCACATAAGGGATACAGATAATTTTGATGTTTGATACCACACCCCCATTAATTACATGCCCAGTATAAATTTACTTCTCTGTGGTTATGAGGTAATTAGGGTGTAATCTATGAGGTAATTACGAGAAAACTCCGGGCCTCTATGGAGCGTTTCTGAGACTTAAGAATCCGTATAATATATGTAGAGTATCTGACGCATGTATCCAGCGAATACATTATAAGCTGAGTGCTACTTTCTCTGACAAGTATGTACCACCGGCTGAACTTCACGCGTTCTCATGGCTGACATAATCCTGTGGATAAATAAAGCTAGCCTTGTGCTATATATAGCACGTTCGCTGTGTGCCATGCCATGACCAACCCGATGTTCAGAAGCTGTATGGCCCTGTCGAGTTCGTCGCCTATGATTGAAAATTATCAGTATCGAGGTCAAGAGTCGGTCTCAGACTCCATCTCTGCGATTGAGGCACCGACATCGATGTGGCTTAGACTGTGTACACACTATATTGACCTTTTACCATATGAACCATTATGTATTAATTAGTTATGGCTTGATGATGTCATCCAGCCGAAATCTGAATATCAAAACTACACACGGGGGGTTTGATGTACGTGCGGGCGGGGACGAGAAACAGAAGATTAACTTTGCATGGCCAAACATATGTATATACTCATACATAGGATGATAGCCAAGTAGCCTACATGTACAATCTTGAGATCTTTCTGTCTATACCTGTCCCCCTGACCCTCCAACTGGTGTCACATCATCATGCACCCACTAACTTTGGCCAAATCAGCTTGTAGTGTAGTGTGGAGGCTGATAAGCATGCCGGCTCTTTAATGTGCTGCCTCCTTTTGTGTGGGATCTGGGTATGAGACTATCCACAGTTCCATGCTTGACTCAAAATTTTATCTTGACCACCTGATATCACTACTTTGACCCCAGTAGCGAGTTGGGAGTACACGTGCAGTCACCTACACGATGCCTTTCCCTCCCTTGACGGCCTTAGAGCTGTAAATCGCAAAAAAATATTTTAATCTATAGGATATCTTATTATTTCTTTGTAGCCCCGCCCCTCTCAGTGGATGAGGTGCAGTGGCAGGAGTCAACTGGAGGACACTGGGACAGTGGCTCATCAGAGAACGAAAGGAACTTCATATGAAAAGATACACTAACCTGGATAGAATCCGTGATACGCATAAATCTGATGAGGCCCGATTCAGAGCAGTGATGGAGAAATTTGTGCCCAGCGTTCAACGGTGTGATGAAAAATGTGACCGTTTTTTCAGCAGATGACTTGAGGTGTCATAAGATTTCACCAGAATCCACACTTAGCCTGCTCCATGGTGTACCTAGCTTCGTTCGTTGTAGACAGTCTATTTTCTACAATTTTGTGCACTTGATGATTCAAGAATTCCTTGCAGCTGACTATATCTTACAGTTGCCTTTAGATGATCAGATTGAAGCGTTTCAGAAACTATTTGGCCAGCCCCGATTTGTGGCAGTATTTCAATTTTATGCTTTTAAGGCAAAGTTCGATCAGACAGAGTCAGCTTCCAAATTTTGCTCATTTTTTGCACAACTCAGAAATGGCAGGGAGATCCAAAACGATTTAAACACACTGATCCACAACTTGCCCTCTCGGAGATAACTAACACAGAACCAAAGTCTGTTCCTCAACCACTTTCACCACTTGACCCACTTCATATCGTCGTGTATATTTCCTTGCCCTATTTTGACGTTGGATATGTGCTGGCATCCTTAAGTATAGCTTGTGACAGTGAGCTCAAGTGTGAATTTTATGTTTGTGTTAGAGACGATGTAATGATGTATGGCCATTTGAGTGGAGTACGACTTCCGCAATATTCTAGCACACCTCTCACTGGGCTGTCGATATTACCCCACATATATCGTTCAATTGATCTTATTAGTATCTTAACGTCAACTACAGACTTCGACAGTGCACAGCTACTGCAGAGTCTTCCCAAGGTGTATTCCACCATCAAGGATCGTTTCCTTGTGATGTCTTACCTTTCGCCAAAACTTGATCACAGGTTATCGCCTATCTTTAACAGCGCTAGCGATGCTGAATATGACTACAGTAACATCCTTTTTGTTGGCAATGCCACGAGTGAAGTGCAAATGATGCAAGTGTTTCCGAAGAATTTGATACCTTACTACAGAACTGTCAGATTCAGTAGTAATTGAATAGAGGAATCAGGCTTTAGCTATAATTATAATACTCAGTTTTAATCCTATGCCAGTGACTGCTATTGAACTTCAAGTATGATTATTATTATTATTATTGAATGTTTGCTATTATGCTCGCTGCTAGGTGCCGGGTAATAGTCATAGCAAATAGCTACGCTTGTTCTTATTTACACCAACACCGGCAGAAATTTTATTCTTTGTTGGTGTCAACAAGAACGAAATCAAATGCCTTTAGCTGTATTATAGTACACTATTCTGACTTGTAGGATTGTGCAGTACAGTATGACATGTACATGAATACTTATTATAATTTTCCAAGGCAATAGGAGCATGGCATGTACAGTAATGATGTACCGTAGATCTGGAAATTTTCGTGCACAGAAACTTTCGTATGATAAATTTTCGTGTAAAAATATTTTCGTAGGAACGACCCCTTACCGCATTAGCGTTAATAGTGCATACTAATTTTCGTAAGATTAATTTTCGTAGCCGCCACCGACTACGAAAATATTTTTACAACGAAAATTTCCAGATTTACGGTATACTCTTGGTAAGGGGATAAGGCTTTAATTCATGTTATGGGCTAATGGCATCTTTTGTGCATGCGCGATCTGTGAAATGGCATTGCCAGCGTCTTTCAGCTTAGCCCGGCTGACAGCTGGATACAAGATTCCTGGCTCGACCTAAGCTTGAGGATTAATTAGGCTTATAGTGACGAGAGGTAAAGGTCTAGGGCTGTAAATAAAATTGTGTGCAAAGCACACAAAAAATTTTTGGATCACATGATACGCCTTCAAACCATGCCCATTATTATGCTAATTTGGCTTTAAAGTAGACTTTACATCACAAATCTGCAGCTGAAGATGTCAAGGCCTAGTACTATATAGTAGAATAAATATCTTCCTAGGTTTAGGCACACTTGGCTGACAAGATATGGGGGGGGGGGGGGGGGGGGGGGGGGGGGGAGGCTACAACTCCCCTGCTTCTTACGCCAGTGTAAAGTAGCTGTACAGTCTGTACTCTAGAATCACAAATGAACATCAGTCGAGTACTTACTGAACCAGCGATCCTGATATCAGTATAGGAGTTCAGTAGTAACTTAGCCATGTCGCCAGGTCCCTAGGGACGAGTCTAGTAGTTACGTCCAGAGTCCCAATTCACAAAAAACAATTCGGCCTCGCGATGAGGTAATTATGAGTAATGATGAGTAATGATGAGTAATTGATGATGAAATTGCTTTCAAAATGTTTAGCGCTCATGAAAGATTGTTGGGACCCAGAATTCGAACCTAGTGTAGAAGACATCATGGACTATCCGATGATATCCTTATGGCGTTTCTCTCAGTTCGCTTTCTCTAGCGAGCTCGCTTTCAGGGCAGGGGGATTTCCCTATTCAGTCGAGCACATGGCAGGTGAAGGTCAACCGGCTTAAGCCGCGCGCCCCAATATTGTACGCGTATACGGAGCATGCGCAGTTTGTCGATGTGTCCTGGTTCGAATTTATGGCGGCGTATTCGTGAGGGACTCTGGACGTAGTCTCTAAGTTGTTCATTACGTCCAGAGTCCCAATTAGAAACAGAGAATTCGGCTCTCGCTATGATGAAATTATGATGAAATGATGATGAAATGATGATGAAACCTATGATGAAACTTATGATGTAATTCCTGTGAAACTGTTTCAAAATTTTTAGCGCGCATGAAAGGTTGTTGGGACCCAGAATTCGAACCTAGCGTAGAAGACATCGTGGACTATCGATGAGATATGGCGATTTTCTCGGTTCGCTTTCTTTGGCGAGCTCGCACTCGGGGGGATTTCCCTATTCAGTCGAGCACGTGGCAGGTGAAGGTCAACCGGCTCAAGCCGCGCGCCCCAACATTGTACGCGTATACGGAGCATGCGCAGTTTGTCAATGTGTCCTAGTTCGAATTTGTGGCGGCGTTTTCATGAGGGACTCTGGACGTAGTCTCTAAGTTTTTCATTACGTCCAGAGTCCCAATTAGAAAAAAACTATTCGGCCGACCGATGAGGTAATTGTGATGTAAAATATGATGTAAAATATGACGAAAATGCGGTTAAGACTGTTTCAAAATGTTTAGCACGCATGAAAGCTTGTTGGGGCCCAGAATTCGAGCCTAGCGTAGAAGACATCGTGGACTATCCGATGATATCCTTATGGCGTTTATCTCAGTTCGCTTTCTCTAGCGAGCTCGCTTTCAGGGCAGGGGGATTTCCCTATTCAGTCGAGCACGTGGCAGGTGAAGGTCAACCGGCTCAAGCCGCGCGCCCCAATATTGTACTCGTATACGGAGCATGCGCGGTTTGTCAATGTGTCCTAGTTCGAATTTATGGCGGCTTATTCATGAGGGACTCTGGACGTAGTCTCCAAGTTGTTCATTACGTCCAGAGTCCCAATTAGAAAAAAACTATTCGGCCGACCGATGAGGTAATTGTGATGTAAAATATGATGTAAAATATGACGAATATGCGGTTAAGACTGTTTCAAAATGTTTAGCACGCATGAAAGCTTGTTGGGGCCCAAAATTCGAGCCTAGCGTAGAAGACATCGTGGACTATCCGATGATATCCTTATGGCGTTTATCTCAGTTCGCTTTCTCTAGCGAGCTCGCTTTCAGGGCAGGGGGATTTCCCTATTCAGTCGAGCACGTGGCAGGTGAAGGTCAACCGGCTCAAGCCGCGCGCCCCAATATTGTACTCGTATACGGAGCATGCGCGGTTTGTCAATGTGTCCTAGTTCGAATTTATGGCGGCTTATTCATGAGGGACTCTGGACGTAGTTTCCAAGTTGTTCATTACATCCCCAGTATAAACTTACTTTTTTTGCGGTTATTAGGTAATTATGATGTAACCTATGTCATCATAGCGCTAAAATTCAGAGCCTTTACAGAACACTTCTGAGACCTGAAATCCACAGAATCATATATTAACTTACATACATATCCAGCGAATACATTAAAAGCTGAGTGCTACTTTCTCCGACAAGTAATGCCGGCCAAACTTCACGCGTTCTCTTGGCTGACGTAATCCTGTGGATAAATAAAGCTAGCCTTGCGCTATTTATAGCACGCGTCATGCCACGACCGATCTGAAGTTCGGAAGCTGTACTGTGCTGTCGAGTTCATCTCCTTTGATAGAGGCATCGAAACTCGAAGTCGAAAGTTGATCTTAGACTCCATCTCTACGATTGAGGCCCTGGCATCGATGTGTGTATTGACGACCTTTACCACATGCACCATTAGAACTATACAGCCACTGGGGATGTGGTCAAGGGTTCATAACATTAACTAAATTTTTGCAACAATTGCATGGTACTATTAGCTATCATGGCCCTCAGACAACGATGATCACCGACAATACATTAATATCACTTGGATATTTTACAAGGTATCTTCACCTTCCCTTCCTGTTTTAAATCTCGTTTATCATAAACTCATTAGTCTTATTATACCTGTTTATCTACCTCATAGCTACTATATCTGGTTGCGTGCCTGTATTAGCTACAATTTCGAATTCAGCTACTCACATTGACCTCTGTCATTTATTGTACAGAAATTGTTATAATTATACACTAATTATACACTAATTATACACTAAGTAGAAAAAAAAAAGAATTTATATAATTAATTAATGTTTGGGGGAATTGAGAGCACTTGGGGAGATAATTTTTACATGGGCACGCAGAATGGGTCAAAACTAGAGATTTGACGGCGGGGAATTTTGATTCACACCTTAGAATTAAAGTTACGGCCCTTTGAAGTTACCCCATATGTTTGTATAGGAAGCCATGCATTTGCAATGTTTTCCGCCCACGCGCACATTAACGTGACGACCATTACCCACTTTGATCAAAATTGATGCATAAGCTGCCTGCTTGCATTGTATGGTTCTACTATGCATCCAGCTCAACTATGTGGCGGTTTTCGAACAATTTTTTTTCTGCTTAGTGTTCTGGTCGCCTTGATATAAAAAAAGGTCTTCACACTAGCTGCAGGGAACAAAATTATAATACATCACTCTTCATTAAATTTCTTATGCATGGCCAGATATCAAAGATACTAGCTCAATGCATGCTCAATACCGTTTATATTTCTGACGACCACTACCAATTTTCAGCTTTTCCGTTTCCGCTTTCCTCTTCAATTCAGGGAATCCTGGTGTCAAAGGTCAGCCTACATATGGCTTACATACAGCACATATCTTTTGCTGGCATTAATGTCATCATTCATTGTCTATATCCGGGAAGGTTTTACGTGAGGTTAAAGTCCATCTATATGAGCAGCGTATTGTTGCAGTATTATCAGCCCACATATATGTTCTGCACCGATGACCAACCCAGCCGGTTACGTAACCGGATGCCCGTTACGCAACCGGATATCCAGTTGCACAACAGGACGTCCTGTTGATCAACCCTAGCTCTTCTGTGGCCGGTTATGCAACCGGCTATCCCGATGTGCAACCGGACGCCCTGTAATACAACCAGCTTTATCGGTGTCCTGATGCACAACATTAGGACTCCCTGCTGTGCGCTGCTCTCCGCTGATTTGAGTGATTGTGATGGGATATAATATACAGGCCTTTTCTACTGAATGAGGCCTAGCTCAGGCTACAACCGGATAGGATCTACTAAGCCGGTTGTACTACCGGACAGTGTGTAGGCAATCCTGATATGCAACTGGCCAGGAATTAAGGAGGCCTGCTGTACAACCGGACAGGATCGATTGGGCCGGTTGTACAACCGGACAGTGTGTAGGTAATCCTGATATGCAACTGGCCAGGAATTAACGAGGCCTGCTGTATAACCGGACAGGATCGACTGGGCCTGTTATACACCTCTGCTTTAGTCGCAAGCTAGCTCGAGCCTGCGTGCGCGAATTGAGCGTGTGCACAGGCACTAGCGCTAATTATGTGCTGGCCGGCCGGTTGCACAATGGGTCATCCGGTTGTGCAACGGGCCATCCGGTTATACATCCGGGCAGCGGTTGGTCATCCGTGCGGAACATATATACCATGATACATTGCATAATATTGGGGAGATTTTACGTGAGGTCAGAGGTCATACATAAATCATCCCCTGATTATTGTGTTGGTAAGTCAGTATTATATTATGGGAAGATTTTACGTGAGGTCAGAGGTCACACATAAATCACCCCCTGATTATTGTGTTGGTAAATCAGTATTACATGGGAAGATTTTACGTAAGAACTTTGACCTTACGTAAAATCTTCCCATATAAAGTAACGAATGTAAACACTGGTAATACTTTACATGTGATGTAAAATTCTCCCATGATTAGATCATGGCAGAAGTCACGTAAAATCTCCCCATGATTAACCCAAGGGAGAAGTCACGTAAACATGATAGAATCATGGCATTTTTCCTACTTTTACGTAAAGATCTAAATGACCCCTCGAGGGTACAGGTGTAGTAGAGAAATGGGCCCCCCATAGTTTTGGGTCCCCCCGGTCCCATATCTCTAGTGATATACGCCCCCCAGGCCTCATATCGCTAGAGATATGCGACCCCGTACCAGGTACTATAATATCACTAGCGATATAGGGCCCGCGTAGGGATATGCACCCGTGACCCCCCCCCCCCCCCCCCCTTCCCCCAGCTCCATAATCATATTATTATTGCTAGCCTCGTGCCCATCCCTATTCCCACCTTTTCAATGTTGCACGCAGAAAAGGGGGAAGGTCTGGTCGATTTGGTGATGTCAGGATGATGTCACATGGACGTGGTTTGAACTGACCTTGGTCGTGGTCTGGACTTCCTGGTTACCTCGCGCTTGCTGCCCACGCATGCACGCGTGCGTGCGCTAGCGCTTCAGCGCGAGCGCGTGCACAAGTATAAGCAAATCGACCTTCAGACCTGCCTTGTCAGCACCTTTGCGATCGGTATAGCGTTTGTTGTCTTCTTGTCCAGGAATCGTCTTTCACCAAGTCAGTGTCCCACAGGATTTGTTATTAGCTTGTTCTTGCCCAGTTTTTCCAGTTTTTTTTTTTTTTTTTTCCAGAGATAACACTCACTTGGTCTCAGTATGCAAGTATCATACATATCTTACCCGAAATAAAATCCAACATAGCCAGAAACGGCCGTCTCCAACTCCCTGAGACGTCTTCATTCATTTTCTGGCAATGCTTCTGTTTAGTTCGCAAAAGTGCTGACAAGGCAGGTCTGATGGTCGATTTGCTTATACTTGTGCACGCGCTCGCGCTGAAGCGCTAGCGCACGCACGCGTGCATGCGTGGGCAGCAAGCGCGAGGTAACCAGGAAGTCCAGACCACGACCAGGTCAGTTCAAACCACGTCCATGTGACATCATCCTGACATCACCAAATCGACCAAACCTTCCCCCTTTTCTGCGTGCAACATTGAAAAGGTGGGAATAGGGATGGGCACGAGGCTAATTATTGCTGCTTCTTGTCATTTGTTTGCGGATCAGCAAGTTCCTGATGACTCTAGCGGGTAATGTTAGCTACTCAGTTACAATGTAGTCTAGTTACAATGATGATCATCGCCTCTCCGCCGCACGGTGATTGAATCAAGCCACACCCCTTCGACATACGATAAGTAGGAGAAGTCAGTTCCCATTGTGAAGTAGAGCTTCTCAGTTTTTTTTTTCTAGTCCCATGAAGTCAGACCCCTATTCGAGTATCTGGACTCTATAGACGGGTTGCCTTAATGTGATTCATGACAAGAAAGTTCAAGCCACATGAACATGCGGCCATGATTAGGAAAATCAATACCATCAAGGCTTGTTGCTATGGCAATGAATGTTTTTTAAGGTAATGCTATTGACCCATGTAATCATCACACCAACTTTGAGACTTGTCTGATCTATTGCTGATTTTATAAAAATCCTAGAAGTAAGCAATTTTCCCATATGTTTGTATGGCAGTAGGGCAAAATGTGCCCTACCGCAATACAAACATATGGGAAAATTGCTCACTTCTAAGATTTTTATAAAATCAGCAATAGATCAGACAAGTCTCAAACTTCAGTGTGATGATTACATGGGTCAATAGCATTATCTAAAAAAAAAAAAAAATCATTGCCATAACGACATGTCTTGAGGGTACTGATTTTTCTAATTTATGACCTTGCCATGCTAATCATATTAAGGCAACCCGTCTATACAGTCTCGTATTAAAAACGCTCTATAATAGTATAACAATTATTATCTCGATTGCTTTGCGCAGCGTACATAAATTAATGAAATTGCATATCACATAATTTAGTAGACCACTATCGACTCTGGCTCGTTCTGGCTCACGGTTATAGGCATTGTTCCACTATATATACACAGCCGATTACATTCGTGCAAATGGGGCGTGGCAGAACGGTCGAAGTGGACGTACACCAGTCTACATCAAAGATGATTGAAGGTTTGCTACAGTGAATTGTGCAAGTTTAATATGGCCACGACACTCGTGCTGTAGGCGACGAAGCGAGTACGAGGACGCTGTTTTTTACCGGCCATGGACGCTGTTTAATACTACGTCTTCACCCCCCCCCCCCCCCCCCCCAAGGCGCTTCGTCACACATAGCCGGGGCTAGGGGTCCATATCACTGGGAGGGTCCAAACCTCTAGATATATAGGGCCCCTAGGGGAACCATACCGCTAGCGATATGGGGGTACGGGGGACCCATTTTACGGGGGGTACCATATCGCTCTTACACCGGGTGTGTCTGGGAACGAGACTATTAAATTTAAATTATGGCAGATCATCAGGCCAGTAGAGGTCAGTCATATATTGATCTGATATCGATTTTAATCCTGCAATACTTTTATTATTAGTTGTTCTAGCGCAGGGATGTTTTGTAGTATCCGTGATAATGGGTATTATCGTACTGGCAGAAAGTGTATGGGTGTGTTTTGTGTCCGCACTGTTGTCCAGTTATAAAATTAGTAAGGCTCCGATAGGGCCACTGCTCTCAGTGGAGTACAGTGTAAACAATATATTATGTACACACTCATACACTGGATGGTAGCCAAGTACAGTCTAAAATGGTGCCACGCCCCCTCAAGGTTGGCCAAACCAGTTTTTGGTGGGGAGGCTGATACTAAGCATGCCGGCTCTGGATCATAGGCGGGATCTGGGCTACCTGCAGTCCCATGCTTGACCGCTATTTCACCTTCACCACCTGATGTCACTTTGACCCTGGAGTAGATGTGCAGTTACCTGCATGATGCCTTTCCCTCCTTAACCTTTCCTTGTAGCCCCGCCCCTCTCAGTGGATGAGGTGCTCAAAGCAGTGGCAGGAGTCAACTGGAGGACACTGGGAGAGTGGCTCATGGGAATAGAAATTGAACCTGAAGCAATGTACACTAACCTGGACAGGATTTGTGATAAATATCAATCTGATGAGGCCCGGCTCAGAGCAGTAGTGGAGGAATCTCTCCCTATACTTGACAGATCATGGAGGACAGTAATTTGGACTCTTTACTGTTTTGGTGACATTGACAAGGCACAACAGATCAGCAGCTATGCTGAACCAATGCAAGGTATGTGCTGTGTAGTGAAACTATTCGCAATGTGTGCATGAGCTGAAGCAGAAAGCACATGGCCTGATTATAGGGCATGTACTCATCCCTGATCGATCATGTGACCTTAACTAGGTTTAGTTACAGCTTGGACCATAACTAGCTGTGACAGTGGACTGCCTTTTGTAATGTCCTAAGTCCAGCTAAGCCAAGAAAGAAGATTTTCAGGTTGAATAGCTACCTCTCCATAACTAGAGCTCTGTAGAGCACATACCCCGTGTGCACATTGCGCAATCTGTAGATTTACTTTCGGTGCATGGCTATAATTTCGTGAACTTCAGAGAAATAATGGAAATGCTGCTTAGTTGTACTGGGGGTTCTGGTGACACTTGAAAAAGTGCTCTCTGCACCCAGACGTACCCCAGACTAGGAACATATGAATTTCTTTTATTTGTTGTAATAACTGGGGCGAGCCGGAGCGAGCCCCACACTAGTCAGTTCAATCGAGATTTTTTCCGTTTATATGTTTCTGTCGTACGTCATTCCGTAAATGCGCTACCTCTAATTTAACGAATACGCTACAATTTTCACCTCGTGCATGCGGTACGGTGGTATTTTTTTTGCATTTCGAGGTTCACTTGCACTGAACAGTGAAGTATGGATCCTACGTCTACCCCTTCTACTTCTAAGCGACCTTGCCGGAGTGCTTCACATGAAAGCAAACTTCAACGTAGACGAGAGAGAGAAAGAGCTCGCCGTGCTTCGGAAACCGCGGCTGAAAAGGAAGCGCGGTTAAGAAAGAGAAGAATGAGGGATAGAGCGAGAAGAGCTGCAGAGACTGAGGAACAGAGACAAACAAGACTACAGCAAAAACGTTCCAGGGAAAGCGAAAGATTGGCTGCAGAGAGTGAACAGCACAGATTGGCCAGGTTGGAGCGAGTCCATATTCATACACGTCAAGCACTTGACACTGAAACTCCAGAGCAACGAGATGCCCGGCTTGACAGGATGAGTGTTCGCCGAAGTGAAATATTGGCTACCGAGACTCCAGAAGAAAGACAGGCCCACCTATCGCATGTAACAGCTTGCCGAAATGAGAGGTTGACTGAGGAGACTCTGGACCAAAGAGAAGCCAGGCTGCAGGCTGATAGAGAGAGGCACAGGGACCAAGTGACCCATCTACCCTTACTTGAACAGTCATCAGTTCAATCAAAGATGCTGAAGTTTCATGCACACTGTGCAGCGCTGGAAATGCCAACCTGTACAACTTGTTGTAAGCAATTCCCTGGGCTAAAAGTTAATTCACATTCTGGAGAGTGTCTATCATGCAGTCGGGACAAGCATGTACCAAAGTTGTACTCATGCTCATTATTATTCATTATCTTCAATTCTCATTATTTCAAAATAATATTGTGATTAAAGTTTATCATCCTCTCTTTACCTAAAACACAATATTGAACAAACAAAATTTTCAATACAGCAGCTATGTTTCTAGCGAAGGCTCGCCCCAGTGATGTTCAAACATCGTCACTAGTAGTAGTATAGCTATCTTACATTATGATTGGTTCCATAGGGCAGTCACTATAGATATCACGAGGAACATCGACGATCTTTACCAGTCACACGCTTGGCCACTTAGTTGTGTACATGAGCAGAAAGCATGCATATGCATTGATGGGCACTGTCGATAGGCGTGGCTACGGTGGCCAACAAAAAGGCACTATTTGTGACATATGTGGACTGTATCCCTCGATTTGACGCACACTGAAGCCAATTTTTTGCTGAATTCAATTGATTCGTTGTGATTATGAGTCGCTTAGACGCCTATATCTCGAGATATGGCGATTTTTGTGCTAACAACAACAACGACAACAACAACGACGACAACGACACGACCGATTACTTTACCCCTTGCGCATGCATGCGGGGTAATTAAGCTACTGGTTGGTTGCCTGGAGCTCTCTGGCTAGATTATCAAGCATTGGTGTGGCTTACCACTATAGAACTTTCTACATAGTTGCCAAGTGTCCCGATTTGGCCGGGACAGTCCCGGTTTTTGGCCCTATGTCCTGGTTGTGTCCCGGTTTACCTGATTTTGCAGCATTGTCCCGGAATCCAGCTCGATTGCACAAATGGAGGTGTGGCACAAGCATAAATTCAGTATACTATCGAATTTCAGCCCGTATATCTCGATGTTTAGTGCCCCGAAAATGGGTGTGGTCATTCGAAAGTGGGCGTGGCCAATAAAATTTCATGCGCGTTACTTCTGTATTGTACGTTGCCCCTGTCTCTCCTCTCATAAACTTGGCAACTATGTTTCTATGCATTGTGTGTACTAATGATTATGGTAAATTTTGTTTTCAGATCCCACTCTGACAGTGAAGAGTTTGGTTGGAGTAATGGAGAAGGTGACATCAGATGAGGAAAGGAGAAAGAAGGTATGGGGGAGGGTATTGGACTTGAATGGTGCTACTCCATCCTCCTATCTTGATGAGGTCTACTCTAAGTACACAACTGCTAAAGAGAAGACACATGCCTTAGCTGATGTCTATATCAACATCAGACCTGGATCTTCATGGCAGCATCTTGTCAAAACCTTATATGCTGAGAGTGAAATGGCAGCAGCAAAGGAAGCAAAGTCATTCCTTCAACAAAATGGTACCGTATACCATAGCTGGAAATATTGGTGGGAACTAAATAATATTTTGTGGTTGGGTCCCAGATCTCTTTGGAAAAAATATTGGTTGATTAACCCTCGGTGCATGTGCGAGGGGTACGGTAGTCGTTCTGTGTGTGTGTGTGTGTGTGTGTGTGTCTGTTACCACGCCAGCTGCTACATATCTGGTTAATACGATGCAAACAAGGTGTCATTAGACTTTTTACGGCATTTTTAAGGTCCGAATTGTGTGGATTTTGTTGAAAACGCTTTGTTCAAAAGTTCTGGCGACATTTGCTGACCACCATGGCCTTCTTCGCTTCTTGACGAGCTCTTGATCGATGAAAGAGACAGCCATGGCTTCATTTCAAGATTAGTAGTGTGTTGCTCTAGTGATAGTTCTTAGAACTTGACTGACTTTTCACCGATCTCAGTAGGCTATCAACTATGTATGCTTCTTGGCTTTACTTTGTACTATAGATCTGCGCTGCTGATCTGGCAATGACTGGCATACACGTGGTACTATTACATAATACCGTGCAATCCGTATACTACTTGCATTCTTGTGGCTACTCTACAACTACACTCACTGTCGCTTGTGGCTTATATTAATTATCATGCAGCTTGCAAATTTTGCAGACTAGCTATTGCTATTGCGCCGAGGGTTTTGCACTATAGTGCTTCATTTAAATTTGGTAATTTGACATATGATCATATTATATCCCTAGTATCTGCGTGACGATAATAATGGTTCGTGTGATAAAAGGTCATCAACATAGTGTGCACATGTTACCTTCTCTGACAAGTATATGTACCACTGGCTGAACTTCACGCTGTCTTAGACTCCATCTCAGCAATTGAGGCACAAGCATCGATGCAGACTCTGTACACACTATATTGACAACCTTTGACCACGTGCATCATTAAAATTTAATGATGATCAGCTCACCATAGCTCATAAACTGGATAGGTCCTTTGTCGGACTAACCTGGGGTGATGAGACATCGAACGCCTTCATTTTAAGCTAGTCTTCGATGAAAATCTATACCAGAAGCTTACCCAATCGTCTCTGTCTTCCTTGTTGGGGGGTAAAGTGAGTGGGAGCTGACAGTTCGTCTTGATTTTGTCTGAACTGTTTACTGACACTTGGTAGCATTGAGAACCACCTGGGAGGACGATGGTAGCCTCTAGTCTTCAACAGGTCTCGAAAAGAACAGGTTCAACACAAAATTAATTTCATGGCAGTCCAGAACTCTATTTTTAGTAAGATCTAGGATTTTGCTATCTACGTATGTTGCATGCCCTCTTGCTGCTTACGCGGCTCGATAAGCCCTTGGCCACACCCAATCACACATGCACATATATATGATGCAGAAAGTATTCGAGGGTAGGGTTTATTTCATGCATTCAGCTCGAGCCAGATAATTAGTGCGGGATTAATTCAAGGGCAGGCCTTATTCAAGGAAATAATGTTCATGCAGATCCAGATCCCACTCTGATAGTAGATAATTTAATTGGAGTAATGGAGAAAGTGACATCAGATGAGGAAAGAAGAAGGGAAGTATGGGGAAGGGTATTGAGGAGCGACTATGCTACTCCATCCTTATATCTTTATGAGGTCTACTCCAAGTACACAACTACTAAAGAGAAGACACATGCCTTAGCTGATGTCTATGTCAACAGCAGACCTGACTCTTCATGGCAGCATCTTGTCCAAATCTTGTATGGTGAGAGTGAACTGGCAGCAGCAGAGGAAGCAAAGTCATTCCTTCAACAAAATGGTATGTGATATATTCAAAATTAGAGTGTTAAGTAGACATACTCTTGCCCTTGCCTCTATTAATCTGGAGCATGTGAGCTCATAATATCAATTTAGATTTCATAATAATGTATTTGACATTAAGTAGGGTTTACTTCAGGATTTCGCTCAAGAGGGGGCAAACATATAGCAGCAAACTGTAGAAGGGGGCAATCCCCATATTAAATATAGGGAAAGCCAATTTCTAAAGTGGGCAAATCAATCCCGGGGGGAGGGAGGTGCCTCCAAAGCACACCCTGGCCAGTGTATAGGCTAGATGAAAATAGTCAACAGGCACCAACCATCCAATCCCCAACTTAGCTTATTTTTACACGAAAATAAAATATCTGATCTTTTGCCACCTATAACTACACTTGTAACCGCCAGGGTCTTAGGCAGCCGGTAGTATCTGCATACGCTCAGACGTAGCCACAGAGAATACTCCGTAAAATATCTCATGAGGGGTCTGAACTCTATAGTCAGCCCTGAACACCAGCATTTTATACACAATACAGCATACTAATTACTTCCTGGTACATAAATCAGGGCTACACACATAGCTAATTAAAACATTACATCACATTTCCTCCCACTGAGGTAGGAACTCGTCCTCGAGTGGCTTAGCTAGTACACAAATCAAGCAAATTACATAATTATATTCAATGTTCTAGGTTCTTTAGGTGCTTGACTGAGCTTTCTTGGTCATTGAACGAGTTACCGGTCCAGAAGTTCTAATTGGCCTCTGTGTTTCCTCCTGCATGCGTGATTTCTTTTTGTTTCGTTTGCGTTTTGCATTGCCACACCAAGAAATGTTGGGTAGTTCTGGATAACATGGTCTTATTCTATTCAAGGAAACAAAAATCGATTCAGCATCTGGCTTGTCCACCAGCTTTACTTCTAAATTGGTAGGTGTTGTGGCTAGGACTCTGTAGGGTCCATAAAATGGTCTGGCAAGCTTCCATGCTTTACCTTTCACAGCACCAGGCATGTACACCATTACTCGGTCACCGATTTCATACTGACTCTCCTTGGAATATCTATCATAATTTCGTTTTTGTTTTTCCTGAGCACTCCTGATATTTTCTTGTGCTGTTTTCCAAGCTTCAGATAATGCAATGGTCATAGTGGTCCTGTAGTCATCCATATCAACTACATATGGGCTTGCAACATGATTCAGAATACTGTCGGTAGGAAGTCGAGGATCTCTTCCGTACAGAAGGTAAAATGGTGATTCTCTAGTTGATTCTTGCACGCTTGCACGATAAGCAAATAGCAAAAACGGTAGGTGCCTGTCCCAATCACTCCCATTCTTCTGCGCACATTTAGCAATCATGTGTGAGAGTGTATAGTTGAAACGCTCTACTAGCCCGTCAGTTTGTGGGTGGTAGCCTGAAGTATTCACTTTCTTGATGTTTAACAGCTTACAGACTTCCAGGACTATTTCTGACAAGAAATTTGCACCTCGATCTGAGAGCAATTCCTGGGGAGCTCCATGGCGACAGAAAATCTCTTCAACAAGTAGTTGGGCAATTGTTACTGCACTTTGATTGGCTACAGGAAATACTTCAGCCCATTTCGTGAGATAATCCAGAAATACTATAGCATACTGGTTGCCGGATTCCGTAAGTGGTAATTGCAGCACATCTACTCCCATCCTGTGGAAAGGTCCTCCAACAGCAATGGGTTGGAGTGGTGGCCGTGAGGCTCGTCCAGTGCCTTTTCTGGTAGCACAAGTTAAGCAGGACCTACAATGCCTCCGCACAGCGGCTCTCATACCTTTCCACCAACAGCTCTTCTTTAGAGTGTCATACACTCTTCGCTCCGCAAAATGCCCTGCAAATCGTCCAGAGTGTGCTTCTTCAAGGACATTTTGCTGCAATGACTCTGGTACGACAACTCTCCAATAACCTGGATTAGCGGGGTTCTCATGATGCAAGATTCCATCTATGATGTCATATTGATCTTGCTCCAACACTAGCTTTCTGGCTAGCTTCTCATCTGGTGGAAGTGTTCCACATTCAAGCAGCTCAATCATTTGCAGAAGGTCCGGGTCACTTCGCTGAAGTTCACCATCAATTTTCTTTTCTATGATTGTTCCAGCTTGCTGATCTTTGGTACTGTTGGACCTTTCTTCCTCTCCAGTGATTTCTGCTGTGGTTGAATTTACTTGTGCCTTGCTTGTCTCTGTAGGGGAGGATGGATTGCGAGATAAGGCGTCAGCACTTGCATTGCTCTTTCCCGGTCTATGTTGTATATGCAGATCCATCTCTTGAATGATCATAGCCCACCTAGCCAGCTTTGCTGAGGGATGGGGAGTATTCAACAATGATGTACAGGCAGAATGATCTGTTAACACAGTGCACTTGTGTCCAAGAATGTATGCTCGGAATTGTTTCACTGCTCATACTAGTGCTAGAGTCTCTAGCTCAGAGATGGCATAATTCTTTTCGTGAGGATTCAGACTTCTGGAAGCATATGCCACTGGATGTACACATCCATCTGCTTGCTTCTGAGCTAGCACAGCTCCAAGACCTTCTCCACTGGCATCCGTCTCAAGTATAAATTCTTTATCCTCACCGAAACATGGATATGCCAGAACGGGAGCCTGCGTTAGCAGCTCTTTCAACTTTTCAAATGCTCTTTGGCAATCAACAGACCAGTGGAAGTCTACTCCTTTCTTTGTTAAAAAGTGTAGTGGGTGAGCAAGCTTTGCAAATCCTGGAATAAATCTGCGGTAATAGGATGCAAGTCCTAAGAACTGCTTCAATTTTGTGACATCGGTAGGAACAGGGAAATCTTTGACTTTTTGAGTCTTGGATGGATCAGGTGCAATTCCTTTTCTGGAAATCACATGTCCAAGATAAATCACTTCATCTTGCAGAAATGAGCACTTTTTGGGCTTGAGAGTGAGTTTAGCTTCCTGCAATCTGTTAAAGACTTGCTGGAGATGTTCCACATGCTCCTCCAATGTCTTAGAGTCACTAGTATATCATCAAGATACACAAAGCAGAAATCCCATTCCATTCCAGCTAGCACTGCTTGCATCAATCTTTGAAAAGTGGCTGGGGCGTTACACAAGCCAAAAGACATGCATTCAAGTTCAAATAGACCAGCATGTGTTGTGAATGCGGACTTGTCCTTAGTGGCTGGATCCATTTCTATTTGCCAATAGCCTGAGGCTAAGTCTAGTGTGGAGAAGTATCTAGCTTGACCAAGAGTATCCAGGATATCATCAATTCTTGGCAAGGGGTAGACATCCTTCTTAGTTATCGCATTAATTCTTCTATAATCCACACAAAATCTGAGATTTCCATCTTTCTTTGGGACCAAAACAACTGGGCTGGCCCAAGCGCTGGTCGATGGCTGGATCACTCCTTGTTTTAGCATGTCATTAATGAGTTGGACAATCTTTTCTCTATGCACAAATGGTGTCCGTCTTGGTTGTTGCTTGATGGGCCTATGTTCTCCTGTGTCAATTTTGTGAGTCACCAGGGAGGTTCGACCAAGCTCTGACTCATCCAGTGCGAACACATCTGTATTGTTCAGAATACAATCTTCAAGTTTCTTGTACTGCTCGGCACTCAAATCTACTCGAGATAAATTCAATTGTTTCTTCAACTCTTGTCTGCGTTGATGCTCAGGTTCTTGCATGTTGGCTTGGACTCGAGTACAAGCAGCTGACTCGGTTGGAACTTGCTCAGCAATTGATTTACCCTGAGGCTTGACTTCTTGCTTGATCAAAATCTCTGCAACACCAAGTGGTGTGCCCTCTTCAACATCTATGCATTCCCTTGTGAAATTCTGAAGTGGGACTAGCAAAGTTCCTTTCGAGTTGACAGCAAATAGGCATTCTTGTGAGCTGAGGCCTTTCTCTCCCAGTGCAGTACTGTCTGGTTCAAACAGTAGCTCTTGGCCTTCCTGAAAGTGACAGTCAGCTGTAGCTTCTAGGAATCGTCCCTTTCTACCAGGTACTGTAGAAGCTTGTGCAAGTCTGATTTCCACACTAGCTGATTGTGATTGACTGGACTGTGCCCTCTGCATCTTTAGTGGTTTTCCATCTGGTTTCAGAAATTTTAGTCCTAAGGAATTGGTCTTCCTTGGGCTTTCAAGCTCTTGGCTATCTCATGTAGCAAAGCCCGAGATATGATAGTTGACTGAGCACCAGTATCCACCATGGCTTCAACTTCCACTCCCTCAATATCCAAGTCAATGTATATGGTGGGTCCAACTGCACCTCCAACCATTGTTGGTTTGGCTGTAATTGTATCCACAGAGCTCTGGGTCTGCATCAGAAGCTGCTGCTCCTTGGCAAGTCTCTTTTGATTCAGAAGTGCTTCCAACTGCTCTTCTGTCAGATCTTCAACTTTTGGATCTGGAGACTGTATTGTTGCTGTTAGTTGAGCTGTTCTAGACACTTGATATCCTGATCTTCTGCTTCTGCTCTGGGCTGTTTGGTACAGTTTCTAGCAAAGTGATTTAAGCTACCACACAGCCAGTATCCTCTTTTGTGCTGCTCACTCTCTTGTTGTGTGGAAGCATGCGACTGCACAGTAGATCTTGATCGGCCCGTAGAATTCTGTGGTGCATTCTGTCTCTTTGTCAGCTTGTTTGCAACCTGTTGCTGCTTAGCATGAGGCTTGTCAGTAGATGTTTTAGAATCACCTCTGGCGGCTGCAGAAGCAGATATCTGTTTCTCTTGTCTCTCTACTGTGCGAGCTCGATCATATAACTCGTTGAATGTTTCACTTATCTTTGGTGCACCAACTTTTCTCTGCCATTTAGGGTGCAATGCTTGGAAAAAAACGGCCTTTTAGCATCCGATCAAACTCCTTGCTATCAGCATTAGGAAACGTTTTTCTTCCAAGACGTTGCAATTCTATTCCAAGCTGCTCAACTGTCTGTTGCTCTTGCATTAATTGATGAAATTCGAGGCCTCGCAACTCTTCTATATCAACCGGTTTAAATCTCTGCTTTAATGCTTTGACAGCTTTGTGGTATGATGATTTCTCTTCCATAGGCATCACTTCAAACACTTGTTGAGCTGTCTTTTCAAGATGGGCTTTAAGTTGACACAACTTTTGTTCATCTTGCCACTTTGCCAAACGAGCTCTCTCTTCAAATCGTTCCATCCATCGATCAAAAGTGTTATCTTCATCTTGGCTTTCCTCTCCACTGTAAAGAGTCAATCGGGGTAGTGTTTGCACTGTAACAGCTTGGGCCTGGGCTGCAAGCATTTGAGTCTGTGCTTGTAGCAACTTTGTCATTGACTCAATCAGGTCACTCTGAGTAGTGCTAGTATTATCATTCATTGGCAAAAGTGGTGGTGGTCCCAGAGTCTGGACCATTCCGGTTTCCATGATTGGATTGTTTCCTATCACATTAGTGGTGGCAGTAGCTGTGGTATGATCCACATTACTTGTGACTGATGAAGTATCAATGTTGCCACCTTGATTGACATTACCGACATTTGCATATGCATTTGCCATGGCATTTGCACTGCTATTTGCAATGCTGACAGGTACCTGTCTTTGTACACACTTTGTGTCAGGATGTTGCAGTTGCTCTGGGTCTGCAATAGAGTCTAAACTCTGTGTAAACATGTTAGGTAATGGAACAAGATTTTGTCTGCCAACCATCGGTTGCAATTCAACATTGCCAGACACAGAATTATAACTGTTGTCAACAAGGCCATGATGTTCAATAACATCGTTATGCTCTTGACAAGGGACAAAAGCAGGGCCACGAGATTCCAGACAAAATTGCTTTGTTCCTAATTGGGGTCGGGGTAAACTTTCGGGGTGTAAATGCAGATCAGGGCCACCCTGTTCACTGGAATGCTCCAACTCTCTTTCAGGTGAATATCTCTGTTTTGTAAGGGCCAATTCTGACTCGAGGCTCTGAATTCTGATTTCGTACTGCATTTTCTCTGACTCAAACCTTGATTTGATCTCCTCTACCCAGCCATCAGCCCTTTCACGCTCTCTTTCCCATTGGCAACGCTCATACTTGAGCTGTTGAGCATGCTCCTGCCTAAGGGCTTCCATCTTTCGATGCTTTTCAAGCTCACAATGCATTTCCACATGCTCCAGATTTTGAGCTAATCTCTGAATTTCCTGCTTCCCTACCCTCACCTCCTGTATTGCTTGCTCAGCTCGACCACAGGCTTCCTCCAGCTCATCGTCTTTCCTTCTGCAATCAGCTTCAGTGGTAGCCAGCCTTCTCTCCAGCTCCTGTATTCGCTGTAACAGCTCGCGGTCAGGCACTGTATTGCTGACTCCCCCGCCGAGAGAACTATCCATACTCCTTGTACTGCTGCCCAAATTCTCAAACGCTCGAAGTCTGAGAGTTTGCCGTCGAGTTCGACCTTGGCTTGCAGATCTAGAACCAAAGTTCTCTGACTCTCTGTCTTGAAGCAGGGCTCTTAGTTCCCTCTTTGACATACAAGCACTTTTGAGCAGAGGCTACCCGGAGTGAGTGGGCGTTCAGTTCAGGTCGGGGTGGAGCTCACGCACTGCGCTGCTCAGAGGTAAGTAGGTTGCTGTGGAAATCCTGGCAGGGTTGCCAAATGTAACCGCCAGGGTCTTAGGCAGCCGGTAGTTTCTGCATACGCTCAGACGTAGCCACAGAGAATACTCCGTAAAATATCTCATGAGGGGTCTGAACTCCATAGTCAGCCCTGAACACCAGCATTTTATACACAATACAGCATACTAATTACTTCCTGGTACATAAATCAGGGCTACACACATAGCTAATTAAAACATTACATCACACACTGATCATGGTTGTTTGATAGTGGATTAAGCCTCTGTCCAAACACAGTTTCAGTGTGGCTGGTGTATTGGATTAATTTATTGTGGATGTGGCTTACCATTGTCTGATTTGAACGAAGTGTAGGTGGCTTGTACTAAGGCCCTATGTCAATAATTGATATGATATTCAGTAATTATATTAATTGCTCTTTGTCAGTAATTGGCATTTAATGCTGCATGCTACCAATTTATCCTTCATAACGTATAACCTTGGCACCAGACTGGTAACTACTATAGCCTTGTTGCTATATATATTACTCAATGATATGTGCCTACAATGGCTTACTGAGTGTTCTTGGCCTCATTCGATGTTTTTCACTGCTCAAAGAAATAGGAGGTGAGCATTGATCTTGATAGACGAATACCCAATGGAGCTTGCTTGAATTTGTAAAATTACTCTGGCCAATGCCATTGAACAAAATAGCTTCACTGTCGAGATACCAGCACTATTCAAATGTTGATTACATAATTTGATTGTAGTCACGTGGCTTTAATTAAATGAATATGCATGCAACTGATACCAGGCTCTCCTTTCCCCTCCCGTTAGAACCTGGGTACAATTCATTATGGAGCCATAATAGTGCCAAAGCTCCTGATAATACTGGGAATACTTGCACAGTAGCTGGTGTGATATTATATGATTGACAATGTCCTCTCTGTCCCCAGACCCCACACTGACAGTGGAGAATGTGACTAGAGCCATGGAGAAGGTCACAGTGGACAAGAGGAGACGAGTGTGGGAGAGGGTGTTGGGGGAGGGAACTGTTGAAGAGATTTATAGCAGGCATTCTAATGAAAAGGAAAAACTACATTCTTGTGGTGATGTCTATGTTGCCTGCAAACCTCACTCATCTTGGAAAGAACTTGTTCAGAAATTATATAACTGTGGTGTAATGGCAGCAGCCAAGGAAGCAAAGGCTTTCCTTCAACACAATGGTGGGTGGTTCATAGTACAATACATCTTGGGTTCCGTACACACTAGCCAAATTATATGTAGCTGTTTGCTATTATCGTACCCTAAGCGCTGTTTTGTATCTAACTGCGACAGTGATACTTAAATATCGGCCCATGGCTTCCCTCCGTATACATCCGATATAAGGTGCACCTCCCATGGGCCTTCTTCGCAAAGGTGTGGTCATTTTTGCTACTACAGTGGAATTGAGCAACTGGAACCCCCCTATAGCGGCCTCCACTGGGGAATAAAGTTTGGCCTTTATAGAGGGTGGCCCTATCTAGTCTCGTGACCCAGCCCCCTAAACGCACGCGAAAATGTGTACAACGGGTTGTCGCAGCAGAATACAATATTATTGCGTACTTGCAGTTTCACGTTTAAAACTAGTCTACTTTTTGCTGGCCAAAACGACCTGTTTTACCATCGCTATCGTTTTCACGATAGTATCGTTGCCTCTATCACTCACCTTTTCGAAGTAAATCTTCAGAGTTCGAGCGGTATCTCGTTTGAATTTGAAACTACAGTCAGCTTTTTGCGTCCAGAACTGTTCTATTTTTGCTTGCCATCAGTCCTTCGGATCGTTTTGTCGTCTTTGCCGCACACACTTCTCGAGTAGATCAGTAGATCTTTGGTGCTGGTGGAGCACGAGCTCAAGTGAAAAAAGATGCATATGTTTATAATACGCGAATATATAATTATAGCGATTTGATTGCAAATGGAGTGATCTGATTGGTCGCGCCACATTCTTGAGCTTTGGACAACTCGTTGTACACAATGTTACCAGACCCCTTTTTCGCGAGCGTTTAAGGGGGCTGGGCCACGAGACTAGGCCCTATTTTGGGAGTTTTTCCAAAATTGAAACAAATCAATAATACAACTTGGATTATGCATAAAAATAAACAAAACATCAAGCAGGGTGAAAATATTCTTTGAGTGTGCTCTCCCTAGCGGAGTTGGGGCTCGTACAGTGAAGGGAGGGCCCTATCAGTGCATATTACACCTGTATCTAGCATCTATCTGCACAGATTGGTGTGGCATGCCGAAAATTTCGTGGAGAAAACTTTCATGGGTGGCTAGAAAATCGTGAAATTTGTGAAGGTTTTCTCGCTCAAAAATTTTTTGCTATACGGTATAGTATTATAGCTAATAGGAAAATTGGAACTGTGATTGTTGTACTTGTGGTTTTCCCCAGACCCCACTCTGACGGTGGAAAATGTGGCCGGTGTGATGGAAAAAGTTGTAGTGGATAAGAGGAGACAGCTGTGGGAGAGAGTACTCAACTCCACTCCAGAGATTGTTGATGAGATTTGTAGCAACCATTCCAGTGAGAAAGAGAAGACCCACGCCTGTAGTGATGTGTATGTCAACTGTCGTCCAGAGTCATCCTGGAAACACCTCACCTCACTGCTTTATGAAGAAGATGAGCTGACTGCAACGGATCAGGCCAGACCATTCCTGCCTCCTAGAGGTAAATTGTACACATTAATTATAGTAACACTCAATACTTGAGGGTATTAATCCTCAGTGTGTGCACCGTACGGTACGGTACTCATTCTGTCTGTATATCTGTTACCACGAAATCTGCTGCCTACATCGTTTTTTACATCAAAAGAGGTGTCATAGGGTTTTTTTTATGGTTTTTCAAGATTTTGGTTTTTGCTATAATAACACTTTGTTCAAGAGTTCTGGCGTCATTCGTAGGTCACCACTGCCTTCCTTGCCCCCTGCATGATGAGCTTTCACTTGACAGAAGAGACAACAATGGTTTCTTTTTAACCGATATGTATGGCCAGACATAGATCCAACAAGATGACTGGCTTATCACTGATCGTAGCACTCTGGTAGATAAGCTTCTTGGCTTTCTGTGCATGCTACAAACTGCTGACACAGCACTGCTGTATGGTACACATGATACTGCTTGGATATTACATATTCGTGTGTAATATTCACTCCTGGCATCCTTTGACTCTAGCTTGTAATTGCAACAAATATAAAAAACAAAAAAAATTGAAGGATGAAGTAGGGATGGCATTTCCAAGAAATACACAAACAAGATTTATAGGGATAACGTATCGCACCCATTATACATCCCTATGCTTGCTTTTCTCGATAATTAATATCATACACTTCTGATTCAGTATGTAAAGTATCGCTATATTTTGATATTGATCCATGGGTTTACGGTACTGATTTTCCATTCCTGCATGTACCCCACACATAACTAGAGCTCTGTAGAGCACATACCCCGCGTGCTCTGTAGCCACTGTAGCGTAGTACTCTGCAGCACAGCTGCCGACCATTTCCAATACTGAGCTTGAGCATGCGCAGTCGTATCAGCATGCTAAAAGAGTGGGTGTGGTCGATAAACCACAGGCATGTTGAACAGAAAGTGCACGATTTGTAGCACTAGTAAGCCTTTTTGAGCAATTCGAAGCCTGTACAAACCAGTTTTTCACCGATATCTACCGATGGGTTGTGCTTATAGCACGCACAGACGCCTAGAACTCGAGATCTGGCAATTTTTGAGCCGATGACAACAACGACAACGACAATAACGACAGATGGACAAACCGATTGCTTTACCCCTTGCGCATGCGTGCGGGGTAATAATACTACAGTGGCGCAGGAACCGAGGAGGCTCCAGGGGCTGGCGCTCCCCCTTGTTAGTAATGTCAGTCCATGTTCTCAGATTAGCAAAACTTGGGAAATTCTCTTAGCCCAGTATTGTTACAACACAGATTTCTTATAAATTACCTGGCCTGATAATATGAGTAAAATGTGCCTCAATAGCTGCCAAATGTATTCTACTTGATCTATAGTTCAAACTTCATTTTTTCATCGAGATACATGTAGCAGCCTCGCTCGAGCAAAATGGGCGTGGTTTGACACAAAGTAGGCGTGGTCACAAAAATTTGCACGCAATTATTTATTCAGCCCCCCCCCCCCCCCCCCCCCCAACCTTCAGTATCTTCCTACGCCTATGTACTATATGTGTGTGCACAGCTACTCAAAAAGCCAGCATAGGGATGTATAGTGGGTGTGATACGTTATCCCTACAAATCTTGTTTGTATATTTTTTGGCACTGCCATCCCTACTTCATCCTTCAATTTTATTCAATTGTTTTTATACTTGTTACTGTTTTTTTAGTGCCTTCGGGGTAGCTCATGAAATTTCACTATAGGGTTACCGACTACCAATTCTACCGAAGTGGCACAGTAGTAGTCACATGCTTCCTTATAGGGTAACTGATTACCAATTAAAACGGCACAAAAGTCACACATAGTGACACTTGTGCCATTTATGTTTTGGCACATTTCAGATAACCAAAAGCATGCCATGAATGACACAAGTATCACTACCGGTATGTGTGACTATATATTGTGCCATTTTTTGGTTGAATTGGTAATCGATTACCCTATAGGGGAGTGTGTGACTATTGTGGTATTTAGATATATGACATAAATGATACATCTTCCAAGTTTGGCACATTCCCATTTCAACCAAAAATTGCAGATCATTATGATATCAAACTTTTGCCAGTTATGGTTTGGGTTTGGGTTCGGGTTATCATATAATTAAAACCATGTTCCTATATTTATTACCCCGTGTGCGCACATTCACAGCAGGGGTAAAGCAATTGGTTTTTCTGTTGTCTGATGTCTGTCATCTGTCATCTGTCGTCTGTTATCTAGTATCTATCAGCATAAAAATCAGCAAAGCTCAACATTTAAGTGAAAGCAGGATCAATAAATGGGGTGTAAGACGGTGAAAAAACACCTTCTGTCTCATTCTTAACCCTAAGCAATACCCAGGGAAGCTACAAATTGTGCAAGTATGTCGGATACGCCTACATTGGACACGCCCACCTAGTACCTTATGAAGTCTATTGCGCATGCTCAAGCTGCTCTACTAGGCATGCGGGGTACCGTATAACGGGAAATTTTCGTATGGTGCTAATTTTCGTATATTTCGTATGCTCCATCCCTTATACGAAAATAAAAACTACGAAAATTTGAACGTACGAAATTTTTTTCTTTTCGCGCGTGACCTTTGACCTATACGCCTACCACAACCACAAGCGGTCACTAGCGGCAGGTGCTAAATGCAAGGCTAGCTCACTGAACGATGTCTCTTTATCGATTCTTTGCCAAGGCGTTGAAACGAAGTGACCTTTCTGATCCCAGTGGACCGCTATCAGCGTCGATTACAATCAAGGAAGCCAGTGGTGCTAGCGTTACCGTATACCACACGTAAGTGCGAGCGCTACCAGCTGCGCATGCGCGCAATCTCCCGCAGCAAGCATACGAAATTAAAAAATACGAAAATTTATTCTAAGGGTGTTTTGGCCAATCATACAAAAATTAGCACCAACGAAAATTTCCCGCTATACGGTATGTGCTCTATGAGCTCTAGTTTCTACCAATTTTGGTAGAATATGATTTCAGCCATGGGTTTGGGTTTGATTGAAATGCCATGCAAATAACTCGTAGATAGCTATAATCGAATTGTGCCACATAAATGGCTGAAATCAAAATGTGCCAAAATTGGCAGAACACGATAGAAATGCCAAATAACCCGTAGATGGCTGAAATCAAATAGTGCAAAAATTGGCACATGTAGCTTTGTAACATCCCATAGCTGGCAAAAGTTTGATATTAATTTTGTCATTTTTATTTGAAATGAGAATGTGCCAAACTTGGAAGAAGTATCATTTATCTATCATGTCTCTAATGACCAACTGAGCCAAAAGTGGCACAAGAGGCACACGCTCCCCTATAGAGTAACTGATTACCAATTCAACCAAAAATGGTATAACAGTCACACATAATGACACTTGTGCCATTTATGGCATGTTTTTGGTTATCCGAAATGTGCCAATATTGGCTATAAAATATAGTTCCAATGCCACCTAGCTGACTAATTTCGTGGGGACAGAGGCCAGGTATGAAATTATACATACCATGCATGGTGACCTGATATTATGATTTGCCTATTCATTGTTATTAAATGCATAGAACTAGCTACAACTTCTTTTTTCTGGACCTAGCTACATCTAACTGTGCTCCAACAATAATGCAATAATAGGGAAGTAGGTACACCTGGACCACTGATTCAGCATATTTGTGCGATCCTAGCCTCTGGGTCAGGCCTGAGCTATGGTACCGCAACACACTGCGATTCAAGCTTGAATACTCCTGTAAGTGCAAATCCCAGGCAATCTTTTGATAGCTAGCTTTTGATAGTAGCAGAATGGCCTTGTATCAAAGAGCCTGGGTATGAGGCTAGTATAGCAGCAGAACTGATATTACTTTCACTACCTAAAATAAATTTTAATGATAAAAGTATCACTATCAAATCTAGCAAGTGCATATCATATCTTAAAGTAGTTCCAAAATAGTGGCTTCTTGAGATGTTGAATAGTCATGAAATATTGGGAGTTGCGAGCGATAGTCGCCAGTATCTTGAAAATAGTGCTGTTTCTGTTGGTCAAATTTGGTTCGGCAATAAAAGGACACGTGTAGTTTAACTGGCAGCTTTGCTGTTGTCAGTTGGGGTGAGACAGATCAGAGAGCTCAGCTAGACAGTATGGTTACTTAGCAGCGAAGCCCTATAGGCCCTGTTTTTATGCATAGCATGGTTTCTATCACATAACTTCACCATGGCAACACAGTATGAGCATGCGTATTATATTATTATGACAAAATGGCGAATCAGACACACCCACTCACAAAATTTGCTGTACACACCCACAATTTAAATCAACCATCGTGATAACTTAAAACTAGTGTGCCACAGAGGGGCATGCTCCAAAATGGAGTGGATTTATACTCTGATTTTATTTAGCTTCAACTCGCTTCATGTAGGGGCACAAAAATCAATACATATTAGCAGCTAATAATAATAATAATAATTATAGCAGTAAGATGAACACACACATGCGTATATAAGGATTTCCTGAACACCCCTTAAAAAACAACATGCATCTGCATAACTACTAAATTACACTACTGCCTGTGCATGTTACCAGGACTACCTCATGACCAACAACTATGATGCAGATATCTGCATGCTACTTGGGTCATTTGAAGGTAAGTGCATGTCACAATTGTTTTGATGAATGCATGATCTTGGTCTTATTAGATGCACAATTTGCTGGAGATTCTGATTTTGATACTTAGAAATTTCAAGTATTGAGATAATTGGGTTGCATCTGTTTCATACTTTTATTCTACATTACAAGTGAAACTGTCCGCTCATGATCAGTAACACAGCATATGAATAAAATTAATGAATCAGTTGTTGTATACGCACTGAAAATGAGCCTTGAAGGATCACACCCACCAATATTATTTGCTTCGCAATGCGCAATCACCTTTGTGTGCGCAAAATATAGGAATGACTTAATATTGGTAGATTTTACACATGTAATTGGTGGCTCCGCCAAACTGCCAAAGTTTCCAGCTATATGGTATATTAAAGTGTATAATGTTATACCTCGTATATTCTGGGCAAGTGCCCACTACTGGATAAGTATTCATGTATCATTGTTTACTTATCCCCACAGACCTCACTCTCACCACTGATAAACTCACAGAGCTGTTTCAATCAGTGGAGGATCCAGATGAGTACTTGCTTGTGGATTTAGACGGGGGTAGGGATGAAATAATTGGCTTTGGAAAGTTCTTTGGTCTACCGGAGTCAGAGATCGAGAAGAAATACCAAAGCACAGCTGAACAAAAAGAAGCTGAGCTGGTTGCATACATCCACCGTCATCCGTGCCCATCGTGGAAGAAGATTCATGAGCTTCTAAGGCAATGTTTACTTAAACAACAGGCTGATGAGGTGGAGGACACCTATATTCAAGGTATATTATATACATCTAACACCAAAGTCAAACTAATAAGCAACATAGTATTATGGCATACCATATTATATAGTATAGCTTCGTACTTAAGTATAATCGATAACAGTGCATGCATAGTACCATAGTTTGAATGTCAGACCCTATTAGTAAGATGAGTATTACTGAAAAAAGGTAATCAAGGACAATTCTAAATTATCTCTAGTAGCACATATAATGACCTACATCCCTCCTCTTATAATATACTCTTGCCTACATGTGTATGCATGAATGACGAGACCTTTCTGCATACTGCGTACAATGATATTACTAGTACATTTTTTATGAGATTTCCTATGCAATGAACATGCACGTATATGGTTTAGCCTTTACAATTCGCCTAAAATTATCAAACCAGACTATCCTACATGTACCTATGGTATACATGTATATCTTAACCCTAACTGTAATCATAATAAAATTGCCGCATAATATTATTATCGTAATGATCAAAGTAAAGCTACAAAGCTAGTACAGCTCCTGAAACAGTTTACCATAGTCTAGTAAAAGAGAGCCAATGGTTGGTGCACCTTACCTTACGCTCAAATTGAGGTGCATGTGCAGCTACATTGTATCACAGTAATTATTAACCCTCGGTGCATCGGTATAGTCGTTCTGTGTGTGTGTGTGTCTGTCTATTATCAAGCTAATTGCTACATACCTGGTTTATATGTTGAAAATAAGGTGCCATTAGGCTTCTTATGGAATTTTCAACATAATAATATACATTGTGTGGATTCCTTTAAAACACTGTGTTCAATAGTTATGGTGACTTTTGCTGATCACCACTGCCTTCTTCGCTTCTTGATGAGCTCTCATTTCAAGACGACTATAGTGAACAATAGTTTTTCACCGGTCACCTTATATAAGTTTACACTGCAATCTAATTCTTCCCAGCCGTCCTTTTGATACAGCCTACTTCTTGGGTAAAGCTAACTATGTTAGTGGACTGCAAATCCAGCAATGCTGAGAACGAAAATTGTTTAACTCGGGTCGAATGGCTTCCGGTACCTCCCACTCATACACACAGACAGACAGAGAGACAGATGGACAACTATAAGATTAGCTATAGTACCCTACATAATGTCATGTCCATGCACAGCTACATTGCTATACACGATTTCCAATCTTTTTTTGCTCTTGACCCTGACTAGATAACTATATCTTCATGCAGGCATTAGTATCAGTGAGTTCGACAATTTGGTACCATGATGATTCCAGTGACACTATGGTAAGTACCTGACAGCTTGCCAGCAGGTACCTTCGATGCAAAGCGATAATGTGTGATGGATAATATACACTAACTTTAAATTTGCATGGTGTTTGACGATTACCGCATTAACCTGCAGGAATTAGCAAAATAGTGTGATCCTTTAAGCTTTAATAACATAGTGCTGTACACTGTATAGTTACTGTAATGTACTGTACACTGTATAATTACTGTTACAGTAGTGGCTCCAGATGGGCCCTAACTTGAAATAGAAATACCAAATACACTACCTCACGGGTTATATCACAGTTACCTAGTCACCACAGAAAAATAAAGTGCTACTATATTATAGGTATCTCGATAATAATAATTTTTTATTGGCCATATCATTACATGTAACTATGCAGTATCTGAGAGAACCCAGCATTACTTTGACATTGCCATGAAAGCAGGAACTTTGATGATTCGAAATGGTGGCGTATTTTTCCTTGGTCCTGGGGGGTCAGGAAAGACCTGCACTCTTCACGCTCTCCTTCTGGAGCTACCTCCATCAGTACGACAGAGCACTCCATGTGCTAAACGAACAGTGAGAACTATAGCTCAGTGCAAGGTGGGAGTGGAGGGTGTTCTCTTCATTCGAATCCAAGATGACCAGTATTCCGACATGCTCAGCACAACAGCCAAGCAGTTGCAGCCACAACCATCCAGCAGTACAACCACTCCCCCTCCAGCTCTAGAAGGAGTAGCATCAAGAAAAGATTCTTCAGCACCTAGTCCAGCATCAGTCAGTCAACACATTGAGGAGGCTAGCTCACACACTACCAAAGAAGAAGAGAATCCAGATATAAGTCCAGAGAAGAAGCAGAAGAAACCTTCATCTCGTTGCTGCAGTGGTTTCGAGAAAGAATTGCTTCGTCGAATGCAGTTGGTACCAAAGAGATCAGAAAGTCTCATCGACAAAGATCTGATAGACATGAAGGATTCAGGGGGGCAACCAATGTTCCATGAAGTGCTACCCCTCTTTGTCAAAAACACCACATTTGGTGTATTCACAGTGAAGTTGAATGAAAGGCTGGATAGCTACCCCATGGTAGACTATTACAGCAATGGCAAACCAGTAGGAGAGCCGTTTCCATCTCCCTTTACACATCTGCAGACCTTTCGCCACTGTATGAGGGTCCTTCAGTCAACTTGTAGCGAAGGCACTTGCCCAAAGCTTGTGTTCATTGGCACTCATAAGGACCTTGAGCAGGAGTGCCCAGATGAGAACAGAGAAGAAAAGAATCGAAAGCTTCGAAGCATAATCCCACCAGATCTGAAGCAAAGCATCCTCTACTATGAGCATTCAAATGAAGAGCTTCTGTTTGGGGTCAATGTCAAAGCACCAGAAGATATCGATCGTAAGATGATAGGGTGCGTACGAGAAAGAATGATAAAGGAGTTACGAAAGCTCCCACAGCAAAAAATTCCACTTCAATACTTTGCCTTGGAGAATGCCTTCTTGCGGTTGGCAAAGTATCAGCGTAAAGGTGTTCTGAGCAAAGAAGATTGCTTACAAGAAGCAGCTGCCTATCATTTCACCAAGGAATCTCTTGAAGCAGCTCTTCAGTACCTCCATGGCCTCAAGCTTATCTTCTACTATAAAGAGGTTCTTCCAGATGTTGTCTTCATTGATGCCCAGACCATCCTCGATAAGATCACTGAGCTTGTTGAGTTCAGCTTGTCTTCGCAATCCAAGCCAGTACATGAGCTGACCATATCTATGGATATCAAGGAGTTTCAGGAATTCAAAGCTTATGGCATTGTCACACTTGAGCTTCTTTCACAGTTTAGCTCTCACTATGTGCCAGGCTTATTCATGCAACAGCAGCTGGCCTCCCTCTTGAAGTACCTGCGGGTGACTACTGAAGTTGGCAATGGTAAGTATCTCATGCCTTGTCTCCTCAGAGTGTCAGCCATACCTCGACCCTTGCCACATTCCTCCAATCCATCTGTCTCGGCACTTCTCTTCTATTTTGGTCCAAATGGTGCTAAGCTTGGAGTCTACTGTTTTCTGCTTGCTTCTCTCATCACTGAAGCTAAGTGGGAGCTCATGGCCAAGAATGATCGTCCTGTCCAAGTTTCACGCAACCAAGTTCAGTTCAGGCTTCCAGGAGATAATCCCGGTGCTGTCACCATAACCGATTCCTTCTCAACTTCCTTTCACGTCAGTATCAACTATCCTGAAGACATGGAGGCTGATGAGTCTCTCCAGATAAGCAGTAGGGTTTGTCCAGGGATTCGTGAAACAATTCTTTTCTCAGTTCAAAAGGTTTCACATAGGCTCAACTACAGCAATTCAATCCCAAAGGTAGCTTTTCCCTGCACAAAGCATCTACCTGATGCTATACACCCTGCCACCATTTCAAGTACAGGATTTTTGACCTGTACAATCGATCCTGAAGTATACAGCCGCCTTACAAAACAGCACCGGATCTGGCTCAGAGAGGAACCTCATGCTGATGTCAAAGGTACTAACATGCATAATTGATTTCATTCCTATGTGTTTTCAAACTGGAGAAGTAGATGATATGCTAGGTTCATCATATTAAGTACTAATTCCTTTGTGCATTAATTAACTCTAGGAGTTGACCAAAGTCAGATTCTTAATCAGGTGATTGATAGTGGCCACAGTGGAGTGCCAAGGCATCTTGGCCAGATAGCTGACACCATGTATGAGTGGGAGGGAGCAGTTGCCGATAGTCTTGGACTTTGTCAAGCTGATGTTGCAGAGATCAAGGAAGCACATTCTGGAAAACTAAAGCTACAAGCGTAAGTAGCTACAATGTAGCTAGTGATTATCCTGCCATGGCTGAATGACTCGAGGTGTAGGATGGTTTGGTAAAGGGAGGCTCTATAGGCAAGGGCAGTATGATCAGTGTGTGTATACAATAATATTGAGCCTAGCTATGTAACTATCAGAAAACATAGGGGGCACCAGCCCCCGGAACCCCCATGGTTCCTACGCCTATGCATGGAAGTTATTGTGATCACTTACAGGAGAGCTGCTCTGGGGAAATGGAAGCAGTACAATGGCCCTAGAGCCACCTACAGGAAACTGATTACTGCATTTGAACAAGCTGGTCGTCAAGATTTTGCTAGCAAGGTGTACGAGATAGCTGGTAGGTATTACCTCAAATATCACTATAGTGACCTTTGCTCACTGTATTACTTTCACTTTCTTTTCTTAGGTGTACCTTCAACTGTCACAGAAGTCAAGATTGAAAGTGATCGAGCAAAAGCCCGTGCTGGTGCTCAGAAAAAGCACAAGTCAGCCACTATGCCACCTGAAGGTGGTAAAAAGCCACAATTGGCTAAAGCATTCAAACTTCTCATTCCAATTGCGGAGGAGTGGCAAAACGTTGGAACTCTATTAGAACTTGAGGACGATGTCCTCACATCAATTGCTGCAGCTGGTAAGAAAGACAATGATCGCCTACGAGAGATGCTGAAACTGTGGCTGGGCCAAGAGGACCCTGTACCCTCATGGGAAGCACTGGCTGAAGCGGTGGAACCATTCAGTGGTGAAGTGGTTGCCAAGGTGAAGTCACATTGTGCTTGAAACAAATAATTATAATATAGGTCCCCATCTTGTAGTTGCAGTATCCTATTACAAACCATAAAATTATTAGTTCATGAAACAATCGGTGAAATCAGATATAAATTTAATGCCAATCTTCAAGAAATTTTCCCAGCAATATCATAGACACTGGTTATCAAGTGTTGTAGCTTATGCCAGAAAGGAATTACAATTTTGCTTATCAACAGGAAGCATGCATTTAATTAGGGCTCACTCAGGTGAACATAGCAAATGTGACATGCCCTGAGGGTGCTCAGGCCAAAATGGTAGATGATATGTGAGCATAATAATTATTATATTATTTGCAATTGAAGTCTCGATCTCCTATATAGCTCTCCAGTAACTACTAGCTACATTATATCTATAGCCTCCATTTGACATCTCTGCATCAATATCAATTCACTATGTGCCTAACAGTGAGCATGCAACATAATAATGTAACTTGAATTAAATGTGTGCATGTGCTTAACATTGAGTTGCACTGAACAACCAGTGTTTATGGTAATTTCAAAAAATTAACTCTGTTAATAATAATATTAAATTTTATCAAATGTTGTACAAAAATTAATAACATTTTCTACTTTTGAATGTTATTAATCAACTTTGCATAGCACCAGTGCTACCCTGGAGGGGATGTAGACCATGAGTGAGTGTGAGCGCCCATCCCAGTCTTTACGGTTTGTGAAGTGGTCAACATTGTGGTCGATGCGGCCGTGGCCATCAAACTCTTTAGAATCACTGTCCAGAACAACACGATACTTCCCACCAACATCCACTCCTATCTTGTAGTCTGTGAAACTCTTTTTGACAATAGGAGGAAAAGAGAAAGTGGGAAAGAGAGGCAGAGGGAGAGACAAGGGGGAGGGAGGAATAGAAAGGGAGAGAGGAGAAGAGAGATAAGAAAGGAAAAGAGTGGAGTGAGGGGGTTGGAGAGGAAGGGAAAGGGGAGAGAACAGGAGGAGAAAGGAGAGGTGAAAAGAGAAGAGGAAAAGAGAGGAGGGAGGAGGGAGAGATAAAATGAGGAGAAAGAGGAGGGAGGGAATTTAAACACTATACTGAATTGGCAGTGGACACAATCCACTCACCTGTGTTGGATGGAAGTTGAATATCCAAAGCAAACCTCCTCTTTTGAAGACAATGAGCTTGTCTCCATCGTGTTTTCTGCTGACATAGCCAGGGCCTTGGGTCATAAAGTTAAACTTTTCATCCAGCTGCATCATGGCACGGTCAAAATCACGAAGGTACTGATATCTGGAAAGAAAAATTCCCTGAGTTATATGTATCACGTAGACTGCCTCATATGGAGTCCAATGGAATTAACCTGAGCAGGTGGTCATCGACCAGGTTCATTTGCCTTCTGGCGTAGTAGTAGCTGAAGCCGTTGCCCTCTCGAGGGAAGTCCAGCCACTCTGGGTGACCAAACTCGTTACCGATGAAGTTGAGGTAGGCCTCTCCACCCAGACCCATCGTTATTAACCTGGAGACAAAAATGGATCTCACTAATTGCATGTAGTGCGGGCTTTATTGGAGGGTATAACCGTATTCACCTCCACTAGCCAAGCATAATTACCCCGCGTGCGCGCATGCGCAGCAGGGGGTAAAGCAATCGGTTTGTCTGTCGTCTGTTGCCAGTCTGTCGTGTCAGCACAAAATCGGCAAATCTCAACATTTAGGCAAAAGTAGGATCAATAAATGGGATAAAATGATGTAAGACAGCGAAAAAACACCTTCTGTCTCATTCTTAACACTAGGCAATACCCAGGGAAGCTACAAATCGTGCGAGTATGTCGGACACGCCCACCTAGTACCTCCTAACATCTATTGCGCATGCTCGAGCTGCTCTAGGGAGTTTACTGTGCATGCTCGATCTGCTCTACAGCATACTTCTAGCACAAAATTAATGTCATTTGTGATCATAGATCTCAGAAGGGAACGAAAAAATTCACAAGTAGCAAGAGATTAAACTTCAAAGATATTATAGAGGTCTCTAACAAGAGGCATGGCCATGGGTGATATTGCCATGGCACGCGGGGTATGTGCTCTATGAGCTCTAGTTCTCCTTTGTGACAACTATAATATTATATCTTGCCCTATCACTTGTATAATAAAACATTTCTTTTGTTTTGCTGCTACCCCCATCCTAAGGCCATTCCAAATTGATAAGTTGTTTATCGGGCAACCTTCTCAAAAATTTAGGGTCGGTAGGTAGGCTTAAAAAAGAAAACAAAAATATGAATATCGTTATAAAAGGATGTGATGTCATACATAATACATACAAAATGTGACAGATTTCTCCAACTAGGCATCAAAGTTGTCACTCCAATTGCATTTTACGATTGTTCACCTCTTCGCTACCGTAGCTCCCCTATAAACCACCACACTGGGCCACGCATAACTGCTAGCAGCAGCCATCTCTCCTTTCTCTCCGTTTCTCTTAGGCACGTGCTTGAAACCGTATATCTGTTTTCTAATTACCCGAAAATTTTCATTTGTAAATTGATATACTAGATCTGATATCTGACCTGATCATCTTGTGTAGAGCAAGTCCTCTGTCCATGACCACAGTACGAGGAGAGATTGTGGACATGTGGACATACATCTCCGCGTCCATTAGCCAGAAGGCGATGGTCTTGTTCCCCACTAGAGCCTGGTCATGACACTCTGTGTAAGCAATGCACTTCTCGTGGTACCTAGACAAAGGTAATCGAAATCATTTGAATTTCATGGCATTTGTTTAAAAAATTGCAAATACTGTGTCCTCTCTGAGGTACAGGGTAAGGCATATTGGTAGTGGGTGCAGCTTGGGTGGAGCTTGTAACCACATCAACTTTCTTACACACAATTTCATTGCTGAAGCTCTATTGTCTAACAGCAGCATATGACATTACATAATAATTACACACGCACCTCCTGTTGGTGAGGGCCCACCAGATGCTGCTGATGCATGTTCCAGTCTTCATCTTTTGTCTCCTTGAGCAGTTAGATCCAGATGTCCAGGATCGCCATGGCCATTTGGAGATCAAAACAGCTCCATCCTCTCGAACTGGCCTGGAAGAGCAATACATGATTGCTAGTAACGTATGAAAATGTATGCTATCTAATAGATACGCCATATCTGCATAGATTGTTACAGATCATGAATTCTTTTGCCTGAATTGGATAATCATAGTGAGCATGAAGTAACACATAAAGAAGATCACAAGTTCTCGATACAATGCCCTTGACCAAGAAGAGTCACCATCTACCACTGAATGCAGCGATTGTTGCCCACACATTAAATTTTAATGGTTCCTCACCGTTCACTCTTTATGACCTTTATAGGATACTGGTGAGTTCGATAATCCACCGGCACATAGCGAAGGTAGGCCATAGCTGTGAGTCCAAGTCGGATCCAAGCGATACGCACATTACCACTTAAATTCCATTCTGTGAGCAGATCGCTAGCTAGTAGTTGGCGTTCAACGGTATGATAGATGACCTAAGATGTCATAAGATTTCATCAGAATCAATGCACACTAGCCTGCTCCATGGTGTACCTAGCTTCGTTCGTTGTAGACAGTCTGTTTTCTACAATTTTATGCACTTGATGATTCAAGAATTCCTTGCAGCTGACTAGCTATATCTTACAGTTGCCTTTACATGATCAGATTGAAGCATTTAAGAAACAATTTGGCCAGCTCCGATTTGTGGCAATATTTCAATTTTACATTGCTTTTAAGGCAAAGTTAAATCAGACGGAGTCAGCTTCTAAATTTTGTTCATTTTTTGCACAATTTTTTAGACAAATTCGTTCCCATGTTGATAGCCAAAGTTAGAGACTCCCTCAGATATGGCAAGGAGACCTTAAATCCACTGATCCGCCACAAGTTGCCATATCGAAGGTTACAAACATAGAGCCAAATTCTGTTCCTCAACCACTTTCACCACTTGACCCGATTCATATTATGATATACATTTCTTTGCCCTATTTCGATGTAGGATATGTGCTGGCTTCTGTGAGTGTGGCATGTGATGGTGAGATCAAAATTGAGATTTATCTTTGTGTTAGAGATGATGTAATGATGTATCGTTATGGCCATCGACTTCCATCTGCATCATAACATGCAAGCACACCTCCTACTGGGCTGTCCAACATGTATTGTTCGGTTGATCTAGTTAGTATGTTAGGTTCAAGTACAGACTTTGATGTCAAACAGCTATTGCAGAGTCTTCCCAAGGTGTGTTCCACCATCAAGGATCGTTTCCTTGTGATGTCGTACATTTCACCTACACCTTTTCAGGGGTTAATTTCTGTCTTAAACAGTGATGCTGAATATGACTGCAGCAACATCCTTTTTGTCGGTAATGCCACAAGTGAAGTGCAAATGATGCAAAGTGTTCAAGAATTTGAAGCTTTTCAACAAAACTGTGTGACTCAGTAATGTACTCTAGGTTTTTAATCCTACACTATGACCAGCAAGCAGCTATCGAATCTTATGATTATTGTATTATTAAAATAATATTTCCTGCAGTGTGTACACCTGTTATACTCTTGGTGAGGGATGAGGATGGATATTAAGACGATCAGCTGCAGCTAGCTTGATTTGACCACGCTTGTTGACGATCTTTACCGGAAAAAGTAGCCTCGTTCTGGATCCCAACAATTCCCGCTCTTCGAGGGTGGGTCTATTGAACATGCAAGAAGCCGTCCTGCCCATCACAATCGTCTTGAGTTTATAATGGCAGATCATCAGACCAGTAGAGGTCAGTCACATATATGATCTGATCTAGACTTCCTACAAATTATACTTGTACGGTAAGGGGGGTGGATAGTGTCAAAAGTACAGTCACTGTTTTGGAGGAGGGTGACTTCACTGAGGAGGGGGGTGGTTTCAACTGGAGGGGGTGCTTTTCAGTTGGAGGATACCACTATTTGTGGAGGAGGGGTGCGTTTTGATCTCGAGGAGGGGGTCTAGCTCATCTGGAGTAGGGGGTCATAGTTCGCTGGAGGAGGGGTGCGTTTTGATCTCGAGGAGGGGGTCTAGCTCATCTGGAGTAGGGGGTCATACTTCGCTGGAGGAGGGGTGCATTTTGATCGCGAGGAGGGGATCATACTTTCGCTGTACAAGGGGTACATTTTGATCTCGAGGAGGGGGTCATACTTCGCTGGAGGAGGGGTGCATTTTGATCGCGAGGAGGGGATCATACTTTCGCTGGACAAGGGGTACATTTTGATCTCGAGGGGTCTGCTACCTCGACTGGAGGAGGGGCATATTTGAAGCAATGGAATGGAGCTAGCAGTTGCCAATAGATGCCGTTTGTGTCTATTATTATGTGGGTGTGGCACATTTCGCGCATGCGCATAAAAAATCTTCGCGTCATGTGGCATGGCCTGTGTGCTTTGAATTTGGATGTGGCTATAGATATAGGCTGGGAAGCTAGTGGCGTAATTCTGGACTGCTGTAGACGTACTACTGGTGTCTCTTGTACAAAGGTGCTACATTTATTCAATGAAGCGCAGATATTTGATAATTTGTTCGTAGCACATACAATTATTGAACGTTTGTACGACAGGAGACACCACCAGCACATTTATAGTAGTCCAAAACAACTCATTTCCAAGCGACTTGCTTCCCAGCACATGTTCCGCACCATCATGGTACCAGCACATAGCGCGAAGACTAAAATAATGTTAACAGATTTGCGCACGCGTAAAAATGTGCCACACCCACAATATTCTGTTCGGTAGTCGGCTCCTCGATATCAAATGCATCCTCGTCCAACCAGAGTATCACCCCCTACTTCAGATGAACTAGAGCCCTCCTTGAGATCAAAACACACCCCTCCTTGATCCTCCAGCAAAAGTGTGTGATCCCCCCCCCCTACTCCAGGTGATGTAGACCCCCTCCTCGAGATCAAATGCACCCCTCCGGATGCGCTAGACCCCCTCCTCGAGATCAAAACGCACTCCTCCACAAAAACTGGTATCCTCCAACAGAAAAGTACCCCCTCCAGTTGAAACCACCCCCCTCCTCCTCAGAGAAGTCACCCTCCTCCAAAACACTGACTGTACTTTTGACACTATCCACCCCCCATAGGTACGGTTGTTCTAGCGCATGGATGCCTTTTATTAATCACTGTGTCTACCGGGGGGCGTGGGCATGAGCCAGCCCTGCAAAGCTAAGGCCATATAAAATAACTTACTTGATTCTTATCCACCTTTTTCCAAAAAATAGGGGTTGGAGGGGGCATTTTATTTTTATTTTTTACTCATCAGGACACTAGAAAGAGCAGTATCTGGAGCATATTTTCGAGGAGTCCCTGATCAAATGCAATTTCATCAAATTCACCAAATTATTTGATTTCATTATGTTTGAATATTGACAACAACCAATCAGCAATTTTTTTTGATCATGAATTCAAGTTCGGGATAGTGTTCCGCCCACGCATGGTCAAAGTTCACATGAATAATAAATGAGGCAGTTATGTTCCACTTTTCGTCCACGTTCTTTGCATAGTCAAGGCACAGGTAAGTAGCTCTCCTGATGCCTGCCCCATAGTCCACAAAACGAAAAGCAAACCTGCCACTGTCTGTCTGCAAGCGCGGGTAAGTTTTGCAATTTCCTGCGTCAGTTTTTTCCAAGGTATTAAATAGCCTCTATGTAATGACATACAAACGAAACGATAGCTTACGAGTCTCTACAGGGCCAGGTATAGCATTTGAATTCTGTCGAGTTATACGAACAGAAAGCGAACATAAAAACTTACTGCTCAGCTGCCATGTGACTCGCTTAATGGCGGCCCTCCAGGACAAAACCTTGTCTGATGACTCATCATCTTAGAATTTTCGAAAAAGCGCTATACCTGGCCCTGCTCCGATCGATGAAATATCGTGAACGACAGCAAAGTCAGTTCGTTCAAGTCTCTGGTCTTCAAAAGTTGACGCAGGAACTTGGACTTTGTCTAAATCTGGAAATGGTCAACGTTTGTTCGCGTTTCTGACTAAACCGCATTAAAATGTACGTGAATTGTGTCCGTGCGCAATCATTTATAAATTGCGTGTCGACAGGAGCGCATTGAATACTATCCCATAACCTTAACTAGCCTAGTACCCAATCATTTATGCCATGAAGGCTGAAGTTTACTGACACTGTATGGGGAGATTAGGCTGTGGGGAGTCTAGATTCACTGGAACGTGGAGTGGTGGAATAGTGAAATGGGCAACTATGACTAACGACCCTGTACCACACCAACTTATTTGAGTGTGCACACTATGCAGCTCAGTTTGAGCAGAGTCAGAAAGGTGACAGAGAAGAATAGGTTGGGGATGTAGACTTGGAGAAAGACAGAGACTCAGAGAGGCAAAAGCACAGAGCACATGCTGATAATCTAGCTAAAGATCTAGATCTACTCCTACTTCCAGCACAGATAGAATATCTGCCGTAATATGGTGCCTATTTATTATTGTTGCTCAGCCTGTTGCCATGCCATATTATGGCCTTGAATGCTATATCTCTGGCACTGCCTGGGACCAAGGCCTGGGTAGCTACTTCTACTGGTCACGATGCCCATACATCAAGTTAATAATAGAAGCTATCAGAATACTAGTTCCCTGGGTGACAATCGTGTCACCTGTGGGCAGTGTGGCACTCGGCTGGATGCCATATATAGTTAATCAAATATTCATGAAGTATATAGTACTACTTGAGTATTGTATTTGATATAATACATTGTTGTGAATATTCACTACCGTCAATTCCTAATAATTTATGTGAGTGTATCATGTATGACAGTACAGTGACTATGTGTATGTGTGTGCATAGTTCCTTTAATAATTCTCCACTGTAAAGCATACTTCGATCTAGCTCCCTGAATGTGGTCCTCTTCCTTCCTCCTTCAGCCAGGGTCCAATGATGGCTGATGGGTCAATCAATGCTTCAGTAGCTAGCTATCACAGGCTGGGTGTGCCAGGGGTTAATGTGGCTTACACCACTGCTGAGAATAATTTGACAGTCAGACAGCTATGCGTAATACAACAACACATGCACAGGCTCCTTTTCATACAGCTTTAAAACACTCTTTCAACTTGCAGGTAGCCTCGCATCCATCCCAAACATCAATTGCTAGTGCGCATGCCCAATTGGTCCACTTATACAAGTAAAACCGGTACAGGGTCGTTAATTGCCATTCCAGTATTCCACTGTTCCACCATTCCACTATTCCATTCACTATTCGATTCCACCATTCCACGTTCCATTGAATCTAGACTCCCAGGCTAGGCTGTGGGGACACATGGCCCTAGAAATGTTGACGAAGTGCGGTTAGTATTATAGTGACAAGGTGTATAAAGGTGGCAAAAACGACATTCGGCAGCGGCGAGCTGGGTTGGCAGAGCGGACTAGGGCTGGGGCTGGTGGAGCGGTAGTCATGGGTTCGAATCTTGCTTGATTTTTTGTTTCTTCCACTTTTGAAAAATTTTCTAAGTTTTTTGGCGGGCTAGTTTGCCGGTACTCGAAGCGCTAAATTTTCAGTACCAGTGCCAGTACGGTAGACATAGCATTTGTTAATTAATTAATTGCATGATATAGTGACCGTATAGAAAGTGTATGGGTGTGTTTTGTGTTTCCCAGTTTATAAATACGACCCCTACTCTCAGTAAACATACATATACTCACACACAGGATGATAGCCAAGTAGCCTACAATCTTGAGACCTTTCTGTACTAAGTATCTGCCTCCCAACTGGTGCCACACCCCCTAACTTTGGCCAAATCAGCTTGTAGTGTGGAGGCTGATAAGCATGCTGGCTCTTATGCTGCCTCCTTTTGGGTGGGATCTGGGCTACCCACTTGACCGTTTAATCTGGTTCAAAATTTCACCTTGACCACTGGCCTGATGTCACTTTGACCCCAGTAGCGAGTGAGAGTACACGTGCAGTCTCCTACATTGTGCCTTTCCCTCCCTTGAGGTCCTATTAGAGCTGTAAATCACAAGAAAAATACCGTTTAATGTATTATTGATAGCCTTCTTTCCTTGTAGCCCCGCCCCTCTCAGTGGATGAGGTGCTCAAAGCAGTGGCAGGAGTCAACTGGAGGACACTGGGAAAGTGGCTCATAGGAGAAGAAATTGAACCTCAAATAATAAGATACACTAACCTGGACAGAATCCGTGATAAATATAAATCTGATGAGGCCCGACTCAGAGCAGTAGTGGAGAAATTTGTTGCTAAAACTGATAGATCATGGAGGAGAGTGGTTTGTGCTCTTCTCTATGCAAAAGAGATTGGTAGGGCACAACAGATCAGCAGCTATGCTGAGCCACCACAAGGTATGTACTGTGTAGTGTTATTAACTACCTACCGTACTCGCTCTAATTATTCGAACATTCTAATAGCCCGAACGGCAAGTTTAAGTAGTTTATTTCCTTCCTAATTCGTCGAACATCTTGAATTTCAAGTTTTCTCATCCGCTCTAAATCAACCGAACGGCCACGCGGTACGGCATGGCAGGAGCTCGAGACAAGTCTTCCACGTTCATCGAAGAGTGTGGCTACCACATCTTGGACAGCATATAAGAGTGGAAGGTAACACAGACACAGCGGACGGCGATCATTTTGCGATCGCTCCTGAGAGCACAGCGATACTGAGAACTCTAGAGCTGACAACGATAAACCTATAGTTGGGCATCGACTGCTGTTTCTTCGTCGCTATAATAGTGCTTTCTCCATTTGCACCGGATCCGTTCTATTTACACTCGAACAAACCATTGCCCGAATTTATTTACTTTCTATTTAACACCGAACGGCGATATTAATAATTATTTTTGGCCATTCGGATAATTAGAGCGAGTACGGTAAGCCTGATCTTCACACATTAAATGGGAAGATCTGATGATCATGACATGTATCCTTACCATGCCTCATGCATATAGAATATCAATGTTCATTAGAAATGAGCCAATTCGTAGGAACTGGTTGGGGGGGGGGGAGGTTCACGTGCATTTCATGTGCGTGTAGCTAGTTGTGGTATTATGTGGGAATAAGGGGGAGGGGTTGGGCATAATAAATTATTGCATAATATTATGATCGCAAGTGGCTTTTCTAAGTATCTAGAGTTAACATTAGCCTCATACCTAGGCTGGATGAGGAATATAGCGCCTGGGGATGAGACTATTGCTTGACTGTGGATGCTCGAATTTAGCATAATATTATATGTATGCTAAACTCCAGCATTCACAGTCAAGCAGTAGTGATCATCAAGTCAGAAAATAGCAGTGCTGGTTACAGGTATACAAGTCGTAGTGCACTGTACACTGGCACTGCATATGGGATATCATTAAGATAGTTTCAGTATCAAATTGATTTGTTACCCTGCATGCATGCACAAGGGGTAAAGCTATCAGTTTGTCTTTAGTCGTTGTCGGCACAAAAATCACCAGATCTTGAGTTCTAGGCATATGTGCGTGCTGTAAGCACAATGAATTGGTAGATATCAATGAAAAATTGGTTCTACACACTTTGAATTACTGGAAATGGCTTTCAAGCACTATATACAAATCGTGCATTTTCTGTTCAGCATGCCTGTGGTTTATCAACCACACCCACGCTACTGGCATGTTATAGTTACAAGACCTTAATTGGGGTGCATGAGATGCATGGTCGAATGCACCCCAATTAAGGTCTTGTAACTGTCTTATTGGCCCATGACCCCCTCTCATCACTGGCCTACCCTATGATCACCCACACCCCTGTGGTGGCCGGCAATTTGCCTATAAAAACTTTGGTTGCTAGGTGATGGCCAATAAGTGCTGATGCAATATTGCGCATGCTTGAACTCAGTGTAGGAAAGGGTCATCAAGTCGTAGCAACAGTAGAGAGCTCTAGTTAAGGGTGTGACTAAAACTTTGTATGCATGGTCACATGTATACTAATTATAATAAATTTTGTTTTTAGATCCCACTCTGACACTGGATAGTTTAGTTGGAGTAATGAAGAAAATGACATCAGATGAGGGAAGGAGAAGGGAGGTATGGGGGAGAGTATTGGACTTGGATGGTGCTACTCCATCCTCCTATCTTGATGAGGTCTACTCAAAGTACACAACTGCTAAAGAGAAGACACGTGCCTTAGCTGATGTCTATATCAACTGTAGACCTAAATCTTCATGGCAGCATCTTGTCCTAACCTTGTATTCTGAGAGTGAACTGGCAGCAGCAAAGGAAGCAGAGTCATTCCTTCAACAAAATGGTAGTCATTCTGTATGTGTGTGCATCTGTGTGTGTCTGTTACCATGCTAACTGTATACCTCATTTACGAGTTCAAAATGGTTTTATAAGGTTCCTCAACGAAATCCACACATTGCTTACCTTGAAAATGCCATAAGAAGGCTAACAGCATCTTCTTTTCAACATATAAACCAGTAGTTGCTAGCTTGATAGCAGATAGCCTCGTCCCCAGGGGCACTGCTTTTTGACGAGATCTAGATAGATATGCAATCTCTTCATTTAAAGAAGACTAGTGTGTAGGTCCTAGTGATAGTTCTTATAACTCGACTGACTCATCACTAGTCACTGTAGGCTATCAACCAGTCTTCCTTGAGTCACAAGTCTTCAAGCTAGACCCCCTTTTTAGCCTGATGACCTTTACCTACTCTCTCCACTCTACCCACTATTATAGTGTTGCTCCGTCATAGATCTATGCCTCCATGGCTTAGCTTACAAATTTGCAACCGGTAGATTACATACTGCTAGCTATCGCTACCTGTGCCTTTAGATTCAGAGTATGTCACCACTGATTTCTCACAGCACCGAGGGTTTGGCATCAATGGTGTTCATCAGGTTAGAGAGTGTATTCATAATTACATCAGTTTAGATTTTATAATGATTTCCCCTTAATATTTGACATCAAGCTGGGTTTATTTTGCTCAAGATCGAGGTGGCAAAAAATTCACATATAGCCAGCAAACTTCAAGAGGGGGGCAACCTCCATAGGAAAGCCAATTTCAAGGGGGAAAATCGATCCCGGGGGCCCCTGTCCCCCTGAAATTAACCTTGTCAAGCTACAGAAAATTTACAAGCTACTGGGGATCGGACGGTTAGTATACAATTGTTTTCATCTAGCCTATACACTGGCTATATTTTTGCTAAACTGTGATAGTGGAGCCTCTGTCCAAATATCACTGAGACCCAGTTTCAGTGTGGCTGGTGTATTGGATTAATATTTATTGTGGGTGTGGCTTACCTCTGTGAATTTTGATTTGAACGAAGTGTCTGCAAATGTAGGTGGCTTGTACTAAGGCCTATGTCAATAATTGATATGATGTTCAAAACTGTGCATTTCCAGTAATAATTGCTCTTTGTCGGTAATATTGGCAATATACCTACCAATATTATCCTTAGGTTAGAGAATGTTATATAATGATTTTCATTCTTCCAGACCCCACACTGACGGTGAAGATGAAGAATGTGACTAGAGCCATGGAAAAGGTCACAGTGAATAAGAGGAGACGAGTGTGGGAGGGGGTGTTGGGGTGGGGAGTTGTTGCAGAGATTTACAGCAGCCATTCCAGTGAAAAAGAGAGGCTACGTTCTTGTGCTGGCCATATTGTTTGCAAGCATGACGCATCCTTGAAAGACCTTGCTCAGCGGTTGTATGACTATAAAGAAATGGCAGCAGCAAAAGAAGCAAAGGTTTTCCTTCAACATAAAGGTAGGTGGCTGATACTATTAAAAGTACATGTATAATAATATCACTTTCTTTACCTCATATGCATGAGTAAGATATCATTGTCCACATATTGTACGACGTCTATATCTAGTGGATTCCACTGTTTTAGCAAATGAGCAACATACCAGAAATTCAAAATCACTATACATGCATATTATTAGATACATGTACATGTACATGTACGTGTATGTTGTCGATTAGCCTCATACCCAGGCTCTAAGGGGAGGGGAAAGGAGAGCCTGGAATCAGTTGCGTGCATATTCATTTAATTAAAGCCACGTGACTACAATCATAGTCAACATTTGAATAGTGCTGCATGGTATCTCGATAATGAAGCTATTTTGTTCAATGGTGTTGGCTGGAGTAGTTTCAAGCATTGCCAAGCCTCATTGGGTGTCCGTCTATCAAGATCGATGCTTACCTTGCACTCCTTCGAGCAGTGAAAAACATTGAATGAGGCCAAGAACTCTCAGGAAGCCATTTAGCACAAATATAGCTCTTGAAAAATCTTTGTTTCTTGTAATTCTATTGAATGTTTGCCTGGATTATAGGTCAAAAACACGGAGAGTATGCATGTAGTACCTGATTTTCCCCAGAACCTGGGGAATTTAAGTGCATGCGTACACATCAGGTTCTCCTTTCTCCACCCCTCTAGAGCGTGGGTACGAGGCTAGTTGTTCATGTGCTATCACACATACAGTGGTTACCCAGATGGTTGCCAAAATTGCCATTTGCGATTGTCCAATGGCTTCTGGTGATTCGTTGATAGCCAAATTGGCGAAGTGGGAGGAGTGTAGCTAGTAGGTGATGGTCGCTTGGTGAAAGGAATGCTGCTGGTTATACTCTACTGCAGGCACTAGACTAGACTTATGGAATATGAAATTTGGCTATAAAAGAAATGATATAATAGCCAATTTGGCTACGATATTTTCATAGCTTTGGGAGCCCCTGAACATACTGTATGGATCTGACTTTCATCAGCTGTACAGTCAACTAGCATGCATCTCGGATATGATGTGGCAATCTGAGGATCTACCAAAAGCTATAAAGTTTAGTGTAGTTCTATAGCTATTTATTTTGGCACAGGATACTTTTTACCCTGCGCGCATGCGCAAGGGGTAAAGTAATTGGTTGTGTCGTCATCGTTGTTGTCATTGTCGTTAGCACAAAAATCGCCATATCTCGAGATATAGGCATCTAAGTGACTCGTAAGCACAACGAATCAATCGAATTCGGCAAAAAACTGGCTTCTGTGTGCATCAAATCGAGGGATATGGTCCACAAGCGTCACAAATAATGCCTTTTTGTTGGCCACCATAGCCACGCCTATCGACAGTGCCTACTCGATGCATATGCATACCAATTGTGCTTTCTGCTCATGCACACAACTAAGTGGCCAAGCGTGTGAGTGGTAAAGATCGTCAATGTAAGTCTAAATAATGCTCGTGATATCTGTAGTGACTGCCATGGCGCCATGCCCTATGGAACCAATCATAATGTAAGATAGCTATACTACTATTGTTACAACAAATATAGAATCTGATAGAAATTCATATCTTCCTAGTCTGGGCTAGGTCTGGGTGTCGAGAGCACTTTTTCAAGTGTCACCGGAACCCCCAGTACAATCATCTATTATCTATGACAGTATTTCCATTATTTCTCTGAAGTTCACGAACTTACAGCTATGTACTGAAAGTAAATCTATAGATTGCGCAATGTGCACGCGGAGTATGTGCTCTACAGAGCTCTAGTTTCACCCTGGAATAATCATCTTTGTAATACCATGCTTGCGTGCTGAGAGTTTTGCACTATAGTGCTGCATTTATTGTGGGTATGGCTTACCAATGTGAATTATGAACAAAGTGTCTGCACCTATGTCAATAATAATTGATATGATATTATGCAGTAATAATAATTGCTCTTTGTCAGTAGTTGGTATTTAACTGCGGCTATTATCCTAGAGTGTTATGTAATGATTTTCACTCTTTCCAGATCCCACACTGACGGTGGAGAATGTGACTAGAGCCATGGAGAAGGTCACAGTGGACAAGAGGAGAGGAGTGTGGTGGAAGGTGTTGGGGTGGGAAGCTGTTGAAGAGATTTACAGCAGCCATTCCAGTGAAAAAGAGAGGCTACGTTCTTGTGCTGGCCATCTTGTTTGCAAATATGACGCATCCTGGAAAGATCTTAATCAGCAGTTGTATGACCATAATGAAATGGCAGCAGCAAATGAAGCAAAGGTTTTCCTTCAGCTAAAAGGTAGGTGGCTGATACTATTAAGAGTACACATATAACTAGAGCTCTCTCGAGCACAAAACCCTCGGCGTGTTGCATGGCATTAGCTACATGCTTCTCGAATCAGTGTTGCATGTAGAAAAGGGGATAAGGGGCTTCGGGCATATATATAGGGCTGGGGACGAGGCTAATGTTATACTTGCACAGCAGTATTGTTTAAGGTTCAATGGCTCATAGCAGCAACAACCCTGGTGTGTTGTATCAAACTCTGCACTGTGGTGCTGACGTCGACTCAACTTCCCTCATAGCAATTGCCGATTCTTGGGGACTAAGCTAACTTCTTCAAAACGTCTCAAAGGACTCTGATGCAAAGCCTTGGCGCAAGACCGAAGTATACTGAACAATAATATTGCATGTCCAATATTATCGCAACTCACTTGCCAAGTTGGGTCCAAGCACTGCAATGTCATGACAGTATGCGTACAAGCCAGAGAGTCAAAGGGTACCACCACAAGAATGCACATGGCAATTGGCAACTAAGCCTACATGTACATTCCCTTAGAGTTAAAAGAAGCCACGTGCACTGCCATCCCATGATCGTCGAAAGACTCGCCAGTGGACTGAGCAAGGAAGGTGGCAGTGGTGACCAGGATTGACAACTTTGCAACCGTGCCTAATGCGCATGCGCCTAGATATACATACCGTATATAAACACAAGTTGCTATTTATACGTAAAGTCATGCTATTGCTAGCTCGGGAGAAGTCAAGAACCTTTAGAATCAGCAAATGACGCCAAAACTGACAAACAAAGTGTTTTTGGAGAAATCCACAAAAATCATGTCTTGGGAACGCCATAAGGGACCTTATAATCCCGCACTTTGGACTCGCAAACGAGGTATGTAGCAGTTAGCTTGGTAATAAACAAACAGACACACACCCACACACAGAACGACTACTGTAACCCTGCGGCGCATGTGCCGAGGGTTAAGAATATCACTTTCCTTACCTCATATGCATGAGTAAGATATCATTGTCCACACATTGTATGACGTCTATATCTAGTGGATTCCACTGTTTTAGCAAATGAGCAACATACCAGAAATTCAAAATCACTATACATGCATATTATTAGATACATGTACATGTACATGTACGTGTATGTTGTCGATTAGCCTCATACCCAGGCTCTAAGGGGAGGGGAAAGGAGAGCCTGGAATCAGTTGCGTGCATATTCATTTAATTAAAGCCACGTGACTACAATCATAGTCAACATTTGAATAGTGCTGCATGGTATCTCGATAATGAAGCTATTTTGTTCAATGGTGTTGGCTGGAGTAGTTTTACAAATTCAAGCATTGCCAAGCCTCATTGGATGTCCAGATCGATGCTTACCTTGCACTCCTCCGAGCAGTGAAAAACATTGAATGAGGCCAAGAACTCTCAGGAAGCCATTTAGCAAAAATACACTTCTTGGAAAATCTTTGTTCCTTGTAATTCTAGAGTATTATGTAATAATTTTCACTCTTTCCAGACCCCACACTGACGGTGGAGAATGTGACTAGAGCCATGGAGAAGGTCATAGTGGACAAGAGGAGATGGGTGTGGGGGGAGGTGTTGGGGTGGAAAGCTGTTGGTGAGATTTACAGCAGCCATTCCAGTGAAAAAGAGAGGCTACGTTCTTGTGCTGGCCATCTTGTTTGCAAACATGACGCATCCTGGAAAGACGTTGTTAAGGTGTTGTATGACTGTAATGAAATGGCAGCAGCAAAAGAAGCAAAAGTTTTTCTTCAACAAAAAGGTACATGTACATGTAGGTGGCTGATACTATTATGAGTATATGTATATCACTTTTCTTAACTCATATATATGCATGAGTAAGATATCATTGTCCACACATCGCATGACCTCTACCATATAGTGGGAAATTTTCGAGGGAGAAAACTTTTGCGGATCGGTATGAAGGAGCATTTTGCGGAGAAAACTTTCGCAGAATGTTAAAACTGGTCACATAGTGGGTGTGGAATGCCTAGAATTTCGTGGAGAAAACTTTTGCGGATGGCTGAAAATTGCGAAGTTCGTGAAAGTTTTCTCCCTTGAAAGTTTCCCTCTATACGGTATATCCAGTGGATTCCACAATTTTGGCAAATGAGCACCACAAATCACCCATACCAGAAAATTGTTATTATTGTAATATACATACATTATTATAATAGTGATACATGTACATGTACGTGTATGTTGTCCATTAGCCTCATACCCAGGCTCTAATGGGAGGGGAAAGAAGAGCCTGGAATCAGTTGCGTGCATATTCATTTAATTAAAGCCACGTGACTACAATCAAATTACGTAATCAACATTTGAATAGTGCTGGTATCTCGACAATGAAGGTATTCCATTTAATGGCGTTGGCCGGAGTAGTTTTACTAATTCAAGCAAACCTCATTGGGTATTTGTCTATCAAGATCAATGCTTACCTCCTACTCCTTTGAGCTGTGAAATACATCGAATGAGGCCAGTAAGCCATTGTAGCACAAATACACCTCATTCATTGTTTGAAAGCCTTTGTTGTTTGCTTCTTGTAGTTCTCTACTGAGCGTTTGCCTGGTTTAAAGGTCTATACAGAGAGTATACGGAAAATATCTGATTTCCCCCAGAAACTGGGGGATTTAAGCACATGCATGCAGGCTCTCCTTTCCTTGCCCCCCTGGAGCCCTAGAACCTGGGTATAAGTAATAGTTATTGACCAACTCCCAAGGTTTGTATGCAGTATAGAAGCACAAATCCCGAGGGCAAAGCCCGAGGGATGAGTGCTTCTATACTGCATACAAAGCGAGGGATTGGTCAATAACTATTTTCTAGCCCATTGTTTCCATGGATACAATAAACATGTTTTTAGCCCCCAAGAACTGTATGAAAGTTTGCCCTGGCCCTCAGGAACTGTATAATAGTAAACATATGGACATGAGCCCTACAAGGAGGGACTGTATCACATATACAGTACCTTGTATACCTTAGTAACCACATAGCAACGGACTAGAATGCTAGTTATCCATGTGCTATCACACACACTGTATGGATCTGACTTCCATCAAGTAACTACATGTAGCTTGTGTCTCAGACATGATGTGGCAATCTGAGAATTTACCGAATGCTATAATGTTTAGTGTAATTCTATAGCTATTTAGCTATTTATTTGGCCCATGATACTTTTTTCACCCTGGAATAATCATCTTTGTAATTAGTTTAAGCAAGTCGAAGTTGCCTCGCATAAATCACTTATACAAGATAATTACTGTAGTTGCATGTGTATGCTGTATGTAGTAATATGTCATCCATGTGCTCAAGGCCTGGTATCAACTGCATGCGCATGAGCTGTTATTATTCACATTCTGAATAATCCGATTACGTACGGATACTGCCTAGTATACTTGTCCTTTGACCTTAGTGCATTGTGCTCAACGTACCTAGTAATGGCAGGCTTAGACAGTTGGAAATTCGAGCGAGATTTCGAGGTGGCCCGAGCGATATTGTCCATCGATCGACAAAGGCCTCTGAACAGCATGGGCACGCGTTTAGCGTGATCGCTAGTACAAAGGTCGGGAGGTCATTCCGTATTCTTTAGACTAGACACATGGACCGTTTCACTTGTCAGCACGTGGTAGAAATTAGTGTACGGACACTTTACGGTAAATTATACGGAAAATGTAGTGCATGCGCATGCAGTGGATACCAGGCCTTCCTTCCCCCTCCCCCCTCAGAAGGCCTGGGGACGAGGCTAGTGCGAGGGTTACTGTAGTTGTTCTGTGTGTGTGCATGCTATATGCCTGTTTTATACATTGAAAACAAGGTACCATTAGGCTTTTTGTGGTAGTTTTATCGTGTGGATTTCGTTCAAAAGTTCTGGCGATATTTTCTGACCACCGCTGCCTTCTTCGCTTCTTGTCGAGCACGTGGTACTATTACGTAATACCATGCAATCGATAATTCTTGTGGTTACTCTCTACAACACTGCTAACAGCAACGGTGTTGCTGGTTTAGCTTGCAAATTATAACAATTCCAGTAAAGAGGAGATACTACATTCTAACTGCAAACCTCTCATTGGGCGTCTTTCGTGAAGGTGCAGTCATTTTTGCTACTGGCCACCATTGGGGAATAAAGCTTGGCCTTTATAGAGGGGCGACCCTATCTCTGAGCTTTTTTTCCAAAATTGAAACAAATCAATAATACAACTTGGATTATGCAAACAAAACATTAAGCAGGGTGAAAATATTCGCTCTCCCTAGCAGAGTTGGAGCTTGTACAGTGAAGGGAAGTTAGGCTGTTAGCCCTGGCCCTATCAGTGCATGTTGCACTTGTATCTAGCATCTACCTGCATAGATTGGTGTGACATGCCTAAAATTTCATGGAGAAAACTTCTAGAAAATCGTGAAATTTGTGAAAGTTTTCTCCCTCAAAAGTTTTTTTGCTATTCTGTATAATATAGCTAATAAGAAAATTGGAACTGCAATTGTTGTACTTGTGGTTTTCCCCAGACCCCACTCTGACAGTGGAGAATGTGGCTGGTGTGATGGAAAAAGTTGTAGTGGATAAGAGGAGCCAGCTATGGGAGAGAGTGCTAAAACCGACTCTACAGACTGTTGAGACTTTTAGCAGCCGTTCCAGTGAGAAAGAGAAGACCCATGTATGTAGTGATGTGTATATCAGCTGTCATCCAGAGTCATCCTGGGAACACCTCACCTCACTGCTGTATGAAATAGATGAGCTGACTGCAGTGGACCAGGCCAGACCATTCCTGCCTCTTAGAGGTAAATTGTACTCACGATACATGTCCAGGATTGCCATCAGGCAATACTTGACGGGTATTAATCCTTGGTACATACGCCGTAGGGTACTGTACTCATTCTGTCTGTCTGTGTGTATATCTATTACGACGAAATCTGCTGCCTATCTCGTTTTTTATGTCGAAGGGAGGTGTCATAGGGTTCTTTATGGTGTTTTCAAGATTTTGGTTTTCGCTAAAAACGCTTCATTCAAGAGTTCTGGTGACATTCGCAGGTCACCGCCCCCTTCCTTGCTCCCTGCATGGTGAGCTTTCACTAGGCAGCAATGACTTGTTTTTAACGTATGTATGGCCGGACATACATCCAACAAGATGACTGGCTTATCACTGATCGCAGCACTCTGATAGATAAGCTTCTTGGCTGTCTGTGCATGCTACAAACCGCTGACAGAGCACTGCTGTATGGTACATGTATATAATTATGATACTGCTGGATATTACACATTAATTTTGTGTATGCTCAGTGTCATTAAGGCCTGGGTCAAGCTTTTTTCTCATTAAATATGCATATTCAGAATAACTTGGCAATACTTCAATGAATGGTCTTCAAACTCATTTTACATAAACTACCCCTAGTAGTGTGACCAATTAATTTTTGCTGATGATGCAAAATACAAATTTAATTAGACGGATGATTAATTACGTTAATTAACCATACTATTAATTTTCATGGACCGTCTCTATATTTATTAAAAATTTATTCCAGTGGATTTTTTAGCAAGGAGAAATACGAGAAAATAAGTGTCCAAGTGGTGTGCTTTAAATGAAATGCTAAAATATCTCTCAATCAAAAATATTTATCAAAAGTCCACTGAGATAAACTTTTAGTAAATGTCGAGATGATTAATAAATTAAACGTTAATTAATCGTCCATTTATTTTTCATTGTCAGCAAAGAAACTAATTGGTCATGTGACTTAATTAGTGGCTCAACTTAATTGTGACTAGTGGTAGTTTACTGAGCATTGCAAGTCGCTTGTCATGCGCGCGCATGAGCGCGGCGCGAAAAGCTACTTTGAAGTAACCAATCAAAATCGTGCTATCACGTGCTCCATATGTATGCGCGCACATTTCAAATTTTTTGAACTGAGTCATTCCCGCGAACTTCGCGCTGCAAGCCAGAATGCCACTGGCATATTCTGAAGATTTGCGGTGGAGGGCTGTTTGGCTTTACCTGTACAAGGAGGTTGCTGCTGCTGATGTAGCCCGCTTCTTGTACATTTCTGAAAGATCCGTGTACAGATATGTTGAGCGTTTCAGGATCACTGGGGAAGTCAGAAAATGCCACAAAACTAATGGTCCAGCATGCATTCTGTCTGAGCATGAAGAATTCATCATTGTCAATTCAGTGTTATCATCACCAGGTATTTATCTGAGAGAACTACAGCAGAAACTCTCACAGTCTACTGGGCGTTGGGTACATGAATCAACCATATGTCGATGTCTGAGGCGACTAGGTATGACTCGCCAAAAAATACAACATGTAGCCCTTCAGAGATCAGATAGCAAGCGAGCAGAGTTTATTGCTAATGTCATGATGGTATTTGATTCATCTCTCTGTCTTTGGATTGATGAGACAGGATGCGATCAGAGAAATGCACAACGAGAGTATGGGTATGGTATCAGGGGTCAGACTCCACAAGATTTTTCTCTAAAATTGAGAGGAAAGAGATACTCAGCTATCAGCATTCTGTCCACTGAAGGGGTAGAAGATACCTACATTACTGAGGGAACAGTAAATGGTGAAGTGTTTCTTGACTTTGTGCAGAAGCAGCTGGTTCCCATTCTTTCACCTTTTGATGGTCTCAGTCCACGGAGTGTGGTGATACTGGACAATGCTTCCATTCACCACGTCGATCCTGTTGTCTCAACTATCCTATCTACCGGTGCATTATTGAGATTTCTTCCCCCATATTCACCATATTCACCCGATATGAACCCAATCGAGCTTGTCTTTGGAGAGATGAAAAAGTATCTACAAGCTAACCATCTTCTCTTTGAAACCTCACTTTCAATTCAAAGTATACTGTACATGGCATTTAACTCAATTAGTAAGGAAAATTGTGTGGCATACATCAACTATTCTGGCTATATGTAGTAATAATGTGCATTATTTTTTTACATGTACTCAATCACAGTAACTATTTTTATTTGACCTACATTAGCTTCATTTTCTTTAACTGCTCCAAAATCGGTGCTTTCTGCTCCTCAAATTCGACCACTGTTAATGCTCCACACTCAAGAAGTGAATGCAAATCTTTCACCTGCTCCAGGTAATTGCGTCGAAGGTCCACCACTCTAGCGGGAGATACAGTACTGGAAGTACTAGCGGAGGGAACAGTAGCAGACACAATAGAACCACACTGCTGAGAGGATTGTTGCTGGGCCATTGCACATGCCTTGGCAATTTCTGCAACTGCAGTTGTGAGACCGGCAATAGGAGTGGTTCGCTTTTCTCGGCCACTAAATGCTGGCAATGATGAGGGTGGTTCATCAAGTGACCTGTTTTGGGTGTTATGATAGACGGGGAAAATATGAGTAAGCTATTAGTACAATATCATAACATAATACAGTGTATGATATGTGTGTTTGCCTTCCCCTGGTATGCTGAAAAAGCCATTCTGCCTCCCTTGAAAGAAATCCTAAATGCAGCCCACCATGTGCACACACAATATTATTATACATATACACCATAGGAGGATAGGGAGGGTTCCAGTGAGCTTATAACCTACCAGTGTGGTCCAATAATTATAAGGGTGGTTTCCCAGCCTTGGATTTGTGGCAGATATCGTACCACGGCCCTATAAATAGCCTAATAGCACCATTCGAGCACTTGTGGACTCCTGCATGTACCCAATGCTACACTAAACACGCAAGAACCTCCATCAACAACTTCAGCCCAAAGCCAGAACTGCAAGGTGGTAAATTTTCCGCTGTGTTTCTTGCGGAGCTTTTCAACCAGGCTTTCAACACGTTCATTCTTCTTTTCGAGAGCCGAAAGCTTCTTCTTCTTTGATTTCGGTCGTACAGTGCAGTCCTCTTGCTCACTTTCATTCTCACTTGACTCCTCGTCTCTTTTAGTAACTCTGTCACACCAAAGATTAACAGTTTCTCCTTTGGATGTGATCATATTCCATACATCATCAACATCAGCAGGTGAACAAACGGTCACCTTAGAATTCCCTTTTATGTAGCCCACAGAGAAATCAAGAGTGGATGACACTAACTCAGCCCCAAACTGCTTATATATCTCCTTCCGTAACTCCATGGGAGTAGATATTTCCTCTTTTATGACGTCCCTCAACACGTATGTCTCATACTCCTTCTTTCTTAAAGGATTAGTCACCCTCACTTTCAAATTCACTTTTTTTTGGTTGCTCCACGATTGCCCTTTGCTGACTTAAAGATGCACTCTGTCGAGCTGATAGGGTGTTAACTGCTGAGACAAGATTCGAGGGTATAGGAACTCCAGCTTGTTTCAATTGGCTCACAAGGTTCTGCTGAAGCGCGGCTATGGTAGCTAGCTGTGAAACCGATCCGGGAGTTTGAGGCGTAACAGCGACGGGTCTGTTAGAAATATTTAGTCCCGTATTCAAAACGAGCGCAGGAGTGATGTCTTGACTACAACTCCGTGGTGGCTCCATACTTTTTTCTCGACAGCATGCATGAACACGCGCGCTCTGCTGGAGTCAACACGTGCTCGGTCATATGACTGGACGCTGTTGATTGGACAATATCTTGCACGGTAAGGATCATCACTTATTTCCGGCCTGCCAAGCGTTTTGCAATCCACAGTATGCAAAATGAGTTTGAAGACCATTCATTGAAGTATTCTAAATACGCATAATAACTAGAGCTCTCTAGAACACAAAACCCTCGGCGCGTTGCATGGCATTAATTGCACAAGCAGGCGATGATAATAAGTTAATGTTACAGTAGCTTCCCTTTGCCCTCTTTCAATGTTGCACGTAGAAAAGGGTAAAGGACCAACTGCATGATGGCTGGGGGTGAGGCTAATGTGTTTTTCAAGGTTTAATGGCCCACAGCAGCAACAACCTTGATGTGTTGTATCGAATTCCACACTCATGGCAGTGCCCTTCCAGCCTCCAGGAGTCCTTGAGGACAATGCGAGCCACATGCAAGCAAATGACTGTCATGCCGGCTGCCGCCACAGTGCTCCAATCAGTGATGAGCTAGTCATCTTGTTGGATCTACAAGTATAGCTAACCATACATACCCTTTGAGTTGAAAGGAAGCCACTGTCGTCGGCTTCATCCGTCGAAAGTTTGCCAGCGAGCGGAAGAAGGTGGCCGTGACCAGCATTAACGATTATCCTGCTGCACATGCACTGAGGATTATAATTATAAACTTACCGTACTTCATCTAATACTACGTATGGAAAAAAAATAATTTCAATTTTGAAAAACGCGCGTTTTTCTGGTAAAGGTCGTCAATCGCTCCATATATATACGTTATGAGAATTGGTAAAAATCGAATTTCTTACGTTAGATTGGATCATACGTTGTATTCGATTAACTACGGTATCATATATAGCGCATGACACACAATGTTCTATTTATACTTAGAGGCATACCAGCGCTAGCCTGGAAAGTCCAGAAGCTTAGAATCAGCAAATGATGCCAAAACTGGCGAACGAAGCGTTTTCGGCGAAATGCACATAAATCATGCGTTTGGAACGTCATAAGGAACCTTACAACACCGAAAATTGGACTTGCAGACGAGGTATATAGCAGCTAGCGTGGTAACAGACAGACACACAGAACGACTACTGTAACCCTACGGCGCATGCGCCGAGGGTTAATGAGAAAAAGCTTGACCTAGGCCTTAATGACACTGAGTATTATTCACTCCTGGCATCCTTTAACTCTAGCTTGTAATTGCAATATTGATGTGTGTGGATCCATGTGAACAACTTGCAGTAAAAATATTGGATATGCCATACTGCTCAGTGCACTTGCCTCAAGGGTTTTGCACCGTACTGCTTCAGAAAATGCATCAACACTCGATGCAATGTCATCATTTAGAGATATAAAGGAGAACCAGCTAAGTCCCCAACGAGGTTACTGTGAGGGAAGCTGGTTTGATGTCAGCACTGCAGTATGGAGTTCGATGCAAAGCACTGTGCATTTCAACAAGCCTGAGCCTCGAGCAAAGTGAGAGCGAGAACATCGCCATTACACATTGAGTTTGAGCATTGCAGCTGCTCTTGGCCTGCAGTAAGGGGTGTGGTCTACACCAGAATAGCATAGGTTCAAAGTTCGGTGCTGCTTTCATCTGTGCATGTGCACTGTATTAACTGGCAATCGATTATATATGTACTTGTACTGAGCATGCTGTTTATAGCGTTGAGCCACATTATCCCATGATTGTGACATCAAACATACTTATCACATGTATACAATGTACATGCATATATGTACAGTAGTTACCTCATATAGCCAGAAATTTTGGCGGGAAATCCGAATTAAATTTGGCAGATTGGCCTCAACCAGTGAGAATAAAAATATTGGCAGATTTTAATTTGGCAGATGGCTGAGTTCGATCTAGCCACGCCCCAAATCTGCCGTATGTACATGCACGCTGGAGATCAGTGGCTTGCTAGATCAGTCCAGTTCGATCAAGCAAATTTTATGGAGTGCTGCGTACGTAGGCATCATAGTATATGGACTCCAACCATCTGTGAGAGACTAAAAGAGAAATCGAAAATGAGCCTTGAAGGATCGGTATATATGTGGTAGAAGTGATTCTGAGTTAGTGCAAATACCACACCCATGAACCAATTTCTTCACAATGCGCAATCATTTTCGCGTGCGCAAAATATAGGAATGACTCAGATTTTAATTTGATAGCTGGCTGGCTGATCCACCAAACCACCAAATTTTCCAGCTATATGGTACATGTACATGTGTATATTAAAGTCTATAACGTCATACCTTGTATATTCTGGGCAAGTGCCCACTACTGGATAAGTGTTCATGTGCCCACAATGTTCTTGTTCCCGCAGACCTCACTCTCACCACTGATAAACTTACTAAGCTGTTTCAATCAGTGAGGGATCCAGATCATCGACCATTTCTGAGAGCAGATGGGTCTTTGGGTTATGGACTTAAATGGTCCCTTGGTCTACCAGAGTCTGCAGTAGCAGAGATCAGGAAGAGCTACCAGAACAAGGATAAACGTAAAGAGGCCTACCTGGATACATACATCCACTGTCACCCATGCCCGTCGTGGAAGAAGATTAGTGAGATTCTGAAGAGATATTCCCTCAAACAACAGGCTGGTGAGGTGGAGGACACCTACATTCAAGGTATGCATCTAACACAAAGTCAAGCTATTAAGCAACATATACATCACGTAGCTGCATACTTGAGCACAATCGATAGCAGTGCATGCATAGTACCATAGTTTGGGTGTCAGACCGGAAGATGAGTATTATTGGATGACTGAAAAAAGGAGATCATGCATAAACTACATGTGTATCTCTACACATAACAACCTACATGTACAATAATATACATTATACATGTAGGTATGCATGCATGACGAGACTTTCTGCATTTCGCAAGTAGATAATAATATTTTGTGATTTCCTACATGTATACTGCTATGAACATGTACACACATATTATGGTTTAGCCTTCACTATTCACTTAAACCAGACTATCCTACCTACGGTATCTTAACTCTAGCTGGAAACATAATAATTACTTCCTAAGTGGGAAAAAAAATAAAATCAATCTAATGTAATGTAATGTAATGTAATATAATGTAAGTAAACTCAGCCCCAGAACATGCTACGAACATAATTCAAAGACCAGCAGATAGAGCATAAAAAAACAAAATTTTACACGTTCCAGAATTTTCAATTTCACTTTCATTGTCGAGTTATAAGCGAAAATGTCCTTGTCAAAACACAAAAGCCACAACTATACTACTGTCCAGATGGTCTAATGGTTAAGCTCTGAGTCTGCCAGGCAGTGTGAAATGCGCGCCCCGGTTCGAATCCCGCCAGGGCCGATTTTTTTTCCAACTCTTTTAACAGCCAATGATGCCGGGAAAGGTTGTCTTACATGTATATTGGATAATAAAAGATTAAATTCTAGTATCTATACTGATGCATCATCATCAATACACAGTTTAGGCCAATGACAATATTTACCATAGCTAAATACTAGGGTGAAGCAAAGTTAGGTAAAGATCGTCATTGGCTGCTTCATTGTTAAATTCAGTTTGTTCCTCCTAATGCAAATGTTTTCTAGCTAAATGAACACACTTTTTTCCACTTAGGATGCGGTCAGTCTTCTTGAACCAATATAAAAAATAATAAAATTGAAGGATGAAGTAGGGATGGCAGGGTCAAAAAGTACACAAACAAGATTTGTAAGGGATAAGCATCTGCTATACATCCCTGCTTTTCTCGATTATTATGCACCTATTAATGTCGATGTATTTGTTGAGTGTAGCATGTGGGAGACATTCAGGTTGTTCCCTGGTTGTCACAATGGTTCAGGATAGTCAGTTTTATTTTTGCACCCCTCAAAAAGCAAGTGCAGGGATGTATAGCAGATGTTTATCCCTTACAAATCTTGTTTGTGTACTTTTTGACCCTGCCATCCCTACTTCATCCTTCAATTTGTTTTTTACCCCGCGCGCATGCGCAAGGGGTAAAGTAATCGGTGGTGTCGTCGTTGTCGTTGTTGTTGTTGTCGTTAGCAGAAAAATCGCCTTATCTCGAGATCTAGGCACCTGAGCGACTAGTAAGCACAATGAATCAGTCGCATTTGGCGAAAAATGGGCTTCAGTGTGTTTCGAATCGAGGAATATGGTCCACGAACGCTACAAATACCGTAGGTCGGGTTTTAATTACGAGTATCTATTAATTGCGAATTGCGAGTTTTTCTACGTTTCGCAATTAATAGATTCGCAAACATAAGCGTGTACGTATACTACAGTACGGTACGGGGTGTCCATCGCAATTATTGGATTCGCAATTTGGCCTAACTTGACAAGAACGCAATTATTAAACTACGCAATTAAAACCCGTCCTACGGTAGTGCCTTTTTGTTAACCTTCGTATCCACGCCTATCGACAGTGCCCACTCAATGCATTATGCATGCAGGCCTTGTGCTTTCTGCTCATGTGCATAACATTGAATATTGTGGACTGGTAAAGGTCGTCAATAATGCTAGTGGCACACGTTTGGCTGGTAGCTATTCGCAGACTGGAATGCAAAGCCCCATCGAATCAGAATAAGATACCAATGTCTACCTAGTCTAGATCTGGTACAGAGAGAGTTAGTGGTGTTTTGGCTGATATCACCAAGAGCCCTACATTATACAACCAAGGGCTTATGGGGTCTATAAGCTCTTGATACAACCAAGCAGCAACAAAAGCAGATCTATAGATTGCGCAATGTGCACGCGGGTTACCGTATAGCGGAAAACTTTCGAGGGAGAAAACTTTCACGAATTTCGCGATTTTTCAGCCATCCGCGAAAGTTTTCTCCACGAAATTCTAGGCATGCCACACCCATTATGCAACCAGTTAACATTCCGCGAAAGTTTTCTCCGCGAAATGCTGCTTTCCTACTGATCCGTGAAAGTTTTCTCCCTCGAAAATTTCCCGCTATACGGTATGTGCTCTATAGAGCTCTAGTTATACTTGTTTCTGTTCTTTTTTTATTGTTCTTAGTATAATATTATCAATGCCATCTTACATGGTTTGCTCATTCAACTCTCAACTTCTGTCCAGTGTAATTAAGTAGCTAGTAGATGGGAGGTACCGAAGTTCGCGCATGCGCGCAAAATCTTAGCCACGCCCTTCAAGGTGGCTGACAAAGAAGGCTGGTTTAAGCTGCCCAGGTAGCGGTGTGTCTCTCAGTTCCGTTAGGGAGAAAATTAAGTTGTGAACTGCCTGTTATGCTGACTGCTGAGGAGCCTCTTGATGCCTAGTTTACTGTATAGCACTCAGCTCGCACTAGCCTAGTTAACTAAGCTATAGTTGGCTCGCGCGGGAGAGCCTGGCGCCTGGCTCGAGGCTAGAACTGAGCGTGAGTATCTGAGCGCTGAGCCAGCATGCATTGCATTGTGGATGCGGTCCGGTTCATATCATGCTGCTTCATGCACACCGCGCCCTCTAGTCACATGATTTCACCATGGCAACACATTCCAAGCATGCGCATTGTATGATAAAATGGCGTATCGCGCCGTACACACCCACCTTTACGTAACTGTCGAGATAACGCCAAACTAACGTACCATGGACCTGCGCGCTACAAAATAGAGTGGATATATACGAGAACTAAGGTGAGCAGTCCAGACAGTGTTGAGTTAGTCCTGATAATGAAAAAGTTACACACTAAGGGGGCTTGTCCAAAGTCCTTGTGGAAAAATTAACGTCATTATGACGTTAACAATTTACCCCCCTCCCCCCCTCTCTTAACATCACAGCATTTCAGCATAGATTTCATACTGAAACCCTGATTCTGCTCCATTTAGCCTACACATTCAGTATTTACTTGTATTCTACAGTGCTGGCTATATCTTCATGGATTCATTGCATACCTGTGCTTCTTTACCAGTTTCTTGCTTGCCTGTAGCTACATGCACACTTTTAGCAACGTAGTGCTTGATACAGCTGTCACAAAAATGCAAATTTTGATACTGCTGGAGGTGTATGGGGGGGGGGGTGGTTTGGGAGCACTTGGGGAGATAATTTTTACATGGGCACGCAGAATGGATCTAAACTAGAGATTTGACCCTGGGGAATTTTGATTCACACCTTAGAATTAAAGTTACAGCCCTTTGAAGTTACCCCATATGTTTGTATAGGACGCCATGCACTTGCAATGTTTTCCGCCCACGCGCGCACATAAACATGACGACCATTACCCACTCTGGTCAAAATTGATGTATAGGGCTTCCAGCTCAACTATGTGGTGGTTTTCGGACAATTTTTTTTCTGCTTAGTGTGTGGTTTGCTTGAAAAAAAAAGAGATTTTAAATAATAATAATAATGTAATTCACAGAGGATTTGGGAGCACTTGGGTTACATACATACAATGTTTGGTAAAGGGTCGTTAACCGGTACCCCGCGTGCCCATAATTTTTTTAATGGGCAAACATTGCAAATGCATGGCTTCCTATACAAACATATGGGAATACTTCAAAGTGCCATAACTTTAATTCTAAGGTGTGAATCAAAATTCCCCGCCATCAAATCTCGTATTCACGTCCAGCTCAAGCTGCACCGCGCGCCCCAATATATGTGTATACGGAGCATGTGCAGTTTGTCGATGTTATAGGCGCGGTGAATATGAATACATGTACTTTTCTTGAGGGACTCTGGATGTAGTCTAAGTTTTTCATTACATCCCAAGTCCCAATCCGCAAATCGGTTCGGCCTCGCAATGAGGTAATTAATGAGTAATTAATGACGAAATGATGACGAAAGTTACGATGAAAGTAATGATGAAATGATGATGAAAGTTATGATGAAATTATGACGAAATTGGGGTGAAGACTGCTTCAAAATGTTTAGCTCGCAAAACAGGGTATTCAGACCCAGAATTCGAACCTAGCGTAGAAGAGATCGTGGACTATCAATGACATGGCGATTCTCTCAGTTCACTTTCTTTGGCGAGCTCGCACTCTGGGGGGATTTCCCTATACAGTCTAGCACATGGCAGTGGAGGTCACGTCAACTGGCTCAAGCTGCGTGCCCCGATATACGCGTGTACGGAGCATGCGCAGTTTGTCGACGTGTCCTAGTTCGAATTTATGGCGGCTACTTTTCATGAGGGACTCGGGATGTAGTCTCTAAGTTGTTCATTACATCCCGAGTCCCAATTCACAAATCGATTCGGCCGCTCGATGAGGTAATTATGATGAAACCTATGATGAAATTTATGATGAAACCGATGATGAAATTATGATGAAATTGGGGTGAAGGCTGCTTCAAAATGTTTAACTCTGGGGGGATTTCCCTGTTCAGTCTAGCACATGGCAGTGGAGGTCACGTCCAGATCAACCGGCTCAAGCCGCGCACCCCAATACACGCGTATACGGAGCAATCGCAATTTGTCGCCATGTCCTAGTTCGAATTATGGCAGCGTACAGTAAGCGCGGTGCAATACTTATGAGGGACTCGGGATGTAGTCTAAGTTGTTCATAATCTCCCCAGTAGCAATTATTTACTTTTCTGTTGTTATGAGGTAATTGTGGTGTAACCTATGTGAAATTATGATGCAACCTATGAGGTAATTATGAAAAAATTCAGGGCCTCGCTGGAGCCTTTCTGGGACCTGAAAACCAGTAAATATGTAGAGTATCTTACGCGTGTATCCAGCGAATACATTATAAGCTGAGCGCTACTTTCTCTGAGCAGTACTGTTGGTTGACCTTCACGTGTTTTCTTGGCTTACGTAATGCCATGGATAAATAAAGCTAGCCTTGCGCTATATATAGCACACATCATTGTCATAAGGGGCTGGCCCGTGCACGACTGCAGCAGCGTGACCAACCTGAAATTCGGAAGGAATACTGTGCTGTCGAGTTCGTCTCTGTGATTGAAGCATGGAAACTTGTCGCTATCAAGGTTGAGAGTCGATCTTAGACGCCATCTCCATGATTTCTGGGGTCAGCATCGATCGATGTGCACGCATTCTATTGACGAACTTTTACCACATGCACCATTACACTGTGCAGCTACTGGGGAGATGGTCACGTGTTCATTAATATACGAAGTGAGCTGATCAGTCAACTTGACAAGTGGCACAAGTTACTTGATTCAAATGTGATAACACAAAATGAGTATGACGAGCTTAAAGGGAAAATTTTGTCTGATATCAAGGAACTGTTAACATTATTACTCTGACAATACTAGTGTAGTACTATGATAATAATATTATTATGTACATGTTTATGGTCGTTGATATCCTGCATGTCTTATCCAGGCATTATATTGCTCAGCTGTAACACTGTCAAAGCCAGCTCTAAGTACTGGTAAAAGATCTCGCATTGCTTGTAATATCAAGTCGTGATCTTTTAAATAGTATTTAAAGTAGCTGAACAGTTCCTCCACTGGATTCATATCTGGGCTGTATGGTGGCAGGAATAGTGTAAGGATGCCCATTTGCCTCAATGTGTCAGTGACAGGTCTGACATGGTGTATAGAGCAATTGTCCAACACTAGAACAGATCGAGGGTTCTCTCCATCATAAGGCAACATCTTGGCAATAAGTGTGCCTTGAATGAACTCCAGAAATTTCTCGCCATTTACTGTGCCTTTTGTCAAATTGATGTGTATGCCAACAAACCATCAGTGGACATCGCACATATTGCAGACATGCGTTCTCCACGATGTAAAATCCTGTTGTAAATTGGTGGCTCACCCTTGAGACTGTATCCAAGCTTACGGATTTGGTCTCTGTTATCACTTCCTGTCTCATCGAGCCAAACAAGCTGATTTATGTCAAGAAATTGTATTTCAGCCATAAACTTTCCTCTTTGCTCAACTGACCTTTGAAGGGCTACTTGTCTGATTTTCTTCCTGGTAAGACCATGTCGATGAATGATACGACAGGCTGTAGGTGGAGAAATATGGATTCCTGTAGCCTGTGTGATCATCTGGCACACTTCACTAAGATACAGAGCAGGGTTTTCCAATAATAACCCGACAATTATGAGCTCCTGTTGGTCATTTAAATTTCTGATGCTATCTCGAGTTGAGAGAGATAGTGGTTCTACATTTCCAGTTGCTTCAAACCATTTGAAATCGTTATGCACCGTACCTAACGACAAGCAAAAGTTTCTGGTGAAGTTCCTGAAAGGGAGCTCCCTTTGCCATACTACATGCCAGCGAATATCGCTGGAATAAGGAGCCTTACGTCCTGGTTCAGCAGACATCATTTCGATTTGAATCCCCCGTGTATGATCAAATCACAAGAGTATTACGCATGTGCACATAAGTATACGTTCACGCACACGCACTGTTCAAACGCACGTGAAATCAATTGTATCGAAATGGACGAGTGCGCAGGCGCGAGGCAGGGGAGTGGACTAGTCGCCGCCCTCGAAATCTCTCCGCCCTTGAAATTTTGCCATAGGGTGCAGTGACTTGAAATTAAATCTCGCCATGGCGAGATTTCGAGGAAATACGGTAGATACCATGGTATTCTAGCGAAAGAGAGCCAATGGTTGGTGCACCTTACCTTGTTCAAACTGAGGTGTGCAGCTACATTGTATAATAATATTAAGCTACCAGTGCAAACTCCCATTATTAACCCTCGGCGCATGTGTGAGGTTATGGTAGCTGTTCTGTGTGTACATGTACTGGTTTATAAGTTGAAAACAGGGTGCCGTTAGGCTTTTTGTGGCATTCTCAACATACTGTAGGTCAGGTTTTAAATGTGAGATTCTTTTAATTGCCAATTGCGAGTTGTTATAGAAAATGAATCGCAGGAAGAAGAATACGCAATGAATAATAATATTGCACCCCTTTTGCTCAAATGCATATGCTTGTGATCACAAGCATGCATGCATTCTTGATCTCACACATGTTCGATTTACTTGGATGCATGGACATACAGCTATCGATCGTCGATAATGAGTCTTCTTCGATTCTTCGAGCCAACTGTCAATCTGCCAACACCCAGCCTAGCGCAACTATTGGTCAAGTAGAATGATATTCCATCCCACATGCAGCCTCACAAGCCACACCTCTATAGCTAAGATTGAGGGTGTGGCTTTCTCGTTTAGCAATTGCAATCATTAGAATCACAATCTGGCATGTATAGCACCATTCGCAATCATTTAACTACGCATTCAAAACCCAACCTGCGGTTTGCATTGTGTGGATTTCATTGAAACTGCTTTGTTTGACATAGGCAGCGGAACAGGGGGGCAGGGGGGACTTGCCCCCCCAAAATCCAAGCTAGTGATATCATAAAGTAGCTACTCTTCATAACAAATATATCAAAATATCTACCAAAGCTGCCTAGAATAGCTTCAAGAATCAATCACATTGCACCTTTTCCACCATTTGTTTGTTTCTGACAGTAGCAGCACCACCAATTGACACAAGTGACCTTTGAACTTCAATTAAAGGGGATCTGTCCCTAAAATTTTCGTACTCGCTTTGCACGCAATTATTAATGTTTGCCCCCCCCCCCCCCCCAATCAAAGCTTCCTTCCGCCACCTACCATATAGCCGGAAAATTTGGTGGGGGATTAAATTTGGCGGTTTGGCGTTCTATATTGTAACCGCCAATTTGAAATTAAAATCCGCCAAAATTTCCTTTTGTCACTCAACTACTTTAGTATCAGTGAGTTCAACCATTGGTACCACGATGATTTCAGTGACACTAATAATAATAATAATTAATGTGACCTGCTCCAGGAAAAAGGGACTGTTCATAATTTTTTCATGAATATTGAGATTTTGGCATGGATAGATAGCTCTATCTATGCTTGTATGAAATAGACAGTAGCTATGGGCGCAATTAATACCTCCGATACATGCAAATTTAATTAAAAAATGCCTATTTTCTGAAAACGATTCTATCTACCCGATTGTATAAAAATTTAATGGTCATAACTTCACTTGTGATCAATATTTTTCTTTGAAACTCACACCATTGTACTCAGTGTATGAACATAATATATCAAAATAAAGCCAAAACCTTCAATATTATGATGGACTAAAAAACAAAAAATTGAAGAAAATTGATTTTTCACATTTTGGCCATTATTAGAAAATGAATATTTATGGTGAGCAGTCCCTTTTTCTGGAGCAGGTCACCTATATTAAAATTTAATATCTGACAGCTTGCCAGCAGATACCTTCAGCACAAGTGTGTGTAGATAATACCGGTGTCTTAACACTAACTGTCCCATCTAAATTACATCTGGGGGATGTGAATGGATTAACGAGCTACGTCTGGGAGCACGCATGTCACCATCAAATATTGTCCGGTAGGACGCAATTCACCGTTGAATTATCTCCCCTACGTATGTGCTTCTGCTGACTTGGATACTGTAGTTAATCAAATACAACATAATATTATGATCCAATCTAATGCAATAAATTAGCATTTTACGATTTCTCATAACGTATATATGGAGCGATTGACGATCTCTACCAGAAAGCGCGCGTTTTTTAAAATTGAAATTATTCTTTTTCCATACATACCATATAGCCGGAAGTATTGGCGGGAATTAAATTTGGCTGTTGAGCCCAAAATCGCTATTGCAAGATTATTAGCAGATCTAAATTTGGCGGTTCGGTACGGGATCACCATACGTATATATGCGAGTAGTAAATTTTGGCAGATTTTAATTTGGCGGTTGTAATATAGACCGCCAAACTGCCAAATTTAATTCCCCGCCAAATTTTCCAGCTATACAGTAGTATTAGATAAAGTACGATAATTTATAATTTGACGTTATTACTGTTATTATTGTTATGAACAAATGTAAACTACACAGATCAAAATGTAAACATCAACAACTCAAAACGTAAGTTCCATAATTCAGTGTCTCCAGGAAGACTAACACATCGCATGTGATAGCTACCAATGCTCACATAATCTTATTCTCCCACCCTAGCCTTACCAAACGATTCGAAATAAATAATGGAGCGAATTTATCGATGATTTCGGCAGAGTTGTGTGCTTATGAGTCGCTCAGACACCTACATCTTGAGAACTGATGACTTTTGTGCTGATAGATAGGTTTCGCCATAAAAACCACACCCACTAAGCTGTGAGTGAGAGAGGGTTTAGCTCACCAGACTAAAGCGGAATTAATCTAGCAAGCTAAACCCTTTTTCGATTGTCACTTAGCCATGGCGTTTTGCTAGCTTGTTTTTATACAGTGACACTTTGTGTTCTGATTGGCACATCAGTTGATACATGCTCACTTTTACGTTAAAGCAGTAGCCTTGGCTGACAAATGGGACAGACATGTTAATTGATGGCATCCCCCTGGACATATAATTTATATCCCCCAGACTCGATTCTACGAGGGATGCTATATGGTGTGACACTGGTGTGCATGAAAGTTGCATGGTATTTGATGAACACCGCATTCATCCACGAGGATTTTAGCAAATAGTGTGATCCTTTAAGCTTTAATCCAGGTATATTTGTCAGATATATTATGAGGTATTACATTGTGTAGTTACTATCTATACACTATAGCTAATCAATGGCTCCAGATGGCCCTAAAATTCGCTTGAAATACCAAATACACTATAGATTACCTCATGTATTATAATTATAATCTAGTTACCACAGAAAAGGTAAAGTGCTACTACCGTATAGTGGGAAATTTTTGAGGGTATTAATTTTAGTGAAAAATAAGATTTAGCCTCCAGATTTAATTTTCATGGGTCTAAATGTCGTGGCTCTTGACGATTGCACTTGCCACGCCCCATTCACCATCATCAAGGAAACCCGCCGATGACTGTAGACTCAACAGATTGGAGGCAGATGCCATGCGTTTTGACCACGATCGCGTGCACACTCGTGGCAACTTTACCAGACAACCTTTACCTACTGTGGCAAATTTTCGAGGGGTGTACATTTCGTGACTTTAGAGCAATCACGAAAATAATGAAAATTAGCCCCCAACGAAAATTACCCGCTAGCTATACGGTATATTTGTAGGCATCTGATGAGTTTTTAACTATTGGCCATGCCATTACATGTAACTATGCAGTGTCAGAGAGAACCCAGCATTACTTTGACATTGCCATGAAAGGAGGAACTTTGATGATCCGAAATGGTGGCGTATTTTTCCTTGGTCCTGGTGGGTCAGGAAAGACCTGCACTCTTCACGCTCTCCTTCTGGAGCCACCTCCATCTGTACGACAGAGCACTCCATGTGCTAAACGAACAGTGAGAACTATAGCTCAATGCAAGGTGGGAGTGGAGGGAGTCTACTTCATTCGAATCCAAGATGATAAGTATTCCGACATGCTCAGCACAACAGCCAAGCAGTTACAGCCACAACAACCCAGCATCAGCACAACCACTCCCACACCACCTGAAGAAGGAGCAATATCGAGAGAAGATGCTTCAGTGCCCAGTCCAGCATCAGTCAGTCAACACATCGAGGAGGCTGACTCACACACTACCAAACAAGAAGAGAATCCAGATGTAAGTCCCAAAGAGAAGCAGAAGAAACCTTCATCTCGTCGCAGTGGTTTCGAGAAAGAATTGCTTCGTCGAATGCAGTTGGTGCCAAAGAGATCAGAAAGTCTCATCAACAAAGATCTGATAGACATGAAGGATTCAGGGGGGCAACCAATGTTCCATGAAGTGCTACCCCTCTTTGTCAAAAACACCACATTCGGTATACTGACAGTGAAGTTGAATGAAAGGCTGGATAGCTACCCCATGATAGACTACTACAGCAATGGTGAACCAGTAGGAGAGCCATTTCCATCTCCCTTTACACATCTGCAGACCTTTCGCCACTGTATGAGGGTCCTTCAGTCAACTTGTAGCAAAGGCTCCTGCCCAAAGCTTGTGTTCATTGGCACTCATAAAGACCTCGAGCAGGAGTGCCCAGATGAAAATAGAGAGGAAAAGAATCGAAAGCTTCGAAGCATAATCCCACCAGATTTGAAGCAAAGCATCCTCTACTATGAGCATTCGAATGAAGAGCTTCTGTTTGGGGTCAATGTCAAAGCACCAGAAGATATTGATCATAAGATGATAGGGTGCGTACGTGAAAGAATGATAAAGGAGTTACGAAAGCTCCCACAGCAAAAAATTCCTCTCCAATACTTTGCCTTGGAGAATGCCTTCTTGCGGTTGGCAAAGTATCAGCGTAAAGGTGTTCTGAGCAAAGAAGATTGCTTTCAAGAGGCAGCTGCCTATCATTTCACCAAGGAGTCTTTTGAAGCAGCTCTGCAGTACCTCCATGGCCTCAAGCTTATCTTCTACTATAAAGAGGTTCTTCCAGAAGTGGTCTTCATTGATGCCCAGACCATCCTCGATAAGATCACTGAACTTGTTGAATTTAGCCTGTCTTCGCAATCCAAGCCAGTATATGAGCTGACCATATCTATGGATATCAAGGAGTTTCAGCATTTCAAAGCCTATGGTATTGTCACACTTGAGCTTCTTTCACAGTTTAGCTCTCACTATGTGCCGGGCTTATTCATGCACCAGCAGCTGGCCTTGCTCTTGGAGTACCTGCGGGTGACTGCTGAAGTTGGCAATGGTAAGTATCTCATGCCCTGTCTCCTCAGAGTGTCAGCCATACCTCAACCTTTGCCACATTCTTCCAATCCATCCATCTCGGCACTTCTCTTCTATTTTGGTCCAAATGGTGCTAAGCTTGGAGTCTACTGCTTTCTGCTTGCTTCTCTCATCACTGAAGGAAAGTGGGAACTCATGGCCAAGAACAATCGTCCCATCCAAGTTTCACGCAACCAAGTTCAATTCAGGCTTCCAGGAGATAATCCTGGTGCTATCACTATAACCGATTCCTTCTCTACTTCCTTTCACGTCAGTATTGACTTTCCAGAAGATATGGAGGCTGGTGAGTCTCTCCAGATAAGCAGTAGGGTTTGTCCAGGGATTCGTGAAACGATTCTATCCTCAATTCAAAAGGTTTCACACAGACTGAACTACAGCAGTTCAATCCCAAAGGTAGCTTTTCCCTGCACGAAGCATCTACCTGATGCTATACACCCTGCCACCATTTCAAGTACAGGATTTTTGACCTGTACGATCGATCCTGAAATATACAGTCGCCTTACAGAACAGCACCGGATCTGGCTCAGAGAGGAACCTCATGCTGGCATCAAAGGTACAAACATGCATAATTGATCTTATTCCTATGTGTTTTCGAACTGGAGAAGTAGATGATATGCTAGGTTCATCATATTAAGTACTAATTCCTTTGTGCACTAATTAACTCTAGGAGTTGACCAAAGTTGTCAGGTGCTTGCTCAGGTGATTGATAGTGGCCACAGTGGAGTGTTGAGGCATCTTGGCCAGATAGCTGACTCCATGTATGAGTGGGAGGGAGCAATTGCCGATAGTCTTGGACTTCATCAAGCTGATGTTGCAGAGATCAAGGAAGCACATTCTGGAAAACTAAAGCTACAAGCGTAAGTAGCTGCAATGTAGCTAGTGATTATCCTGCCATGGCTAAAAATTTAATATTACATGGAAATTATTGTTATCACTTACAGGAGGGCTGCTCTGGAGAAATGGAAACAGTACAATGGCCCTAGAGCCACCTACAGGAAACTGATTGCTGCATTCGAACGAGCTGGTCGTCAAGATTTTGCTAGCAAGGTGTACGAGATAGCTGGTAGGTATTACCTCAAATATCACTACTGTGCTTTGCAGGTCAGTTGTCTAGAAAAAGTTAGGGAATGGCACCTGTCTCTGTCACTATATAAACTGAAAGCCTCTGTGACTTTGTAGCATAACTGAATTAAGCACTTGAGAGCCACTGCCTATTTACCCTTTCCACTGGACAACTGACTTGCAAAGCACGGTATAGTGACCTTTGCTCACTGTATTACTTTCACTTTCTTTTCTTAGGTGTACCTTCAACTGTCACAGAAGTCAAGATTGAAAGTGGCCAAGCAAAAGCCCATGTTGGGGCTCAGAAAAAGTATGAGTCGGCCATAATAGCAGCTGAAGGTGGTAAAAAGCCACAATTGGCTAAAGCATTCAAATTTCTCATTCCAATTGCCGAGGAGTGGCAAAACATTGGAACTCTATTGGAACTTGAGGACGATGCCCTCACATCAATTGCTGCAGCTGGCAAGAGAGACATTGATCGCCTACGAGAGATGCTGAAACTGTGGCTGGGCCAAGAGGACCCTGTACCCTCATGGGAAGCACTGGCTGAAGCAGTGGAGCCATTCAGTGATGAAGTGGTTGCCAAGGTGAAATCACAGTGTGCTTGAGCTTGATATAGGTCCCCATCATATAGTTACAGTATCCCATAACGAACTATAAAATTATTAGTTCATGGAAGTAAATCATCCATCTTCAAAGAACTTTCCCAGCAATACCATAGACACTGGTTGTTAAGCGCAAAATTTAATGCTTATACGATGGCAGCAAGGAATTAGTACTGCATGTGCTTATGTAGTAAGAAATAATTTTTCATGTTAACAGGGCTATAATATAATATTAAAAGCAGGATAAACATAAAAATGTGCCAAGATGATCTCAAGGTAGCCTGGCAAGCTAGCCCCTCCTCTCTTTTTGCACGTATATACGAAGGAGGAAGAGAGGAAGGGCTGGTTTGCCAGACTAATCTTGAGGGTGCTCAGCTCAGTATAAACATGGATGAAAGTGAATAAAGAGCATACAATGTCATGCATTTAATTTCTGAAGGTCTCTAGATTCTTCTCCAGTGGCTACTGTATTATAGCTGTATATAATAGCTTCCAGCTGCAGTCTCTGCATCATGTAGACACTATAATAATATTATTATTATTATAGCTTCAGCCTTGCTAGGCATAATGACAACATTTTGCCTATTAACAGCAAGCTACACCATGCAAACAACCAGAGTCTACGGTAATTTGAAATAATAATATTATTCTGTATTATAGAAATATTGTACAAAACAATAATTATAAATTTTTCTACTTCTGAATGTTTGTTAATCAACTTTGCATAGCACCAGTGCTACCCTGGAGGGGATGTAGACCATGAGCGAGTGTGAGCGCCCATCCCAGTCTTCTCTGTTTGTAAAGTGGTCAACATTGTGGTCGATGCGGCCATGGCCATCAAACTCCTTAGCATCACTGTCCAGAACAACACGATACTTCCCACCAACATCCACTCCTATCTTGTAGTCTGTGAAACTCTGTTTGACAATAGGAGAAAAGGAGAGAGTGGGAAAGAGAGAGAGAGGGAGAGAGAAGGGGGAGGGAGGAATGGAAAGGGAGAGAGAAAGGGAGGAGGAGAGAGATAAGAAGGGAAAAGAGCAGAGTGAGGGGGTTGGAGAGGAAGGGAAAGGGGAGAGAACAGGAGGAGAAAGGAGAGAGGAAGAGAGAGAGAGAGGAGGGAGAGAATTTTAAATACTACTGAATTGGCAGTGGACACAATCCACTCACCTGTATCGGATGGAAGTTGAATATCCAAAGCAAACCTCCTCTTTCGAAGACGATGAGCTTGTCTCCATCGTGTTTTCTGCTGACATAGCCATGCAGGGCCCTGGGTCATGAAGTTAAACTTTTCATCCAGCTGCATTATGCACCATGTAGACTGCCTCGCATGGAGTCCAATGGAACTAACCTGAGCAGGTGGTCGTCGACCAGGTTCATTAATTTTGCCTTCTGGCGTAGTAGTAGCTGAAGCCATTGCCATTTCGAGGGAAGTCCAGCCACTCAGGGTGACCAAACTCATTACCGATGAAGTTGAGGTATAGGCCTCTCCACCCAGACCCATCGTCATTAACCTGGACACAGAAATATTAATTATTATAATATCTCACTAAGTGCATGTAGTGCGTATACTTTATTGGAACATATTCACCTCCACTAGCCAAGCATAATAATTATTTCTCCTTTTGTGATAACTATCTTGCCCAGTCACTTGTATACTAAAACATTTCTTTTGTTTGCTGCTACCCCCATCCTAACTGCATGCACTGCAACACTACCAAATTTAATACTCACAGGCTTATTTGTACAGGATCTGATATCTGACCTGATCATCTTGTGTAGAGCAAGTCCTCTGTCCACGACCACCATACGAGGAGAGATTGTGGATATGCATGTGGACATACATCTCAGCGTCCATTAGCCAGAAGGCAATGGTCTTGTCCCCCACTAGGGCCTGCATAATAATTATAGCTTATACGGAGTGTCATGACCAGCTGGTCATGACACTCCGTATAAGCTATATTATGCACTTCTCATGGCACCTAGACTAAGCTTAAGAAAATTGGAATCATTTGAATTTCACAGCATTTGTTTTAAAAATTGTATAATACATTGTCCTCACTGGGTAAGGCATATTGGTAGTGGGTGTGGCTTTGGTGGAGCTTGTAACCACATCAATCATTAACTTTCTCACGCACAATACATTGCTGAAGCTCTATTGTCTAACAGCAGCATGACATTACATAATCACACACACGCACCTCCTGTTGGTGAGGGCCCACCAGATGCTGCTCATGTTCCAGTGTTCATCTTATGTCTCCTTGAGCAGTTTGATCCAGATGTCCAGGATCGCCATGGCCATTTGGAAATCAAAACCAGCTCCACCCTCTTGAACTGGCCTGGAAAAGCAATCATGTATTGCTAGTAATGTATTACATATGCCATATCTGCATAGATTACAGATTAATATGAAATTTGCCTGAATTGGCTTACAATGACATAATCATAGCGAGCATGAAGTAACACATGAAGAAGATCATAAACCTTAATGAGTTCTCGATACAATGCCCTTGGTCAAGAAGAGTTGCTGTCTACCACTGAATGCGGCGATACGTTGCTCACATATTCAATGGTTCCTTACTGTTCACTCTTTCTGACCTTTATAGGATACTGGTGAGTTCAATCATCCACCGTAACATAGTGAAGGTAGGCCATACATGTAGGTGTGAGTCTGAGTTGGATCCAAACGATGATGATTATTTACGCACATTACCACTTCCATTCCACGAGCAATTCGCTAATCTTTGCAAGATGGCATTTGATGGTGTGATGAAAAATGTGACCATTTTTTCAGCAGATGACCTAAAATGTGATAAGGTTTCACCAGAATCCGCACTTAGCCTGCTCCATGGTGTACCTAGCTTTGTTCGTTGTATATAGACAGTCTGTTTTCTACAATTTTGTGCACTTGATGATTCAAGAATTCCTTGCAGCTGACTATATCTTACAGTTGCCTTTAGAGGATCAGATTGAAGCATTTAAGAAACTATTTGGCCAGCCCCGATTTGTGGCAGTATTTCAATTTTATGCTAATAAGGCAAAGTTCGATCAGATGGAGTCAGCTTCTACATTTTGCTCATTTTTTGCACAATTTTTTAGACGAATTCGTTCCCATGTTGATAGCCAAAGTCAGAGACTCCCTCAGAAATGGCAGGGAGATCTAGAATGTCTTAAACACACCGATCCACAAGTTGCCATCTCGGAGGTTACAAACATAGAGCCAAATTCTGTTCCTCAACCACTTTCATTGCTTGACCCACTTCATATTGTGATGTACATTTCTTTGCCCTATTTCGATGTAGGATATGTGCTGGGTTCTGTGAGTGTAGCACGTGATGGTGAAATCAAAATTGAGATTAATTTTGTCTTTGTGTTAGAGATGATGTAATGATGTATGGCCATATGAGTGGAGCACGCGTACGACTTCCGTCTGCATCACAACATGCAAGCACACCTCCTACTGGGCTATCCAATACGTATTGTTCGGTTGATCTATACTTAGTATGTTAGCTTCAAGTACAGACTTTGACAGTACACAGCTATTGCAGAGTCTTCCCAAGGTGTGTTCCACCATAAAGGATCGTTTCCTTGTGATGTCGTACATTTCACCAACACTTTTTCGCGGGTTAATTTCTGTCTTTAGTAGCGATGCTGAATATGACCGCAGCAACATCCTTTTTGTCGGCAATGCCACAAGTGAAGTGCAAATGATGCAAAGTGTTCATCAAGAATTTGAAGCTTTTCAACAAAACTGTGTGACTCAGTAGCTAATGTACTCTAGACCTACACTAGCGATATCAGACCTCCAAGGGCCTCCAGTAAATCGAAAATATCTCGGCTCTGGCTGGGAGTACACTCACAGAAAAATTGCGCCAGGTAGCTCACTGAATGAGCTATCTACTGATGCCTTAACTCTGCAAATTGGTTCAGCGGAATCGCCGCTAGCTTCGTTTTTGTTTGTATTAAGTTTAGGTGGGCGTGGCTACGTAACGGTTTTACGTACGGACGCGTTACAAGCGCCGTTGGATAGAGCTCGTGGAGAGCTATCTTCTGATACTCGAACATTGATATTCCACTTAAAAATAATCCGCGGAAAAATCGGTGAAATTTGGAGGTCTGAAATCGCTACCTACACTATGACCAGCAAGCAGCTATCGAATCTTATGATTATTATTGAATTGTATTAAGGTACCATTAAATTGCGTGGGCGTGAGGTGGGGGATATGACACCTAAACCACATCAAAGTCATTAGTGAGGTGCATGCTGTGTAACCACGCCCTTTTAATTGCACAGGTCTCAGGGGTGTGGCTGCTAGAGCCGGAAGTGTTCATTTAATATCCTCCATGGACCGGAAGCCGAGCCGGAAGGGAGGGGCCAGGCCACGCCCAAAACAGCCCCACCCTGTTCCCCAAGGACCACCATTCTCAATCAAGTGCCTACTAACCACCGGATGTCCACCGGAAGCCCACAATCAATCCCAATTAAAACACACAGCTTCCTCAAGGCCAAAACACACACAAACACTTGGAGGCCGTTCTGCCACACCGCCCACGCAAGAGCTCACCTCATTTCCTGTGTGGGCGGAGTAACAACACGTCATCGCAACCACATCCGCTTCAAACCATCGTCAGCTTCCGTCCAGCCGTACAGGCCCCTCGATTGCACCGCCGTACAGTGCCTCATTAACAGATATGGCCTCACCTTTGACCTCCTGCCACGCCCCCAAAGCCTCCTGGACGGGTTCAAAGGTCACCACCGCATCCGGGACACGCCCACCTATCGCCGCAGCCAAGTCCCCGGCCCCGATGTCCAAGCACTGGCCTGTGAAGCCACGCCCAATCGGAAGCAATAAAACCTGCATTAACGCACACGCACACACTCCACACAGTGCCAGGAACACGCCCACATGCTTAATTAGGCCTAATTAGCTTTTTTTTTTTTTTTTTTTTCTTTTTTCAAGGCGACCTGAACACTAAGCAGAAAAAAATTGTCCAAAAACCACCATATAATCGAGCTGGGTGCATAGTGGAACCATACAATGCAAGCAGGCAGCCTAAATTTCAATTTTGTCAAAAAGTTGGTAATGGTCGTCACGTTTATGTGCGCGCGTGGCCCCGCCCCTCACGTAGCGCGTGGGCAGAAACATTGCAAACGCATGGCTTCCCTGTACAAACATATGGGGAAACTTCAAAGGGCCGTAACTTTAATTGTAAGGTGTGAATCAAAAATCTGTCCGGTCAAATCTCTAGTTTCGACCCATTCTGCGTGCCCATGTAAAAATTATCTCCCCAAGTACTCCCAAACCCCCCATGAATTAGATTATTTAATTATTTAATTATTTAAATCTTTTCTTTTTTTCTACTTAGTGTTTAACAAGGAGACCAGAACACTAAGCAGAAAAAAAAACTGTCCAAAACCACCACATAGTTGAGCTGGATGCTTAGTAGAGCCATACAATGCAAGCAGGCACCCTATACTTCAATTTTGACCAAAGTAGGTAAAGGTCGTCACGTTTGTGTGCGCGTGCCTAACGGGGATTCCCCGTTTTTCACGTAGCGCGTGGGCGGAAAACATTGCAAACGCATGGCTTCCCTATACAAACATATGGGAAAACTTCAAAGGGCCGTAACTTTAATTCTAAAGTGTGAATCAAAATTCCCTGCCATCAAAATTCTAGTTTTGACTCATTCTGCATGCTCATGTAAAAATTATCCCCCCAAGTACTCCCAAACCCCCCATGAATTAGATTATTTAATTATTTAATTATTTAAATTTGCTTTTTTTTTCTACTTAGTGTTTAACAAGGAGACCTGAACACTAAGCAGAAAAAAAAATTGTCCAGAAAACCACATAATACACCTAGGATGCACAGTAGAGCCAATGCAAGCCGCAGGCAGCCTAAACTTCAATTTTGTCAAAAAGTTGGTAAAAGTCGTCAGAAATCCACAAAATACACCTAGGATGCACAGTAGAGCCTTACAAAGCAAGCAAACAACCTATACTCCAATTTTGAGAATTTTTCTAAATAACGCACACCACGGGAATTTCCCGTTTTTCACGTAGCGCGTGGGCGGAAAACATTGCAAACGTATGGCTTCCCTATACAAACATATGGGAAACTTTAAAGGACCGTAACTTTAATTCTAAGGTGTGAATCAAAATTCCGCTTCCAAGAAATTTCCAAGTACGATCCATTCTGCGTGCTCATATGAATAGTTTGTCATGAATAGCTTCCCAGAGTCTCAAACATTATTTACATTAAATCTTTTTTTTTTTCTACTTAGTGTTTAACAAGGCGACCTGAACACTAAGCAGAAAAAAAAATGTCCAAAACCACCACATAGTTGAGCTGGATGCTTAGTAGAGCCATACAATGCAAGCAGGCAGTCTATACTCCAATTTTGACCAAAGTAGGTAAAGGTCGTCACGTTTGTGTGCGCGGGTATTCCCCGTTTTTCACGTAGCGCGTGGGCGGAAAACATTGCAAACGCATGGCTTCCTATACAAACATATGGGAAAACTTCAAAGGGCCGTAACTTCGATACAAAGGCGTGAATCAAAATTCTTTCAGGTCAAATCTCTAATTTCGACCCATTCTGCGTGCCCATGTAAAAATTATGTCCCTAAGTACTCCCAAACCCCCCATGAATTAGATTATTTATTTAATTATTTAAATCTTTTTTTTTCTACTTAGTGTTTAACAAGGCGACCAGAACACTAAGCAGAAAAAAAAATTGTTCGAAAACCGCCACATAGTTGAGCTGGATGCATAGTAGAGCCATACAATGCAAGCAGGCAGCTTATACATCAATTTGATCAAAGTGGGTAATGGTCGTCACGTTAATGTGCGCGCGTGGCCCCGCCCCTCACGTAGCACGTGGGCGGAAAACATTGCAAATGCATGGCTTCCTATACAAACATATGGGGTAACTTCGAAGGGCCGTAACTTTAATTCTAAGGTGTGAATCAAAATTCCCCAGGGTCAAATCTCTAGTTTCGACCCATTCTGTGTGCCCATGTAAAAATTATCTCCCCAAGTGCTCCCAAACCCCCCAAACATTAATTAATTATATAAATCTTTTTTTTTTTTCAAGCTAAACCACAACCTAAGATAAAAGAATTTTATCAGCAAGTAATTAGTTAATGGTATGTCACCAGTTCCTATCATATATGTCTGCTACAATAGGTCAGGTATGTGGTAAGGCAGAAAATCTCAACTTGCAAACATTGATTACTATACCCACTATAACGTCATAATACTAATGTACAACGTGACATCTGAGATCTGTGTATTTGAGAGTGACTTGGGGCTTGTATATGTAATCATCCCCCAGTCTAGATCCAACATAAGGAGCATCACCCTGGAATGTTATTTGTGTATGTAGACTGCCTTCCCAGCATCACTGGCAGTGAAAAAAAAAAGATGGAAAAAAATTGGCCCCGGGTGGGATTCGAACCAGTGCACGCATTTGACACTGGTTGGCAGACACTGAGCTTAACCATTGCACCATCTGGATAGAAGTCATTTCCTGCATGCTTTAGTGGTCAGAAATTACTACGACTCGTATTTCAAAACTGAAAGTGAAAATCAAAAATCTGAGACGATTCAATTATTATTTTTGATCTACTCTACATGCTGATATAAAAATTATTGCACAATACCTTTTCCTGTGCTTCGAATGCATTATTTACATTACATTACATTACATTACATTACATTACATTTATTACATTACATTACACACTCACATATTCTTTTATCTTAGGTTGTAACAAGCTAAACCACAACCTAAGATAAAAGAATTTTATCAACAAGTAATTAGTTAACGGTATGTCACCAGTTCCTATCATATATGTCTGCTACAATAGGTCAGGTATGTGGTAAGGCAGAAAATCTCAACTTGCAAACATTGATTACTATACCCACTATAACGTCATAATACTAATGTACAACGTGACATCTGAGATCTGTGTATTTGAGAGTGACTTGGGGCTTGTATATGTAATCATCCCCCAGTCTAGATCCAACATAAGGAGCATCACCCATGGAATGTTATTTGTGTATGTAGACTGCCTTCCCAGCATCACTGGCAGTGAAAAAAAAAGATGGAAAAAAATTGGCCCCGGGTTGGATTCGAACCAGTGCACGCATTTGACACTGGTTGGCAGACACTGAGCTTAACCATTGCACCATCTGGATAGAAGTCATTTCCTGCATGCTTTAGTGGTCAGAAACTACTACGACTCGTATTTAAAAACTGAAAGTGAAAATCAAAAATCTGAGACGATTCAATTATTATTTTTGATCCACTCTACATGCTGATATAAAAATTATTGCACAATACCTTTTCCTGTGCTTCGAATGCATTATTTACATTACATTACATTACATTACATTACATTACATTTATTACATTACATTACACACTCACATATTCTTTTATCTTAGGTTGTAACAAGCTAAACCACAACCTAAGATAAAAGAATTTTATCAACCAGTAATTAGTTAATGGTATGTCACCAGTTCCTATCATATATGTCTGCTACAATAGGTCAGGTATGTGGTAAGGCAGAAAATCTCAACTTGCAAACATTGATTACTATACCCACTATAATGTCATAATACTAATGCACAACGTATATCTGGGGCTTGTATATGTAATCATCCCCCAGTCTAGATCCAACATAAGGAGCATTACCCATGGAATGTTATTTGTGTATGTAGACTGCCTTCCCAGCATCACTAGCAGTGAAAAAAAGATGGAAAAAAATTGGCCCTGGGTGGGATTCGAACCAGTGCACGCATTTGACACTGGTTGGCAGACACTGAGCTTAACCATTGCACCATCTGGACAGTAGTCATTTCCTGCATACTTTAGTGGTCAGAAACTACTACGACTCGTATTTCAAAACTGAAAGTGAAAATCAAAAATCTGAGACGATTCAATTATTATTTTTGATCCACTCTACATGCTGATATAAAAATTATTGCACAATACCTTTTCCTGTGCTTCGAATGAATTATTTACATTACATTACATTACATTACATTACATTACATTAATTACATTACATTACACGCTCACATATTCTTTTATCTTAGGTTGTAACTACTTAGTGTATAATAAGTCGTTGCGGTTAATAGTTAAGCAAGAATGCTTTGATCTTGCTTTGATGTGGGCAATTACCGGCCTTTTCTTCAGGGGCCACTTCCGGTCGCTAATTACACGCGCATAATCATCCCTGGCCGATTCTGGACACGCCCACCTTCGACCAAAAGCACTCGTATGGCCTCTTCGGCCACGCCCCTTCACGATTCGCTAATTGAATTAGCCATTCCTGACGCTCACGCCCACGCAATTAAATGGTACCTTAAGCTTTCTACAGCGCTATACTAGTGTCATGCAGGGCCTGTTTGGGGCGAGCCTGAGCTGAGCCTCTGAAAGTCTCTGTCAGTAGCTAGTCTCGTGCCCAGCCCCCTTCATGCACGCGCGAGAAAGGGTCTGGTGAAAAGGGCCGCACTACCGTGTCCCTCTGGAATGCAATAATTGTCGTTTTGGTGTGCGTTAAATAAGAAACTCGAAAACTTTAACAAAGCTATAGCACAATAGATCAAGAAGACCACTGACACATATCCAAGCAGACAATATTAAACAGACAGTCTCATAGTGCCGTGTAGGCCTATACAGCTGCATGCATGATAGTTCCCTCCACATATATAGTCACGGTCTGCCAACAGTCAAGCCTGATAAAATTTAATTTTAGCTGCCTGTATTGTCAGAGTCAGTTAGCAACACGTCTAACACTAGTTAGTATATACTGTGTACAATAGATAGGTCTTAAATAATATTTCCTGCATGCAGTGTGTACACCTATTATACTCTTGGTGAGGCATGAGGGTGGATATTAGCTATAGCTTGATTTGACCATGGCCATTACCTGACGCTCTTGTTGACGATCTTTACCGGAAAAAGTGCCTCATTCTGGATCCCAACCCTCAATCCCCGTTCCTGGAGGGTGGGTCTGGGAACGAGACTAAGAAGCCGCCCTGCCCTTTTAGGACCTTGAGTTTATAATGGCAGATCATCAGGCCAGTAGAGGTCAGTCACATATTTGATCTGCGTTAGAATTTCTACAAATAATTTACACTTGTATAATTGTTGTAGCGCATGGATGCCTTTTGTTAATTATTGCGGCGTGGCAGAAAGTATTATGGGTGTGTCTAGCCTCGTCCCCAGGCCCTTTTGTGTTTCCCGGTTTATAAATACGACCCCTACTCTCAGTAAACATACACTCACACACAGGATGATAGCCAAGTAGCCTTCAATCTTGAGATCATTCTGTACCACACTAGATCTACCTGCCCCCCAAACTGGTGCCACACCCCCTAACTTTGGCCGATCAGCTTGTAGTGTGGAGGCTGATAAGCATACCAGCGCTTATGCTGCCTCCTTTTGGGTGGGATCTGGGCTACCCATAGTTCCATACTTGACCGTTTAATCTGGTTCAAAATTTCACCTTGACCACTGGCCTGATATCCCAAGCGAGTGGGAGTACGTGTACATGTGCAGTCACCTACACTATGCCTTTCCCTCCCTTGAGGTCCTAATAGAGCTGTAAATTACAAAAAAAAAAAATATTTTTTAACATCTTATTGATAGCCTTCTTTCCTTGTAGCCCCACTCCTCTCAGTGGATGAGGTGCTCAAAGCAGTGGCAGGAGTCAACTGGAGGACACTGGGAAAGTGGCTCGTAGGAGAAGAAATTGAACCTCATATGATAAGATACACTAACCTGGACAGAATCCGTGATACACATAAATCTGATGAGGCCCGTCTCAGAGCAGTAGTGGAGAAATCTCTCACTAAACTTAGCAGATCATGGAGGCCAATAATTCGGGCTCTTTACTGCGTTGGTGAGATTGACAAGGCACAACAGATCAGCAGCTATGCTGAACTAATGCAAGGTATGTCACTGTGTAGTGAAATTATTCGACCTGAGCTATATAAAATCTTCTTTGCTGGCTTTGCTGGACTTATGATATTACAATAGGCAGTCTACTATCACAGCTAGCTATGGTCCAAACTGTGACTAAAGCTAATAATTATTTATAAGGTCATGTGACCAGCCTGGATGAGTACATGTAGCGTAAAACCTTGACTATCAGCCATAGGGCATAACTCGAAGTAGGAACGGTTCTAGGCTCTACTTCAAAGACCTACAGACTGGTCTTATGGTTCTCTACACAGGGATATAAAAATACTAGAGCTCTGTAGAGCACATACCCCGCGCGCACATTGTGCAATCTATAGATTTATTTTCGGTGCATGGTTTATGAACTTCAGAGAAATAGAAATGCTGCTTTAATAGCCTACTGGGGGTTCCGGTGACACTTGTAAAAGCATGCACTCTCTGAACCCAGACCTAGCCCAGACTAGGAAGATATGAATTTCTACCTATAATATTATTTTTGTAGCAATAGTAGTATAGCTGTCTTACATTATGATTGGTTCCAGATTTCAGTCACTATAGACATCACAAGCATTATTTAGAACATTTAGTTGTGCGCATGAGCAGAAAGCACAATTGGTATGCATATGCATTGATGAGCACTGTCGATAGGCGTGGCTACGGTGGCCAACAAAAGGGCACTATTTGTGACGCTCGTAGACAGTATTCCTCGATTTGACACACACTAAAGCCAGTTTTTCGCCGAATTCGATTGATTCGTTGTGATTACGATTTTTGTGCTAACGACAACAACAACAACGACGACACGATGATTACTTTACCCCCTTGCGCATGCGCACGGGGTAAATATACCTTTGAATAGCAGACACAGTACAGTGATCTCTCCAAACTCCTGTTCGCTGGCCTGTATTATCATCAACCACCAGGTATTATCAGCTGTACATACACCTGCTCTACAATTATTATCGGCCAAATCGAGCCTTTTTGTCTGTTGACTCTTACCTGTTCAAAATTGCCACTCCTGGTCAACAGTACTGAAACCAGCAGGTGTGATTACCCTTACCAACTAGAGCTCTGTAGAGCACATACCCCGCGCGCTCTGTAGCTATAGTATTGCAACATTCTTGTGTAGAGCTGTTTTGTGACTTGATGATCTTTACTCTTGTACATCGCAATAATCATCAGAATTCCATTTTAATTATTATTATAATATATAGTTAATGAATCCCTCAGATTATGAAGTGTTGAGCTTTATTTTCACACAGTTGTGCCTTTGCTAGTCGAACATACTGGTACATATAGTGTCCCTTATAACACAGCTTCCTCTTCAGCTTCATAGGGACCATCTGTGTTTGAGATGGAAGCCTTGGCAGAAGGGTACACACAGGAGTGAGATCAGTGGGTACATTGACAGCTGGCCCATGAATCGCACGTTGCTTGCCACAAGGAAGTGCTACCATTTTCATGAAGGGGATTCGAAGAGAAATGAGACGTATCTCCAGTGGATTCAGATCTGATATATAGTTCCATTGGAATGTCATCAAGATTCAAATTATTTGCTTTGGCCTGAGCAGGTAATACTCCCCGTTTCAGACCACTGTGACACGTCTTGCAAATCCATTGCTTATCCTGTGTACTTGCAGATTTAGGGATGACAAATTCGCTGGGGGCTTTATCATAACTAAATTCTTTAAACTGTTGCACTGTTTTACGGTACATTAGTCGATTGCAGCATACACAGACATAGTCTGGTCCTTCCTTGATAGCAGAAATAAAAGCTTGGGAAGCTTCAAATACTGTACAACTCTGTCCAATTCTTCTCTGCTTTTGTGCTATTCTCCCTTCTTGACGTTGATTTTCTCTGGCGTCGTTATCTAGTGAAGCTCGTTTCCTATATATATACAAAAGGTATAATATCAATAATTCAGGAATAATATTATCAATAATTGCATATAAACATTCTAATGCACTACCGTTTCTTTGAGGTGGCATCCTTTTGCCTTCTTTCCTCTTTCTCTATTAGTATCTCTAACTGGCGCTTGGCTGCCTTGGCCTCGGCTTCCTTTCGTCGTACAGTGGGCGCCAGGGACTGACGCTTGGCTGCCATGGCCTCGGCTTCCTTTTGACGTACACTGGGTGACTGGCGTTTTGCTGCCATGGCCTCGGCCTCCTTCTGTCGTACACTGGGCGACTGGCGTTTCGCTGCCTTGGCCTCGGCCTCCTTCTGTCGTACACTGGGCGACTGGCGTTTCGCTGCCTTGGCCTCAGCCTCCTTCTGTCGTACACTGGGCGACTGGCGCTTGACTACCTTGGCCTCAGCCTCCTTTTGACGTACAATGGGCGATTGACGTTTGGCTGCCATGGCTTCAGCCTCCTTTTGTCGTACAACTGGTGATTGGCGCTTAACTGCCTTGGCTTCGGCGTCTTTTTGACATCGCCTACAAAAGTATTAAAAAACAGTGAATTTAATAGTAGAAACAAACCATAACGTCTATTCCGTAGCTACCTTTTCTTAGTGGCTTGTATTCTTTCAAGTTCAGCTTCCTGTTGCTCTCGAACTTTAAGTGAACGCTTTCGCTCTCTTCTGAGATCCATTGCAACGACAACTAGCGTGAAAGCTAGAAAAACTCAGAACTGTATGAAAGCACGTGGTCGGGTGAGCTTTGACGACCTTTTCCTATGCTGAGCTCGAGCATGCGCAGTCGCATCAGCATAATATAAGCCAGTGGAGTGGGTGTGGTCGATAAACCACAGGCATGCTGAACAGAAAAGGCACGATTTATAGCGCTAGTAAGCTATTTTCAGCAATTCGAAACTTATAGAAACCAATTTTTTAACGATATCTACCGATTAGTTGTGCTTACAGCACGCACGGACGCCTAGAACTCGAGATTTGGCAATTTTCGTGCCGACAACGACAACGACGACAACGACAACAATGACAGACAGACAAACCGATTGCTTTACCCCTTGCGCACGCGCGCGGGGTAATTACAACCAACTCGTTCTTATGCACCATTACTGAGATACAGTGAAAACGAGCTATGAATAATCATTATTGCATTGTATGATTGTATACAATACATTTTATGATTGATAATGAATGCTGCTTTCTGGGGTTCATATGAGAACTGTCTCCTTTCTTCTGATCTGGATAAAAGTAAGTAAAGTGTCTACTATCAGGTTAGGTGATGTAGCTAGTTTCCAGCCCTCACGATCCACCACCATTCAGTACGCCATGTCACGCCCATTCAAATTGGTTCAACACCATTCTATACCCTTCTCTCCCTTGTATTTATGTTGTAGAAGTAAGTTAAGCCTACCTGGTATCTTCAAACGAGTCTAAAACCTCTGATCCAGTCTTTGAGCATAAATGGAGCTCTGCATCACCTTTGTAAATTTTTCCGTATAAACACATAAATGTCCGTAAAATAGTGGTCGATAATCGATGTGCACTCGGCCGATAACACAAGTCGGCCGATAATCGAGGTTTTACGCTATGTGCCCTATAGTCAACCCATGTACTTTCTGCTTGAGCTCATGCACACATTATGAATAGTTACCCCGCGCGCATGCGCAAGGGGTAAAGTAATCGGTCGTGTCGTTGTCGTGAGCACAAAAATTGCCATATCTTGAGATGTAGGCATCTAAGCGACTCGTAAGCACAACGAATCAATTGAATTCGGCGAAAAACTGCCTTCAGTGTGCGTCAAATCGATGGACACAGTCCACGGGTATCACAAATAGTGCCTTTTTGTTAGCTAATGTAGCCATACCTATCGGCAATGCCTACTCAATGCATAATGCATGTCCATTGTGTTTTCTGCTCATGCGCACAACTAAGTACTCAAGAATAATAATTATTATGACTGGTAAAGATTGTCGAAACTAATAATGCTCGTGTCCGCTGATGGAGCTGAAATCTGCAGCCCTATGGAACCAAAATTTATCATAATGTAACACGGCTATACTATTACAACAAAGTATCAGTTCATCCTAGTAGTCTAGATCTGGTGCAGAGAGACTCAGAGAGAGATGGTGCTTTTTGTCACCGGGACGTCCGGTAGCTACGTACAATTAAGCAGCATTTCCACTAATTTTCTGAAATTTACAAAATTATAACCATACCAGAGGCGGCGGAAACAGTTGAGTTTTGATACGGCTAAAGTAGGGTAAAAGCAGTGCGCGCGCAAAGCGCGCGCGCAAAAATGTGGGCCACGCCCCCCCCTTTAAGCCATGCGCATGCGTAATTGTGCATGGGGAGGGGTCTGGAGCGGTGTACTTAACTTGCGAGCTAGCTGCTCTTTGCGTTCGAGGGAGCTAGCTGGGGTCTAGAAACCAAGCTAGTGAATAGCTTAATCATGTAAGTACTGAATGATATTAGAGTGATACACTGCTAATTTTGGTACGGCTCAGCCCCCACTTGTCAAACTTTGGTACGGCTGTAGCCGTACTAGTTTCCGCCGCCTATGCATACACACAAAAGCAATTCTAGCTATAGATTGCACAATGTGCGCACAGGGTATGTGCTCTACAGAGCTTTGACTACTGGCCTGATGTCATTTTGACCCCAGTAGCGAGTGGGAGTACACGTACAGTCACCTACATTATGCCTTTCCCTCCCTTCAGGTCCTATTATAGCTATAAATCACACAAAAAACTTTTTAATATCTTATTGATAGCCTTCCTTGTAGCCCCGCCCCTCTCAGTGGATGAGGTGCTCAAAGCAGTGGCAGGAGTCAACTGGACGAAACTCTCCCTAAACCAAGAACAAATGGTCAAGTATGGAACTGCAGGTAGCCCAGATCCCACCCAAAAGGAGGCAGCATAAGAGCCGGCATGCTTATCAGCAATAACAACAGCCTCGTCCTCAGGGGCACTGCTTCTTGAAAAGATATAGATGGATATGCAATCGCTTCATTTCAACAAGGCGAGTGTGTAGGTCTAGTGATAGTGCTTACAACTTGACTGACTCATCACTGGTCACAGTAGGCTAATCAACTACTCTTCTTTGAGTCATGAGTTTTCAAGCTAGACCCCGTTTTAGCCTGACGACCTTCACCTACTCCATCCACCCTACCAACAGCAATAGTGTTGCTCCATCATACATCAGTGTTTCATTTAGAGGGGGTGCCCTGGGATTTCCCCCCCCCCCTAAAATATTGAGAAATTTTAGTATAATATATGCTAAATAAACAAATACCAAGATTTAAATTAAGGTTAAAGAGTGATTCGTCGGTTTGACTGTTTGAAATGTCTAATATCGAGTCTGTGATTTGGGAAAGTTAATCTACATGTGTATATGCACTAATTTCACACTTACTTAGTGGGTATGTATTTGTCAACCACAATCTATCAGCACTAAATTTTGATCAAAATAGGCCTAAGATGCAATTCTTTATTCCCGGGGGGGGGGGGGGGGGGGGGGGGGGGGGATACTGACATATAGTTCCCCCCCTAACAAAAAAATCCTGTATGAAACCCTGTACATCTATGCCTCAATGGCTTAGCTTGCAAATTTGCGGCCGGTAGATTATCAACTATAGCTACCTGTGCCTTTAGATTCAGAGTATTTTGCTACTGATTTCTCACAGAGTCGAGGGTTTGGCACCAGTGGTGTTCATCAAATATTAGCTCATAATTATTTCAGTTTGGATTTTATGATAATTGCCCCATATTTGACATCAAGCAAGGTTTATTTCACTCAAGAGGGGACAAACAATTACATAATATAGCAGCAAACTTCAAGAGGGGGGCAACCCCCGTATTAAATATAGGGAAAGCCAATTTCTAAGGGGGGCAAATCAAAGCACCCCAGGCCCCCTGAAATAAACCCTGTCTAGCTCCAGAAAAATAAGCTACTGGGGATTGGATGGTTGGTGTCTGTAAATTATTTTAATCTAGCCTATACACTGGCTACACCTGTATAACCATTCACTGCGTGTCCGTCTGTTACCACAAAATCAGCTGCCTAGCTTGTTTTTAAGTCACAAACAAAGTTTTATAGGGTTCTTTATGGTGTTTTAGATGTTTTTACTGTTTGGCTTTCCCTGAAAACCCCTTCGTTCATGAGTTCTGGCGCCATTTGCCGGTCGCCACTGCCTTCCTTGCTCCCTGGCGAACTTTCGACGGCCAAACGAGACAGCGATGGCTTCTTTTCAATTCGAAAAGTATGCATGTATATGGTTGGTTATAGATCCAACAACACACTGATTCATCACTGATCGTAGTACACTGGCACTGGCAAAGAATCTTCTTGGCTATCTCTGCATGCTATAAACTGCTGACACAGGATGATACTGCTGGACGTTACGCAATCGTGTGCAATGTGCATTCTTGTGGTTATGTGCTAGGAAGCCTATATATAGGATCCATGTAAGCATCTTGCAGTAATATTGGACAGCTAGGCAGTACTGCTCAGTGCTTGCGCACCGAGGGTTTTGCACTATAGTGCTGTATTTATTGTGGGTGTGGCTTACCAATGTGAATTATGAACAAAGTGTCTGCAAAGGTGGCTTGTACTGAGGCCCTATGTCAATAATAATTGATATGATAATGCAGGAATAATAATTGCTCATGGTCAGTAATTGGCATTTATCTATCTGGTATTTAACTATGGCTATTATCCTTAGGTTATAGAGTATTATGTAACGATTTTCACAGATCCCACACTGACTGTGGAGAATGTGACTAGAGCCATGGAGAAGGTCACAGTGGACAAGAGGCGAGGGGTGTGGGTGAGGATGTTGAGACGGGGAGCTGTTGAAGAGATTTACAGCAGCCATTCCAGTGAAAAAGAGAGGCTATATTCTTGTGCTGGCCATTATGTTTGCGAACATGATGCATCCTGGAAAGACCTTGTTCAGCGGTTGTATGCCAATAGTGAAATGGCGGCAGCAAAAGAAGCAAAGGTTTTCCTTCAACAAAAAGGTAGGTGGCTAATACTATTATGAGTACATGTATAATATCACTTTCCTTACCTCACATGCATGAGTGAGATATCATTGTCCACGCATTGCATGACCTCTATATCTAGTGGAGTCCACAATTTAGCAAAATTATGAGCAACATAAATCACCCATACCAGAAAATCATTATACATGCATACCGTATGGCAGGTAATTTTCGTGGGATCTAATTTTCATGGAAAGTCCGAAAAGGCCCTCAAAATTAATTTTCGTGGTTTTAAATTTCGTGACAGCAACCAGTCTAGGGGCGTGGCCATGGCACTGCTGCATAAACGATGATGTAATCAATACACACGCTCGCGATCACTTTGTTACTAAGCCATACCTATAGAGACTTGGACAAAAGGCATGAGATAGAAGAATATTAGTGTCGAAGACGCTATCAGCTGGATGATGGTGACTACTGTTGCTTGCTAACACTGGAAAATGTTGGCCGCGCTGCCACAATATGTTTGTGGCCACGCCCATCATCATGGACCCATATCATCGTAGGCATTAATTTTCGTGGGTGGGAAAATTTCGTGACTGCCAAGTCAATCATGAAAATAACAAAAATTACCGGCCATACGTAGATACATGTACATGTACATAATATTATATGTTGTCCATTAGCCTCATACCCAGGCTCTAATGGGAGGGGAAAGAAGAGCCTGGAATCAGTTGCGTGCATATTCATTTAATTAAAGCCACGTGACTACAATCAAATTACGTAATCAACATTTGAATAGTGCTGGTATCTCAATAATGAACACGAATTTTCTTGTGCTGGTTAGATCATGCGTTTTATTAGCATAAACACGGTACATGCACAGTAGCTGGTGTGATATTATGTAATTAACAATGTCCTCTCTGTCCCCAGACCCCACACTGACAGTGGAGAATGTGACTAGAGCCATGGAGAAGGTCACAGTGGACGAGAGGAGACGAGTGTGGGAGGAGGTGTTGGAGGAGGGAGCTGTTGAAGAGATTTACAGCAGCCATTCCAGTGAAGAGGAGAAACTACATTCTTGTGCTGACATCTATGCTAACTGCAAACCTGACTCATCATGGGAAACTCTTGTTAGTTTGTCGTTTTTCTGTGGTGAAATAGCAGCAGCCAAGGAGGCAAAATCTTTCCTTCAACACAATGGTGGGTGGTTCATAGTATAATACATCAGGTGTTCCCTGCACACTAGCCAAATTACATGTAGCTGTTTGCTACTTCTGTACCCTAAGTGCTGTTTCGTATCTAACTGCAACAGTGATACTTAAATATCGGCCCATGGCTTCCCCCAGTATATGTCCGATGTAAGGTGCCACCGCCCATGGGCCCTTTTTCGCAAAGGTGCAGTCATTTTTGCTACTACAGTGGAACTGGACAACTGGAACCTCTCTATAGCGGCCACCGCTGGGGAATAAAGTTTGGCCTTTATAGAGGGGTGGCCCTATCTCAGGGTTTTTTTTTCCAAAATTGAAACAAATCTATAATACAACTTGGATTATGCATACAAAAACATTAAGCAAGGTGAAAATATTATTCGAATGTGCTCTCCCTAGCGGAGTTGGGGTTCGTACAGTGAAGGGAGGTTAGCCCTGTCAGTGCATGTTGCACCTGTATCTAGCATCTATCTGCACAGATTGGTGTGGCATACCTAGAAAACTTTTATGGGTGGGCTAGAAAATCGTGAAATTTGAAGGTTTTCTCCCTCAAAAGTTTTTTTTTGCTATACTGTATAATGATGTTAAGAGGAAAATTGGAACTGTAATTGTTGTACCTGTGGTTTTCCCCAGACCCCACTTTGACAGTAGAGAATGTGGCTGGTGTGATGGAAAAAGTTGTAGTGGATAAGAGGAGACAGCTGTGGGAGAGAATGCTTGGAAAGGAGGAAAAGTTAATGGTGCAAAGGATGTCAAATCCCACTCTCAGCTACACGTATTCCAGTGAGAAAGCGAGGACCCATGCCTGTAGTGATGTGTATGTCAACTGTCGTCCAGAGTCATCCTGGGAACACCTCACCTCACTGCTGTATGAAAAGGATGAGCTGACTGCAATGGATCAGGCCAGACTATTTCTGCCTCCTAGAGGTAAATTGTACACATTAATGATAGTAACACTCAGTACTTGAGAGGTATTAATCCTTGGTGCATATGCCGTAGGGTACAGTACTCGTTCTGTCTGTCTGCGTGTGTATATCTGTTACCATGAAATCTGCTGCTTACCTTGTTTTTTACGTCGAAAGGGAGGTGTCGTAGGGTTCTTTATGGTGTTTTCAAGATTTTGGTTTTTGCTAAAAACCCTTTGTTCAAGAGTTCTGGTGTCATTCGCAGGTCACCGCCCCCTTTCTTGCTCAATGCATGGTGAACTTTTGGTTGACAGAAGAGACAGCAATGGCTTCTTTTTAACGTATGTATGGCAGACATGGATCCAACAAGCTAAGATGACTGGCTCACATGTATCTTGAATAACACTGCTATGCTATAATATTATTGTCGTTGCCTGCTTGTGCAACTAATGTCAATGTGCCAAGGATTATGTGCTCTAGACAGCTCTAGTTACTTCCCATGGTTCAACTACAATGTACCTCATGGTCACTCACACCCATCCCACACAGCCAGCAATTTGCCTACAATGCATTTTAATATTCCTAGGCAATGGCATTAAGACATATTTGCGACTACCCTAGTTTTAAATTAAATTTTCGTACCTCTAATAATTATTCCTAGCCTCGTCCCCAGGCCCTCCCAGTTTTTAATGTTGCACGCAAAAAACGGGAGGGCCTGGTACGCGAAGTCACGTGCATAGTGTCATGATGATCGATCGTGACGTGGCATGACGCGAACGAAAAGTAGGTCGATCGAGGTCAACAAAACCGGGGCGTTTCTACGCTATCCATGCCTTCTATCAACTACAAACATACAGTTTGAGCCGACGAAGGATCACCTTTTACTCGTATGACAGCGATATCTCTATATTTCTTATCATTTGCGAGCTGTAGCGCTCATAAGTCTGGTGACCTTCGACCCGCGAGGTGTTGTGGACCTTCTCTCACCTTCTCTCTCCATCACGTGACTTCGCGTACCAGGCCCTCCCCCTTTTCTGCGTGTAACATTGAAAACGTGGGAGTGGCCTGGGGACGAGGCTAAATTATTCCTAGTTATACTGTATACAATGGGTCAGACGGACATTTTTTCTTATACAGTTTGTGTCTTAACCTGGAGGGCATAAAAGATACACTCTCCTACAAGTTTAGAAGGCTCACAGTTGGTCAAAATTATTGTACCGTGTACACAAGCGAGGTTACCAGGGCCTAGGGCCTATATGGGCCATAGAGACGCATTCTTGAGCTCGAGCGAGTGGCACAAAGCACCGTGCATTTCAACAGGCCTGCTCAGCAGGCCTCAGAGCTTCGAGTGAAGTGAGAGCAAGAATGGATAAGTATTCATGTGCAATCATCTTCGCGTGCACAAAATATAGGAATGACAGATTTTAGTTTGGCGGCTGGCTGGCTGATCCGCCAAACCGCAAATTTTCCAGCTATATGGTGTATTAAAGTCTATTATAGTAATGTCATGCCTTGTACATTCTGGGCAAATGCCCACTACTGGATAAGTGTTCATGTGCCCACAATGTATCACTGTTTACTTGTCCCCGCAGACCTCACTCTCACCACTGATAGACTCACGGAGCTGTTTCAATCAGTTGAGGATCCAGATAAATTAGTATTTGTGAGATCAGATGGATCTTTGATTCCTGGAATTGGAAGGTCCCTTGGTCTACCAGAGTCTGCATTAGAGGAAATCAAGAGCAGCTACCAGAGCAAGACTAAACGAAAAGAGGCTTACCTTGATACATACATCCACCGTCACCCGTGCCCATCGTGGAAGAAGATTAGTGAGCTTCTGAAGGAATATTCCCTCGAACAACAGGCTAGTGAGGTGGAGGACACCTACATTCAAGGTATGCATCTAACACAAAGTCAAGATCATGTACAATATGGCATGTCATGTAGCTGTGTACTTGAGCACAATCGACAGCAGTGCATGCATAGTACCATAGTTATTATATATATACAACGAAAAATATTTTTCAGACGATCATTTTTCTTATATAGTCCGTGTCATTACATGAGGGCATGGATACGCGTCTTTGATGCGCCCGGTTGCTATGAACGCGCGGCGCGGGCTGAGAGAAGTCAGCGCTTACAAGGCTCGGGATTGGTCAGAACTATGGTGGCCGAGAGCGTCAGTTTTTCGTGTACGGTTCCGGCTCCTGAATAAGAATGCGGGTCCGGTTCCGGCTCCAAAATACGAACACGGATCCGGTCCCGGCTCCGAAATAGGGATACGGGTCCAGTTCTGAAATAAGAACACGGATCCGGTCCCGAATTAGGTTTACGGTTCCGGAATGATAACATGGATTCTGCTCTCTGAAGACTCTATGCACAGATTACGTACTTGCTTCATTGATGTCCCATCCCAGACAGAATAGCATCTACAATAATAATTTGCAAATCAGTGCTACAGTTAGGTTGTCAACACTGTGAGCATGCGTGGTATAGGTATTGGTACGCGCTTGCTCATGTACGTGTCACGCACCGTTAGCATCCGGTTCCCTTGTTGTGCGATCAGTTCTGACCCCGAGATTCCAAAATCAGTATTTGATCCCGTTTCCGAAAATCCGACGTTGGTACCCGGGTCCGTTATTGCGCAATCTGTTTACGGTTCCGACCCCGAAATTTGACAGGGATTGCTCTAGATACCCTGCTGTCAAATGATTATTTCACTTGTCGTGCAAGGGCCAAGTGGTCGCTATTGTATTGAAATACTGCTCGAAGCGACGAAGGGAACCTATATGAGCTTAACCCACTAACGTCTATACTGTTCTTTTCAGTTTTGTGCTCTCGTATCCAACTAATCATCAGCTACAATAGAGGGATCGCGCTTGGACGTACTGGTAGCAGCCTACGCCTCGATTGCGCGCCACCACCCCCCTCCCAATCCAAGGGATTGACGGGTGTGGCTCAACACGCATGCTCACAGCGTTCAGTTCATGAACGATATAGGCTACTCCTAATCATTAGTTATTTCCCATTTCCCCCTGCGTCCTTTCCATAATTTCCAGATTATAGTCTATTAGTATATCTGCTTTATCTCATTGTATAACAGTAGCTTTGGCATGCGTCGTCAATGTTGCTAGCGCGTTCAGTGATATTCCGGGCAATGAACTGCCCGCCCGCATGCCCCATGAAGGCTTTCTGATGAAAGAGGAAAGAGTGAATCGTAATTATTGGAGTGGCCTTAGCTACAGCACAGATGCTATGCTATCTAGGACGGCGCATTTTCGGAAACAGGACCGAAAAATATTTCGGGATCGGATCCGTATTCGTATTTCGGAGCCGGAACCGGACCTGCATTCGTATTCAGGAGCCGGAACCGGATCCGTGTACTTATTTCGGACCCGGACCCGCATTCTTATTCAGGAGCCGGGACCGTACACGAAAAACTGACACTCTCGGCCACCATACAGAACTGTAGGGCCGTGTGTACAAAGAAGGGTGGCCTTAATGCCTCGGGCCATAGAGACGCATTGTCGAACGATCAGCGCGAAAGCGCCGCGCGTTTCGAGAGGCCTGGTAAAGCAGGTGCTGGCGCTAGCCACCGAGCCTCGAGCGAAGCGAGAGGCGAGGTCTGTTCTTTGTCTTACCTGTCAGTAGTCCGGTAGCAACGTTCGAGCAGAGCGAGGACGTTGCCATTGCACACTTAGCAGTGGCGTATCCAGGATTTAACAAAGGGGGGTGCTTAGCGATCTGCGCGCGAAGCGCGCGCGAAAATTTGGAGGCCACGCCCACTTTTGTTGACCACACCCACCATTTTCGCCCGTTATTGGGTGTGCATTATTAAGAATCGACCATGCTTTTCACTCTTCACCGCTCAAAAACCATGAAAACCGTTCAGGTGAGCAGCTACTAATGAACTAGCTAGCGATTTTGAAGCTTTAGTATAGCGTTTTTATCTAGTAAAATGCTAGTGACATTATTTATTGATGTAAATTAAGGCATGTTAGCACTAATTAATTGTATGCCTCTGAGCCTAAGGGGGGTGCTCGAGCACCCTGAGCACCCCCCCTGGATACGCCAGTGCTTAGTTGGTAGTTGCTTGCTATGAGGGGTGTGGTCTCTACAACCGCTTCGATCTGCGCATGCGCACGGTACTAATAGCTACTCTTGACCAGGCAGGATATATGAACTACGTCTCTATGTTTTGTGAGCATGTACTGTTAATAGATGATCATGCATGCTAGGCACATTATCCCATGATTGTGACATTAAACATACTTGTATACATACAACGAAAAATATTTTTCAGACAATCGATTTTCTTATATTATAGTCCGTGTCCTAACCTGGAGGGCATAAAAGATGCGCTCTCCTACAAGTTCAGAAGACTCACGATTGGTCAGAATTGGTGTGCCGTGTGCACAAACGAGGTTGCCAGGGCCTAGGGGCCATAGAGATGCATTCTTGAGCTCGAGCGAGCGGCGCAAGCGCCGTGCGTTTCGACAGGCCTGCTCAGCAGGCCACCGAGCCTCGAGCAAAGCAAGAGGTGATGTCTGCTCTTTGTCATGGTCTGGTGGTAGATTCGACGTTCGAGCGGAGTGAGAACATCGCCATTACACGGTGAGTTTGAGCAGCTACTCTTGGCCTGCAGTGAGGGGTGTGGTCTACGGTGCTGCTTTCATCTGCGCATGCGCACTGTACTAACTGGCACTCGATTATACATACGTAGCATGCTGTTAGTAGTGTTCAGTCATAATAATTATTATTATCCCATGATTGTGACATCAAACGTACTTGTTTGGGAAGATGAGTATTATTGGATGACTGAAAAAGGTGATCATGCGTGGACAATTCTAAACTATCTCTACACATAATGACCTACATGTACAATATACATGTAGGTGCGCATGCATGCCGAGACTTTCTGCATTTCACAAGTACATATTTTGTGAGATTTCCTATACTGCTATGAACATGAGCACACATTATGGTTTTAAATCAGCCTTCATAATTCACCTAAAACTATTAAACCAAACTATCCTATACCTACAGTATCTTAACAGTAGCTGGAAACATAATAAAATTGTTGTATGTTGCCGTAGTGATCAAAAGTAGAGCTACATATAATACAATTCGTGAAACAGTTACCATATTCTAGCAAAAAAGAGCCAATGGTTAGTGCACCTTACCTTAGGTTCAAACTGAGGTGTGCAGCTACATTGTATAATACCGTATAGCCGGAAAATTTGGTGGGGACTTAAATTTGGCGGTTTGGCGGTCTATGTTACAACTGCCAAAATTTCCTACTCGCATATATTATACGTATGGCGATCCTGTACCTAACTGCCAAATTTAAATCCGCTAATATTCTTGTATTAGCGATTTTGGGCTCAACCGCCAAATTTAATTCCCGCCAATATTTCCGGCTATACGGTAAATATTAAGCTACCAGTGCAAACTTCCATTATTAACCCTCAGCTCATGTGTGAGATTATGGTAGTTGTTCTGTGTGTACATGTGTGTGTGTCTGTCTCTCTGTCTATCTGTTACCAAGCTAACTGCTATAGTGATTGTTATATTTCAAGAAGACTAGTGAGTGATAGTTCTTCATCAGGCCACCTTATCATAGAGTCGGTAGACTCTATAAGTAGGGATGGCCCGGATATGCCATATATGTAATATATTATAAATACCCAAATATCTCAAAATAAGTAATTTTGTGAAATTTCTAAGTGTGAAAATCAGAATCTCCAGCAAATTGTACATCTAACAAGACCAAGATCATCCATCAAAACAATTGTACACGTCAGAACCAGATGTTAAAAAAATAGGCCATTTCTCATTCTTTCTTCTTTCTTTCTTTCTTTCTCATTTCCAGGGCTAAGTCAAGACTGTCTGGACCTCTCACCTTAGTTTTCATATAGATCCACTCTATTTTGTAGCGCACAGTGCAGTGGCACGCTAGTTTGGCGTTATCTCGACAATTACATAACAGTGGGTGTGTACGGCACATTATCGAATGGGTGTGTCTGATACATCATTTTTGTGATATAATGCGCATGCTCGGAATGTGTTGCCATGGTGAAGTCATGTGACATGCAGCGCCTGGCCCTAGGCGAGCTAGCTAGCTTAGATGATTACTAGCTCGTACATCGCTAGCGCGTGCAACGGCGCACTGGACCGATCATGGATATGATGGTTTGCTTTTTGAGGGGTGCAAAAATAGCCAGTAATAATGCGATTGAATCAAAACTGATAAACCCGAACCATCGTGACAACTAGGGAACAACCTGCACGAATGTCTCCCACATACCGCACTCAACAAACACATCAACCATGATCAATAGGTGCACAATAGTCGAGAAAAGCAAGTGTAGGGATGTATAGTAGATGCGATTATCCCTTGTTTGTGTACTTTTTGATCCTGTCATCCCTACTTCATTTTTCAATTTTATTCAATTGTTTTTATACTTGTGTAAGTGTACAGTGCAATCTAATTCTTCCCAGCCGTCCTTTGATGCAGCCTACTTTTAAATTAGTCATGGCTTGGGCAAAGCTAACTGAATAAGTGGATTGCATACGCAAATCCAGCAATGCCGAGAAAAAAAGGTTGTTTATACCTCAGATCGAGTGGCTTCTGGTCACTATAAGATTAGTATAATAAAGTATAGCAATAAAACCTGTGTATGGATATCACATTACGTAGGGTGCATGATTTCCAACCTTTTTTCGGTCTTAACCCCAACTAGATAACTACCTTCAGGCTTTAGTATCAGTGAGTTCGACCATTTGGTACCACGATGATTATCTGACAGCTTGCCAGCAAATACCTTCAGTGCAAGTGTGGTAGACATGTAGATAATATTGGTATCCTAACACTACATCTAAATAACGTCTGGGGGATGTGAACAGATTAATGAGCTACGTCTGGGAGCACGCATGTCGCCATCAAATATTGTCTGGTGGGAGAAATTCATCGTTGAATTATGTCCCCTACGCATGTGCTTCTGCTGACTTGGATAAGTTTTAAATTTGATGTTATTAGCTACTGTCATATAAACTATACAGATCAAAATGTAAACATCAGCTCAAAAATGTAAGTTCCATAGTTCAGTATCTCCAGGAAGACTAACACATCGCATATGATACTGTAATTAATCGAATATAATGCATGATCCAATTTTATACGCAAGAAATTAGCTTTTTACGAATTCTCATAACGCTTATATATGAGCGATTGACGACCTTTACCAGAAAAACGCGCGTTTTTCAAAATTGAAATTATTCTTTTTCCATGCATTGTATTAGTAGGCATATTACATCAAAATTTTAGATTATCCCTTACACTTTCTTTGCTACACATAATAATAAAGGAGGCTTCAAGATACAATTTAGTCTTTGTTCCGTAAAATTTCATTGAATGGTTGCGGAGATATGGCTGTTTTAATATTTCTAAACATCACAATTTTTCTGCCAGGCTTGTGTGTACTATTCCAATAGGGGAATGGCACGAAACATGTTGATTGCTTTAGAGGCCTATAACTCAAAAACTACACTACTGATTGACTCCAAACTTGAAATATAGCATGTAAGTACCTTTCTGCTTATTCTACTGATGAATTTAACATGCATTAATGAATATATAAAAAAAAAAAATTGGTGTGCATACCTGTTTGGCTGCTATTGTAGCTAATACTTCACTGCCTCAGAATTCCAGAAGCTGACTTAGCTTCATGCATGATTTTTTGAAATTTCTAGTTTAGATGTCCACTCAAACACATACATAAACTCTCACAGTGGTACACACACATGTTCACACATGTACATGCACATTATGCACATATTAATATTGTTTTTTGAAGTGGAATCTATTCTTAAAGTGTAAGATGAGCCCTGAGTTCCTTAGAAGCAACAAAGAGTTTAAAGTGCGTGCACTTTCTGTGTAACGTATTTTTTGGCAAAAATAGTCTAGCTAGGGGTAGTTTGAGCCAAAAATTTCATTTTTCATATTTTCAACGCATTTTCTCATATGTACACATGCTATTTTACACAAAGTAAAATGCTGATTGAGCTCTTTTCGACCGAACACTTCAAAAATGGTTGAAACTACTGAAAAATTTGAAATCAGCACCTTAAAGTACCTCTAGAAGCATAAAATGCCCTGGAGAAATGAGCAGCATGGAGCAAGTTGAAGTTATCCATTAGCAATATTTGTGTGCCACAGTAGTTAAGTATGTGGTATTTATGGAGTTTTTCTGAAGCCCTGCAATGCCGGAAGTGGTTACAACCCAACACTTTGGATACTGCAGTGTAGTGTAGTGCTATCTTTGCTGAAGCCTGTGGTGCAAGTTTGGTGTTCGTAGCACATTGTAGTGAGTAGTTATGATCCCTGAAACTTCATAATATTTAAATGTGTGCAGGTTTTTATAGGCATTTTTTTGGGATTCTGATATGCCTAGTATTAGATTAAATACGGTAGCTACCAATGCTCACTTAATCTTATTCTCCCACCCTGGCATCTCCTCTTCAGTCTCCACAACTAGAGCTCTCTAGAGCACATACCCCGTGCGCTGCATCTGCATCTATCTGCACTCTCTGGGGACGAGACTACTTGTTGTGCGCACGAGCAGAAAGCACAAGTGGGTGTGGTTGATAGATGTGGCCAGTAAAAACGCAGTTTTGCAGTGCTCGTGGGCCTTACCGAATGATTCGAAAAAAACAATGGAGTAAATTTATCGATGATTTCAGCAGAGTTATAATGCTTATGAGTCGCTCAGATACCTAGATCTTGAGATCTGGCAATTTTTATGCTAATAGACAAACTTCGCCATAATTAAATTTTATTTTAAAAACCATACCCACTAAGCTGCGAGTGAGAGAGGATTTAGCTTGCCAGACACTAATCTAGCAAGCTAAACCCTTTCTTGATGGTCACTTAGCCATGGTGTTTGCTAGCTTGGTTTTATACAGTGACACTTTGTATTCTGATTGGCACGTCAGTTGATTTTTTGACTCATTTTTTACATTAGAGCGGTAACCTTGGCCGGGTAGACATTATCACAAATGGGACAGACATGTTAATTGATGGCATCCCCCTGGACATATAATTTATATCCCCCAGACACGATTCTACGAGGGATGCTATATGGTGTGACACCGGTATGCATGAAAGTTGCATGGTATTTGATGAATTTTGCATTCATCCACGAGAATTTAGCAAATAGTGTGATCCTATCTATAATGTACTGTACACTATAGCTAATTAATGGCTCCAGATGGGCCCTAAAATTCACTTGAAATACCAAATACAGTATAGATTACCTCATGCATGTATTTATGCACTCAGTAACGATTTACTTTTTTGCGGTTATTAGGTAATTATGAGTAATTATGATGAAACCTATGGTGTAATCTCTTAGGTAATCTATGAGGTAATTATGAGAAAATTTAGGGCCTCGATGGAGCCCTTCTGGGACTTGAAATTTAGTGAAATATATTGCGCGTGTATCCAGCGAATACCTTACAAGCAGCGTGTTGCCTTCTCTGATGAGCAGCGACGGCCGAACTTCACGCGTTCTCTAGGCTGACGTAATCCCGTGATTATATATAGATATAGCCCTGCGCTATATATAGCACCAGGAGCGCATGATAAATAATGAAGAGGAGGAGGGGAAGGGAAGGAGCGCGAAGCACCCACACAAAAGATTAAAATTTCAAATTTTTCCCACGGTAGTCACGTTACTAAGTTATGAACAATGGCGCAACGCGCATGGCGCTAACCGGCCAGATGCTAGATGAGTCAGCAATTTTTACAATGGACACGAGAAGCTAGTCATGCCTGGGAGACTCTGTGGAGCTCGTCTGCAAACCGAAAGAAGTAGCAGTATAGCCCGATCGTTCTGATTTAACACCCCCTCACCAAACGAGATCGGACTCGGCGAGTACGTACTTTCTGTCTATCAATTATACGTACTTACTTTCTCTTGGCATGGATCAACTCGTTTGGTACGTGTACAGTACTAATAGCTCGCGATCGCGAAGCCAGTCTTGTCCACAGCGACTAGCTTCTCGTCCATTGTCCAACGCAAAAATTGCTGACTCGTCTGCCATCTGGCCGGTTAGCGCCATGCGCGTTGCGCCATTGTTCTAAACTTAGTAACGCGACTACCGTGGGAAAAATTTGAAATTTTAATCTCACGTGGGCGCTTCGCGCTCCTTCCCTTCCCCTCCTCCTCTTCATTATTAATTTTATCATGCGCTCCTGATAGCACACACCATGAGCAGCGTGCTGCCTGGACCAGTCTAGCTGTACTGCGCTGTTGAGTTCTTCTTAGCTTACGTTGAAAGTTTTCACTATCGAGGTCCAGAGACACTCAGATTCCCGATGATTGAGGCGCCAGCATCATACTGTACAGTGAAGTGAACCCACTATATTGACGACCTTTACCACATACACCATTTCAACTATGCAGCTACTGAGTGCATGGTCAGGTTTTCATATAATTATCTAGTTACCACAGAAAAAAGTAAAGTGCTACTATATCTGATTAGTTTTTAACTATTGGCCATGCCATTACATATAACTATGCAGTGTCTGAGAGAACTCAGCATTACTTTGACATTGCCATGAAAGAAGGAACTTTGATGATCCGAAATGGTGGCATATTTTTCCTTGGTCCTGGTGGGTCAGGAAAGACCTGCACTCTTCACGCTCTCCTTCTGGAGCCACCTCCATCTGTACGACAAAGCACTCCATGTGCTAAACGAACAGTGAGAACTATAGCTCAATGCAAGGTGGGAGTGGAGGGAGTTTACTTCATTCGAATCCAAGATGACCAGTATTCCGACATGCTCAGCACAACAGCCAAGCAGTTAGAGCCGCCCAGCATCAGCACAGCCACTCCCACACCAGCTGAAGAAGGAGCAATATCGAGAGAAGATGCTTCAGTGCCCAGTCCAGCATCAGTCAGTCAACACATTGAGGAGGCTGACTTACACACTACCGAACAAGAAGAGAATCCAGATGTTAGTCCAGAAAAGAAGCAGAAGAAACCTTCATCTCGTCGTAGTGGTTTTGAGAGAGAATTGCTTCGTCGAATGCAGTTGGTGCCAAAGAGATCAGAAAATCTCATCGACAAAGATCTAATAGACATGAAGGATTCAGGGGGGCAACCAATGTTCCATGAAGTGCTACCCCTCTTTGTCAAAAACACCACGTTCGGTGTACTCACAGTGAAGTTGAATGAAAGGCTGGATAGCTACCCCATGGTAGACTATTACAGCAATGGCAAGCCGGTAGGAGAGCCGTTCCCATCTCCCTTTACACACATGCAGACCTTTCGTCACTGTATGAGGGTCCTTCAGTCGACTTGTAGCAAAGGCACCTGCCCAAAGCTTGTGTTCATTGGCACTCATAAAGACCTCGAGCAGGAGTGCCCAGATGAAAACAGAGAGGAAAAAAATCGAAAGCTTCGAAGCATAATCCCTCCAAATCTGAAGCAAAGCATCCTCTACTATGAGCATTCAAATGAAGAGCTTCTGTTTGGGGTCAATGTCAAAGCACCAGAAGATATTGATCGTAAGATGATAGGATGCGTACGAGAAAGAATGATAAAGGAGTTACGAAAGCTCCCACAGGAAAAAATTCCACTTCAGTACTTTGCCTTGGAGAATGCCTTCTTGCGGTTGGCAAAGTATCAGCGTAAAGGAGTTCTGAGCAAAGAAGATTGCTTTAGAGAGGCATCTGTGTATCATTTCACCAAGGAGTCTTTTGAAGCAGCCCTGAAGTACCTCCGTGGCCTCAAGCTTATCTTTCACTATGAAGAGGTTCTTCCAGAAGTGGTCTTCATTGATGCCCAGACCATCCTTGACAAGATCACTGAGCTTGTTGAATTTAGTTTATCAGTATCTTCACAGTCCAAGCCAGTACATGAGTTAACCATATCTATGGATATCAAGGAGTTTCAAGAATTCAAAGCTTATGGCATTGTCACACTGGAGCTTCTTTCACAGTTTAGCTCTCACTATGTGCCAGGCTTATTCATGCAGCAGCAGCTAGTCATTGTCTTGAAGTACCTACGGGTGATTGCTGAAGTTGGCAAAGGTAAGTACCTCATGCCCTGTCTCCTCAGAGTGTCAACCATACCTCGTCTCTTACCATGCTCTACTGGGCCATCCATCTCTGCACTTCTCTTCTATTTTGGTCCGAATGGTCCTAAACTTGGGGTCTACTGCTGTCTCCTTGCTTCTCTCATCACTGAAGCCAATTGGGAGCTCATGACTGAGAATAATTGCCCTGTCCAAGTTTCACGCAACCAAGTTCAGTTCAGGCTTCCAGGAGATAATCCTGGTGCTATCACTATAACCGATTCATTCTCTACTTCATTTCATGTCAGTGTCGACTTTCCTGAGAACATGGATTCTACCAAAGTTCTTCAAATATGCACTAAATCCTGTCCGAGTATTCGTGAAATCATCCTAACTGGCATTCGAAAAGTATCACACAGGCTGAACTACAACAATTCAGTCCCAAAAGTAGCATTCCCCTGTTCATTCCACCTACCAAATGATCTACACCCTGCCACTATCTCTGAGAGTCAAGTTTTGACTTGTACCACTCATCCTCGCTCTGTGTGTAATGAACTAACGACTGAACACAAGTTGTGGCTTGGAGAAGAAGAGCACACTGGTAAGCATGATATGCAGTGTGTCATAATAATAATATAGCATGATTATTATTAACAAGTGTTGATATTGTTTTACTGCTCTCCTATTCCTTTCTCTATAGTCAGAGAGCCTAAGAAGAAGATGCTGGATCAAGTTCTCGACTGTGATGGTGGGGGAGTTTCCAAGCACCTTGGTCAGATAGCTGACTCCATGAATGAGTGGGAAGGACCAGTTGCTGAAGAACTGGGCCTCAGTCCAGCAGACATCACTGCTATTAAGATAGAAAACCCTTCCAAATTCAACCTACAAGCGTGAGTACATACTAGCTGTAGTTAGCTCTTGTATATAAAGTACTTATATCACAATTCATGTTTTATACTTCTTACCATTCTTCTTCATCTCCTTATGGAATGAATGATAACTAATAGAAATTATATATAATCTATCCTCAGGAGAGCTGCTCTGGAGAAATGGAAGCAGTACAATGGCCCTAGTGCCACCTACAGGAAACTGATTGCTGCATTTGAACAAGCTGGTCGGAAAGATTTTGCTAGCAAAGTTTACGACATAGCTGGTAGGTAACTCAAAAGTAACTATAGTGACCATTGCTCACTGTATTTTCTTTTCTTAGGTGTACCTTCAACTGTCACAGAAGCTAAGATTGAAAGTGGCCAAGCAAAAGCCCATGTTGGGGTTCAGAAAAAGCGTGAGTCAGCCACAATAGCAGCTGAAGGTGGTAAAAAGCCACAATTGGCTAAAGCATTCAAACTTCTTATTCCAATTGCGGAGGAGTGGCAAAATGTTGGAACTCTATTGGAACTTAAGGACGATGCCCTCACATCAATTGCTGCAGCTGGTAAAAAAGACACTGATCGCCTACGAGAGATGCTGAAACTGTGGTTGGGCCAAGAGGACCCTGTACCCTCATGGGAAGCACTGACTGAAGCTGTGGAACCATTCAGTGGTGAAGTGGTTGCCAAGGTGAAGTCACAGTATGCTTGAAACAAATAATTATATAGGTCCCCATCATGTAGTTGCAGTTTCCACTAACGAACCGTAAAATTATTAGTTCATGACGGTGAAATCAGACATAAATTTAATGCTATAATATTATATCAATCTTCAAGGAATTATATATATTTTCCCAGCAATATGATAGATACAGGTTATCAAGTGTTGTAATTATATATAGCTTGTGCCAGAAAGGAATTATAATTATGCTTAACAGGAAGCATGCATTTAATAATTAGGGCTCACTCAGGTGAACCATAGCAAAATAATATGACGTGCCCTGAGGGTGGCCAGGCCAAAATGCTTGATGAAATGTGAGCGTAACAATATTATTTGCAATTGAAGTCTCTCCAGTAACTTCTAGCTACATATTATTATCTATAGCCTAGCTCCCTTCGATGTCCCTGCATCATGATCAATTCGCTTGCTAGATGTATGTGCCTAACAGTGAGCATGCAACGAATTAAACGTGCATGTGCATGTGCTTAACATTGAGCTGCACTGAACAACCAGTGTTTATGGTAATTTCAAAAAAATTAATAATACTCTGTTAATAATTGTACAAAATAATTATAAATTTTTCTACTTCTGAATGTTATTAATCAACTTTGCATAGCACCAGTGCTACCCTGGAGGGGATGTAGACCATGAGCGAGTGTGAGCGCCCATCCCAGTCTTCTCGGTTTGTGAAGTGGTCAACGTTGTGGTCGATGCGGCCATGGCCATCAAACTCTTTAGCATCACTGTCCAGAGCAACACGATACTTCCCACCAACATCCACTCCTATCTTGTAGTCTGTGAAACTCTTTTTGACAATAGGTAAAAAGGAGAGAATGGGAACAGAATGAGAGAGAAAGGGAGGAGGAGAGATAAGAAGGGAAAAGAGCGGAGTGAGGGGGTTGGAGAGGAAGGGAGAGGGGAGAGAACAGGAGAAGAAAGAAGAGATGAAAAGAGGAGAGGAAGAGAGAGTGGAGGGAGGGAATTTTTAAACATTACTGAGTTGGCAGTAGACACAATCCACTCACCTGTGTCGGATGGAAATTGAATACCCAAAGCAGTCCTCCTCTTTCGAAGACGATGAGCTTGTCTCCATCGTGTTTTCTGCTGACGTAGCCAGGGCCCTGGGTCATGAAGTTGAATTTTTCATCCAGCTGCATCATGGCACGGTCAAAATCACGAAGATACTGATATCTGGAAAGAAAAATTCCCAGTTATATGCATCATGTACATTTTGTAGACTTCCTCGCATGGAGTCCAACAGAACTAACCTGAGCAGGTGATCATCGACCAGGTTCATTTGCCTTCTGGCGTAGTAGTAGCTGAAGCCGTTGCCCTCTCGAGGGAAATCCAGCCACTCGGGGTGACCAAACTCATTACCGATGAAGTTGAGGTAGGCCTCTCCACCCAGACCCATCGTTATCAACCTGGACACAAAAATGTATCTCACTATTTGCATGCAGTGTGGACTTTATTGGAGGGTATTCACCTCCACAAGCCAAGCATTTCCCCTTTTGTGACAACTATCTTGGCCTGTCACTTGTATACTAAAACATTTCTTTGTTTTGCTGCTACCCCCATCCTAACTGTACTGCAACACTACCAAATATCTCAGTAGTACTCACAGGCTTATTTATACGAAATTATCACCTAGATCTGACCTGATCATCTTGTGTAGAGCAAGTCCTCTGTCCACGACCACCGTGCGAGGAGAGATTGTGGACATGTGGACATACATCTCAGCGTCCATTAGCCAGAAGGCGATGGTCTTGTCCCCCACTAGGGCCTGGTCATGACACTCCGTGTAGGCTATGCACTTTTCATGGTACCTAGACAAAGAAAATTGGGATCTTTTGAACATTTGTTTTAAAAATTGCATAATATTAATATAGTGTCCTCCCCGAGGTAAGGCATATTGGTAGTGGGTGTGGTTTGGGTGGAGCTTGTAACCACATCAATTATTAATTTTCTTATGCACAATATTATTATAACATTGCTGAAGCTCTATTGTCTAAATAACAGCAGCATGACATTACATAATAATCACACATATACCTCCTGTTGGTGAGGGCCCACCAGATGTTGCTCATGTTCCAGTCTTCATCTTTCGTCTCCTTGAGCAGTTTGATCCAGATGTCTGGGATGGCCATGGCCATTCGGAAATCAAACCCAGCTCCACCCTCTCGAACTGGCCTGGAAAATTAGTACATTATTGCTAGCACAATGTATGCATCTAACATATTATCTGCATAGCATTAATTATTATGTATAGATTATGAATCTCTTTGCCTGAATTGGCTTACAATGATAACCATAGTGAGCATGAAGAACACATGGAGACTTTAAAATGTATTCATTTTGCGTGAACAATATTTATTACTTAGTTGACCAGCTGTTGCTTCATGCACGTATATGTATAATATTACTTCACACACCTGCAGAGAGTAGGCATACCGGACACATCTTCAGCGATTGTGAGGACAAATGGGTACATATCGTGGAGCATCTTATTGGCCAGCATCATGTAGACCACTGCGTCTATGTCCACGCTCATGTTGAAGTACTCATGGTAGCCTCCGGTGAACCCAGTACCAATACCTCTGGGAAAATAAATGCAATAAGAATATGGTAAACAAAATAAATATTATTATGCATAGTGGTTAGCTAACTACATACATGCACATGTACATGTACATGTACGTGGACTTGTGACCTACATACCTGTGCAGATAGAGCATGGAAGTGACCCCATCGAACCTAAAGCCATCGACACGGTACTCTTCAATGTACCATCTGAGGTTAGAGAGAAGAAAGCGAAGCACCTCCCATTTGGAGAAATCAAAGATCTTTGAATCCCACAGCTGATGCTCACCCTGTGTGTGTAAGAGAGAGAGAGAGAGAAGGGGGATGGAGGGAGGAAGAAAGATGAACAGTAACTGATCAATAAATAAACAAGCCAATTAAAAATACCTTGGAACCTCCATGGAAGTAGCAGTGATCAGTACCATCGAACTGATTCAGCCCATCATTGACGTTTCGAGCAGCATGTGAGTGCACAATGTCGAGAATCACATAGAGTCCGAGACTGTGTGCCTTATCGACGAGGTACTTGAACTCGTCTGGGGTCCCGTAGCGACTGGAGGTGGCAAAGAAGCCGGTCACATGATAACCAAAACTGCCGTAGTAGGCATGCTCCATGACTGCCATCAGTTCAACACAGTTGTAGCCGAGGTCCTTGATGCGAGGGAGCAAGTTATCAGCAAAGTAGATGTAACTGGCCACCTTGGCTTCAGGAGAAGAGATTCCGACGTGACCCTCGTAGATTCGAAAGCTCTTAGGCCTTGGTGGTCGCTCGTATCGCCACTTGTGACCTCCATCTTCCGGGTTCCAATGTCTGGGCTGGTAATCCATACTCACTTCTTCTATCTGGACAGCGTACTTTGTCCAGGGAGACATTCGCCAGAGCTTCTGCCCATCCCTGGTCGTGATGAGAAGCTTGACTATGCTGTTGTGAGGGATAGGAGATTTCCCTCCGGAGAGAGCGGGAATCGTCAGGCGAAATTTCCCAAAATCGTCCTTGGTGCAGATATGGCTCGTCTCGTTCCATTCGTTGAAGTCGCCAACGACTGCTACTGTCTCCGCATTGGGCACCCACTCACACACCTACATGTACATATAATGCAGTAACAGATAAGGGTATTATTTGTGTGTTTATGATATGCCTACTTATGATGAAAACAAAAGCTTTTAGCTTCAACAATAAACAGTCCCTGTGGTCGGAAGTTTGACCATTAAATTTTCTTTATTGGTCGTTTGTAAACAGTGGAGTGGAAATTTGTCAAAAGGGGGAAGAAATTGTTTAGTCCCAGTTGGCCGCAAAACTAATTCTCCCATCCACAACAATCACTAAAATTAATATCGGGCGGAGGAGGAGGGGACATTTCATTTGGGGTTCTTTTTCTCGATCACATGCAAATATACAGCACTACATTTAAATTTCCCTCAGTGCAAAGCTGCCAGCCCCAAAAGACACATGTATTTTAAATAGCAACGAAGCCAGCTCAACAGCATCTGCCAAACCACTACCTGACTTTGATGTGTCCTAGCTCATTCACTGTGGGCAAAAAATTAATCACTTTTCCATAACAAGAGGGTGTGTACCTACAGCACAAGGTACAGCAAGATTTTCTTTTTGTCATGCACAAATTTATTTATGTAGCTATACTGTCACTCAAACAGAATCATGCTAATAATTATTTCACTGACCTCCACGTCGCCATTCTCCCGCTGTACGATGCCATAGTGCTTGTAGCTGTAGGCAAACTGCGCGAGGCCGCCTTCATTGGTCTCCAGCGAACTCTCCAGGTGAGCAAACCTGTTCCATCGGAGAAGCAGGTCTGACTCGTGCGTTCGAAGGTAGCCATCACCTTCAAAGAGCTTGTCCAATTCCGGGGGACGACTTTCAACAGACATCGCGAGCGGAGGATCACTGCAAACCAATCGAAGATAGATCGTGCAACTACCTGTGTCTTTATACTCACTATGATCTGCAAAACTCGTGACAGAACGCTCGATCGAGTATGCATATGTGGTTAACCACCTGGACATGGACAGTACACATGTTCTGCATGTGGGTGGGGTCAACCCAACCTTTTATTGATTAGCGTATTACTATGCGCATGCGTGTTCAGATCAAGTGGGCGGACGGACGTGGGTGGAGATTGCGGGGGGCGCCGCGCCTGGGATAATAATGGGTGTGGTTGAGTATAGTAGCGAGCTAGCTATTATATTAAAGCTAGAGAGAGACCAGCACGTGTGGTTACGATCGAGAAGCCTGTGGTTTTAATACAGTGTTGTTGTGTGTCAAGGTGAGTCTGATAGAGAAAGTGGAAATAGACTTTCAGCCTCTTCACGAGAGAAGAAAGGGCCAACTATATCTCTGTTTATATTATAAATAGTGGTACTTTGATTTTACAACATGAATAAATTTTGTTATGGTTCAAAGATGTATCATAGGATTATTTCTTGTATGCTCTACTGTCTTTTCAGAAAACCAGTTGTCTCCCAGCAAATCAAGATAATTTCATACCTTCATCGACATCTACCCTATTAAATTCCTGAACTTGAGTTGACTTTTGGTACCAATCTGCTCCAGTTCCGTCTCTTCATTGTCCTCTTCTCTTCACCTTGTGTCCGTGTAGCAACCCTGTCTAGATGATGTGTAGTTGAGATGTGTCCGTCCTGCGATCTGATTGGTCATCCTGTTGAGGACGACTACAGCAGTCTCGCCCGTCCCAGCTAGTATCTGCTAAGCGTAACGGCTAGGAGATTTGTAAATTACGCAAAATTCTCTTAAAATAGAAGTTGATTGTTCCCGTGATTCGTACAAACTTTGTTGTATGTGAAGTATTACTTTTTGAATTCTGCCGATTGATTTTCTTTAAATTCTCAACAAAAAAATGAGTTCCAAAGAAGGTTAGTCGAGAAAAATAATTTGAGGCCTAAAATATGGGACCCCCTACAGTAATAAAGTTCTGCATAGAACAATGTGTTCATATTGTCTATCTATACACATGTACATACATGTACCAGCCCTCAGCACAGGTAATGGTGTTGCCACTACTAATGGCAAGCCCCACTCCAATGGAAAGTCTAATGGCCACTACAGTAACTCTAAGTCACCAGCCACTGGCAGTATCACCAGTAACAGCAGCAGCAGTGACCTGCTACGCCAGGAGGAGGTCGACCCATGCCCAGTGAGTACATACTATAATATGTGTGAGGACTGGTTGTAGTGTGTGTGTGTGTGTGTGTGTGTGTGTGTGTGTGTGTGTGTGTGTGTGTACTTGTGTCAACATAACACAATGATTATGATGAGGTTTCTTGGGTCCTACATGTAACTTCAATCACTATGTCACACAGCTGCTTGGTCATCAGTTTTCTGTTGACAACACACGTATCTTCATGACGGTCTACCCTGTGTACTGAAACACCTTAGTTGGCCTAGTGTGGCAGGTTTGACCCAATAAATCGTACTCTTTGGCTGTTATGAATTGAGACAGTAATTGAGTGTATTGTTGTGTATAGGTACATGTATATAGGTTGTTAGGGTCATCCTCAAAACTCCAGCCAGGCCAGTGGGCCAGCTCTGTTGGACCCACCAGGGCCATTCTGGTCTAATTATGTACGACTATGTCCTAGACCCTATCCATAGAATTGCCACAAATTATCAAAAATCCTCGACCAACATTGCCAAAACTATGTCTGGATAAGCAGCATTGGAATCTATGCCACTAGCCCCCACATGTAAAACTACAAGCAGTAACTACAAACAGCTGCCAGAGCTAATGCAACTAAGTACACAGTCCCGACAACATTGGTGGAAGAATTGCATTACCCTAATATCCATGAGCACTATGTTTGGTTGTGTAGTGTTCGTGTAACTTAATTGCTGTGTCTATAGACTAAGAGGGGACATTAATTTTGGGTACGTTTCCTGTATAAATTTACTTTGTCAGCAAATTCTCAGCATCTTCATAATAATCACAACATAAATCCAAGCCTTGGTCATGCCCTATGGTCCACTGTTATAGCAATTATGAATAGAAGTGAAAGATAACACAGGGGGCACTGGGAACTCCCTAGACAAAAACTTCTCTCTCCTGCTAATCCCATCTGTCTACTGTCAGCGGTTATTATCTATTCCCCCTGCGGGGTTTATTTAGTTTTCTATCTAACATACGTACATGTAGCCATGCTCATAGTATGTGGTGGTTATCTGTATCACACGTGCACTTATGTGGACCCGTAATCAGCTGCAAAATCAGTCAAGCTAGGCTCACAAGTGTGATGCAAATGCTCGATATAGTACTCAAAAAACGAGGATGGAATCAATCTCTGTCATTCTTGCATCACTAACATGCGTTAAATTGATTTTAGCATTCCATAAGATCTGGTGATATTCATTAAAAAAGTCCCTTCAAAGGCAGTGATGCATCCGTGATTAGTGTGAATTATTATTTTTCTCTTTTTCTTCACTTCACAGGAGCAGGTTGGTTACTCGTGGAGTCTTCTCAAGTCTCTGATCCTCTACCCTCTTGCTGCCTTTCCTCTTGGGGCGGGGCTCCTGCTGGCCTACTGGTTCCCTCACGTCTGGGTCAGGCTCACCTGCTGGAGGTGCCCTCTACAGAGCGCAACCTATGTCATCATCAAGGTAGGCAGGGGTTAGTTAGGGTGTAGGTGATGATATTGAGAGAGAGAGTGGGGAGGGGGGAGGTCGAGGGAGGGAGAGAGGGAGGAAGGGGGGGGGGGGGAGGAGCACCTATAGGTGTACAATTATTGTGACACACTGCTGTAGGCTGCTTTAGTGTGTACACATGTGGATACAATGATGATGGTGCAATACCAGTGGAGGTGGGAGGGGTGAACAACATACATAGTGTACATCAGCACAGTCATTGTTTAATGAATACTAATCATCATATGAAGTTGTACTTAAATCAACTGGCACATTCGTGATTATGCTGTGTAGTATTATGACAGGATTTCAAAGGTCAAATGCTTGAAACGGTGCATTCCACTGTGCTTTATCAGTCGTCGCCTAGCAACCTACTGGCTGTTATGCTGTCTCTTCTGAGTACCATAATAATAGTATTATTCATGACATAGATGTTCCCATGTAGACCTATTGTAGATGGAGTTATTATATTATGCTCTTGATTAAACACATATTTACCAGTACTGCTCCTAGTACATATACTTTAATACTGACATACTACATACTATGTTATGTAATGCTGGCTATTTTACCCATTTAGGATCTTGATGGGAAGCACCGAGTGGAGTGTGTGCGGACGGTGGAACTCCCCCCGTCCTCCATTCAGGAGGAAGCCCCTCTCGTTGAGGAGTCGGATATTGAGGAGACGGTGCTGCTAATGCCGCAGGCTCAGACTGTCAAGTTCTTTGAGCACAGACATCTGAGGTTAGCAGATGGCTGTGTATATTTATTATGCTATGTATACACTGCCAGTCTGGAGATTAAGGCACAGCTCCTAAGTGGCTCTGCCTTGAGCAGGCAATGGGATGGTTACCCAACAGCAGATGCAGTAGCTCAGTGCCCAACACTGTCACTGATAGTGAATACCTGGCAGCTACATGTAATTAGCTATTTGAAACCTCTAGATATCAGGTAGTTTATGGTCCAGCTTATGACCCTCTCTACGGTGGATGGCTGGAAAATCATCTTATGTGTATATTTCATGTATTTCAAGTGGATTCTGTCATGTCGGTCGTGTCCTTTGAGTGTTGTTGACACTTGCTGTGTTCTCTGTGCAGGTATATCTATACTGAGAAGTTGGGGAAGTATGTTCTGCTGAAGAATTATGATTCTGACTGCTTGTCCATTCATGACCTATCTCTGGGGCTCACCTCTGCTGAGCACAAGGAAAAGTAAGTTAGGGTAAGAATTTGCTAGCTAAAGGTAGTAATCTCTCTCTCCTCTCTGCCCCTCCTGCTCTCTTCAGACTAGTCTACCATGGTGCTAACTCCATTGATGTTCCAGTGAAGTCCTACCATGTCCTCTTCATAGAGGAGGTGCTCCATCCATTCTACATCTTTCAGATACTGGCCACCATTTTCTGGATCGCTGACGAATACTACCTCTATGCCAGTGAGTTGGTAATATTGAAGTAACCCTTGTGTGTGTGATAGCGGTACATGTATATTAGGGTATGTAATTTAAGTACATGTATTATGTGTATGTACATGTACCTGTGCAGATGTACATGTAGTCATATTGGGATATATAGGTATATAATTATTGTATATGTGTGATACACATAATTATGGACATTGTACATGCACTACACGTGAACGTACGTAATGCTACTGTATAAAGATCGTGAATATCATCGATCTCCATGCTAATCAAAATTATGATGCTTGATCATATGTGTACACCTGTTGTGTGCCTTGCCTAATACCGTGGGTAGTTTGTGTCACCAGAAGCAGTGTAGCCACCATGGCTGCTTTTACGCTGGAACTTGGTGTTCTAAATAATTACTATTATCGACAGATTAGTGGCTATTGTTAGTCTTGTTCCCAGGCCACTCCCATACTTTCAATATTCTGTGTGTATCATTAAAATTGTTGGAGTGGTCTGGGGACGAGGCTCGGCTCGTGCATACTCATTTCTAGATGTGCCCTCTATATAATGTACCAGCTAGGGTGCATACAGGATTTTTTTCTGGGGGGGGGGGGGGGGGGGGGGGGGGGGGGGGGCGGGGGGGCGGGGAGGGGGATCGTACGGATGACTTACTGTGTACATGTGTATGTGCGCCGCTGCTACACGTGTACTTCCAGTGTGCCCCCCCTCTGTATGCAACCCTGTATACATGTAATTTTGCTATAGCTACATATGTATGCACCTACAATGTATAAATATTAGCCCATTATTCCCATTCACATACTCTGTACCCGTACATATGTGCATCCATTCAGGTGTTGTATTCTTGATTTCAACTCTGTCCGTGTTGATCAGCTTGGTCCAGACGAGGCGGCACCGCCAGCAGCTTCACGATATGGTTGTCTCCTCATCCACCGTCACCGTCATGAGGGATGGCAAAGGTGGGTGGAGACAAAAAAAGGCTTATCGTGATGGATTGAAGCGTATCTAGTTATTTATGCTTGGGGGTGGGGGGATTGAGTTAAGGTGACTAGTCTTTGCTGATTTTAGCGGGTGTCAGATAATACCAGTACCACCTTGCTCGCATTCTGTTTCTCTCTTCCCCCCCCCCCTCCCTTTCCCCCTCTCTCCCTCCCTTCCTCAGAGCTTGATGGTGTTGCCAGTGAGGACCTAGTCCCTGGTGATGTGTTGGTGATTCCCCCTCGGGGCATGTCTATGCCGTGTGACGCTGCACTGCTCAGTGGCCACGCCATCGTCAATGAGGCCATGCTCACTGGTGAGCCAACGTGGAATATAATCACTAGGAGTATAATTACTAGGAAGCATGATGTTTAATTGTTGCACATCAAAAACAAAAGTAATGCATATACTATTGTACAGGGAAGTAAGTTACTGAGGAGTGGTAGAGTCAGTGTACATGTACGTGGCGTAGTACCACTCTTGAAATTAATTCGTTTTTCTTCAAAGCCAAACGATATCATGGCACCACTCTTACATGTCATATACACGTAGACTTTATTCTATAATTGTAGTGACTTATCTTGTGTGTATGCATCCTCTTCTGCGTAACAAGTTAGTACAGGAGTGTGGGTTGTATGTGGTTTATCATGCACATTGATTTGGTTCTTGCATAATTGCATGGTTGTAATGTGTGATCCCTGTTATACATGTATAGCTATTATGCTTCTGCTTACACGTGTTATGCCAAGTCCTATGTTCTCAATAGAGTGTACATGTATCCTAGGCTTTATATACATGTGCACACATGTATTGTACATGTAGGTGAGAGTGTTCCTGTGACCAAGACGCCCCTCCCCCAGGACTCCGCCCCCTACAGCCCTGACCGGCACAAACGGCACACCCTGTTCTGTGGGACCCAGGTCATCCAGACCCGTTTCTATGCCAACACACCTGTCACCGCTGTCATTATCAGAACTGGTCAGTCCCGTAGCTAGCCTAGTGAGCTGACTGATCAACTGTTGTGCCTTGTATGTCCATATAAGGGTGCATGGTTTGTACACATGCTTTGTGTAGCTCCGGCCACAGCTCCTTTATTGTGGCACTGGTGGAACTCATGTGACGGTACCAGGGCATGTTTTTTTGTGGGTTAATTATGTAATTGGCCATGTTTCTGTGTTTTCTGATGAATAGGGAAGCAGGAACAATATTATGGGGGGGGGGGGGGGGGGGGGGGGGAGTGAGGGAGGGAGGGAGAGAGTAAGAAAGAGAGCAAAAGAGAATAATGTTACCGGTATATGATTTATAATGTAATTATTGTTGCTATCCCCTCCCTCCAGGTTTCTCCACCTCGAAGGGTGGAATGGTTCGCTCCATTCTCTTTCCCAAACCTCTCAACATGAAGTTCTATGCCGATGCCATCAAGTTCATCCTCGTCCTCTCTCTCATTGGTAAGTCATATGACCTCCCCAATAATATAGAGATACCTTGTTTGTGTTTTATCCTTTTTTCTATGTACAATCATGTACTTATGCAATAGGGTGCAATATGCAATAGTTAGACATTGAGTGTTCCAAATTTGCTTCATACTGTATACATGCACGCTTAGGTTACAACATTTCACTTATATATTCTTTGTTCCCCCCCTCCCCTCCCCTCTTTCTCTCTCCAGCTGCTGGAGGATTCATCTACACCGTCTCGATCCTCCAGGCTAAGCACTACCAGGTCAAGGAGACCATTCTTCGTGCGTTGGATGTCATCACCATCATTGTTCCCCCAGCCCTCCCGGCAGCTCTCACCGTTGGCACTGTCTACGCTCTCAACCGGCTTCGCAAGCAGAAGATATACTGCATCAGTCCTCAGAGGTAAGTAAATAGAGGGTACATACGTAGAGGCCTCTGAATTAGCATGATTATTACTATAGCCGGAAATACTATTGGCAGGAATAAGACTTGGCAGTTGGGTCGCAAATTGCCACTGCAAGCCTGCTAATAAAATTATGGACTTCTGTGAGTCTGCCTTTGCTGGGATTAGGTTTGCCTGATCTGAGCAGGCAATGGGAGTAGAAGATAAACCTACTGTCCCTGCCATAATGTAGCGGTTTAACGAACAAAAGAATTGTATCCCATTGAAATTGCATTATCTCTGTGTGTGATTGTGGTGTTGATTGTTTGTCTAGGGTGAACCTCTGTGGGAAGGTCAAGCTGGTCTGTTTTGACAAGACGGGTACACTGACCGAGGACAGCCTCGACCTCTATGGAGTCAGACCAGCCAGTGGAGGACTGTGAGTTGGAACATGCTCGTCTAGAATAAAATATTATTATATATATATATACGAGTTTTATGTAATTATGGGGAGGGAGGGAGGGAGAGAAAGAGAGAGAGAGAGAGAGAGAGAGAGAGAGAGAGAGAGAGAGAGAGAGAGAGAGAGAGAGAGAGAGAGAGAGAGAGAGAGAGAGAGAGAGAGAGAGAGAGAGAGAGAGAGAGAGAGAGAGAGAGAGAGAGAGAGAGAGAGAAGAGAAGAGAGATAAAGTACATCTCGTTTTCCTTTGCTCAGATTTGCTCCATTTGTTGAGGATCCCTGTTGCCTTAGCCCTGGGCCGATGGTCTATGGCATGGCAACCTGCCACTCCCTCACTACCATTGATGGTGAACTCACTGGTGACCCTCTCGACCTCAAGATGTTCAATGGGACCAAATGGGTCAGTAAGGAAACACGTGCCTTGTATATCTAAGAAAGCATGGTATACCATATAGCCATACAATTATTGGTTGGAGATAGAATTAGGCAGTTACATGTAGGTCTCAAATCGCCTTTGGACAATAAATATTGGCAGATTTTAATGTGGTGGTCATGAAGGCAGATTACCAAACCACACATTTTTAATTCTCCCCCCCCCCCCCCCCCCCAATTCTCTGTATTTGAGTGTCCATGGTGGCTTACCCAGGATGTTGCAGTATAATATTATGTGTATGGATTTCTTTTTCCCGCCCCTTCATAGGTGTTGGAGGAGCCAGGGGAAGACTCGTCTCGTTTTGACTCGGTTGTTCCGACAGTCGTGAAGCCACCGCCATCGTCCAGCCACCTCTACCAGTCAGAGGAACCTATTGAACTGGGAATACTGAGACAGTTCACCTTCTCCTCCGAGCTTCAGGTGAACTAGCTACTGCGGCTACATGCATAAAGCCAGTATTTTGTTATGTCTCACATGAAAAAGGGCCCATGGGTGGTGCAGTTTTGTTTGATCATAATATACTTACATGTCCGTTGGACAACATGGGGATACACATGTAGATAAAATCGCTTGGCCTTTGCTGTGTGCATGCAGTTTTGTATTATGTATTGCATAGAGCTGATTACAAGTGCCAAACATTTGCATGAATGAATACATGTCAAATCCTTTTACTATTCAATAGACGTGCGTGCATGATGGATGGCTTAATATCCCCCATGCTATGCATACAAACTTTTGTACAGTCTGAAGGTCTTGATGTGTATGTACAATGTATGTATGTATTTGAAGTGTACCATCGTTTGTGTGTGCATCTTCCATGCATGTGGTTGCCATGCTTTTTCCTCAGCTCATTTGTTATGCACACATAGACCGACCAATCATGCGCTTGAGATCATAGCACTACATGTACGTAGCTAGTGCATGTGCAAATCATGCTTCTTGGTGTACAACTAGATATAGAGACAGGTGCACTACAATATCCACAATGTCATGTATTTTGGCTAATTGTTGTAGGATATTTGTACTTGTATTATGTTTGTATGTATGTATACTATGATGTGTACAATCATGTATTGTGTGTTAGAGTATCTAAGTAGTACAAAATTAATGTACATGTATGTATTTTTGTGATGTAGCGTATGAGTGTTCTTGTGCGGGCTCTGCCATCCAAGGACCCCAAGCTGCTCCATGTCTATGTCAAGGGAGCACCAGAGACCATCAAGAGGCTTTGCATTCCTGAAACTAGTGAGTTGACTTGTGACAGCCTGAGTATGTACCGAGATCTCTATGTGTGTCGACCCTTTACCTATCCATTCATATGTGCGTGTGTCGACCTTTTACCAATTCGTTTTAATGCAGTTCCTGCAGACTTTCTTGAAGTGCTCACTACGCTGACTCAGCAAGGCTATCGTGTCTTGGCAATCGGCCACAAGACCATGCACCTTCCTTGGCACAGGGCTGAACGTGTCCAACGGTATATAGTGTGTGTGTGAGTGTGTGTCTTAGAGTCTGTATGTGTATATGTATGTGTGTGTGTGTGTATATTATACTTGACACTGGGGATGGGAGTCATTCTGTGATACTACATGTATTTTTTGTTGTAGTAATGTTGTGGAGTGTGACCTGATGTTTGCTGGACTGATAGTGATGCAGAATAGGTTGAAGCCAGAGACCTCTCCCGTGATACAGACACTGCTCAAGGCAAACATAAGATCCGTGATGGTTACAGGTAAAGAAAAGAGAGGAGAGAGAAGGAGAGGAGAGAGTGAGAAAAAGAGAAAGAGAAAGTGAGAGAGAGAGGGAGAGAGAAGCAGATCAAGTCTACCTTCCCTTATCTAGGTGACAACATGCTAACAGCTGTATCAGTGGCTCGTGAGTGTGGTATGATCCCAACTCAGAGCAGGGCTATTGTTGTCAAGGCCAGCTTTGCCTCAACGGCCAAGAAGCCTCGACTTAGCTACCATGCCGTGGGAGAGACATCCGACCAAATCCATCTGCTCAGATCAAGCAGCATGTCAGGTACGTATTCATGTCTGTACATGTACATGTACATGTACACGTAGGTACACCCATGGTCCATTGGTGCCAGTATTGAAAAATTATTAAATTTTATTCACCAATACGTTATGATGGTACTGGCAGATCTCCCTGTCTCCCCTTTATTGGTAACCATCACCATTGTGCATAGACTTTTGACGACCCCTTACCGACTTTTGGAGTTATTTCTTTTGTGCATCGATTATCATTGAATTCCTACTTTATTTTCCTTTTGTATTCAGAGCCGTACAGGAGTGATGCTGAGGGATTGTGTCCACCATCCTACCAGGAGAACCTTGACCCTCCACTGGGCGGAGTCTACCACCTGGTTGTTGAGGGCAAGTCCTTTGAGGTCATCAGGGAGCACTGCCCACAGGTCATGGAGAGGGTAAGGCTGTCCATGTGTACTCAGTGCTTCGTATGGAATCTTAGTCAAGCATGTGCTTCATATGGAATCTTAGTCAAGCATTGGAACCCCAAAATTCTGGGAATGGGGAGCAAAACTATACAAATGTAACTATCGGAGTCCTTGATTCTGGAGATCGAGGGAAATATCGGCTGGATCCGAGAAAATCCCAGATCGCCTCACCCTCCATATGAAACCCCGGCAGCTTTATAATTATTTTGTTTGATTGGGGAGGTGGCACATAATATTATGTATATATGCATGTACATGTACATGTATGCACATGGTTCCTGGGGAGAACACTGGTGATGACACTGTATTATATCTTTCAGCTGCTGGTGAAGGGGACAGTGTTTGCTCGCATGTCTCCCGATCAGAAGGCCCAGCTGGTGACCTCTCTCATGGACATCGGGTACGGCAACAAACTAGCATGGCTTAATTACATGTAATAGGTAATTATTATGTCGCTTTGCTTTGCTTATACACAGGTATGGAGTGGCTATGTGTGGTGATGGAGCCAATGACTGTGGAGTAAGTCTGTAACCACTCGCAGTGCTACAGTCGTATAATTAATTTTTATCTTCCTCTTTTTCTTCCCAGGCGTTGAAGGCTGCCCATGCTGGTATCTCCCTCTCTGAGACTGAGGCCAGTGTTGCCTCACCTTTCACCTCTAAGGAGGCGAACATCACCTGCGTGCCCAATGTCATCAGGTGAATACATACGGTTTACCATACTAATATTATAGTGACATTAGTGTGCATGAAGCATTCATGTGAATCTGTCAAAAATTGGGCCACTTGAAAAATTGTGCCATATCATTTCCTTTTCAGGGAGGGTCGGGCTGCTCTGGTTACGTCATTCAGTGCATTCAAGTACATGGCTCTCTATTCCATAGCCGAATTCATATCTGCTGCCATTCTGTACACAGTGAGTTCACCTCTAATAATACTATTGAAGTGAAATAGTCATCCAATATTTAATTTTCAGTACGAGTCCAACCTGAGTGACTTCATGTACATCTACATTGACCTGGTGCTAGTTTTGGCCTTTGCATTTGTCAGTAAGTTTAATATTATTGCTGATTTTATGGCCTATTTGACTATCTCTCTACCGTGTGTGTGTCTCAGTGGGATTCACTGGTCCCTATCATCGCCTTGTTCGCCGTCGTCCTCCCGGGACCCTTGCTGGTATCCATGTCCTCATGTCGGTCATCGTGCAAGCCCTCCTGCTGGTGGCATTCCAACTTGGAGCTCTCTTCTACCTCAAAAGGCAACATTGGTAAGGCTAAAAATAAAAGGCAGCTTGTAAACTAAAATAATGTGTTAATAATGGTCATGGCTTATTCTACCATTGTTGGTGTAGTCAAGAATGAACATACTTGCTATGACTATTCTTCATATTTCTGTTTTTGTTACATAGGTACCAGGAGGATCCACTCATTCCTAAGGCTAACGATACGAACATTGTTGCCTATGAGACTACAACTATTTTCCACATTAGTATATACCAGTACATCGGTCTGGTCATTGCCTTCTCAACTGCCGCACCTTTCAGGAAGTCCTTCCTAACGAATTGTAAGTAACCGTTTTATGATTCTGGATTACCACGCTACAGTGACTTTTTCTCGTTCTTGCTCTCCCACCACTCTCTCTCTCCCCTCCTCCCTCCCTCCCTCCCTCCCCCTCTTTCTCCCTCGATCCCTTCTTCCCTACCTCCCTCTCCCTCCCTCTGTCCCTCTTGAAGACTGGTTTGTGCTGTGCCTGATTGTTCTCTTTCCTGCCAACCTCTACATCACTCTGGCTCCATCCTCGTGGTGGTGGAAGTGGCTCCTTGACTACACCCAGCTCAAGCTGAGCAGTGACATATACTTCAAGCTTGGGCTGGTGCTGCTGGCACTGAACCACTGTGTGCTCGCCTACTTCCTGGAGGTACGTACACACATACATAATTATGATAAATACACAAAATTTAATTGTGGAATTGTGCGATAATTTTGGAATTGGCAGGCAGCCTTCTTTGCCGTCGTGATGTAGCACTTATAGCACTGATAACTTATGCACATCCTTGCTGGAGTTGGTGAACGAGGCTGTATAATTATAGTGGTCTCAGAAAATTAATATTATTACTGATTTCGTGCGCTCATACGACTGCTTCACAGTGACATTAAATTTCTTAATGCAGGGCTACATCTTTCCGACGGAGTGGATGCGTAAGCTGCTGAGGTTTGTTCGCTGCAAGAGACGACCAACCAATCGCTACAAACACATCGTGGCGTCCATCCCCCCTCAGTGGCCTCCCATTGCCCCTGCTGATTCACTCAACTAATTACCCCAAACAGCTAATCATTGATTATTAATTATAAATTTTTGTGTTGCCTGTCATCTTAATTCAGTCCAATTGGTTTCTTTGTTGTATGAATCTCATTATTTTTTATTTACCTGTTGATATGCACAATGCATATACACGTACACACATTCACATCAAAATTGTTAACAATCTGTATCAGTACACCTATATCCACTTTTTATAACTACAATGCAAGGTTTCAGTTTGACTAGTACACACATGTACACTGCAATGACTTGTAAACACTGACATTGTGAACACTGAATTATTATAATTATTATGATAATGAATAAAAAAAACCCAAACCACATTGAAGTACTGGTGTGCTATAAACGTTCATAGTCTAGGTGTAGTAAGGTGTTGTGCACTAGCCCTGCTTGCTCTAGTGTTAAAGACAGATCGCTGTAGACAACCTTAGGGACACAGTTACTGCTCAGACTCACACTATCCACAGACAGATTCAAGTCGTTACCATCTTTGGAGTTTATCACTGAGCAAGCATAGCTCACAACGGAGCCCAGCTGATCCACCTGATAGTTGAATCTTCTCTGAATACACTCGCCCCCTGGTAACCTCAACTTGAGCACAACAGTGTGGGGGGCATCCTTAGCGGGTTCAGGGGGAACCTCAAAAGTCTGCTTGCCATGGGGGGCATCCTTGGAAGGTTCAGGGGGAACCTCAAAAGTTTGCTTGTGATGGGGGACATCGGGGTGAGCCTCAAAGTTTGGTTCACTAGCTCGTGGTTTAGATTTGACTTTTGATTTTGATGACCCCCTAGTTGTCCTCCTACCTCTGCTGCTCTCATCACCAGCTGTGGCCTGTGAAGTTGTCACCTCTATGGGTGGTTTAGTGTCAATCTTAGCTGCTTTGGTTGTTGATCGACCCTCTTGGGAAGAAGATCGACTGTCGTTGCTCATGTGCGAGTGCTTCCGGTCAGATCTGAGTGTGATGGTTCTTGTTGATACAGAAGCTGCTTTTATCTCTGTCGTGGAGGTAGGGGGAGAGGGTGAGGTGAGGTCAACAGCTGAGTCAGCACCAATAACTTCATTCTGGGTTGATCTGATTGATGGTAGAGGCTTGAATCGCTGCATAATTCAGTGTTTATATTTATTTAATATACCAAGGGTATACTTTCTCATACCTGATAAGGAAAGGGTACTTTGGATGCTGGTGCTTGTATGCTCCCCCTACTCTTCCCAGATGGAGGTGTGGGTGGTGGCAAAGTGTGAGATGCTGCAAGTGTTCACAAAAGTTTGCAGATGTTAATAATACTCCATCAGACTGCGAGAGTAATGCAGTGCCTCCAAGTATACGGATTTGTCAGTATTTTTACTGAATTCTGACCATAAATACTGATAAAATTTCAAAAATACTGAAAATTGGGAGAATTAAGTACATACGCCATATATGGAGCCCTTTGTAAAATACTGAAAAATACTGAAAATGCATGCAAAATACTGAAAAATGGGAATATTTATACTGAAAGATAGGAGAGAAGCTTGGAGGCACTGGTAATGTAAAAGCCTACTATTCTTCGCAGCACTACTTGTCCTGGCAGAAGTGCGCCTAAAGCGTCTTCCCTTGTGATGCACAAGCCCCGGAGGCTCTTCCATCTCCCGTTGTCGTTTTCGTCGCTATGGTGACATATGGGTGCGCTTTATTTAGACTTCAGAGCTCCCACGGTGGTGCGCTTCTATTAGAGTAATTTCCATGTGATCGAGCAGGCCAGGACAGATTAAAGAGAATCATGGCCGAGGGAAGCGGTAGCAGCGGGCTACAGGACGACGAGCTGTACCTGCCAAGAAGTAGGCATATAATTCACTATATAATTTCTATCCACCTTCATAAAGCTATACATATAGTATACATATGTACTTTGAGTTGGTGCAGCATGCACACATGTCTGTACTGAATTTGTGTACTATTCTGTAAGTGCTGTAGTATATTCCATGGTATATATTGTGTATATTTTCACTTTTAATACAGCTGTGGTGAATAAGCTAATCAAAGAGATAGTTCCCAACATCCGAGTCACCAATGACGCCAGAGACCTTCTGCTCAACTGCTGTACAGGTATAAATGTGTATATCTGTCCATATCAAGACCTCAGTATAAATGCACTATTTAAGTCAACCTTCTTAGCGTCTAGTTCTGCATGAGTGTGTATTGAGAATACCAGCACAAGCTAACATACGGAATCGAAAAATTATGTGGAATAAAAAATTTGTACATATTATAGAAACACTAAGCATGCAGTTGTATATTGTAAGTTATTGTATAGTATCTCAATGGAGTGTGCAGTTACCAATTATACATCATATACATGTACACTACACATAAACATACACACACGCTCGCAGAATTTATTCATCTGATAGCGAGTGAAGCCAGTGACATATCAGAGAACCAGCAGAAGAAAGTGATCTCCCCTGAGCATGTGGTGGAGGCCCTCAACACTCTGGGCTTCCAGGAGTATGTGGCTGACGTGGAGGCAGTGCATAAGGAGTACAAGGAACAGGCTTCTGTGAGTTACTGTAGAGTAGCTTCATCCTCAGGCCCCCACTGATCTGTGCCTTGAAACGATCGGAGAGCCTGGGGATGAGGCTACAGTTGAGTACATGTACATGTAGCTCTATAAGTTCTAACACTCCTCATTATTTTGGTCCAAAATGATGCATGTTACATGTACCTAAGGGAAGCCATGGTTGTAGTGTTCTTCATGGGATGTTGAGTGAAAGTGTAGATGTAGTGTGGATGAATGCAGACTTGTAGGGTTTCACACATTTGCTGAGTCAGCAAAATGTATACTGCAGTTTGTGAGTGTGTACGCACATTGTAACTAAATAATTTTAGCTTTGATCCTTGTGGTACCTACTAGGCTCATCAAATGGTAGTGATAAGCTCCGCTAGCACGGTCATGTGTACAATAGTATTATGTTTACTCCAAGAAATGAACCTGAGTTTATTATTTTATGCCTTTCTCTTGGTGGGTGGTTATAGAAACATCGCAAGCGTGGCAAGAGTAAGCTGGACCGGCTGGGGATTCCCGAGGAAGAACTGCTGCGTCAGCAACAACAGCTGTTTGAGGAGGCCAGGCAACAGCAAATGGAGGTACATGAAGTTAGGGGAAATTAAAGGGAATGTTTCGTTTGAGCCCTAATTCGGGTAGTTTCAATGTCATGATACACTAGCCATTGGGACTGATTGGCTATTTTAGTGTTTTGATTACAGGGGATATTCTTGTTTCCTGGCTTTAGTGAAAGTTTGCTTATAAAATGCATGATATATCGATGTTGTACATCTGCGTTACATGTACTGTAGCATGGTTGAAATGGTTGTGGTTGAAACCATACCCCTATATGAAAGTACTCTAAAGGAGATCCAGCTTCCTGTGTATGTGTAACTTAAGATTTCTCTCAACTGCTGATCGTAGGCTATACATGTACATTGTAGCGTGCTTTTATTGACTCATGCACTCGTTCTATTTCAGAGTGACCTGCTGGAGCATCAAAGAGCCCAGCAGCAGCTACAACAGCAACAGCAGCAACAACAGCTTCAACAGCAGCCACAACCAACTCAGCAATCTATTCAGCAGCCACCTCCTCTACAACAACAGACCTCCCTTCCACCAAACTCCCTACAACAACAGCAACTACCACACACCCTTCCTCAGCCCCAGCCCCAGCCCCAGACCCAGGCCCAGGCCCCTGCTAATCAGCCTAATCTTGCAGCCATGGTGGGTGCACAGCAATTTCAGCAGCTTCAGGGACTAACTTTGCCGCCCGCAGCTGCTTCTCCCTCGCAGGTGCCGGCAGTTGTGTCGTCGCAGACTGCGTCCCTTGTGACAGCGAATGCAGGGGGAGCGTCGACATTGGTGGGACCAGGAAGATCTGTCCCTTCTCAGGGAGGAGTCACACTGCCACCTACTGCTGCACCAGTTTCGGCAAGAAGTACAGTATCAGGCCAACCTGTTGGAGTACATGGTGGCGAGCTTCAGAAGACAACTGTAGGGGCAGCCGTGGTACAACCGAGGCCTATTCTCCCGGCACCCCCCACCGCCACAGCCCAGGGGACTGGGACGACGGGGACTGGGGGCATCAATATGGCCGGTCTGAACATGCTGGCTGCAGTCGGCGCTAGACAACAACAACAGCTACAGCAGCAGCAACAGCAGCAGGCCACTGCTTCCCCACAACCGGCTCAGGCTAAGGTATATACGTATAGTACATGCATGTGCGTAATGTTTTAATAGCTGAATATGGCGTGAAAATTATTGTATTGAGTGAGCAAAATTTAATTTTCACGATTGGAAAGCTGTAATGTTGATACAATGTATTTTCTGTGGGGAAATGAAAACACGGCAGAGTGGGACTGTTCAGTGTGTGTGGTTCATTGTCATTAATTTTTCCGTTCTGTATAATAACTTTACTTACTCAAATCACTCTGCTTCATTGTATAGTTACGCACGATGTACATTCATTTTTAATGTTGTCACAAATTAACTTGGGATGCGTTGGCTATACACAGGGTCCTCCACCTATTCTGCCCAACAACGCTGCCATCACCGTTGCCAGCCTCCAGGCCACCTCCTCCCTCCTACAGCAGGCTCTGGCCATGGCATCAGCGCAGGTCGCTGCCAACAATACTGCCCAGCAACAGCAACAACAGGTATATACTCTGTCACGTAACCATGTGACAATATGTACTGTACTGTAGTAGAAACCAGCAGGAGTACATGTACATATACCATCCTATATCTTCCACATCATATTATTTAAAACTACTTAAAATTTAATATCCAAATTAATTTTAGATTAAGAGGTGCTCCCATTTCAGGGCCAAATAATAGATTCTTGCATGTTGGAATTGTCTGGCCATCCTGATTTAAAGCTTAGGGTCCCCTTTCAAGTAGCCTTTTGTGACTATATCGACTGACTGTTGCATATAATATTATAGTAATTGTGTCAAAAATTATTGTACAATCATGCACATAATATTAGCGACCTCCAGCGACAAGTGGTGCTCCCTCGTCAGTCTTGGGTGGAGCCACAGGGGCGGGGTTACCCCTCCCACAATCACTTCTACTCCAGCAGCAAGCCTTGGCTGCACTAGCTGCCCAGCAAGTACAGATGGGCTCACAACTAGGACAGCAGCTTGCTGGTCAAACAGCAGCCACAAAGGCCCCCTTTCCTGCTTCAAGCTCGTCAGCTGGTGTCCCGGGTATTCCGGGAACTGGTGCTGGGATTCAGTTACCCATGGCCACCACTGCCGGGAATCTGACAGGAAGTGGTATGGAATCGGGACTGTCCCATCAGTTGGATTCCAAGGTCTTTCCCCCAACCTGCAGCTGAAACAAAACTGCATAGGGAAAATAATTAATTAAAAACTGTGAATATTGATTGGTGATTGTTAATCAATTATTTGAGTGTCGCTCATGTACTGTGTCTGATGTAATAATATTATTATTACTGGAATCACTGTAACATACTATAATAATAATAATTATTATTATATTAATGTACGTGTGTGTGTTTTATTGGTCCTGTGCGATTATAATATTCTGCATAAAAATTCATGAAAGATCATGACGTGTGGTACCGGTATTACTCTATTGTGGTTATTTTCAGGTTATGGTATATACATGTAGTCAAAATAGTTAGCAGATAATAATAATAATAAAATTCTAGCTGCTAAGCAAAGACCAGCAACAATAATATTAATAATAATAATAACACCACCGGTGATCACTCACACATTCTATACAGTGCGCATGTTGCTAAAATTTAATAATATAATAATATAGAACCATAAGATATCATACGCAACACAATAGAGAGACGAAATCTACTAGTACTAGCTATAGAACTATCACTTGTAGCTGCCAGGCCTGAAATAGAGCTTCCTAGTGAGCATGGTAACGGGCGCTGGCATTTGTTTGTTTCTACCCTTCGACTGGAACTCCTCAGCCACGCGTCGGTTCACCTCGGTCAGCATGTCCAAAAAGTGCTCCTTTCCAGCCGACTCAAACATGGTGTCTGTCAGCGCCTTGATGAACCACGACCCAAACTCGGAATTACGCCAGGACACAAAGTTAGGTAGCGTGGCATAGGCAATGACGAAATCAGCCTCAGTGGGCAGGGAGGATCTGCTGTAGCCACCACCGTCTGTGTCCTCCCCACTGGAGTTCTTCTCCGTTTCATTAAGGGTCTTTTCAATAATTACATCGATCTGTTTGGATATGAGAACAGAAGTGTGCAGATTTTAAAAAATAATAATGTTCATTCTATCAATAACAAGGGCTCTCTATATAGCAACATGCGACGATTGCACGATGACCTTTTACCTACCCAGTGTACCAGTGCAAGAGCAGAAAAGTCATGGGCTGCAGTGGGTAGCGTCGATAGGCATGGCCAACAAAAACATAGCGTCATGAGGCTTGCCAAACAATAATGAAGCAAGTTAGTTTTTCAATAATTTTATTGTGTACTTTGTGCTTATGATTCGCTCAGATGCCTAGATCTCCAGGTCTGGCGATTTTAGAGACCACACAGATTGCTTTATCCCTTGCTGTGTATGTGCACGTGGGGTAATCAACCAGTTGCTGATTGCTATACTGGTTCATATTTTAGATGCAAGCAACAAAAATTAATAATCAAATGACGGGCAGCATTGCAATGGAGCTTAGGAGTGTAACTATTCTCACCTGTTCTTCCATGAGCTGTTTCATCTGGTCTTCAGGGATTGACTCCTCCACAGGACCGTCTGTGCTTTCTAAATCCACTCCATAGTCAAATGTGCCACCACGACAGGCCTGTAATCATAATAAATATTTAATATGATAAGCAGCTTGTCAAGGAGGTTGTAGATTCTGAAGGCCAGTTCACAAGGTCTTGCGTTGCGTTTTCGCGAAACGCAAAAATTTATACTCAACCATGGTGATTTTCTTACGATCTAATGCAAGAACCCAACACTAAGGAGCACAACGATAGGATCTGAGTCTGTCCCAGCGTTGCGTTACACTCCTACAAGTGTCAACATGAAGGCGACGCAACGCATTGTGTAGCGTTGTATTGTGAATTGTCCTTGACTTGGGTTTCTTGCATTCTCAAGTATTGCGAGAGGAGCTACGAGAAAGCTAACAGCTTTTTGGACAGTTAATTGATTTAGCCATATTATGCTCAAACAGGATGTCATATGCACATACTCAATAGAATGTCTTATACACTATGCAGGAAAGAGACCATTGTACAGCACGTACTTGGGTGAAGTGGACTAATTCAGTACATTGTACTACCTTTGTACATGCAGTTGTATACATGCAATTCCCCTCTATTTTATGGACTCCTAAAAGCCAAAAATACAACAATCAGGTGAAGCAGGGGAGAGCGAGAAAAGTGAGCCCCTGCTTTTACATGACATTGTGTATAACAATAATAAAAGTATGTATAACAAGTAATATAACATGTATACCTGCAGAATGAAAACCTTGGGTTTGGCAATGAGAGAGGGACAGCGGTTTCCATCAAAGTACCTACAAAGTTAATAGTAATGTGGTATCACACCAAGGCACTGTTATCATAAATAGCAAAATAATTACTTGGTGATTTCCGCCACATCAATTAGGTCCCCATCAGTGCTGTAGACTTTATCACCCTTGATACCATGAGTTAGGATGGCCACAATGAGGCAGTCGAATTTGGAGTGGTCCAAGTCAGCTACGTCCTAAAAAATTATATTTCAGCTATAATATTGGTACATTCTAATGATACCATACTTAATCTAATAGAACGTATGGAAAATCAAGTGCTCGATTTTCTGATAAAGGTCGTCAATCGCTTCATACATACACATCATGAGAATTCTAATTTCTTACATTAAATTGGATCATAATATGTTGTAACTACAGTATACTGTGCTGAGTAAGTGCATTACGTACCTGAAGCCGCCTTCTGAAGTCTTTCCCCTTGAGGTTGTCGTATCTATTGGTGTGAAATCCCAGGTAAACGAAGAGCCTGGTCAGTTGCTCGGCATCGACGTCAGTACCCACACGGTCCTTCATGCCACACGTGAACTTCTTGTTGTTTATAATGACGGCTATGGAAGTACGAATGAAGGATACACATTGTCCAATAGTATACAAGTATTATGATAATATTATCATTATACAAAAGTTCAACTCACCAACACCTCTCGGTTTTGCGTTCATTTTGTAGACGTCTTTCTTGCCTGCATCCACTCCCTCGATCGGGGGAGGGGGGATGGGTAGGGAGGGCTCCGAAACAGATGAACGACGAGGAAAAGGCCACTCCCCATTCCCGAGCAGTTCCCGTTCCGTCTCGGCCGGGATAGGCGGATGAGCGGGACGACCTAACAGGAACATACATGTAACAGATCGATAGTTAAGAAATCACTCCATATCTAAGCAGCATTAAGTAATTAAATTTGACTATACATGTAACTATGGTCAAAAGAGGAAGGCTTTAAGTATAATATTATATACACACAGCTGTATGTATAATAATAATGTACATAATCTAAAACATGCATTGTTAGCATAACTATGCTAACAATCTGGTTAAGACCATAAAATATCCTGTACTCCCTCACATAGTATATAGAGGGAACTCAATATTCTACCAGAGTGAGCATCATTCAACTACGGTATTACTATAATATAATGATATCATTGTTTCCCGGTGTATACATTCCTTCCTTACCTTCACCAAACACACCCACGGGAGGTGGACCAGTCTCCTGAACTGGAACCTTGGGCCACTCTAGGAGGAAAAAAGAGATACGGGTATAGATAAGATAAATAATTAAATAGCCAAGGTAGTCAAAAAAGTGGTACACACACACATGGCATAAAGTGTTATGAAATACTTGAGGAATGTACACAGATTCTTAGGTAGATTACACTTGGTATGTATGGACATTGAGCAAACATAATGTTATGGAGATGAGTTACCCATACCAGCAATAGATGGACAAAAAACACACACACACGGCTTTCCCCTATGGAGAATTTTTAGCGTGTACACAGAGCGTGAGATAATGCTAAAGCATTGGAATATGTCTGATTCTACCCCTCCCCCTCAATTGACTATGGCAATTCTGTATTCATCCCTGGTATATATAGAACACCATTGGATGTGCATATAATAATATTATTATTACAGCGACTAAACACTCAGTAACTACAGTAGACTGACTACTTTAAGGTTTTCCACCACACTATGATCACTCACCTGTCCTGATAATTTTGATGAGGTCAGCATTGGCCTCCTCCTCCTCCAGAGCCTCCACGAGGGCATCCAGTCCACGGGGACCTCGACGGTCGAGGGCCCTGATCAGCTCGGTGATACCCTCACTGTTTGAGCGCTTAGCTGCCGCTTCTGTAGTGCCACACAGAGGGAACATATTTCATAAATAATTTCACAGTATTGGGATACTGTATAGTGGGAGAATTTCGCTATTTGAGAGCTGCCCACGAAAGTTTTCCTTAGGCATGCCACACCCACCTATACGATGGGTTTAGCGTTAATTTTTCTCCACAAAAGTGTCCTGCTATATATACTGTAATGATTGTGAACAGGGGTGCTTGTACACGTATGTGCATACATGTACATGTATTAGTTTCCTACCCTGAAGTAGGAAGGCAGTATCGCTTATTAGGGGTAATTCCTACCTGTTGATGGGATTCATGAACCATACAGGCATGGCACAAACATGCACACTCCCTTATGTGGGGGGAGGTGAGAAAATTACAAAGAGATCAGGTAAATTTATTTCAAAAAGTACCACTGAAATTGTAAGTGATACAGATACAGAGAGGGTTAGACATGAAAGACCTTCCCTTTCTACCAAACACGTCTTGATCACATACCGATTTTCTCGTTTTCGCTCCAGGTAAGGACATCCTTGCCGTAGAGATCAATACGGATATCGGCGCTCAGCTTCTTGTAGAGGGTCTTGTTTAAGTGTCTCAAAGCCGTTTCAGCGGCTTTCTCTCGCTCTGTGAAAGACATCTTTATCTGAACGGCTCGAGATCAGTCCCTGCTTTCAGTTGACCTTGACGTGACCCGAAATCGCAAAAATTTTGCGCAATATGCGCGCGGATCCAGGCTAGGCTAACCACGCCCCCTGTACGTGACAATAATTAATTAAATTCAATAGGTCACGTGCATCCTCGCCCTCGTTTCTATGGTAACTACTCAGAAGCTGTACTTTGCTGGAGGTCCTCTTATCAGGTTATCAAAAGAAGCCCCGCGATGAATGTGCACCTAGGGGATCCTAAGTGGCAGCTACCAGGATGGAGAATTGAGCAAAAGTACTCCACTGGAGTGCTCATTGGAAACTGGTCAGAAGATAGACTGGGAAAGGTGTCAAATTACAGCAGCAGCACGCTTTAAACATACAACGTTATCATAGATTATAATAGACTATGTATTTAACTGTTACGTAGTCTATAATATCTATGACAATACTTAATTAATATCAAGGGGAATCTTAATAGCTATTATTATCCATGCTATTGCCTGCAGTTTCAGCGTGGAACTACATATGGCAACAGCACGAATCGTGCAGATTTCCAATTTTACCCGACTGATGCTTACAGACCGGATGTGTCCACCAGGAGGAGGGGACTGCTCATGAATGATGTATGTCACAAACACTAAAGCCGTAATAAGCACTTACAACCTTGGTCATTTTGAGGGATAGAGTTAGTGGAAGTTCAGCATAGCTTCCTAGGCATACCGTAGGATGGGTTTTAATTGTGTAGTTTAATGATTGCGTTCTAGTCAAGTCAGGCCAAATTGTGAATCCAATAATTGCGATGGACGACCCCGTACCGTACTGTAGTATATTATGTGCACGTTTATGTTTGTGAATCTATTACCGTAAATCGCGAATATTTCGTTGTTAAAATATTTTCGGACAGCCTGGCTTGTGCGAAAATTAAACGTACGAAAATAAATGCGCAATATTAACGATAATGCGGTACAGGGTCGTTTGTCCGAAAATTATTTAACGTGAAAATTTATCGCATGAAATATTTTAGACACGAAATATTCGCGAATTACGGTAATTGCGAAACGTATAAAAACTCACAATTTGCAATTAATAGATACTTGCAATTAAAACCTGACCTACGGTAGTATAGACCATTGTTTACATAGACCAATAATGAAATTGATCATGATTAAGGTCAAATCATATAGTTCCCGAGTCTATTAATATACGGCTGAGACTAGTATGGCTCTGTGCTGAAGCTTTGCTCACTTGACTGCAGGGTCTTGGTAGGGATCAGATCTTCACCCACCATGGCAAGCGCTACATGCACAACAACATCTCCCTCTATGACCAGCAGTTCAACCGCAGACGCTCGATGGGGTCCAGGAGCTGGGACAGACACGGAATGGCATGGCAGCCTGAAGCATCTGACAATCCACTACAAGGTGAACATTTGTGTAGAGTAAAAAAAACAACTTATAATCAATGCCACCACGTCACATAAAACATAATTAATTCTGCTCTCTGTAAAATTAAAATCTGTAGTACTTTACTATCATTCACTATCAATTCTCCCCCCATCCCCACTAGCCTCACACCCTCTCTGGCTCTCCTTCTCTTTATTTTGATGCTAATCCTAAAATTTTTAGTGATACCCATCTATAGTGATTGTTATTGTGATGTTTGCAGGCCAGAGCACCAATTTTGGACTGAAAGAAGCTATAGCATTGAAGTGGAAGAAGCTGGAGGAGATCGAACGTCACGGTGACTACAAAACCTCTTATGGAGTCACATACAGGTAAAGTACACAATGCAAAGCCGTTTAAGCCGTTCGACCTGGATTACAAAAACAACCGTCAATGATGATTATTATTAGTGCATAATTTTACGCTTTCAGTTTTTGCCGTTGCAAGAAGTACTGAAATTTATATATTATAATAATAATATTATCATAATAATGATATTTGCAGGCCTCCTAGCCTTGAGGACACCACAGGGACCCAGCGGTCGGCGACTGCCCGCCATCTCTCCATCCACCTACACCCTCATCAAGTCAACAAGGACCTCCACCTCAGGGGGAAGCCCCTCATAATCAAGCCGGAAGTAGTCGATCCAAAACTCTTAGAAAAGAAGCTCTCTGCAACTGTATAGTATTGTTACAGCAGTCCCATAAATGTCTATGTGTGCATTCATATCTGCCAATATTGAGTTCATGTGTAGGTTAATGATATTCATGGTCGGTAAACTTTGCACCCACGTGGTGAAGCCAGCCAAATGATAACAATGAGCCTTTGTTGATTGAATAAGACGCGGGGCATAGTCGAGTCGTGGATCTCTAGGCCTTTTTATAATACGTATTAGATTGTCGCTGCGTGGCAGTCATCGAAGGTAAGAGATCGAGCGAGTCTCTAGTGTATCAAGACCTCTGACAAAGATCCACTGGCTGGAGTTGATCAGGTGTACATTCGATTTGACCACAACAACCTATTAAAGTCGACGAATAGTGATGAAGCTGTTCCAGTCATTACTGGTGCTGTTGGTACACTTACTCGTGAACAGGAGCACTGCTGAAGGTGAGAATCATCCAGTCGGTGACTGTCGAGCACAGAGACTACACTAAACGGAACCATAATTATACTCTATTGTCTACGATAGAACACACATACACTATTTGTTATGTCTTAGAAGAGTGTATGCTGGTAGAGCACCCTGCCTTACTTTCTCTGCCTATGCAGCACAAGAAAAGGCTATAATGATATTATTATGATCGTTTTCCTCATTGCTATTATCCTACTATATAGAGGAACTTCGTCTTCGTGTGGTTACCATTGCTACCAGTGAGACAGATGGCTACCAGAGGTTCATTAGATCAGCCAGGCTCTTTGATCTCGACGTTGAGGTGGGTGCACTATTGACTTGTATGTCCTCTACATAGAGTGTGTGTATGTGTGTTATACATAATCCATTAGAATAATATTAAATTATTAATGTGGACTACCATTACTTCATTAAGTCATTCATAGATTTTTTCGACTACTTATTGGTCATACAACTTAGTAGGAGTATGATATAATCCAAAAGTGATAAATCTCAAATCTGTAGTTGTCCTGTATTTAATGCACTGCAATGGAACCTACAGTTCAACTATTAGCGACTCCACTGAGAGGTTTGCTCACTTCAGTGATAGTTTTCGTGCTCCTCTATGTAGCATGGACCATGCATAAGTATTGTCTTGATATTATCTCCTTAGAGGGGCTCCACCTTGTGCTTTTTCCATGTGTTGATCTATACTCATATGGTAATAGGCATCATTATCTTGTTTAAGTCATAGCTGTGACTAGGAGCAAGCAGGTGTGGCGCTTACTGAGCACGGGATGTTAAAAAAGGAAACGCAATATGATGCATAGGTTGGCTCTTCTACAATCAGTCACAAAACCTGGGTGCTTACGATTAACTCCCTTCAGGTTTGAATAAAAAGTATTGTCACGGAGTGTCAAGAATTTATCGTTTTAAGTTCAGTGACCCCTAATGCGTTGGCTGGTTGTGGGCACAACACACACTGAACCGCTTCATTTAGTCTAAACACAGAGAATCCCTCAACCCACTGAATTAAAAACTGCTTCATTTAGTCCAAACACAGAGAATCCCTCGAATTAGAAATGTATGCACCAATAAACTGTCCATGTCCTTTTCCCCCTTTTCTGTTTGACTTTGTTGCCCAACTTACCAAGCTTACCAAGTGTGAAGTGATTGAAACGTGTGAATTATTATGTCCATTTTGGCTCATTAGCAAATTTGGTCAATCATTGTTCTCTGGGAAGTAATTCAATCGTATGTGCATTTGTTGACACAAAATTGTGTTATGCTTGACTTTTTGTGTTCATGCAGGTAGTGGGGATGGGTCAGGACTGGAAAGGAGGTGATGTCATCCGGTATCCCGGAGGAGGTCATAAGGTCAACCTGCTCAAGCCTGTCGTGGAGAAGTGGAAGGATGAGAAGAACACTGTCGTTATGTTTGTGGACAGGTGACTGAGTGGGGGTGTGTGTGTGTGTTGGTGTGAATCGAAGATTTTAATGCCTTTCTCTCTCTCTCCTCTCACTCTCCCTCCATTCTTCCTGCAGCTATGATGTGATATTCACAGCTGGTGCTGATGTCATTCTGAAGAAGTTCCAGGACTTCAAGTCTCGAGTTGTCTTCTCAGCTGAGGGATTCTGTTGGCCAGACAAATCATTAGCAGTAAGCTTTTTTCGTGCTAATCAAGACTTTAGGAATTTTGTACCAATAAGCAGTGAAATGCATGCCTTATAATATTCATTTTTGCCTGTTTCTAGAGCAAGTACCCTCGTGTTGGACTTGGGAAACGATTCTTGAATTCTGGAGGTACATATAATAATTATTATATTTGTTCTTTGCTGATATCGAGTATGTAATAGCTATAGTATGGTGTGATATATACAGGGTTTATGGGCTATGCTCCCGAGATCCACACCATAGTATCAGACCACGAGATAGCTGACACTGATGATGACCAGCTCTACTACACTCTTATCTACCTTGACCAACAGAAGAGGGTATGTCGACAATAGGCCTCATTGAGGCTTAGCTTACAATGTGCACTTAACTCCTGGTGATATGAACTAATTTTTACCTCGTCAATCTCTCTCTCTCACTCATGATCACTTACTCTCTTCCCAACCCCCCCCCCCCTCTCTCTCTCACACACACACATACGTGCACACACAGATCGACCTTAGCATTCGTCTTGACCACAGAGCTAGCATCTTTCAGAACCTGAATGGTGCCACGGATGAAGTCAACCTCATGTTTACGTCCAACAGCACACATGCCTACAATTCCATCTATGACACAACAGCTGCTGTCTACCATGGCAACGGACCATCCAAGGTAAACAGTGCATAAGGTTAAAAAAAAAAGAATAGCTGTGCATCTTGGGAATGGTGTAATGGTATGCTGTACATCTGGAAATTTTCAACAGAGATATTGTTTATGAATCAGAAAATTAAAGAAAACTGCAAGTATTGGTGTATTAAAACTTGTGCTGATTCATTTTGCTCCTTTGCATGGGTATTGCAAATAAGGTATATAATATTATGTATCATACTATCCACAAGAATTAATGTTAAAGATTTATTTTGTATACCCTCTTATTCTCCAGCTATACCTGAACAATCTTGGCAACTACATCCCGAGTGCTTGGAATTCCACAGAGGGCTGCATGATTTGCAAAGAGTGGGCCCAGGAGCTGCCCGAGGAGAGAGAGAGCTGGCCCACGGTGCTGCTGGCTGTCTTCATCGAGCGCCCATCCCCCTTCCTCACGGAGATGCTGGAGAGAGTCGCCCTTCTCGACTACCCGAAGGACAAAATGACACTCCTCGTACACAATGCCGTGAGTCCTATGCATTAATTATAATTAGTAGCCATCAGTATTTACATCGCTTATTTAATTTGCAACCACAAAGAGGTGTTTGGAGCGTTGTGGTTTATGTGCAAGTCATAAAATTTTCAGTGAAACGTTTCATATTGTTAAATTTTGTGCAAATGGTGTAAATTGAACTAGTGATGCATAGATGGTCAATGAAAAAGAGCTTCAATGTGATGCTTCATACTATTGCAAAATTTGCTGTAGTCATTATGATTAATTTTGATTACAGTGAGTCATTGCATTACCTGCACAGGTTGCCTACCATGAGCCACTGGTGAGTGCCTGGTTTGAGATTGTCTCCACCGACTACAAGGACAGTCACTACACCTCCTCCACCGATACTGTCTCTGAAGCTGACGCAAGAAGGAATGCACTGTGAGTATTGGTCTATGTAATAATAATAATATGTGGGATTATCACTGCTGCTTCCCTATATAATATAGCCAATGCTCTGTCCATATTAAAAGTTATACTGAAGGATAAAATTTCACCCAGCTCCCCATCTACCTTTAATATTCAGTCGAATACGTTGCTGCCAATTCGAGCAAAAGTAGGACTATTTGTTGACCTAGTGTCAACGCTTTACTACATATACATTTCATGGCACCAGTATGAAGTGGTCACAATGTCATTATAATTATACCTCCATAGGAAAGAGTGTACTGAGAGATCATGTGACTATGTCTTTGCCGTTGATTCAATGGCAATGCTTGACCACGCCCACACTCTGCAGAAGCTCATTGAGATCAACAGGTTGGCTACGTACACTTGTACAGTATAATACTTAATATCTGAACCTGCTTGTATATATGCATGTACTCTGAGTCATTGAATTTTGCCTCCGAATATAATGTGCAGAAATATTGTGGCGCCTATGCTGGTGAGACCGCACAAACTCTTCTCAAATTTCTGGGGAGCAATTGCGTCCAATGGCTTCTACTCCAGGGCACATGACTATCGGGAGATTCTGAATGGAGAGAGAAAGTATGACTTACACATACATGTACCTGCCAGCTTTATAATACACCTTTTCTTCCTCCTCCATCTCCTCTCTCTCTCTCTCTCCCTCCTATTTAATGACAGGGGTGTATGGAACATCCCCTTCGTCACAGCGGCTATGCTGATATCTGGTAAACTGCTGACTCAGCTGAGAGATGACCTTCCCTCGTACGAGAGTGACGAGCTTGACCCTGATATGGCCTTTGCTGAATGGATGAGAGAGAGGGTGAGTCGTTTCTTCTTTCCTCTGCGTGTATAATATATTATAGCACTAGTATAATTGTGATTATGTTGGGTCTGTCTTTCTGATGACCTTTACCTAATCCCACACTTAAGTAAATCTTTTAGACGTAGTATACTACAAGGAGTGAGCTCGCTTCGCTCGCTCACTCCTTTATCTCTGTGCTGCATATTATTGTGCATGTACTGTCGACAACCTTTACGTACATATTTTGTGCATGCACACGTGCACATCCTTCCTGATCATGTGACTTTGTCAATCAGCTAGCTGAAGAAATTTGTTAGTAGTCTTGCAGCTTCGCTTGCAAGGGCTCCCAAGAGAAGATGCTTAGAATAGAATCGCCTCCTTCTGGAAAGCACCTATGGGAAATATTGACTCCAGAGTGTCACCCCTTTGTAAGGTGGTACTGTTCAGTCTAATTCTGCCCTGGCGTTTCTTTGAAGCAGCTGATGTTAGTCGCTGCTGGGGCCATACCCAGCTGTGTCAGTGGGCTATCCGTTGTATCACCCCAAGTCCAGCGATGCCTAGAAATAAAATGTTTTAGCTCAGGTCGAATCGCTTAGGGTCACCTTTCCGATCGTACACACACACATACACACACGCATGCACGGACAACTATAATCTTAGTATAATGATAGGGTTTGCAGTATGATTGGAAAGTTGGATTGAATTGCTACATATCCTGTGATTAACTCTGTTGTACATACATGTAATATGTTTAGGGTCACTTCATGTATGTTAGTAACCTGGATGAGTATGGTCACCTACTGAATGCCGATAACTTTGATACTACCCATCTTAACAACGACATGTACATGATCTTTGACAACAGGCTGGTACGTTCAAATCTGGATAATTATAAGTATTTTTTGTCATGCCCTGTGCATGTATGGTGGCTTGATAGTTGTGCGTATATGCATGTGCAGGACTGGGAGAGGAAGTACCTTCATGAAAACTGGTCAAGAACACTGGATGAAGATTATAATCTTGAGCAGGTATGAAAAGATATCCTCGCTTTACGTTAATTTTGGATATAGAGTAGGTCAGTGATGTTGATCATGTTCACATAATAATTATCAGTAAACATCTGCTGTATAAAATTGCTGTATACCTTACTACCCTTTCCATGTGATGTACTGTACATCACCGTGTGGATGCCCTCAAATGAGTACTTCACTTGCTTCACATCTCTCTTCCCTTCAGCCGTGCCCCGATGTCTACTGGTACCCTCTGATTTCTGAGACATTTGCCAAGGAGCTTGTGGAGGAGATGGAGCACTTTGGCAAGTGGAGCTCCGGTGACAATGAAGACAGCAGGATAGATGGAGGCTACGAGAACGTACCCACCAGGGACATACACATGAACCAGGTATGGAACATGGAAAATAGCAAGCCGGCTATAGTTGTCAGCTTTGCAGTTTGACCTTAGCCATTGCAGCCAAACCAGAATCTGATATTTTTCCACAATGCACGTAGTACGTATTATACACGTAGCTCCACTGTATGTAACCCACAGCATGACTTACACTCATATGCAGAGAAGATTCCGTAGCTAGCCAATTAATAGGTTTTCCAGTTGTTTTGCATGTAGATATCCGTCTTGCATCTCTAAGAACAATAATATAATATAATTTGTATTCTCTCTGTGATAGGTTGGTTTTGAGAAGCAGTGGCTGGAGGTGATCAAGAGCTACGTTGTTCCTGTACAAATTAAGGTGTTCCCTGGATACTACTCACGAGTAAGTCAGTCTGTGTCATAGTATGGCAGTGACGATACCGTAGAAACTGGTTGTTAAGCGCATGCGCTTATAACACGCGGCAGCAAGAAAATATGCGCTTAAAGGCACTGTGTCCATACATAAGGCCTAATTGCTTCTTAATGAGCTCATTAGTTCAAAAATTCAATTAAAGTGGGCACAGGAAGTACGGGCGCGCCCAATATCACGGTATAGTCCATGGAAGTACGCGGAGATCGAACACGTGCAGCGCAGAAGACATTCGCGACGGTTGAGTTGAGAAGCCTGCAATCTTCGGTTATGGACAGCTAAAGAGTAAGAAAACTGATAAGTATAGGATCGAGAGCCTACACGATGCCTAGAAAGTCGAATGCCCAGCAGAGCGAGCCTCAGCGGGCAGATTTGAATGTACACGCGAACTTAGCCAGCCATCCGCCACGCCCAGTGTTCATTTACCGCGTGGGCGCGTGCGGCTTCAATTACCGTATTTCTTCTAAAAATTCGGCATGGAAATAATAATATTGCTTTAGCTTCGCCGAATTTTTAGAGGCTAATATTCATCATTCTGTCTGCGTGCGCATTCCATTCCCGTTTATAGCATATACGCATGACGACCTTTGCCGAAAAATTAGAGACTATATTCAATCATTCGGTAAAGGGTGCCGAATAATTAGAAGGGCCGAATTTTTAGAAGAAATACGGTAGCAGGCAATCAGCGCTTATAGCATGACACAATGCCTTTAACAAAAAATATGCGCTTAACAGGAAGCATGCGCTTAATTAAAAGTGCTAAAACACGGTAGGTGGGGCGTGCGTAAAGAACGTGTCGAGGGTAGAAAGGCCTACAACGGTGGCCAAGAAGCGACCAGAGAACGTAATTCTCAACGTCTTCTTCTCTAGCCTACTTCTAGGCTTCTTTCTGGGCTCATGTAACCGATCACTCGTCGTTCAGGTGGCTTGCTGGGCATATGCGCCTAACAAAGAGCAGTAAAGCTCGCACAAAACTAGGCGCTTAATAAAAAGTATGCGCTTAACAGCGAGCAGCGCTTAACAACCAGTTTCTACGGTACTTTCACTAATGAGTGTGTATTCTTACACACCATTAATAGATTTGCATTAAATTACGCTTCTGCTTTCTTTCGTGATAGGCTAACGCTGTCATGAATTTTGTGGTGAAGTACCACCCTCAGGGCCAGAACAGCCTCAGGCCTCACCATGACTCATCGACATTCACCATCAATGTCGCTCTCTCCAGACCGGGAATTGACTATGAGGTATTGTACGGTAGCAGCTAGAGTATATCTTATTCTCTTTCTGTGTGCAGTACTTGCACATGCACATGCCTTATGTTATAGTTATATTACGGCTGGCATGATGTATTACCAATATTATTATAATCTCATGACATTAATGTGTGCACATAGTGATATTAATAATTGGCATGCATGAGATGATGTAACTGATTTGTTTGTCCACAACCCCTTTCATTATCAGGCTAGCTACCCTAGGCCTATGTGTGTATGATCATCTACGCTCACCTCGTACCCGATAATTTGCAAAATAATTAATGAAGTATGATATATAGATGATTGCAAATTATGTAAATGTACACACACAAATCATACACTCTCACACTGACATTGACCGTACACCTTACAGGGAGGAGGATGTCGTTTTGTCCGCTATAACTGCAGCGTGACCCAGACCCGTCTTGGTTGGACGTTCATGCACCCCGGGCGACTGACCCACTACCACGAAGGACTCACCGTGACCAGAGGTACTCGATACATCATGGTCTCCTTCATTGACCCTTGACCTCGACCTCAATTCACTCTAAAAGAGCAGGCTATCACAGTCACCCAATTGCAATACTGAATCTCAAATCAGGATATTCCACACTGACTATTCTTTGTTGTATATAGGGTAATTTTGCTGTTTATGATAATGTTTGTGTATATATAAATATGATTAAAATTTTATGTATAATTATATATAGTTCCATTTGCATCCACCCTGGCTTTTGTACGCATGAATTTTGGACAAAAGGTACAGGATCGTCACACTAATATACCCAAAATCGGCGTATTTACATGCTATAGTACCGGTGTCCTAACGGTAAACGTCCCGTCCAAATTACGTCCGGGGGGACGTAAACGGGTTAACGAGCTACGTCCGGGGGGACGCATGTCGCCATCGAATATTGTCCGGTGGGACGCGATTCACCGTTGAACTGCGTCCCACAGCGTAGAATGTCGTCCCCTTCGCAGACTTCCGCTGCTCGCGGCTGCCGTATATACTCGTAACAAACAATAGCAAGAGTATGGTCTTGATAGTAGTAAGATAATGTTGTTGAATGCTATAGTATCTTAGTATAATAATATTATTATTATATATTTTATAATGAACAAAAATTACTTATCATGATCTATGACAAAGATATTAGCTATACACATATCAACAACAACAATGGCAGTGCCATAGTTCAGTGTATGTCTCCAACACAGTGTATAATATGATACCAATGCTCACACTTGTCGCATTGAATCATGTCTCCATACAGTGATTCTGCTGGCATTTGGCTGCATTTTCTTGTGGTTGGAAACTGCACAAGTCCTGTAAACACTGCAATAGGTGATTTCTCATCTGTCAAGTCGTACTGTGCATGGAAGTATACTGACATGTACTAGGTATTTCACGGTCATATTATTACATACTGTGCTCTTCTCTCCATCATTCTCATCATCCTGCTTCCCATCTAGTCTGGGTGCCAGCCCCTTCACAAAGGGTGGAAGGTGCTGGGCTTTCCATCAGTGCCTGTCTTCTCTCCACTATCTTCCTCTCCATCAGTGCCTAATTAGCCTTTTGGCGCCTTTTTCATTGGGGCGCTCGTGGCGGCGGGCGGACGTTATTCCATCGCGCGGGACGGATATCGTTAATTGATTGCGTCCCCAGGACGTATTATTTTACGTCCCCCGGACGCAATTCTACGGGGGACGCTATACGGCATGACACCGGTACCCGCAAAATACGGTTTTCCCATTCCCGTTCCCATTTCCGCGATTTACCATTATCAATCCGGGTCACCTTTCCTCCTAGCCTCGTACCCAGGTTCTAATTTGCGGTAGAGGGGTGTAGCTCGAGAGACTTATACCGGAACATGATATCATAGATATTATTATAATGTAGAGCGCGGGGGTGATATCTATGATTTCAAGTATATTATGTATAGGTTATATACCGAGGTGCAGGTCTCTACGCTATTTACACAACCGAGGGCCGAAGGCCCGAGGCTGTGTAAATCGCGTAGAGACCGAACCGAGGTGTATAACGGACTTGTACCATGGGCTACGTGGCCCTGACGACGCATCCTCATGGTAGCAACGACAGCGTTGGCTATAAAAGTCGGCTCGAGCAGCACCCAGCAACACAGCAAAAATAACAAATTTCGTATCGCCGTCATGACCGTGAAAGCCGTCTAGTATTTAATACACCTACCGTCAGCTCATGTCCAGGCCTTCAAGAAGACTAAGATGCTTCGAAATTTCACAACGATAGCTTTCTTGTTGGACAGTGCAGTACTAAACTTCACAAAATGTGCCTTCCTAGCCAGGATCTTCCTCGAGTTCCAAGATTCGCCGACTCAGCATCCAATTACTCCGCCCACTTATGGCAATTAACCTTCAACCTCACCATACTATAGTACATGTACATACGGTACGCATAGTACTATCACAACGCAATTGCGTAGTACAGTGAGTACAGTCCTACTAGTGTGCCCTGAGGTAGTTATCAGACCTTGTATATAAAAATACAAGGTTTGATAAGTGATTTATCAACCCCATATGGAGAAATCTGATTGGTCAGAATTTACAACCATGGTACAATAAATAGCGGGAGCCTATCAGATAGCTACCAGTACTGCAGTAGTTTGATTTAAAGTATGACTCAGAGTACAAGTACCGCTTTAATAGTAGGCACTCTGCTTCTACTGTCTTCATTAGTCCTGCAAGGACACTCTCTTGTATGTGATAACTCCGAAGATGTGGCAATTGCTGATGCTTGCTACAAATTAGATGAGCAACTGCAACATGCACTACTGCAAGACAAAGGAAATTTGCATCGATTGAGAAAAGCTTTTTTCTATGCTCCCAATGCTCATCCGGTGTTGTTAAGAGTTATCTACAATGTGACATATGCAGAGAATGCCACACTGCGAGCTGCTTACTGTACCGACGATACAAACTTTAGTAATGAATTATCTATCAATGACACTATTATCACTCTAGGCTGGACATCAAGTGGAGTTTTTACTGTTTTCCATCCATTAACTATAAACTTTATGCAAATACAAGTGCCGTTTGTGCTGATGACTGTGTTGTACCACATATTCAATGCCATAGACCCTGAGGGGAGTGGACCAGAAGCAGATACCTTCCTATGGAATGGAGGTTATGATCTTCCAACTCTTCGTCTAAACCTACACTTCACATATTTGACCTGCATTCCCAGCGAAGATTTGTTTAATTCCGTTGTGAATGATTTTAACTCCTTGGTGAGTACATGCATTGCTTACTTTTTGTATAATTATTGGTATTATCCTCTACCACACTTAAACAATCATACATGCACATGTACAGTGACATGTTTGAGTATGGTATATAATAATATTATTATAGGACAAGTATAAAAAACAATAAAATTGAAGGATGATCATGAAGTAGGGATGGCAGGCTAAAAAAGTATACAAACAAGATTTGTAAGGCCGCGATAAGCATCTGCTATACATCCCTTCACTTTCTTTTCTCGTTTAGGCCACTCCAAATAAATTTCCTGTTTCCCGTCCTGGAAACAACTAATGTAGTATGCGGGCGGGCGGTAAATCCCATTATTTACATAGTAGCAAGGCCTACAGGAAACACTTAAACTAATTAATTATCACTCACTTGAGGCAAGTATACTACGTGTACAAAAGTAAATGCGGATATTGCATACATGCAAAAGTACTAATAATGGAAAATTTCGTGACATGCAAGAAAAGGATGCGGGCGGTGGACGGGAAACAGGAAATTTATTTGGAGTGGCCTTATTATGCACCTATTAATGTTGAATCAGATGTATTTGTTGAGTGCGGCATGTGGGAGACATTCAGGTTCTCCTCTGGTTGTCACAATAGTTCAGGAGAGTCAGTTTTGATTCAGTTTCATTATTTTTGCACCCCTCAAAAAGCAAACGTAGGGATGTATAGCAGATGCTTATGCCTTACAAATCTTGTTTGTATACTTTTTGACCCTCAGTGCCATCCCTAAGTCATCCTTCAATTTTATTGTTTTTTATACTTGTTTCTGTTTTTTTTTTCATTGCTCTTAGCATATTATTTATCAATGCCATCTTATATGGCTTGCTCATTCAACTCTCAGTGTAATTAAGTAGCTAGTATATAGATGGGCGGTACCGAAGTTCGCACGTGCGCGCAAAGTCCTATAGCCCCCCCCCCCCCCTAGCCATGCCCTTCAAGGTGGCTGACAAAGAAGGCTGCCCAGGTAGCGGTGTGTCTCCGATTCAAGTTGTGAACTGGCTCACGGTTGGCTGCTGAGGATCCAGCCTCTTGATACCTAGTTCAGCTTTTACTGGCGCTAAAGCTCAGTTATAGTTAGCTCGCGCGGGAGCCTGAGTCTGGCGTCTAGCTCGAGGCTAGAATTGAGCGCCGCGAGTGTCTGAGCGCTCAGTGAGCGATCGAGCCAGGCCAGTTTACATCGATGTATCATACATTGTACGCGGTCGCCGGTCCGGTGCATTGCGCGCGCCGCGCCCCTGACCATAGTCACATAAATGGCGTATCAGACACACCCAATAGTTAATGCGCCGTACACACCCACCATTACATCGAGATAATGCCAAACAAACGTGCCATGGATCTGCGCGCTACAAAATAGAGTGGATTTATACGAGAACTAAGGCGAGCGGTCCAGACAGCCTTGAGTTAGCCCTGATAATGAAAAAGAAAGAGAAAGAATGAGAAATGGACTATTTTTCAAACACCTGGTTCTGGCATGTACAGTTGTTTTGATGAATGATCTTGGTCTTGCTAGATGCACAATTTGCTGGAGATTCTGATTTTCACACTTATTAGAAATTTCACAAAATTACCTATTTTGAGATATTTGGGTGTTTGTAATGTATTACATATATGGCATATCCGGGCCATCCCTACTTATAGAGTCTACCGACTCTACTATGATAATGCCAATAATAAAATTTGCTTCTAAACATGATCATGTTGTTCACTATGCATGAAGTTATTACAGATACTGGTCTGGCCCAAGCTGTTACATGATTTCAGATCACTGAACTTACCTGAGTACTATTAGCTATACATGCATGGCTAGCTAAGGCCATACCAATTTGAATATATGTTTCTCGGATCCGGCCGGGTCACATTTTGCTGAATTCCAAAAAAAAAAAGGGTGTGGTCAAGTGTTGGCAATAATAAACGCTGTAGAGTAGATGTTGCAGTTATGAGTCACTTAAACAGTGATAGATCACATATAGGTAATTAGGGGGTTATTATTGTGGTTGCATTTTTTAAGGACTTCCCAAGGTGTCTATTGCATGGGTTGCGAACGATATTGCATGTAGAAAAAATCATGATTTTTTAAAAATTATTTTGTCAGCCATATTACTGAATGTATTATGGGTCGCCTGTTGGTATTATGAGTCACCACCTTAACTGGCATGTAAATCAGCAGTCACAAGGTTCTTTCAAGTGATGGTATGTCCATGGCAGCCATCTAGATGTGAGGCATGGTGTGAACACAAACTAATGGCACTTGGATGGGCTAAGAATGATACATTTTGCTTAGGTAGGACAGCAAAAACGGAAATTCCTTCTTTTTATAAATTCAACACAAAGCATGTGTAAACTCACATGAAAATACATCAGGTAGCAGAGACAATTTATCAGATAATAGATCTTGTAAGGTACAGTTTAGTGACCCAACAATTGGACACTTCCTCATTTGTTAGTATGGATGACCCATAATACATGCTGACTCATAATAGAAGCATCCACTCTATATCGACATGGCGCATGCGCATAAGTATACTGTCCTACGTAATCGACGAAAATTAATTAATTTTAGGGCTTTGTTAACGGACATGTGGCTTTTATATTAATTTTATGTCACTGTATTGTGGTTTTGCTTGAACTTTGCATTGATAATAATCAGATTCAGATTTTTTTTTTTTTTTTTTGCCTGCCACCCGGGTCTCTTTTGATGGCATGCCTGTCCGAGAAACATATATTCAAATTGGTATGGCCTAACTCAGAATCATGATAAATATTATTATAGGATTCAGGCTGGGGAGATTTTATATTATTGATCGCACCTGCATGCCCTCAAATATTATTATTCCTGCGTTTGACACAGTGACGGTCGTGCACAGTATACATAATATAGTACTTGCAGAAAATTATTCAAGGAAATAGCTATTAGTAACTTTATTATTATAAAAATTGTTGTAATACATTTTGGTTGCATGTTTTAGCTACGAATCTACGCAGGAAGAGAAATTACAGGAATTATTCAAGATAGTGGAAATACCCATTTTGTTGGATTCTCGTTACCAAATTCAAGTGTTTCTCCGGATCATACAACAGCTGAGTCAGATTTTTGGCTGTATGTAGTTTATGTACTGAGCACATTTGTACTGTATGTATCGTGTCTCACAACCTTGTTTTTTCTTGTATCTAAAAGTGAAGAAGGTGGCATAAAATCTTTCACTAAAGGTAACCCAGAGGTACTGAAAGCTACGATCATTGTGATTGGGAGCTTTGTAGTTGTGGAGATTCTTGCAGAGCTTGTTATGGCAATTATTTGGACAGCAAATGCGAAGAATCGCTTCATTGGTTTCACTGTATTCATTGCTGCCATTGCATATTATGGTCCTGGTATATTTTCGGTATACAAAGTTACAAAGAAATGTTATCTATATTATCATAAAAAAGTGTTGCATGACAGAAGACACAATTATACTGCAAATTTAAACCCCCCTATTAATGAAGACAACATAGATATTGAAGAGGTGAAGATTGATGCAATTTTTAAATGTTTTGTGTGGATAACAGCCTACTTTGCGTATGTTATTCTATACTCATTTTTTCCTGCTTTTGTGCTAGCATTTGCCTATCCAACTAGAGTCATAACTATTTTTGCCTTCATGGCTACATTCTTGGTTTTATCTATTGTCTACCTCACTACTTACATAAAGAAAGGTATCACTTTGAAATTTTTAAAAGATATTGAAAATCAAGTTATAGTTATCTTCATAAAGGTTATAATTGCCATTTTACTGATTTTTTTACTGCTTTATTTTTTCCTGCTAATTTTTGCACTCCTTTATGCTCTTGTTATCGGGAGAGCCTCTGTCGTTAGTTCAGCCCCTCTTGCCCTTCTCTCCCTCCTTCCTTCCATTTTAATCTCTATTGCAGCCTGGGTGATGAAATCCACTATGCTAAACAACGATAATGATGCAAATAACCATGGAAAAAACGAGAAGTTATTAAGACGTATCAGCAAAAAGGAATTGAAAAAAAAGGGCACAAATGTAGATGAAGAAAATCAAGATGGAGTCAATGTACAAGATAAGGAAAGACATGGAGGAGAGGAAATTATAGAAGAGGCAGGTCAAAATGAAGATTCTGAAGTCCAACCGGCTAAAGTTGTGCCGGATAACAAAAAGGAACTATAAATACTAAAGTTTAATTAATATATAGCTATGCCTAATATGCATGGTATTAGTATAGTAATTAATATCTTCTATATAATATTATAGGCCTACAATTAATTATTGTATTGCTTTTAGTATAGTAGGTATATACTTTTAGTTCTTATTATACAGTAGATAATTTTTGTTTAGTTTTAGCATCTATATTCAGGCATGTATTTTCTTTTTGATTTTCTCAGTTGCACATACTATCTGTCCCACCATAGTTTTCATAATCCAGTGAATTACAAGACTATGATATAAATTATGTTTGTGAACAAGTATGTTTGACGTCATAATCATGGAATAATGTGGCTAATATGCATGAGTTACTTACAGTATTAAAGCTCACATAATATAATTATGTACATATACTCAGAGAAAATCTAGCTGTACGTATGTCAATTGTTAGTACAGAACTAGTGCACATGCAAGCGCAACAGCACGAACTTTGAAGCTACCCCGGCCCTCCATGGAGGTCAACAGCATGCAGCTGCTCAAACTCACCATTGCAATGGTGACGCTCTCGCTCTGATGAATCTACCACCAGGCTGTGATAAACTTAGAACAGACCTCGTCTCTCGCTTCACTCGAGGCTTGGTGGCCTGCTGAGCAGGCCTCTCAAAATGTGCAGCACTTTGCACCGTTCATTCATGAATGAATGCATCTCTATGGCCACCGTTGTTTGTATACATGGTTACCGTACTGCATGCAATTCTGACCAATTGCAATCGTGGGCCTTCTGAACTTGTAGAAGAGCGCATCATTTACGCCCTCCAGGTTAGGACATGGACTATAATATAAGAAAAAATTAATGATCGTCTGAAAAATATTTTTCGTTGTATAGTCAATGATAACTAGGACTAGTAGGAGTACACATGGTGCAAATAGTGCTTTGCGCAAGCACACAAATTAATGAGTGAGCATGCATGAGTTACTCTTCATAGCTGGCACAGATCCTACAGGTAGGTATACTAAGCTATACTGAGTCTGTGAAGGCTAGTGACAGTCTGTAATTTTGGACTTGGATACTACATAATTATCCAGTATGGACCCATGAGGGCCAGCATCACTATGATTCTTAAGAAAGGTAGGCTACTTTTCAGCAGACTTTGAGGAGGAGAAGAAAGGGCCTCACGTCAAACATGGATTTCTATTCTCTGAAAACTTAATACCATAGCGGCATATATTATACTTTGCATGGGGGAGGTTGAGTCATGCTTATACTGTTTCTATAGTTATAGAGGAGCGGCCGGCATCTGGAGTTGAAGTAACAACACTAGAGAGATATCTATGGCGATGTCAACCTCTTATTATTAGCTCAGTTTCATTTCTACATAATAATAATTAACAAAGTGTAGGCAAAAATTGCAGCCGCTATGTGCACTGGCTATAGCTATAGACTGTTTAATTAATGATCTAGTGAGGAACTAGCTACAATAATGCAGAGGAGGGAAAATTGAGCACATACAATAGCACAACTGAGTTATTTACAATTGGGAATCTGAAAAATTCAGACAATGAGATTAATTTTCCACATGCTAATAGTATTTAATGATCCGTACAAAGGAGGAAAGAAATCTAGACATACCTGTGCATAATCAAGCCATGACTATAATTATACTCGGCTACCGCATTAAATTTCTTCTAAAAATTCGGCATGAAAATAACTTGAGCTTCATAGCATATCACAGTAGAAACAAGTGGATCATATTAAACCAGTGTGGATTGCTTCAGTTGCACATACTATACCTACTTTCATAGTACTACTATAAGTATGCATGCCAGTTTGTGAATAACAAACTGGCGTGCTTACATGTACCACTTAATTGTCCCATGAGTGTTCTCAAATATAACTGGCATACTACCACTTATCTCATGAGTGTTCTTGAATTTATGTAGTAACTGTATACACTCTATGTGCTTAGATCCTACTTGTAACGAATACTGTAATCTGATTGGTTAAACTGAGTATCTATCCTTCATAGAAAATCATGTAAGCTCTGTAGAAAATCATGTAATGCTCTGTAGAAAATCATGTAAATTTTCTTGCCTATGGTTAGGGTTGTTGCTAGGCAGCAGTTTATGTGTCTAGCTTTTGGGCATTGTTGCTAGGATCTAAACATGTTAGACACTGCTTAGTTGGTTTCTATGTGATTTAGAAGACCTCAGGGCTCAGTAGAACCCTCGCTTCGCTCGGGATTCTACACAGAGCTCTTTGGTCTTCTAAATCACATAGAAACCTCCTAAACAGTGTCTAACTATTATATAGTTACATTAAGGCTATATATTTGGCAGAGTACACAAATGCTGCAATCATACGCCATGAGAGTATGTAGTAGAAATATTCCAGTTTTGATAGCTACTCATAAACTGGCAAGTTTGACATACTGTTTATATGGCTACTTTAGCACTCAGTGGTGGATAGAGATGGCGAGGCAAACTCTAGATTATAGCTACTGTCAAGAGCATAATATAAGAGGAGGGAAAGAGAGTGTCCTTCTCCGTATTGCTGTGTGCAAACACCCTTTGCCAAGTACAGAGGTCAATGTGGTCAGCACTACCAGTACAGGTACATGACCACCCATAGCTCTTATCCAGAGGAGGTTCGGTAGGGTCAAAAGGTCACAATTAATTAATCATGTGCTCCCATACGTTTGTATGGGAGTACTGATTTCACCACTGTAGCCCAGTTATGTTGCTACGACAGTGTCTCTATCATGTTTTTCGTCGTGTCTAATACTAGTTCGAACCCTGTAGCTACCCTTCGTGAACAACTTTCTAAGCTACCATCTGGCTGACCTTTGCAACCTTGGGCAGCAAGCTAGGCAAGCTGCTGTAGTGAGAATGATGGCATAGAAAATCTGCCGATTACTTTTGTTACCCGCCTTGGAGAAAGCAGCGCCTATCACCATGATAAATCGAGATTGTCTAAATTCGGGGTCAAAGTACAAGAATGCTCATTAATGGGGGTACCTTTTGACCCTGTCGAACCTCCTCTGGCTCTTATCATTGCTCACTACATTAGATAGACCACTACCATGCATGCAAATGTAAGTACGTGGTTATATGCCAGACGTTTGTGGTACGTTTGTGTGTAAGATTGTGTAACTTAACTAGATATAAATCACAGAAAACATTATATTTAAAGTTTACAACTGTGGAGATTTATGAGAGTAGCGGATATTAAATTTGCACAGTTAATGACAAAATTCTGTAGTGGCAAGCATTTAGTGCATGATGTCATAGGAATTTACGAAAGGAGTGGATGTTTACAAAAAGACACAGTGGACATTAAAATCAATAGCATGCATATAAAATGTCATCCCCATAGGTTGTGTGGCCCATACATAAGGGGGTGCGATTTGTGTCAAAATATTATTCATTACCAATGCCAATGGACAATTAGGGGGATTTATGAAAGTTAAACATACAGTGGACATTTACATAAATTGTATTGGACAATTTTAGTGAATTAAGTAAATTGCAGCCAAGGCCTTGGTTTATGTACAACTAGAAGACGTTAAATTTTAGAGATACTGTGTGGATTTATGAAAGTAGTGGGCATTAAAATTTATCATAGTAGAGATTTATGTAAATCCAGAAGAAATGCTGCAGTAATGTATGAAAGTATCAACATTGTGAGCACAAAAATGGCCATATCTCATGTGTCAAGTATAATAAACACACAGATACGCATGCACACACACATACACTATTATACCATTGGAGGAGCTCTGCCCTGTGCCAGGGAAGATGCGGCATGATCTTGTGGCCTTGCTGAGTCAGCATAGTGAGCACTTTCAAGGATGTTTGCAGGCCCGTTAACTGTATCAAAACGAGTTGGTAAAAAGTCAACACACACACAGTGCACACATGAGTGCGTGACACATGGGGGAAGGTACATCAAGGGTCACCTAGGCTGTATCGGCAAAAAAAAAAACTCACTAATTTCAGGAATGTAGTATCTTGATGGTCTCTGGCGCTCCCTCGACGTCGATGCAGCTTGGTGTCTTTGGGAGGCAGAGCCCACACAAGAACACTCGTAGCTATGTGCTACATCACAAAAATTTTGATATAGCTAGCTACATTTTTATTAGTCATATAATACAGGTACATTTCAATTAGCATACATACACAATACAGGTACAGTACAAAGCCCCAAATAATATATGAGATTGTGGATATTGTAGTGCACCTATCTCTAGTCTGTGTACACCAAGAAGCATGATTTGCATAATCAGCGGATCTGCAGTACAAATCGCTATAGAGCATGTCAACGATCTTTACCAGTTCATATACTAGGCCACTTAGTTGTGCGCATGCAAGCATTGAATGGGCACTGTCGATAGGCGTGTCTACGGTGGCCAACAAATGGCACTATTTGTGACGCTCGTGCACCGTGTCCCTTGCCCTCTCGATTTAGATATTGAATTTATCCATAGATTTATATATAACTTAACTAGCACTCCATCAGACTAATACTATGTATGTCGTTGTCGTCGTCGTCGGCACGAAAATCGCCAGATATCGAGTTCTAGGCGTCTGTGCGTACTGTAAGCACAGCCAATCGATAGATATCGGTGAAAAACTCAAAAGGGCTTACTAGTGCTACAAATCGTGCATTTTCTGCTCTGCCTGTGGTTTATATTTATCGACCACACCCACTCTTTTAGCATGCTGATGCGACTGCGCCACTCTGCGACTGCGCATGCTCAAGCTCAGTGTTGGAAAGGGTCGTCAGATCACAAAACAGCTATGCCGCAGAGTGTTGCAGTACTACGCTACAGTGGCTACAGAGCGCGCGGGGTATATACTCTACAGAGCTCTAGTAATATTAGGCCAGTAGTAATAATATCCTTGTTTCCCGTCACCATCAAGATGCCAAGAGTATGCGGGCGGGCGGTTATTATCTATTATTGCCTAAAAAATTATTATTCATAGGCCACAATACTGCAGAATTATTATACGACTGCTTCCTCCATGAATATCATTAAGGGCCACCTGCTAATGAGATTCATAAGCCTGAAAATTCAATAATAATTGTAGATGCGGTAGCCTAGAAAGGATGCGGGCGGGTGACAGGAAACAAGGAATCTACAAAGCTTGGCCTTATGCATGCAGTAGGCTATAGTCAGTATAGAGTATAGAGTATAATAATTATGTAGTATAGAGTTTGCAGTATGGTTGGAAAGTTGTATTGAATGACATTGTGTTTGCTACATGTCCTGTGATTAACTCTATTGTACATAATAATATTATTATTATTATTATGTTATATTTTAGTTCCTGTGCAAATCAAGGTGTTCCCCGGATACTACGCACGAGTAAGTCAGCCTGTATCATACGGCAGTGACAATACTTTCACTAAGGCCACTTCACTGAACTGCAATAGTTGTTTCACGGGCATACCAGACAGAAGTTCAGGGTCGGTAGGTCGGTTCAAGTGAAAAAAAAAAAGCAATTACAGTTGCTGATTTCTTGTGGCTCAAACTCGGGTCCACCCTCTCTACGATCACCCCAAGTGTATCTGCATGCCCAGTTGCACTTAACAATTTTATGAGAAACGACTGGCGATCCACCTCGTTTAATAGACTGGGCCTAACATTCATCGATGCCATTGCGCATGCACATTTATGCATTTATGTCATTGATTTTCTTTTCAAATCTACAAATTAGAGGATTGGTTGGGCTCATGAAACAACAATAGTAGTTAAAGTGGCCTAATGAGCGTGTATGAGGTTAGTCTCGTGCCCAGCCTCTTTATCATGCGATAAAGAGGCTGGGCACGAGACTAGTATGAGGTACTGTATGGCAGCTGAGTATAAACTTAACACTGTCTTATTCTCTTTCTGTGTGCAGCACTTGCATAATGCCATATTATTATGTACCAATAATATAATATTATAGCTAATCTCACGATATTAATGTGATACTAATAATTGATGTACATGAGATGATGTAACTGATTTGTTTGTCCATGACCCCTTTTATTACCAGGCTAGCTACCCTAGGCCTATGTGACATGTGTATGATCATCTACACTCACCTTGTAGCCGATAATTTTCAAATAATTAAAGAAATATGATAGATGATTACAAATTATGTAAATGTACACACACATACACACTAACACTGACATTGACTGCACACCTTACAGGGTGGAGGATGTCGTTTTGTCCGGTACAACTGCAGCGTGACCCAGACCTGTCTTGGTTGGACGTTCATGCACCCCGGGCGACTGACCCACTACCACGAAGGACTCACTGTGACCAGCGGTACTCGATACATCATGATGGTCTCCTTCATTGACCCTTGACCTCGACCTCAATTCACTCTAAAAGAACAGACTATCACAGTCACCCAATACTGAAGCTCAAATCATGATATTCCACATTGACTCAGTATTGTATTGTTGTAGGGTTTATAAAATTTAATGTTTGTGTAATCATGCTGTTTACGATAATAGTTTTGTTTCCGTTTTCATCCGTTTCTGCTAAATCCAGAGCATCTAGCTATTAATCAAAATGTCGGCAAGCTAGTTTATCAAACATGTCCACAGAAAATCTAATATTATTTACACTAAATTTTTCTACATGTCCTGCTTACCACAACATGATATTAATTTTCTCATATTCCCACATAAAGCAGAGGACACAGCAGGAGTTATGAAAGGCCTAGGTGTATAATTATTATAGCAAATTATGCCCTATTCTACAGATTCGGCATGTCAGCATTAAAGGTTTCCTACATCTCCTGTTTACCAAAATATGACAATTTTTGTCCATTTATCTAGGGCGGAATTTATATGAAAGGTGTAGCAATTTAATTGTCGTAGCCCCACCCCCGGCTAGGGGTAGGTAAATTATGCCGGCATAATTTGAGCATAATAGGTATGTGTAAGCATTTGAGAATTATGCGAGCATTATAGGCATCAACTGGCATAATTTTGAGAATTTTAGGCTACACAATTGCAAGTAGCTGTTATCGACCTTTGTCATAATGCCTGGACTACATTATGGACTGGTAAAGAATTGATCAATCAGCTGGTACCCACTTTCTATGGAATCCGAGCACATGTAAAACTGAAATGGCTACACTGGACGATAGTGTATTAAACCAAGTTTCCTCGTGTCTCATATCGTTAACATTATACATGTAGTTGGTTCATCTTGAGCATAATGGGCAATGTATTGGGAATTATAGGTACACTTCTTGAGCATTACTATTGAACTTGAACAGAATTTCTAGAAGTTGACACATTCCTATTGTTGTTTTCTTGCTATTTGTGTGTAATCTGTGTTACCGTGTACCACCTATTGATATAATACTATATATCCTGATTCACCCTTGTATCCTAGGTAACAGGGGTGTTATAACTAAAATATTGACCTCCCTCAGGCAATTATAATCCCCTGTGAACACTATAGTGCACTGCACTAAAAATATGCCAGCCAACGATTTCCTACCATCTAAACACAAACACTAAGAAACTGACCAATCAGGATATATATCAGATGTCACATGGTAGGCACGTGTATTATGGATTATAAAGCCCCTCCCCCTCGGGCTGCGCCCTCGGGGTCGTGGGCTTTATAATCCATAATACACTGCCTACCATGCGATATCTATTACATACAGTGTATACTACAGTACTAGTAGCCAGGAGTGATCGATGGCCATATTAACTTAGGAGTGAGATCACTCCTAGTCTAACATGAGGAGTGGGTGCCACTCCAGAAAAAAGAGTGCTATTTGTGGCAATCATTTCACTCCAATTTTGGGGTGAAGTTCACCCTTCCATTTTTGCAGTGAATGCTTGTTCGTCGTATAATCAAGTTTTCATGCTGCAGGTCTGATGACTCAGTTGAACTGACCTTCTGTGGTGACAAATTGCAGCTTAACAAGTCAGTGGTACATCTGGGACACATTTTAAGCTCGGACCTGTCCGATGATTTGGACATCATCACTAAAAGGAAAGACCTATGTAAGAAAACTAATTGCATGCTGAGTATTTTTTCGAGTTGTGACTATCTCACTAAAACAAGATTGTTACAGAGCTTTTGTTTATCACTGTATGGCTGTGCTCTATGGAAAACTTCCTCTCAGCAACTTAGGTCTCTGGAAACCACTTTTAATAACATACTCAGGAAAATCTGGTTGCTTCCTCGCCGCTGCCATACCTCTCTCCTGCATCTTGTGTCCGGGTTACAGAGCCTTTTCAATGTGGTCATTGAACGCTCTCAAAGAGTCGTGTCACAGGCTTTAAAGTCTTCTTCATTGTTATTGGTTGATGTGTTTGGAGAAAGACAGTCCCTTGCATATACAAGCTTTGGGTATAATACTATGTACGGCTACAGGCACTGGAAAAGATACAAGGAAGCTGATTGTCTGTGTGCAAATTTTATATGTGATGCTAGACTGTGCCCAAGTGAGAACCGCCACCTTGAGCAAGAGATACTGTGTATGTGTTCTGTGTAATAACTCTATTAATCTATATTCAATATGTTCTGCTGTTTGCACCTTAAGTGGTGTGTTTCACAATATAATAATAATAATAATAATAATAATAATAATAATATTATAGCCCCACCCCTCGCGCGCCACTAATAACCCTGCACCTCCTTAGGTCCTAGCCCCGCCTCACGATGAACAGGCCCAGTGCTTGCGCTGTTGCAGGTGTGCCAATAATAATCATACGTTTCACTATTAAATTTTTTGAAAGAAATATAACACTGGACCACACAAGAAACTGAACACCAATGCTTGCTCGTCGTAGCCCCACCCCTCGCGCGCCACAAATGACCCTTCACCCCTAGCCTCGCCTCACGATGAACAGGCCTAGTGCTCTTGCAGGTGTGCCAAATAATAATAATCATAATATAATAATATGTTCATTGTTTTTTGAAAGAAAGATGGGACCACACAAGAAACTGACAAGGCTACACCAATGCTTGCTCATCGTAGCCCCACCCACTAATAACCCTGCCTCTCCATAGGCTCTAGCCCCGTCCCTCGAAGAATAGGCCCAGTGCTAATTGCAGGTGTGCCAACAATGGCCAATAATTAATATTCATATGTTTCACTATTATAATAGGACATCGACCACACAAGAAACTGACAAGGCCACAAACAAATTTGAGTGTACAGAGATCAAGAGAAGAGGTAAATTGACCTAGCCAATGTACCCAGCATGAAGAAAACTTCTCTGATAGTAGGCTCTTTATTTCTACTCAGTATTGCTTTATTAGTCCTGCAAGGACACTCTCAATTAGTATGTGATAAATCGGAAGATGAGGCAATTGCTGATGCTTGCTACAAACTTGATGAGCAAATTGAACATGCACTGCTGCAAGATAAAGGAAATTTATATCGATTAAGAAAGGCCTTTTTCTATGCTCCCAATGCTCACCCAGTTTTGTTGAGAGTTATCTACAATATGACGTATGCAGAGGATGCCACACTGCGAGCTGCTTACTGTACCAATGATACAAGTGCTGGCAATGAATTATCCATCAATAAAACTGAGATTATTCTAGGCTGGACATCAACTGGAGTCTTTACCGTTTTTCATCCATTAACTATTAATTTTATGCAAATACAAGTACCATTTGTGCTTATGAAAATGCTATACAGCATATTCAATGCCATACACCCTGAGGGGAGTGGACCAGAAGCAGCTACCTTCCTGTGGGATGGAGGCTATGACCTTCCAACTCTTCGCTTAAATCTGCACTTCACAAATCTGACTTGCATTCCAAGCACCAATATGTTTGATTCAGTTCTGAGAGATTTCAATTCATTGGTGAGTATTAAAAAAAGGTAGTAAAACTATCAGTAATAACATAGGAGATAATACTGAACAACATAATTAATAATATCACAGTGACTCTTTATAGTGCATGCATGTCACCGCAATGGTTTGATCAAGATTTTAATAGTAATTTAGTGTATACACAAAGATATACACACCCACCTCCTATACTGATCCTCCCCAATGTGAAGTGCTATCAATAGTATTATCCCATGATGGGCAATGAATACTGAAAGGCATCAGTTGCCATGGAATTACATGTACATAATTCATACATCAATTCCTGTACAAAGGTAAAATAAAGGAAAGTATAAGAGGCAGAAAATGCCACACTGCGAGGTGCTTAATACTGTACAAACTCAAGGAGAGAAATCATGTAAATTCAATCCCTTATAGAATCATGGTAATTTTTCTACAGCTACGTATCTATGCCGGAAAAGATATCACTGGAATCATTCAAGACAGTGGAAATACTCATTTAGTTGGATTCTCTTTGCCAAGTTCAAGCGTTTCTGCATACCATACAACAGCTAAGTCGGATTTTTGGTTGTATGTAACTTATGTACTGAGCACATTTGTACTGTATGCATCTTGTATCACAACGATACTCTTTGTTGTGTCCAAGAGTGAACGAAGGGGGATAAAATCATTCACCAAAAGAAATCCGGAGGTTTTGATAGCTACAATTGTTGTGATTGGTGGCTTTGTACTTGTGGAAATTGTTGCAGAGCTTGTTATGGCAATTGTCTGGACAGTGAATGTGAAACATCATTTCATTGGTTTCACTATATTTGCAGCCGCCATTGCATACTATGGTCCTGGTATATTCTCTCTATTCAAAGTTGGAAGAAAAATTCTATCCTACAATAAAAAAGTGCATGGTAGAAAAGGTACTACAGCCGCTACAAATGAAAGTTACTGTAATGAAGGCAACAAAATTATTGATATTGATGCAGAGAAGATTGATACTGTTTTTAGATGTTTTGAGTGGATAGCAGCCTACTTTGCATATGTTCTCCTTTATTCTTTTTTTCCTGCTTTTGTGCTAGCATTTGCTTATCCAACAAGAGTTATAACTACATTTGTCTTCATAGCTACATTCTTAGTTTTATCTATTGTCTATCTTACTACTTATATAAAGAAAGGTATTTGGAAGAAACTTAAAGATGTTAGGTTCATAAAAGTGATGTTCTCCATTATACTGATGATTTTACTTTTGTATTTTTTCCTGTTTATTTTTGCACTGCTTTACTCTCTCGTAATCGGGAGAGCTTCTGTTGTTAGTTCAGCCCCCCTTGCTGTTCTCTCTCTCCTTCCCTCCATTTTAATCTCTATTGTAGCTTGGGTGATGAAATCCACTATCATGCTAAACAATGGTAATGAAAGAAATGAGGATAAAAATGATGACGGAATAAATGAGATAGATGGATGCAATTCTACGCAACTGAAAGAAACAGATGCAAATGAAGGTGGGCTAACACAAAATAAGGAGAATAACAGCAGTGAAGAAAAGGAAGCAGATCAAGATGGAGAAGTAATTGCCAATGCTATGCTAGTACAGAATGAAGGCAGCGAAGAAAATGAAGGAGAAGAGTCAAATCAAGATGAAGGCGATGCTATGCTAACACAGGATGGGGAAAGGCATGGCAGAGAAGAAATAGAAGAAGCAAGTCGAGAAAGAGAAGTAATTGCCATAACTAAGCAGCTACAACAGAAAGAAGAAAGTTGCGGCAGAGACGAAATTGAACTAGTTGCTAAAGTTTAACTGATGAGACCACAGGTCCAGACCTAGAAGTACTATAATAATTAGTATAACTGTAGCTTCATGCAGTAGTAGGTGGTTTTAGTTCAAGGATCTGGAGCAGTAGACAATAAAATTTTATTTAGTAGGTTAGTGTCATTGTTTAGTTTTTTTTAAATAATTACTGTATGATAGCGGAATCTGATATGTATCCATAGATAATACATAATATTATTATTATGATTATTATAACAAATACTCGGTATGATTATTGCATTATGACAGTGTTAGTATGTATATCAGTCACAACGTTGCATACAGCAGATCGAGGGCGCATGTGGGACCATGCAGAGATCATTATAGACTATGCATATGGTTATTATCGTTAGCATTGTATTGCTCATAGCTCAATGCCTGTAGTGAAGCTTGGATTCTTTTCTCAAAGCCTCATTTGAGGGTGCATGAATCTATAATATTACAAGTAGCTATAAAAAACAATAAAATTGAAGGGAGAAGTAGGGATGGGAGGGCCAAAAAGTATACAAACAAGATTTGTAGGGATAATCATGTCCACTATACATCCCTATGCTTGCTTTTTTCGATTATGGCTACCATATGCCTGTTGACGATAATTCATTGGTGCTATCCTTAACCAAGAGAAATTAATGCTATAGCTAGCTTAATGCTTGGCTCGTAGAGGTGGGGGGATTGACTATCGCATTGCTGTCTGGTTAGTTTATTCCTGCACCTACTCAAAAAGCAAGCGTAGGGATGTATAGTGGACATGATTATCCCTACAAATCTTGTTTGTATACTTTTTGGCCCTCCCATCCCTACTTCTCCCTTCAATTTTATTGTTTTTTATAGCTACTTGTTTCTGTTCTTTTTTTAGCGTAATTCATCAATGCTATCTATTATGATGTTCTCATTGGCTCTTAACTTCATTTTCAATGGTGCTGTGGCTATTATAGTATACGTATCCAGGATGACAAGCCGAAAATTGCTCGTGCGCGCGAGTCTTAGCCACGCCCCTCACTAGGTCGTCGTTACCGTACCGCGGCCACGGCCGTACTCTACATAGGCAAGCTCTAGATCTTGGCATAATAAACAGTATGCTCAGTGACTAGCCTCTTTCCCAGACCCAGAGAAGCAGCTACCAACATTAAACTTACTAACCTTTTAGGTTTGCTTCCGGCTAAATAGAAGTTTTTCACGGCCTAGCTCGTTCAGTCTGCCCGCGCCCGCGTGATCGATGCGGTGGCGCGCGGCGCCAGCGCTCAACTCCTGTTACATGACTTCACCATGGTAACACATTATGAGCATGCGCATAACATAACAAAATGGCGTATAAGACACGCCCAATCGTACAATGCGCTGACCAAACCCACCAGGTGTCATGACATGATCATATGATATTAAGGTAGCATCAAAGTGCGTGGGCGTGAGCGTCAGGATTGGCTAATTTAATTAGCGAATCGTGAAGGGGCGTGGCCGAAGAGCCCATACGAATGCTTTTGGTCGAAGGTGGGCGTGTCTAGAATCGGCCAGGGATGATTATGCGCGTGTAATTAGCGACCGGAAGTGGCCCCTGAAGAAAACACCGGTAATTGCCCACTTCAAAGCAAGATCAAAGCATTCTTTCTTAACTATTAACCGCAACGACTTAAAAAAAAAAAAAAAAAGGTTAATTCGGCCTAATTAAGCATGTGGGCGTGTTCCTGGCACTGTGTGGAGTGTGTGCGTGTGCGTTAATGCAGGTTTTATTGCTTCCGATTGGGCGTGGCTTCACGGGCCAGTGCTTGGACATCGGGGCCGGGGACTTGGCTGCGGCGATAGGTGGGCGTGTCCCGGATGCGGTGGTGACCTTTGAACCCGGCCAGGAGGCTTTGGGGGCGTGGCAGGAGGTCAAAGGTGAGGCCATGTCAGTTAATGAGGCACTGTACGGCGGTGCGATCGAGGGGCCTGTACGGCTGGACGGAAGCTGACGATGGTTTGAAGCGGATGTGGTTGCGATGACGTGTTGTTACTCCGCCCACACAGGAAATGAGGTGAGCTCTTGCGTGGGCGGTGTGGCAGAACGGCCTCCAAGTGTTTGTGTGTGTTTTGGCCTTGAGGAAGCTGTGTGTTTTAATTGGGATTGATTGTGGGCTTCCGGTGGACATCCGGTGGTTAGTAGGCACTTGATTGAGAATGGTGGTCCTTGGGGAACAGGGTGGGGCTGTTTTGGGCGTGGCCTGGCCCCTCCCTTCCGGCTCGGCTTCCGGTCCATGGAGGATATTAAATGAACACTTCCGGCTCTAGCAGCCACACCCCTGAGACCTGTGCAATTAAAAGGGCGTGGTTACACAACATGCACCTCACTAATGACTTTGATGTGGTTTAGGTGTCATATCCCCCACCTCATGCCCACGCACTTTAATGCTACCTTAAACACAAAACTAGTGTGACACTGCACTGCGAGCTACAAAATAGAGTGGATTTATATGTGAACTAAGGTGAGCGGTCCAGAGAGTCTTGAGCTACTAGTAGCCCTGGTAATGAAAAAGAAAGAAAGATTGACAATTGGCTATTTTTTACATGGCTGGTTCAGGCATACCTGATCGTTTCCATGGATGTGTGGGGGCTTGATAGATAGATATTCTGGCGTAGATCATGAATATGAGAGTTAAAAATCTTAAAATTTAAGTTGCTCTGAGTTATTCAAGTTTTTGTAATGTATTACATATATGGCAATATCCGGGCCATCCCTACTTATAGAGTCTACCGACTCTATGATAGTATTATATTATTATTAACGGTATTAATTCTGGTCCATGATATATAGCCCTATACCTGCATCTGCCTGGCCAGCTCCGGATCCTTCTTGCATCACTGATTTCATATTGCTAAAAACTAAGTTACTGTAGGGGATCTTGTGCAATTTTGTAATAATAATAATATTATAGGAGTTCGTGACTATGGAATAATGAGTTTGTTGTCTTCTTTCATCACTGCTGTGCTGCTACCACCATTGCTAGGGTTTCATCCAGTTGGGGGTGGGGGAGACACGAGGAAGCTTCCCCCCCCCCCCCCCCCAAAAGAATTTGACTTAATATATATTAATCATCAGTATAAGTCACCAAATCAAGCCATGGACTAGCATTTCAAAAATTACCCAAAACTATCCACGCTTCCAACCCACTTTTTTTTTTTTTGCTAGATGAAACCCTGACTGCTCTGCCGGCCATGGCTCATAGGAGGGGTGGAGTAGCAGTTTCTTTGAGGAGGTACACAATCTGAAATAAAAGAGAATGCCAATTGAGGTGGCAGTATTCATAAAGTATTATTATAGCATCACTTGCTGTTTTTGAAGAGTTCACCATCACAGCATCAGGTGTAGTCACGGGCTCTGCTGTGGAACTGTAACTAACGCCCACACAGTGCACCACCCCAACCAACCAGCTCATTAGGAACACCACCCACCACTCCTCGCACAGTGAGTCATGCATTAATTTTTGTCTCTTATAGCTACGAATACAGGAATCATGAAAGCTCGCTACTCCATCCTCCTATGGAAAATTCAAATAATGCTACTAATGAGAGCATCTGTTAATTTTAATATTAATTTTTTATCTTTAGCTTCAGAAACCCAATTGAATTTGAGCAGGCCAAGAACTCCAATGAGTAAGCCCGGGCCCTTCATAACCAATGCAATATATAATTCAGTCGGCATCTCCATTATGTGACAGGAACCTGGTCAAAACAATGAAGTGTAATGATTGTGAGATTTACTTTGGTGTGAGGTCAAACTTCACACATAAATCCTCACCTGATCCATGATTATTGTGTTCTTGGATCCTATTATAATATTATGGGAAGATTTTAGGTAAATACTTTGACCTTACATAAAATCTTCCCATGTAGCTATACAATCCATTTAACAATTGGGATTTCATTACATGTGCTGTAAAATATCCCCATGCATGATTAGATCAAGGTGCAAGTCATGTAAAATCTTCCCATGACCCAAGGAACAAGTCACATAAACTCTTCCCATGATTACAATTATGGCAACTTCTATACTTTTGGCATAATTGACCATTAATAATCTTGAAATGTGGATACTGATATATATGATGCTTTAGTGAAAGTGTTTTAATTTATGATAAGCTTATGCAAATTATAGTATTTAGCACCCTTTCAGGAAGTTCCAGCCAGATTCCTAGCTGTCACACACATTTAATTCTTTCAGGGAAGAACTCAAACACGTCTCCTTCAGCCAGAATAACACCATGCAGGTCTGGTACACTTTATGCATTTGAGCAATGTATGCACAATAGTATAAAAACTAACCTAGTGTGCACCCAGTAAGTAATTAACAAAATAAAAGTACATAATTATCAGATACTGCTTAATTGTTTTATAGGTAGGAGATGTGATACACTCGTTGCTTAGCAAGTTCCAGGCGGCAATTGAATGCGGAAAGAAAGAGAACTTGTAGGCATTTGAGTGGGCAAAAAGGAGGTTCTAGTTGAAGAGTATGGCGGCTTCTTAGATCCGGAATGTTGGTACGGAACTCGGGAACATTAGGAAAATAGCAAAGGCGGTGGATTATCTTGAACATCAGGCCAAGCTTCAAATGCAGTCGTTGCTGCTCAAGTGAAGGAAGCTCAAACAAATCCAGGAGCTCCTGATAACCAGAATCCCATTGGTGGGCAGCAAGCTTACAGCCAAACTTCTGTACATCCTCCAACAACTTCTTGTCTTTAACCAGGTGAGGATCCCAGACTGGGAAAGCATATTCAAGGTGTGGTCGGACAAGTGAAACATAAAGCTGTTTAAGAGTGTCCTGGTTTGCAGAGGAGTAGAATCGTCTGTAGATAAGACCAAGGATCTTCTTAGCACGGGAACATATGGAGCTAATGTGTGCTGACCAGGACAAGTTGTTGGTTATCATCAGGCGAAGATATTTGCAACAGTCAACTCTTTCCATTGCACACCCGAGAAGCTTTAGAGGATTGGAGGGAGAACTTGGATGCAGCTTTCTGGAGATAACCATATATTTGCACTTCCCTGCATTAAAGCTCAAAAAGTTTGATACGGACCACTCTTCAATCAAAGAAACTGCAGACTGTAGTGCCTCATAGTCCTCCGAAGCTGAAATTACATGATATAGAAGGATGTCATCAGCGAACAAATTTATTTTAGAGAGAAGACCATGAACGATACTTGGCAAGTCATCAATGTAGATGAGGAAGAACAGGGGCCCAAGCACTGAACCCTGCGGAACACCAGAGAGCACTGGTGTAACTGAGGACTCTGATAGATTCACAACAACCGCTTGAGTTCTATCTGCAAGATGGATGTATGATCTCGTGGGGAACAAGAGAGTTTAAATTATCTTTTCCATCAATGGCATGTGAGGCACAGAGTCGAAAGCCTTGCGGAAATCGAAGAAGACTGCACATATATCGTGGCCAGCCTCCAGGGCCTGTAGCCAGTGATCAGTAAGATGCAGCAGAGCAGCAACTGTTGACCTACCCTCCAGGAAACCCCATTGAAAGGCCGACAGAGGATGATTAAGCTGGAGATGCTCTAAGATCACCTTGTAGATATGGCGTTCGAGAACCTTGCTGATGATAGGAAGAAGAGAAACAGGACGGTATTTATTAGGACTGGAAAGCTCGTGACCTTTTGGTATAGGAACAATTAGAGACTTTTTCCAAGCTAGGGGAATGTTCCCTGTAGATATGGATAGCTTGGTGAGAGATGGGGCGATATTAGGAGCCGTATATTTCAGCATTCTGGTGGATATTCCATCTGGTCCGCTGGCTTTTGTGATGTCAAGAGCTGCCAGCAGATCACACACCTCTGACTCGGAGCAGAGCAGATCCTCAATGGGACAGGAGGTTGAATCTGCTGGATTGATCTGAAGCTGGATAGGTGGATGAGACCTGTTAAAACAGGAACAGAAGAAGGAGTTCAAGGGATTAGCTTTATCCACATCAGCAGGAGCCACCATACCATTCAGAGACAAAGTAGGGATTGATCATGATTGCTTGCTTTTGTTCACGAACTTGATGGCTTTCCAAAACTTCTTTGGTTGCTTAGGATTCAAGGTGTTTTAACTTAATTAACTTAAAATACCTCCTCTTAGCCTGTCGTAATTGTGCAAGTGTGCGATTGCGAGCAAGCTTGAACTGACGAAAGTCCCCTGTCCTCTTGCCCTTTTTAAACAGCTGGTTCCTTTTCTTTATTGATTGAATAATTGATTTGTTCAACCATGGGAGGTTTCGTCTCGTAGGGATGACTTGGTTAGGTATTGACTGGGCCATTATGGATAAGAAATGTTTACTCCACAGTTTCCATGACAACTCAATGTTATCGGACAATACGGAGTCCCAGTTGAATTGGTTAATTCGCATGCTTTATCCCAATCTGCATGTGCATAACGCCAAATTAGCCGCCCCTGACTTTTTTCAGCTTTGGGTGATTTCTGAGAAAGATCGATAAGAACTCCCATGTGGTCAGAGTTGGACAAAAGAGGAACGGTGTCACATGAATTAAGCAGCGAGGGTTCAGAAAGAAACACCAAATCAATCGTTGAATCAGTTCCATCATGGTGAACATGTGTTGGTCCTACAACTGATTGGTCAAGACAATACAAATTTATGATTGTGTACAAATTAGAAAACATAGGATGATAAGGGTTGTCAAAATTGACCAAGAAGTATAAAATTATTAAGAGTACAAACATTAATGCACTCCAAGTAAGAAAACAGGGTATCAAAAATAGAACTATATGAACTTGGAGGACGGTAAAAAAAGGCATACATTTACTTTAAAATGTATAGAGAGTGTAAGAATTTCAAGTGTGGGGGGAGGGGGTAGTAAGACAGACACAAAAAGCATTGAAGAAACATACATTAACACACCACCACCATGACGGTTCCTATCGTTACGAAAAAGTTGAAAATCAGGAACAGAAATTTCTGTATTGCTAATTTCATCAGAAAGCCAGGTCTCAACAACACAAATAATATGAGGCCTATGTACACTGTAAAAATAAGTGTGTTACCTTAACACACATGTACCGTGTAGCATGTGTGCTAAATGGTGGGATGTGTGTAAAATTAGCACACTAGCACCTACATTTGTGTTAGTATTACACACAAAACACTATTTAACATGTGTGCAGATGTGCCACTGTGTTATAATAACCCACTAAGCATGTACCAGTGTGTTGCTAGTACCCATTCTGTGTGTCAAACTTACCCACTAAGCAATAGCCTTGCTGGGAACTCCGAAGGTCCTGGGGACAAGGCTATAGTGAAGCAAACTAATTTTAATCCACCTCAGCAACAGTTAATGCCTAATTGAGTCAAGTTCACTGACTCAGAAATTCAAGTGTTCACTGGGCCCAATCAGACTAAGACTGTGTGGAGGCTTATATTCGATGTATTCCAACCTTCCGACACTCCAGCTACTAAACTTGAGGCATTTTAATACTAGTAGCAGTAGTCATGCTAAATATTCTTCAGTAGAAGGGACAAACTTGAACAGCAGACTGGGATGAAGCCCATAGCAACCAGCACCGATGAGCGCACTCGATTCTAATTAAAGCGCACCATTTTCTAATGAGCATGCTCAGTAGAGAGTGAAAATTTGAATTGAACACGGCAGCTGCAAGTCAAAAAGCGGTTGAAGTTGGCTTTTAGCTGTAAAACATGGTGCTAGCAGTGAAAGATGCTGTCTATATAACTTGGAGGAGAGTGGTATCAGTGCTAAGACGTCCTCTTTCAAGCAACAGTCAACTTGAAGGTGAGAAAATGGCGTGACACTATAAACGATAATTTTTGTTACTGAGGCTGATACCTTTTTGCTTATAGAGAGAGTTTCTGTAGTGCAAGTTGAAAAATGAACAAAAAGGTAAGCTATACATCAAAAAGCTTAGTATAACTATGACAAATATTGCTATTTTCATGTGCTCCAGGTAGCTATAATCAGAAGTAGGCAAAAGTCATGTGGACACCACTTACCACTGAGGTGAGTATAAGTTGGCTCTGTGTTGTATATTAGCTATGAGTGCTGGCACGGCATTGTTATCCAGTCTTATTAATAGGTCCCCCTTTCCATTAATTTTTATAGGTGTGAACATATAATATCATCAGACTCTGACTGAGTTGAATGTGCAAGGTCATAAGTATTGGTGATTCTCTTGAGGCCACAGTAGATGTAGCTACCTTCTATCAAGCTGTTGGGTGGACCAGTGCAGAGCCTGTGAGAACAATCAAAATGTCTTTGACACTATTATGTTTGTATTCCATGCACTGTACAGTCATAGATATTATAGACTGTGTAAATGTTTTTGGAGACTGCTCACGTGAGCAATAGAATGTGTACGCGGACTCCGTGTTATGGTTTGCATTCTTGGATGGACCCGTTGCTATGACGATTTGAGCAAAAAATGGGCGACTGCAGTGCACTTATCGACTAATAGCAGCGAAATAACGCTAGCTTCGAACTTGAACAAGGCTTATTCCAGTGAAGGAGTCCCTACTCTAAACGTGGCCAGCAAAGTTGAATTTCCTAAGTCTCTCTGGTCTACGGTACAGTCCCACAAAGTCCAAGAAGCAAAAATTTTCGAAACTACTGTTATTTTGCTGCTATTGGTCGATAAGTGCACTGCGGTCACCATTTTCGGCCATTTTTTGCTCAAATTGTCATAGCAACAGGTCTATCCAAGAATGCAAACCATAACACGGAGTGTGCATACACGTATACGTACGTTCTATTGCTCACGTGAGCAGTTTCCAATCCCATTTACGTAGTCTATAATATCTATGGTACAGTGTACACACTTGAATGTTTATTTGCTGTTGTGTTTATTCGTATTTTAGTTCTTGTTATATACGTATACAATGATATGTCATCATGTGTGTAATAATAACTTATGTGTTAAATTTACCTTTTTACATTATGTCAATTTAACATACAAGGGTATGAGCATGTGTGCTGGTTTAACATACAAGGGGATAGCATGCGTGCTTTATCAACACACTTGAATTTGACACACGTGTATGGTGTGCTATTTGAGGGGACAATCAAATGACACGCGAACGCGTGTTAAAATAACACGTTTGTTTTTACAGTGTATACATTAACACAAAGTAAAAGGTTGTCAAATTTAGGTAGCAGACTCCTGGCATTATAATAAAGTTCAATAAACTAGTCTAGCCACCTATCAAGCTCAATAGAGATAAACAATACAAGCTCTGAATTCATTACCAACCATTAATCTGTTAATTTATTCTTTTGTAACAATCAGAAAGCAACTAATAGAAATCCTTCCTCGCCAAATTTAATTCTGATGTTATAAGCTGCTCCTATTATAATATTATATTACTTCTCATATCCTTGCCTGAGGTGTTTCTCCAAGCCGAAGTCTTGATGTACACAATAATCACCAAACTAATTTTTATCATTAATTTTATCATCCCGTACATGTCAGGCTGTTGCAATCCTGCAACAGGCCTTCAGCTCAGCTGTGGAAGCTGTAACAGTGTAAACTAATTACGTCCAGAGTCCCAATTAGAAACAAAGAATTCGGCTCTCGCTATGATGAAATTATGATGAAATGATGATGAAACCTATGATGAAACTTAAGGTAGCATTAAAGTGCGTGGGCGTGAGCGTCAGGATTGGCTAATTCAATTAGCGAATCGTGAAGGGGCGTGGCCGAAGAGCCCATACGAGTGCTTTTGGTCGAAGGTGGGCGTGTCTAGAATCGGCCAGGGATGATTATGCGCGTGTAATTAGCGACCGGAAGTGGCCCCTGAAGAAAAGGCCGGTAATTGCCCACATCAAAGCAAGATCAAAGCATTCTTTCTTAACTATTAACCGCAACGACAAATTAAACACTAATTAAACACTAAGTAGAAAAAAAAAAAAGATTTTTAATTAATTAATTCAGGGGGGAACTGGGAGCACTTGGGGACATAATTTTTGCACCGGCGCGCAGAATGGATCAAATGCAGAGATTTGACCTTCAGGAATTTTGATTCACGCCTTAGAATCAAAGTTACGGCCCTTTGAAGTTTCCCCATATGTTTGTACAGGGAAGCCATGCGTTTGCAATGTTTCCGCCCACGCGCTACGTGAAGGGCGGGGCCACGCGCGCACAGTAACGTGACGACCTTTACCAAGTTTTTGACAAAATTGAAATTTAGGCTGCCTGCTTGCATTGTATTGTTCCACTATGCACCCAGCTCGATTATATGATGGTTTTTGGACAATTTTTTTTTCTGCTTAGTGTTCAGGTCGCCTTGAAAAAAAAAAAAAAAAAAAAAAGCTTATTAGGCCTAATTAAGCATGTGGGCGTGTTCCTGGCACTGTGTGGAGTGTGTGCGTGTGCGTTAATGCAGGTTTTATTGCTTCCGATTGGGCGTGGCTTCACGGGCCAGTGCTTGGACATCGGCGCCTGGGACCTGGCCTCGGCGATAGGTGGGCGTGTCCCGGAAGCGGTGGTGACCTTTGAACCCCGCGAGGAGGCCTTGGGGGCGTGGCAGGAGGTCAAAGGTGAGGCCGTGTCTGTTAATGAGGCACTGTACGGCGGTGCGATCGAGGGGCCTGTACGGCTGGACGGAAGCTGACGATGGTTTGAAGCGGATGTGGTTGCGATGACGTGTTGTTACTCCGCCCACACAGGAAATGAGGTGAGCTCTTGTGTGGGCGGTGTGGCAGAACGGCCTCCAAGTGTTTGTGTGTGTTTTGGCCTTGAGGAAGCTGTGTGTTTTAATTGGGATTGATTGTGGGCTTCCGGTGGACATCCGGTGGTTAGTAGGCACTTGATTGAGAATGGTGGTCCTTGGGGAACAGGGTGGGGCTGTTTTGGGCGTGGCCTGGCCCCTAGCTTCCGGCTCGGCTTCCGGTCCATGGAGGATATTAAATGAACACTTCCGGCTCTAGCAGCCACACCCCTGAGACCTGTGCAATTAAAAGGGCGTGGTTACACAACATGCACCTCACTAATGACTTTGATGTGGTTTAGGTGTCATATCCCCACCTCACGCCCACGCAATTTAATGGTACCTTAATAATATGATGTAATTCCTGTGAAACTGTTTCAAAATGTTTAGCGCGCATGAACGGTTGTTGGGACCCAGAATTCGAACCTAGCGTAGAAGACATCGTGGATTATCGATGAGATATGGCGATTTTCTCGGTTCGCTTTCTTTGGCGAGCTCGCACTCGGGGGGATTTCCCTATTCAGTCGAGCACATGGCGGGTGAAGGTCAACCGGCTCAAGCCGCGCGCCCCAATATTGTACGCGTATACGGAGCATGCGCAGTTTGTCGATGTGTCCTGATTCGAATTTATGGCGGCGTATTCATGAGGGACTCTGGACGTAGTCTCTAAGTTGTTCATTATCTCCCCAGTAGCAATTTACTTTTCTGTGGTTATGAGGTAATTATAGTGTAATTATGATGAAACCTATGGTGTAATCTCTTAGGTAATCTATGAGGTAATTATGAGAAAATTCAGGGCCTCGCTGGAGCCTTTCTGAGACTTGTAAATCAGTAAATATGTAGAGTATCTTACGCGTGTATCCAGCGAATAGATTACAAGCTGAGCGCTACTTTCTCTGAGAAGTACTGCTGGTTGAACTTCACGTGTTTTCTTGGCTTACGTAATGCCATGGATAAAATAAAGCTAGCCTTGCGCTATATATAGCACGCATCACTGCCACAAGGGGCTGGCCCGCGCGCGACTGCAGCAGCGTGACCGACCTGAACTTCGGAAGGAATACTGTGTTGTCGAGTTCGTCTCTGTGATTGAAGCATCGAAACTTGTCGCTATCAAGGTCGAGAGTCGATCTTAGACGCCATCTCCATGATTTCTGGGGCCAGCATCGATCGATATGTACGCATTCTGTTGACGACCTTTTACCACATGCACCATTACACTGTGCAGCTACTGGGGAGATGGTCAAGGGTTCATTACATCCTAAGTGGGAAAAAAATAAAATCAATCTAATGGATGTAATGTAATGTAATATAATATAATGTAAGTAAACTCAGCCCCAGAACATGCTACGAAGATAATTCAAGGACCAGCAGATAGAGCATAAAAAAACCAAAATTTTACACATTCCAGAATTTTCAATTTCACTTTCATTGTTGAGTTATAAGCGAAAATGTCCTTGTCAAAACACAAAAGCCACAACTATACTACTGTCCAGATGGTCTAATGGTTAAGCTCTGAGTCTGCCAGGCAGTGTGAAATGCGCGCCCCGGTTCGAATCCCGCTAGGACCGATTTTTTTTTCCAACTCTTTTTACCAGCCAATGATGCCGGGAAAGGTTGTCTTACATGTATATTGGATAATAAAAGAGTATGTATACTGATGCATCATCATCAATACACAGTTTAGGCCAATGGCAATATTTACCATAGCTATATAAAGTGAAGCAACGTTAGGTAAAGATCGTCATTGGCTGATTCATGCTCTACAACATCTAAACTTCAGTTTGTTCCTCCTAATGCAGATATTTTTCTAGCTAAATAAACACACTTTTCCCCACTTAGGATGCGGTCAGTCTTCTTGATTAATAATAAGGCTGTGTCTACCGTACCGGCACCGGTACTGATAATTTAGCGCTTCGAGTACCGGCATAATAGACCGCCAAAAAACTTAGAAAATTTTCGAAAGTGGAAGAAAAAAAAATCCAAAGATCCAAGCGGGATTCGAACCCACGACCACCGCTCCACCAGTCCCAGCCCTAGCCCACTGTACCAACCCGGCTCGCCGCTGCTGGATACCCTTTTTTGCCACCTTTATACACCTTGTCACTATAATACTAACCCTTGGTCAACAACCATACCCTAAAACCAACCCCCGCTCGTCTCCTACCGATTACCGAAACCCAACCACGCGCTACTAGCCTCACTAGCCGTCTAGCGCTCAGTATTTAATAGTGGCTATTAGTATAGCTATAGATCCCAGCCCCCTTCGGGGGCTGGGATCTATAGCTATATAATATAGTTGCCGGTACTCCAAGCACTAAATCTTGGGTACCGGTGCCGGTACGGTAGACACAGTGTAATAATAATAATAATAATAATATTAAACTAGAGCTCTATGGAGCACATACCCCACACGCACATTGCGCAATCTTGGTTGTTCTATAGCTGTATCAAGGACTTATAGACCCCATAAGCCCCTGGTTGTATAACAAGAGCCCTATGTCATAGGGCTCTTGGTGATATCAACCGAAACATCACTGAATCTCTCTCTGTACCAGATCTAGACTAGGGGATTTGCCACTAGCATTATCGACGACCTTTACCATTTCATAACTAGAGCTCTGTAGAGCACATACCCCGCGTGTAGTATTGCAACACTATGAGGCACACTTGTAGCGGTTTCATGACGTGACGACCCTTTCCAACACAGTGCTTGAGCATGCGCAGTCGCATCCGCATACTATTATGCCAAAAGAGTGGGTGTGGTCGATAAACCACAGGCATGCTGAACAGAAAATGCACGATTTGTAGCACTAGTAAGCCTTTTTAATAAATTCTAAGCGCATACAAACAATTTTTTCACCGATATCTACCGATTGGTTGTGCTTATAGCACGCACAGACGCCTAGAACTCGAGATCTGGCGATTTTCGTGCCGACAACGACGACGACGACAACAGACAGACAAACCGATTGCTTTCTTTACCCCTTGCGCATGCGCGCGGGGTAATTATTCAATGTTATGCGCATGAGCAGAAAGCACAAGGCCTGTATGCATGGACCACATACCTCGATTCGAAGCACGCTGAAGCCCGTTTTTCGCCAAATGCGACTGATTCATTGTGCTTAATACTAGTCGCTCAGGTGCCTTGACTTAGAGATATGTCGATTTTTCCGCTAATAACTACAACGACAACGACGACACGACCGAGTACTTTATCCGCTTGCGCATGCGTGCGGGGTAACAACTAAACGCTGCGGTGGGAGTGGTTTGGTATATCGGAGACTAGGGAATCGAGACGTCTCGAATTGCGCTCAATCGGAGTAGCGTGCATTTTGGAGGCTGCATGCATGCACAGAGCTTCAATGGGCGTGACAGGAACCTGGCCGGAACTTCCTGAAAGGGGCACGAAACCATGTATTGCGCTCTGCTATTAAGGTACCATTTAATTGCGTGGGCGTGAGCGTCAGGAATGGCTAATTCAATTAGCGAATCGTGAAGGGGCGTGGCCGAAGAGGCCATACGAGTGCTTTTGGTCGAAGGTGGGCGTGTCCAGAATCGGCCAGGGATGATTATGCGCGTGTAATTAGCGACCGGAAGTGGCCCCTGAAGAAAAGGCCGGTAATTGCCCACATCAAAGCAAGATCAAAGCATTCTTTCTTAACTATTAACCGCAACGACAAAAAAAAAAAAAAAAAAAAAGCTTATTAGGCCTAATTAAGCATGTGGGCGTGTTCCTGGCACTGTGTGGAGTGTGTGCGTGTGCATTAATGCAGGTTTTATTGCTTCCGATTGGGCGTGGCTTCACGGGCCAGTGCTTGGACATCGGCGCCTGGGACTTGGCCTCGGCGATAGGTGGGCGTGTCCCGGAAGCGGTGGTGACCTTTGAACCCCGCGAGGAGGCTTTGGGGGCGTGGCAGGAGGTCAAAGGTGAGGCCATGTCTGTTAATGAGGCACTGTACGGCGGTGCGATCGAGGGGCCTGTACGGCTGGACGGAAGCTGACGATGGTTTGAAGCGGATGTGGTTGCGATGACGTGTTGTTACTCCGCCCACACAGGAAATGAGGTGAGCTCTTGCGTGGGCGGTGTGGCAGAACGGCCTCCAAGTGTTTGTGTGTGTTTTGGCCTTGAGGAAGCTGTGTGTTTTAATTGGGATTGATTGTGGGCTTCCGGTGGACATCCGGTGGTTAGTAGGCACTTGATTGAGAATGGTGGTCCTTGGGGAACAGGGTGGGGCTGTTTTGGGCGTGGCCTGGCCCCTCCCTTCCGGCTCGGCTTCCGGTCCATGGAGGATATTAAATGAACACTTCCGGCTCTAGCAGCCACACCCCTGAGACCTGTGCAATTAAAAGGGCGTGGTTACACAACATGCACCTCACTAATGACTTTGATGTGGTTTAGGTGTCATATCCCCCACCTCACGCCCACGCAATTTAATGGTACCTTAATTCGCTTGGCTAGAGCATGAGTACCAGCAAAAATTTTACTACTCGTAAGGTACCCTCAGGGTTCTATCTAGAAATTTTGGTTTGGGGTGGAAGGGGGCGTGGCACTTTCACGCACAGTCCCCTCCTCCAAACCATCAAGTATTAGTTAGACACTGTTTAGGAGGTTTCTGTGTGATTTAGAAGACTGAAGGACTCCATAATATAGAATCCCGAGCGAAGCGAGGGTTCTATGAGAGCCCTGAGGTCTACTAGATCACATAGAAACCGACTAAACAGTGTCTAACAAGTTTAGATCATATAGATTTGTATTGCTAGAGCCAGAGGCAAAACTTGGTAGGTGACTATGAAAATCTTATAGGTGACTATGAGATATAGATACCTATCAGTAGCCAATGAATCAAATAGCACACTGCAAAAAATGAATCATTATTTTAACCATAATAGGTGGTTATCTCAGTTTCATGCCTTGTTTCAAGATCATTAATCATTAGCATAAGGAAACCTCATTGTCTGAATATTCACTGTAAACAACTTAATTAATGGGCTCTGGAACATTAGTTAATGCAGAGGAGTCAAAAGTAACTGTAATAGTGCGTGTACCTCAAATTAATGATGTGTCAAATAATTCAATGGGTTATTAGGAATAATTCACCCTCCTCTGTATTCGCCATGGTTACTGCATGCATGCTGTCTAGCTTAGACTCTAATTAATGATCTGTTCCAGTAACCATGGCGAATACAGAGGAGGGTGAATTATTTCTAATGATCCGTTGAATACTTATGCTAATGATTAATGATCTAGAAACAAGGCATGAAACTGAGATAACCACCTGTTATGGTTAAAATAATGATTCATTTTTTGCAGTGCAGTATTTGTACATGTTACAGCTATGATCTAGTGCGTTATAGGTATAACATGTATACTCTTTGACATAATTCAGAAGAATGTTATTGCTACTCTTCTTTGGGGGAGAAGCTGGGTGCTTTGGGGGGGAAGCTTCCCCCCTGCCCCCCCCCCCCTGTGGATAGAACCCTGACCCTATAATATTATACCCTTTTCCCATCGCCCTCGCTATTTGCGTTGGAGGGGTGTGGTTCGAGAGACATACATGGCCTATTTAAAAGCGGGAGCCTGTCAGATAGCTAGCTACCATTATTGCAGTACAAAACATGACTCAGAGTACAAGTATCGCTTTGATAGTAGGCTTTCTGCTCCTACTAGTCCTGCAAGGACACGCTCTTATAGCTATGTGATAACTCAGAAGATGTGGTAATTGCTGATGCTTGCTACAAACTAGATGAGCAACTACAATATGCACTGCTGCAAGATAAAGGAAATTTGCATCGATTGAGAAAGGCCTTTTTCTATGCTCCCAATGCTCATCCGGTGTTGTTGAGAGTTATCTACAACGTGACATACGCAGAGAATGCCACACTGCGAGCTGCTTACTGTACTGACGATACAAACTCTGGTAATGTATTATCTATCAATGACACTATGATCACTCTAGGCTGGGCATCAACTGGAGTTTTTACTGTTTTTCACCCGTTAACTATAAACTTTATGCAAATACAAGTGCCGTTTGTGCTGATGACTGTGCTGTACCACATATTCAATGCTATAAACCCTGAAGGGAGTGGACCAGAAGCAGCTACCTTCCTGTGGAATGGAGGCTATGACCTCCCAACTCTTCGTCTAAATCTACACTTCACAAATTTGACCTGCATTCCCAGCAAAGATTTGTTTAATTCCGTTGTGAATGATTTTAACTCATTGGTGAGTATATTGCTTTCTTTTTAAACTTTTATTGGTATTATCCTCTACCACAGTGTGGTATATAATAAGATCTGCATGGATCTAAACATGATCATGTTATGCATGAAGTTATTACAGATAGTACTGGTCCAGCCCAAACATGATTTCAGATCTGATTCACTGAACTTACAGCGATATAATATTATTTTATACATATAGCTATAGCTAGTAACTCATGATCATGATAAATAATTATTAGGATTCAGGCTGGGGAGATTTTGTATTATTGATCGCACCCATGCACCCTTATTCCTCCGTTTGACACACTGGTATAGGTATAGTACCCGCAGAAAATAATTCAAGGAAATAGCTAATTTTATTATAATATATACTAATTGTTATTACAGTAAATATTCATTTCGGTTGCATGTTTTAGCTACGAATCTACGCAGGAAGAGAAATCACAGGAATTATTCAAGATAGTGGAAATACTCGTTTTGTTGGATTCTCTTTGCCAAGTTCAAGTGTTTCTCCGGACCATACAACAGCTGAGTCAGATTTTTGGCTGTATATAGTTTATGTACTGAGCACATTTGTACTGTATGTAACATGTCTCACAACCTTGTTTTTTCTTGTGTCCAAAAGTGAAGAAGGTGAAGAAAGTGGCATAAAATCTTTCACTAAAGATAACCCAGAGGTACTGAAAGCTACGATCATTGTGATTGGGAGCTTTGTAGTTGTGGAGATTCTTGCAGAGCTTATTATGGCAATTATTTGGACAGCAAATGCGAAGAATCACTATATTGGTGTCACTGTATTCATTGCTGCCTTTGCATATTATGGTCCTGGTATATTTTCGGTATACAAAGTTACAAAGAAATGTTATCTATATTATCACGAAAAAGGGTCGCATGACAGAAAACACAATACTGCAGATATTGAAGAGGTGAAGATTGATACACTTTTTACATGTTTTGTGTGGATCGATAATGATGCAAATAACCATGGGAAAAAACGAGATGAAAAGGGCACAGATGAAGAAAATCAAGATGGAGTCAATGCACAAGATAAGAAAGATTCTGAAGTCCAACCGGCTGAAGTTGTGCCGGATAACAAAAAAGAACAAGATACTAATTTAAAAGTTTAATTTATATAGCTATGCCTATAATATGCATGGTATTAGTATAGTAATTTATATATTAATATGAACCCTTGACCACATCCCCAGTGGCTGCATAGTTCTAATGGTGCATGTGGTAAAGGTCGTCAATACACACATCGATGCCGGGGCCTCAATCGCAGAGATGGAGTCTAAAATCAACTTTCGACTTCGAGTTTCGATGCTTCAATCAAAGGAGATGAACTCGACAGCACAGTACAGCTTCCGAACTTCAGATCGGTCGTGGCATGACGCGTGCTATAAATAGCGCAAGGCTAGCTTTATTTATCCACAGGATTACGTCAGCCAAGAGAACGCGTGAAGTTAGGCTGGCATTACTTGTCGGAGAAAGTAGCACTCAGCTTTTAATGTATTCGCTGGATATGTATGTAAGTTAATGTATGATTCTGTGGATTTTCAGGTCTCAGAAGTGTTCTGTAAAGGCTCTGAATTTTAGCGCTATGACGACATAGGTTACATCATAATTACAACATAATTACCTAATAACCGCAAAAAAGTAAATTTATACTGGGGATGTAATTATAGGCCTACAATTAATTATTGTGTTGCTTTTAGTATAGCAATTTAACTATTAGGTATAGTTTTAGTTCTTATTATACAGTAGAGAATCTGACATAGTTTTTTGTTTAGTTTTAGCGTCTATATAATATATTCAGGCTAGCTATATATATACCAAATTCTCCTCGAATTTTTCGCATGTATTTTCTTTTTGATTGTTTCAGTTACACATATGTATACTATCTGTCCCACCATAGTTTTCATAATCCAGACTATAATTATATAAATTATGTTTGTGAACAAGTACTATGTTTGACATCACAATCATGGAATAATGTGGCTAATACCGTAGGACGGGTTTTAATTGCGTAGTAACTGTTTAATAATTGCGTTCTAGTCAAGTCCGGCCAAATTGTGAATCCAATAATTGCGATGGTCCAGACGACCCCGTACCGTACTATAGTATACGTGCACATTTATGTTTGCGAATCTATTGATTGCGAAACGTAGAAAAACTCGCAATTCGCAATTAATCTACTCGCAATTAAAACCCGACCTACGGTATGCATGAGTTACTTACAGTATAATATATGTACATATACTCAGAGAAAATCTAGTTGTATGTATGTCAATCGTTAGTACAGTACTAGTGCACATGCAAGTGCAACAGCACGAACTTTGAACCTACCCCTCCATGGAGGTCAACAGCATGCAGCTGCTCAAACTCACCATTGCAATAGCGACGTTCTCGCTCTGTCGAATCTACCACCAGGCTATGACAAACTTAGAACAGACCTCGTCTCTCGCTTCGCTCGAGGCTTGGTGGCCTGCTGAGCAGGCCTCTCGAAATGTGCAGCGCTTTGCGCCATTCGTTCGTGAATGAATGCATCTCTATGGCTCCAGTACACGTCAAATATGGATTTCTATTCTCTGAAAACTTAATACCATGGCGGCATATATGCTTTGCATGGGGGAGGTTGAGTCATGCTTATACTGTATCTATTAATTGGTTTCTATAGTTATTATAGAGGAGCGGCCGGCATCTGGAGTTGAAGTAACAACACTAGAGAGATAGCTATCTATGGCGATATCAACCTCTTATTATTAGCTCAGTTTCATTTCTACATAACAAAGTGTAGGCAAAAATTGCAGCCGCTATGTGCACTGGCTATAGCTATAGACTGTTTAATTAATGATCCAGTGAGGAACTAGCTACAATAATGCAGAGGAGGGTACATTGAGCACATACAATAGCACAATTGAGTTGTTTACAATTGGGAATCTGAAAAATTCAGACAATGAGATTAATTATCCACATGCTAATAGTATTTAATGATCCGTACAGAGGAGGAAAGAAATCTAGACATACCTGTGCATAATCAAGCCATGACTATAATTATACTCGGCTACCACATTAAATTTCTTCTAAAAATTTGGCATGAAAATAACTTGAGGTTCATAGCATAATATCACAGTAGAAACAAATGGATCGTATTAAACCAATGTGGATTGCTTCAGTTGCACATACTATACCTACTTTCATAGTACTACTATAAGTATGCATGCCCTTATAATTGCACGTACCACTTAATTGTCCCATGAATGTTCTCGAATATAACTGGCATACTACAGGCGCTGATCCAGAACATTTTCATGGGTATACTGGTGCAAAGGGGGTGGCTGGTTTATAATGGTGGACATCTCCTATACTATATTGCATAAAAGAACTGGTGAAGGGGGGTGGTTAGCCACCCCATCCACCCCCCCCCCCCCCCCCCGGATCAGCCCCTGTACTACCACTTATCTCATGAGTGTTCTCAAATTTATGTAGTAACTATATACACTCTATGTGCTTAGTTACATTAAGGCTATTAGGCAGAGTACATGTACAAATGCTGCAGTCATACGTCATGAGAGTATGTAGTAGAATATTCCAGTTTTGATAGCTATACTCATAAACTGGCAAGTTTGACATACTGTTTATATGGCTACTTTAGCACTGGTGGATAGAGATGGCGAGGCAAACTTCTAGATTATAGCTAGCTACTGTCAAGAGCATAATATAAGAGGAGGGAAAGAGAGTGTCCTACTCCGTATTGCTGTGTGCAAACACCCTTTGCCAAGTACAGAGATCAATGTGGTCAGCACTACCAGTACAGGTACATGACCACCCATAGCTAGCTCTTATCCAGAGGAGGTTCGGTAGGGTCAAAAGGTCACAATTAATTAAGCATGTGCTCCCATACGTTTGTATGGGAGTACTAATTTCACCGCTGTACCCCAGTTATGTTGCTATGACAGTGTCTCTATCATGTTTTTCGTCGTATCTAATACTAAGTTCGAACCCTGTGCCCTTCGTGAACAACTTTCGAGTCTAAGCTACCATCTGGCTGACCTTTGCAACCTTGGACAGCGGCAAGCTAGGCAAGCTGCTGTAGTGAGAATGATGGCATAGAAAATCTGCCGATTACTTTTGTTACCCACCTTGGAGAAAGCAGCGCCTATCACCATGATAAATCGAGACTGTCTAAATTTGGAGTCAAAGTACAAGAATGCTCATTAATGGGGGTACCTTTTGACCCTGTTGAACTTCCTCTACCTCTTATCATTGCTCACTACATTAGATAGACCACTATCATGCATGCAAGTATAAGCACGTGGTTATATGCCAGACGTTTGTGGTACGTTTGTGTGTAAGATTGTGTAACTTAACTAGATATAAATCACAGAAAACATTATATTTAAAGTTTACAACTGTGGAGATTTATGAGAGTAGCGGATATTAAATTTGCACAGTTTATGATAAAATTCTGTAGTGGCAGGCATTTAGTGCATGATGTCATAGGCATTTACGAAAGGAGTGGATGTTTATAAAAAGACACAGTGGACATTAAAATCAATAGCATGCATATAAAATGTCATCCCCATAGGTTGTGTGGCCCATACATAAGGGGTGCGATTTGTGTCAAAATATTATTCATTACCATGCAATGCCAATGGACATTTAGGGGGATTTATGAAAGTTAAACATACAGTGGACATTTACATAAATTGTATTGGACAATTTTAGTGAATTAAGTAAATTGCAGCCAAGGCCTTGGTTTATGTACAACTAGAAGACGTTAAATTTTAGAGATACTGTGTAGATTTATGAAAGTAGTGGGCATTAAAATTTATCATAGTAGAGATTTATGTAAATCCAGAAGAAATGCTGCAGTAATGTATGAAAGTATCAACATTGTGAGCACAAAAATGGCCATATCTCATGTATCAAGTATAATAAACACACAGATACGCATGCACACACACATACACTATTATACCATTGGAGGAGCTCTGCCCTGTGCCAGGGAAGATGCGGCATGATCTTGTGGCCTTGCTGAGTCAGCATAGTGAGCACTTTCAAGGATGTTTGCAGGCCCGTTAACTGTATCAAAACGAGTTGGTAAAAAGTCAACACACACACACAGTGCACACATGAGTGCGTGACACATGGGGGAAGGTACTTCAAGGGTCACCTAGGCTGTATCGGCAAAAAAAAAAAAAAACTCACTAATTTCAGGAATGTAGTCTCTTGATGGCCTCTGGCGCTCCCTCGACGTCGATGCAGCTTGGTGTCTTTGGAAGGCAGAGCCCATGCACACAAGAACACTCATATATGCTACATCACAAAAATTTTGATATACATACTATTTTATTATAGTCATACAATACAGGTACATTTCAATTAGCATACATACACAATACATGTACAATACAAAGCCCCAAATAAGGCCACTCCAAATAAATTTCCTGTTTCCCGTCCTGGAAAATACTAATGTAGTATGCGGGCGGGCGGTAAATCCCATTATTTATGTAGTAGCAAGGCCTACAGGAAACACTTAAACTAACTAGAGCTCTTTAGAGCACATACCCCGCGCGCACATTGCGCAATCTATAGGTCTGCTTTTGTTATAGACCCCATAAGCCCCTGGTTGTATAATATAGGGCTCTTGGTGATATCAGCCAAAACATCATTGAATCTCTCTCTGCACCAGATCTAGACTAGGTAGATAATAGGTATCTTACATTCTGATTCGATGGGGCTTTGCATTGGATAGCCACCAGCCAAACGTGTTCCACCAGCATTATTGACGACCTTTACCATCCATAATTGCTATGCGCATGAGCACAAAGCACAAGGCCTGTATGCATAATGCATTGAGTGGGAACTGTCGATAGGCGTGGTTACAAAGGCTAACAAAAAGGCACCATTTGTGACGCTCGTGGACCATATCCCTCGATTCGAGGCACACTGAAGCACGTTTTTCGCCAAATGCGACTGATTCATTGTACTTATTAGTCGCTCAGGTGCCTAGACCTCGAGATATGGCGATTTTTGTGCTAACAACGACGACGACAAGACCGATTACTTTACCCCCTTGCGCATGCGCGCGGGGTAATTAATTATCACTCACTTGAGGCAAGTATACTGCGTGTACTATATAGTCGATCAAGCTAGATCCTTTTCCGCGTGTGGATAGAGTGGGTAGAGGTCGTCAGGCAAAAAAGGGTCTAGCTTGATAGACTATTCGTGTACAAAAGTAAATGCGGATATAGCACAGACTGTCCAACCAAAAAATTTTGTGGAGAGGGATTTAAGACAAGAAAAAGAAATAATTAAACGACCACGCCCCTTTTATTGAAGCTCCGCCCAGTTAACATGGCGAACTAAGCCAGTCACGCCCATTTCACCGAAACCACGCCCACATAACTGCCGCGAAGGTCGTACATAATTTAGCATAAAATTGAAGAAATTTTCTTGCTGTACTAAGGGAAATTTTTATGCCAATCCCTGCTTGCTGCATCAAGGGAAACTTTTATGCCAAGTCTGCCTTGCTGTACAGCAAGGGAGGCCTTTATGCCAGTGATTTTGGCATAAACTACCTCATGTATATGATTCTATTAAGGTAGCATTAAAGTGCGTGGGCGTGAGGTGGGGGATATGACACCTAAACCACATCAAAGTCATTAGTGAGGTGCATGTTGTGTAACCACGCCCTTTTAATTGCACAGGTCTCAGGGGTGTGGCTGCTAGAGCCGGAAGTGTTCATTTAATATCCTCCATGGACCTGAAGCCGAGCCGGAAGGGAGGGGCCAGGCCACGCCCAAAACAGCCCCACCCTGTTCCCCAAGGACCACCATTCTCAATCAAGTGCCTACTAACCACCGGATGTCCACCGGAAGCCCACAATCAATCCCAATTAAAACACACAGCTTCCTCAAGGCCAAAACACGCACAAACACTTGGAGGCCGTTCTGCCACACCGCCCACGCAAGAGCTCACCTCATTTCCTGTGTGGGCGGAGTAACAACACGTCATCGCAACCACATCCGCTTCAAACCATCGTCAGCTTCCGTCCAGCCGTACGGTCCCCTCCATCGCACCGGCGTACAGTGCCTCATTAACAGACATGGCCTCACCTTTGACCTCCTGCCACGCCCCCAAAGCCTCCTCGCGGGGTTCAAAGGTCACCACCGCTTCCGGGACACGCCCACCTATCGCCGAGGCCAAGTCCCAGGCGCCGATATCCAAGCACTGGCCCGTGAAGCCACGCCCAATCGGAAGCAATAAAACCTGCATTAACGCACACGCACACACTCCACACAGTGCCAGGAACACGCCCACATGCTTAATTAGGCCTAATAAGGCTTTTTTTTTTTTTTTTTTTTTTTTTGTCGTTGCGGTTAATAGTTAAGAAAGAATGCTTTGATCTTGCTTTGAAGTGGGCAATTACCGGTGTTTTCTTCAGGGGCCACTTCCGGTCGCTAATTACACGCGCATAATCATCCCTGGCCGATTCTAGACACGCCCACCTTCGACCAAAAGCACTCGTATGGGCTCTTCGGCCACGCCCCTTCACGATTCGCTAATTAAATTAGCCAATCCTGACGCTCACGCCCACGCACTTTGATGCTACCTTAAGGGGAAATTTTATGCCAAAGTAATTAAGTGTCATAATTAAAGGAGTATCCTCAACCTGGATGTAGGTATGTAGCTATTTGGCATAAAATTTTACCATAGTGTTACTTCACAATGAAAACGCTTTATGCCAAACCAGCAAGGTCCTTTGGACCCATATATTGTAGACCCATCCTTCAATATAATATTATTGAAGGATGGGTCTACAATATATATATTATAGCCTTCTCAAGTTAGACGTGTTCCCTGCCCCTTCTTTGAGGCAGTAGCTAGCTAGAAGGTGCATGCCTCGTACCCAAGCAGCGCTAGTTCTAGCTAGCTATTTCTGATTCAGGGTATATCAGGCGGGCACAGGCGGGGGAGAGATAGCTATTGGGTGAGAGATATTGATATTAATTTTATTCTGCAGCCTTGTCCCCATGCTTTCCCTCTCCCTCCCTCTCCCACTTTAGCTATGTACAAGTTGATATCCACAATAATATAGCAAAATGAGAAAGCGGAAGGAAGAAGGAGAGCATGGTGATAAAGCTTATCATTGTTGGGAGGGGGGGGGGGGGGGAGGGGGAGAAAGAGCTAGAATTTGAAATTACTTGCATCTTCTGCACATAATATTATAAGAGCTGACAGTGTATTAAGATCCTGAGGTGAATCACATACTTAGTGTACTTTATATTCCAATAAATAAATACAGGTTTAAATTACCAGTGCATCTATCCCTTATAATAACAAAAGTGAGTATAGCTACAGCAGTAAAAGCCAGTGATCCGAGCAGCCCAGGTGTATTAAATTTAATACTGATCATTTCCATAATTATTATTATTAAGTGAAGACCCCAATATAGGCCTGAAATTAGCTTTTAAATTATCATCCTGCATGCAGAGCCTATCACACTGTCGATAGTCTGCCCCAACCAAAATTAATTGTGGTCCCCCAGACTGTCCACTGCGCTGTATTTGGTCCCCCCCCCCCCCCCCCCCCAGGACAAACCCTGGAGATTAACCCTGCCATGCAGACCCTGGAGTCTAACCCTGCCATACAGATTCTTGAGACTAACCCTGCATGCTAACCATTAATTTATACCTGAAACCCAGCCCATGACCCCCCTCGTAAATGACCGGGGACCATGAACAGTCCGAGGGGACCACTAATTTTCTGCATTTCAGCAAACAATCTTGATCAGCCAATATAGTGCCATAAAGTGTTTGGGGGGGTGGTTCTTGAGCATTTTGTTTGCCTCAGTGTGTGCATGCATAATAATATTATTATTGTGTAGCATCAATATTAAATTTGGAGATAATTATTTGAATACCAAGGAGAAGGCCGAGTCATAAGAATAAATGCTCATACCTGATTATTACATGCCCGAGTACTATAGCTAGCTACAAATTTGGATATTGGCATAAAGCATTTTCATCGTGAAGTAACACTATGATAAAATTTTATGCCAAATACATACCTATATCCAGGTTGAGGATACTCCTTTAATTATGACGGTTATTACCTTGGCATAAAATTTCCCCTTTAATAGAAAAAGCTAAATCATATACATGAGGGAATTTTATGCCAATATCACTGGCATAAAGGCCTCCCTTGCTGTACAGCAAGGCAGACTTGGTATAAAATTTTCCCTTGATGCAGCAAGCAGGGATTGGCATAAAAATCTCCCTTAGTACAGCAAGACAAAAATTCCTATTTTATGCCATTGTCTGCATGACCGTCAGATACAGGTACAGTCTAGTTTTCTTGGTGCTGAATCTAGCTATCTTAGTATCTAGCCAAATCAGTGTATATAATATGCCATGATGCATGATGAGCGGGATTTACACTATCCCGCTTCGAGGTACGTCGGGATGCGGGAGAATTCACTGTTAAACGGGAGAATCCCGCCGAAATCGGGATGGTTGGACAGTCTGATAGCATACATGCAAAAGTACTAATAATGGAAAATTTCGTGACATGCCAGAAAAGGATGCGGGCGGTGGACGGGAAACAGGAAATTTATTTGGAGTGGCCTAATTATTAATATATGAGATTGTGGATATTGTAGTGCACCTATCTCTAGTCTGTGTACACCAAGAAGCATGATTTGCATAGTCAGCGGATCTGCAGTGCAAGTCGCTATAGAGCATGTCAACGATCTTTACCAGTTCATATACTTGGCCACTTAGTTGTGCGCACGAGGAGAAAGCACAAGGCACTGTCGATAGGCGTGGCTACGGTGGCCAACAAATGGCACTATTTGTGACGCTCGTGCACCGTGTCCCTGGCCCTCTCGATTTAGATATTGAATTTATTTAGCCATAGATTTATATAATATTATAACTTAACTAGCACTCCGCCAGACTAATACTATGTATGTGTCGTTGTTGTCGTTGTCGTCGTCGGCACGAAAATCGCCAGATATCGAGTTCTAGGCGTCTGTGCGTACTGTAAGCACAGCCAATCGGTAGATATCGGTGAAAAACTCAAAAGGGCTTACTAGTGCTACAAATCGTGCATTTTCTGTTCTGCCTGTGGTTTATATAATTTTATCGACCACACCCACTCTTTTAGCATGCTGATGCGACAGCGCCACTCTGCGACTGCGCATGCTCAAGCTCAGTGTTGGAAAGGGTCGTCAGATCATAAAACAGCTATGCCGCAGAGTGTTGCAGTACTACGCTACAGTGGCTACAGAGCGCGCGGGGTATGTACTCTACAGAGCTCTAGTAATATGCATGTAGTAGGCATAGTATACTATAGAGTTTGCAGTATGGTTGGAAAGTTGTATTGAATGTGCTTGCTACATGTCCTGTGATTAGGCCACACAAATAAAATTAATTGTTTCTCAGGCCCGCCCGCATCGGATTTTCCACCCCGCATGGGGCTTTTTTTAAGGGGTTGGTGTACATTTTAGCCATATGTAAGTACTATAATTGGGGCGTGGCATCACGTACCTCCCACTATTGAACCCATTATCCTTGGCCTTCATCCCCTGCAGCTACAATTTTCACCAGAGTATTAAATGGTGAGGTTGAACTTAACTTGTAATAATCCAGTAGTACCATACTACTCGAGTGAGTGTTTTGAGGATATCTATGTACACTGTGCTTGCCAGACACAGTGTACAATAACATATCAAGAAGTGTGTACTATAAAGTGATCATCACACCTTTGTAGTGTCAATGCGTGTTAATAAGCTCTATGGGGGTGTGGCCACTGCTGTGATATGGTACACTAGAACAGGGCAGTATAGCTAGTAACATAGTACATCATACTGGATGGTTTTCTAGCTTTAGAATCATTGTATATAGGCAGTTGCTGATAACCTAATCATATAGTACTCTGTTTCCCATTCTTTTGTGGCTTTAATTTGGCTGATCTGCACTTGTTACTATACATCTGGCAACTTCAACCCAAAAATGACACAACTTAACAATGGTTAATTCATACACTTGAGGTATCAAATTGATCAGGAAAGATCAAATGTTATGGTACTGACTTGTGATTTTTGATATTTTGGTTATATTTTTTGATACTGATAAAGTTTTGATGACCCCAAAATTATTCCCTATACTTGATAATGCAAAAAAAGTATATAGTGGATAATTTCGACCCAAAAATGACGCAAGATAACTTTATCGAAAGCACACAGTTTTAGTGTCAAACTGATCCAAAAAGGTTGAATTTTATGGTTCTGGGTTGTGATAGTTGAAAATTCAGTTCTACTGTGAATGAGAAGCAAAAGTAAGCCAAAAACCAGTAACTTTTAGAGCAAAATTGCACCTAGAAACGTGCGAGTAGGTGTTAATCTGTGACAGTATTCATACCTCTATGCAAAATGATCACTAGTTCTTCATATGTTTGCTAGGAAACTGAACAAAACTTAATGACTGAATTGTGTTTATATCAGACTCTTTTGTAGTTAACTCTTAATGTGTATGTCTTTTCCAGAACTTTCTATGTACAATCAATGTTTGAAATTTGAAAAATCCAATTAAAAAAAAAAAGCCTCATCCCCTCATTGATTTAAGGAAAAATATGCCCGAGAAACAAGTAATTTTTTTTGTTCGGCCTTAACTCTGTTGTACATAATGGGTCACTTCGTGTATGTTAGTTCTTGTGCAAATTAAGGTGTTCCCCGGATACTACGCACGAGTAAGTCAGTCTGTGTCATACGGCAGTGACAATACTTTCACTAAAGAGTGTGTATGAGGTACTGTACGGCAGCTGAATATAAACTTTAACACTGTCTTGTTCTCTTTCTGTGTGCAGCACTTGCATAATGCCATATGTACCAATATTATTATAGCTAATCCCATGATTATTAGTAATTGGTGTGCATGAGATGATGTAACTGATTTGTTTATCCATGACCCCTTTCATCATCAGGCTAGCTACCCTAGGCCTATGTGTGTATGATCATCTACGCTCACCTCGTAGCCGATTTTGCAAATAATTAATGAAGTATGATAGATGATTATAAATTATGTAAATGCACACACACAAATCATACACTCTCACACTGACATTGACCGTACACCTTACAGGGTGGAGGATTGTCGTTTTGTCTGGTACAACTGCAGTGTGACCCAGACCCGTCTTGGTTGGACGTTCATGCACCCCGGGCGACTGACCCACTACCACGAAGGACTCACCGTGACCAGCGGCACTCGATACATCATGGTCTCCTTCATCGACCCTTGACCTTGACCTCAATTCACTCTAAAAGAACAGGCTATCACAGTCACCCAATACTGAAGCTCAAATCATGATATTCCACATTGACTCAGTATTGTATTGTTGTAGGGTTTATAAAATTTAATGTTTGTGTAATCATGCTGTTTATGATAATATTTTCGTTTCCGTTTTCATCCGTTTCTGCTAAATCCACAGCATCTATTAATCAAAACACCGGCAAGCTATATATAGTTTACCAAACAGTTGAGTTGTCCGCAGAGAATCTTCACATTTCAATAATAATAGCTATACACTACAGTTTCCTACATGTCCAGCTGCTTACCAAAACATTTCTCACATTTCCCACATTTATCTGGCAGAGGACAGGACGGAAATTATGAAAGATGTAGCTAGACTTATCCTATTAACTTCATAGGGGAGGGAAATATTATGCACCCCCTTCTCTTCTATGGAATTTGTAGTTAGAGGTATAATTAGACCCCAAAAGGCAATTCCACCCTATCCTCCGCTGATAAAGGTAAGAAATGTGAGAAAGTATCATGTTTTGGTAAGCAGGACATAATATAGGAAATCAAACTTGCTGATATTATCTGTGCTTTATCTATGGTTCGTGTGGTTTCATACTGGAACATACACAGCTTATTTAATAGCGGCAATCTGCCAGTTATAACTGTAGCAGAAGAATAAACATGACTGAGAGTCACACCGCTTTGATAGTAGGGTTACTATTCCTACTTTCTTCATCAGCCCTGCAAGGATACGCTCAATGTGATAAACCAAAAGATGTGGTAACTGCTGATGCTTGCTATAAACTAGATGAGCAACTCCAGTATGCACTGCTGCAAGACAAAGGAAATTTATACCGATGGAAACAGGCCTTTTTCTATGCTCCCAATGCTCACCCAGTTTTGTTGAGAGTTATCTACAATATGACGTATGCAGAAAATGCCACACTACGAGCTGCTCACTGTATCAGCACTGGCAATGAACTATCTATCAATGACACTAGTATCACTCTAGGCTGGACATCAACTGGAGTTTTTACTGTTTTCCACCCGTTAACTCTAAACTTCATGCAAATACAAGTGCCGTTTGTGCTGATGACTGTGTTCTATCACATATTCAATGCCATGAATCCTGAGGGGAGTGGACCAGAGGCAGATACTTTCCTGTGGAACGGAGGTTATGACCTTCCAACTCTTCGTCTAAATCTACACTTCACAAATTTGACCTGCATTCCCAGCAAAGACTTGTTTAATTCAGTTTTGAATGATTTCAACTCATTGGTAAGTAAAATAATTACTAATTATCACTAAGAATAATAGCTACAAGGAGTGAGCTTGGTTCACTTTTCTATCGAGCTAGACCCTTTCTTGTATCATTTCCTGTCTGTGTTGTTTTTTTATCAGTATTATAGTGCATGAACATGATATCACATGGGCGTAGACACAGGATATAATGTGGGGGGGGGGGGGGGGGGGGGCTTGATGATCATTGCGCTCAAAGCGCGCGAAAATTTTTCTGCACTGTTAATATTATTGAAAACGTCATAAAAATGCACTTTTGAGGAGAAATTCTCATGAATTTGGTAGTGTAAAATTACAATTTTGGAGGTTTAAACTGATAAAAGCCAATAGCTATTTGCTATAAGTCAACAATAATATTATTTCTAATAAAATATAATGTAAAGCTGAAAATCTGGGGGGCTTCAGCCCCCAAAGCCCCCATAGTGTCTATACCCTTGTATCAGCCTCTTAGACTGCATGTCGTGGTATTCTATTGCTAATAACACTGCAAAGTTCTTATAGCTACCATACATGTGGAGGTCGTCAGGATCCGAAGGGTCTATAGCTCTGTGTACCTGTACACGTTGAGTGTCATGTAGCTACGTAATACTACGTAACTGGTATTTGCTTTGAATCAAAAATAAAGTTTGTTCCTGAGATTATAGTCTTGTCCCCAGACCCTCCAGTGTGCGAGAAGAGAAATCTTTAATTAAACTTGTTTATACCTTTCATATCATATATTAATATAATATTATTATAATATATAACCGGTGGGTCATATCAACCTAACATGGGTTATCTGAGTTGCACATGCTTCTAGCACATGCGAGTCAACAAAATGCTGATAAGAAATCATTAGATCCTTTCCTTCACTTGCCATTGTTACGTGATATACTATATATTGTTTTCATAGTATTGATCAGTAATCACAATACTGCAGTCCATAAATTAAATTTCAGTTCCAAAAAACATATGAATTATTTCAAGATAGGTCACGTACTTGATGCCAATTATAGAAAGCAGTATTGTGCTTATCGATCAATACTATGGAAACAATCATTCTCATGTATCAATGGTAGGTGTACAAATTAAAGAATATGGTGATTTCTCATCAAATTTGTTGATTTGCATGTGCATGACTAGTCTAAGAAGTGAGTGCAATGTTAGGTTAATATGACCCAATAGTTTTTGTAGAGTGCACATGCATGCACCAAGAATAAGATTGAGTCTCCTATATATATAATATACGGTGGCCCTGTATACGCAGCTAGTAATACAAATCTGAAATCAGCTATGTCTGAGCTGGATCATGCTGAGTGTCTATAGCTAACAACTTCATGCAGAATGAACAACAGGGTCTCAGGATAGTCTCGTCTCCAGATACTCCAGTGTAGAGGGATAGGGCGGAAGTTATATACATGTAGCTATATATAGTGTTGAGCAGTGTGTTGTTGCAGTATTTTCAGCCCACACAGCTAGCTACTAACTAGCTATAGGAGATCATGATATAATTATTAGCTGCACCCACCCTCGAATATGTTCTTGTATCTGCATGTCACACTCTGAAATTTGTAGTATTCAAGGAGTAATTATTATTGTAATCAATTTTGGTTGTTTTAGCTACGAATCTATGCAGGAGAAGAGAGCACAGGCATTATTCGAGATAGTAGAAATACTCGTTTTGTTGGATTCTCGTTACCAAGTTCAAGTGTTTCTCCGGATCATACGACAACTGAGCCAAATTTTTGGCTGTACATAGCTTACGTATTGAGCACATTCCCACTGTATGTAACATGTCTCACAACATTATTCTTCATTGCATCCAAAAGTGAACCAAATGGCATAAAATCTTTTGCTAAAGATAACCCAGAGGTATTGAAAGCCACAATCATTGTGATTGGCAGCTTCATAGTTGTGGAGATTCTTGCAGAGCTTGTTATGGCGATTGTCTGGACAGTGAATGTGAAGCATCATGTCATTGGTTTCACTGTATTTGCAGCCACCATTGTATATTATTGTCCTGGTATATTCTCTGTATACAAAGTTGTAGAGAAATGCTATCTGCGCTATAAAATAGAGCAGATCATTAAATCAAAAAACCTTAACAATTCAGATGAACGCACGCATATTGAAGCGGTGAAAAATGATACTTTTTTTAAATATTTTGTGTGGATAATAGCCTACTTTGATTATATTATTCTCTATTCCTTTTTTCCTGCTTTTGTGCTAGCATTTGCCTATCCAACAAGAGTTATCACTACCTTTGCCTTCATGGCTACATTTTTGGTTTCATCCATTGTTTACCTCACTACTTACTTAAAGAAGGATCTCACTTTGAAAATCTTTGGTCAAGATCTAACTGGGTTTACAAAAGATATATTCTCCATTATACTAATAATTTCACTTCCTTACTTTTTTCTGCTAATTTTTGCACTCCTTTACTCTCTCGTGATCGGGAGAGCCTCTGTCGTTAGTTCAGCCCCTCTCGCCCTTCTCTCCCTCCTTCCTTCCATTTTAATCTCTATTGTGGCCTGGGCAATGAAATCCACTGTGCTAAAATATGATAATGATACAAGTATTAAAAGTTGCAGCAGTGAAGATGGAGGAGTTAACAAAGAGCTAAAAGAGGCTAGAGGGAGCAAAGAGACAAAACAAGGCATAGAAGTAACAATAATTAGCGAACAGGCTGAAGACAGGGGTGTCATTGAAGAAAATGAAATAGAAGAGACAGATCGAGATGGAGAAGTAACTAAGCGACGACAACAGGAAGGAGCAAGTTATGGCGATGAATAGGAAGAAGATAAACAAGATACTAAAGTTTAACAGGCCTATGGTAACTATAGCCTATAATAATATCACTTGATTGAACTTGAATAATATTATTAGTCTTACTGGAATACTGTATAGCTAAAATTAGTATAGTATTATACTTAATTAATTTTTATAATTTTGATCTAGTTTAGAAAAGTACTACTATAGTGGTCAATTGAAAGTTACCAAAATGAAATATTTTTGTTCGTATTTATTATTTCATAATGATAATAATGTCATAATCCAGTTACAGTTTTATATATAGCACTAGCTATATATATGAATAGCTAATTTATTTTATTATCCTAAAAATTTAATACAAGTTTTTGTTAGACCTTCCCCCTGTGTATATAATTATTATAGCATGCATGCGCATAATAGTAGTCTATTACGCATGCCGTGTGTATCAGTGTTTCATGCACTTGCCATAATAATAATATGCAGTCCCCAGTTGCATCTGGGTTCACTGATTTATCAAATAAAGCTTGTGACCTTATGCAATTTTGTGGTATACTTATACTAGGAGATCATGACGGTCACTATGGAATAATGAGTTTGTCCTCTTCTTCCACCGCCGTTTTGCCCGCTACCGGTACCACCACTGCTCTGCCGGCCATGGCTCATAGGAGGGGTGGAGGGTGGAGTAGCAGCTTCTTTGGGAAATACACAATCTGAAATAAAAGGAGAATGCCGGTTGGTGTGGCAATAATTATTATTCATAAAAGTACATAGCATCGCTTACAGTAGCTAACTGTTTCTGAAGAGCCTGGGGAGTGCCTTCTGGAGTCAAAACTTTAGTAGTAACATGTCCTGTATTGTTGGAGACATGAATCTTAGATTCAAAATAGGATATTACCATCGCCATAGCTACACACACCCATGCATTCTTCCACCTGAAGGTTGTCCACGTATGGACACGTACTCTTCCTATCATAATGTTGGTTAGAGTACTGGTGCCCTGTAGTATGCAATAACTATAATAATAGTACTGCCCCAAACCAGACACAGTAAAACACATGCCTCTCATACCATTGGTCCAGGAGTGCCTAGAGGCGATGATGGAGATGCCAACTGAACACCTAATAGTACAATCAGACAAAATTATTTCAATTATTGCATTGATTATGAAGGGGCTTACTCATAAATTTTGACACTTCCCATCTCAACAACGACATGTACATGATCTTTGACAATAGGCTGGTATGTTCAAGGCCATACAGAATAAATTGTTTGTTTGAACTAATAATTATGACCACAAAATAGTAGGGTCGATCGGTCGATCGGGCGGATGATAATTTAATCAAAGAATTTTAATTATAAGTGTCATGTAAACTTGTAGTATTCCAGCTGTCTTATAGACTAGAGGCTTGTGCTGTGTGGTAGCTAAGATAGTCCTATTAACAGTCTGAGTCGGTATAGGTGCCCGTAGTAAACTCAGCTATTGGATGCTGTAAATTTTACAGTCAGTCGGGTTAGTTCAAACAAACCTTTAATTCTGAGTGGCCTACGTATTATTTGTCATGCCCTGTGCATGTGTGGTTGGTTGATAGTTGTGCCTGCATGTATAGGACTGGGAGAGGAAGTACCTCCATGAAAACTGGTCAAGAACAATAGATGAAGATTTCAATCTTGAACAGGTACAAAAAGATGTCCTCAGTTTGCATTAATTTTGAATGTATAGACTAGGACAGTGATGTTGATCACATTAAAATCTAATGTCTGCTGTATTTCTTGATTATGGCAACAATAATATTATATACCATACTCATTTTTCTATGTGATGTACTGTATATCACCCCATGCATTGGATGCCCTCAAATGATCATGACACCGCACTTGCTTCACATGCACCTCTCTCCCCTTGACTATTATACATAGGTACTATAATAATAATAATATGGTAGCTGAGCATATACATTGTCTTGTTCTCTTTCTGTGTGCAGCACTTGCACGTGCCATATGTAGACTAATAATATTATTATAATCTCATGACATTAATGTGTGCACATAGTGATATTAATAATTGGCGTGCACGAGATGATGTAACTGAGTTGTTTGTTCATGACCCCTTTCATCATTAGGCTAGCTATACTAGCCCTAGCTACGTGTGTACGAGCATCTACACTCACCTCGTAGCTGATAAATTTTAATGAAGTATATATGATAGATGATTACAAATTATATAAATGTACACACACATACACTCTCACACTGGCATTGACCGTACTCCTTACAGGGAGGAGGATGTCGTTTTGTCCGCTACAACTGCAGCGTGACCCAGACCTAGTTGGGCGGAGCCCAACCCCCGCGAAGGTTGGGCTCCGCCCAACTAACCCAGACCCGTCTTGGTTGGACGTTCATGCACCCCGGGCGACTGACCCACTACCATGAAGGACTCACCGTGACCAGCAGTACTCGATACATTATGGTCTCCTTCATTGACCCTTGACCTCGACCTCAACTCACTCTAAAAGAACAGGCTATCACAGTCACCCAATACTGAAACTCAAATCATGATATTCCACACTGACTATTTTTGTTGTATATAGGGTAATTGTGCTGTTTATGATAATGTTTTGTATACAAAATAATATTATTATAATTTTATGTAAGACCACATGTCCAGTAGCTGCATAATAGTTCATATGGTAAAAGGTCGTTAATATCGTGCGGACACCAATTAATATCGGGAGAATTAACGGAAATAGCTACGATCGTCGAATGACAGCCACACCCACGCAATAATATTATTATGTTTGCAAACCGAATGGGAGCTTGGAGCGACGTTGCGTTTTCGCGATATTCCGCCAGAAACACCAGTGTCCGAAAACTGTAATTTTCGGACAGCGCTTATCATACTGTATAGGCGTCCAGAAGCAGCTCCCCTGGCGATTCATGCGATTGCCAGAGAGATTGTCTAGCCGTTTTACACCCCTTGCTGCGCATGCGCGCACGCGGGGTAATTAATTAAATTCACAACTGTTGGCGTTCCTAATGAGCTTGTTGGAGTGCGTGGGTGTTCCACTGCTGAGCCTGTGGCCACGCCTGAGGCTGACACCCGGGCATATTAAAATTGCCTAGTGCTTTCCCAGGCTCCTCCCTTGTAAATCCCCATGCATCTTGAACAAAGCATGTTCCACCACAGTCCCCTGCTGGGCTAGGGACTATGATACAGAAGCCTAACTTGCTGTGGTTATTTAATTTTTAATTATATCCATAGTCACTTTAATACCTATAATATTATTATGTTACAGCCTTCAGCTCAGAAGTTAGGGGAGGATGAGATTACATTTTTCTTTCCATACACATTAAATTTTAATAGTTAACCGTGACACAGACCGGACCATGGAGACTATCTCTGATTTAATACCACAGCACTAGCCCCTGATCTCTAGTCTAGCTACCTACTGCACATGCATAACTATATTAAGTATATTATTGGCCTATAGTATAGCATTGGAAAATGTCAACGGTGTCTGGCTGTAGGATCAGTAGGCAACTAATAGTATGTTGTTGGTTCATCCCTCACGTGCACTCCCTAGCCCTGCATCTGGCTAATGATGAATAATTTCTTTGGTGAATGGTTTTAAATATAATATATATATAATTATATCACTGCAAAAAGCGGTGGGTCATATATCAACCTAATATGTGGGTCATCTGAGTTGCACTTGCTTCTAGCACATGCGAGTCAACAAAATGCTGACAAGAAATCAGCAGATCCTTTCCTTCAATTGCCATTGTTAAGTGATAGCAATTGTTTTCATAGTATTGATCAGTAATCAGTCCATAAATTATATTTCAGTTCCAAAAAAACATGTGAATTCTTTTAAGATAAGTCACGTACTTTTCAGAACTTAGATTAGATGATGCCAAGTGTAGAAAGTAGTATTGTGCTTATCAATCAATACTACGGAACAATCACTATCATGTAACAATGGTAGGTGTACAATGAATTAAAGAATATGGTGATTTCTCATTATTTTTGTTGATTTGCATGACATTGTGACTATAGTATAAAAAGTGAGTACAACTAAGATAACCCATATTAGACCTGCAGCGTGCTATATTGGCTCCGTGCTGGAATGGCTCAGCCGATCCTATGAGAACTTATGTCAATAAGTGAAAAAAAAGAAAAAAATCAAAGCATAGAGCGAGATTTGAACCCGCTACATTCTGTTCCACACACAAGAACCCCAACCACTACACCATCGATATCGCTGTTGTCGCTGCTGCCAATCATTATTTCTCCCCTTTCGTAGACAAACCCTAGAGACTATCCCTGCTATATAACCATTGGCAACCCATCCCCAACCTAGTATTGGGTACCAGCCCCTTCGCAAGAGAGAGGAAGGGTCTGGTAACATCCCTATACCCGCGTTGTGCTCATGTCTGGAATGTGGACATGGCCAATCAGATCACAGTGTGGTCTAGCGCGTGACCGCCATGTGCAGTACTTGCTCGCGCTATGCGCGATCGGCTTTGAATCGCGCCAGTACATAGTACTATGATCATTGGCGCGTGCGCGATGATTTTGGTTAGAAGCCACATGAGTTGCGGTCCACAACGTAGTAAAGATTACATTCACAACATTCCACTTGCACAAAAGTTGTATAGGGATGTTACCAGACCCTTCCTCTCTCTTGCGAAGGGGCTGGTACCCCAGACTATCCCCACCCCCCCAGCCCCTCCCATCCATGCATACCGCGTATACGCATAATATTATTATTAGGGTCGTGGTGAAAATTACATAAAATGGAAGAAAATCCCATGAGTGACTCATGGGAAGGATTTACGTCACCAAACCCATGAGTGACTCATGGGATTGATTTACGTCACTTTTCCCATGAGTCACTCATGGGAAGGATTTACGTCTCTCTTGAATGGCGTCAATTCCCCGAAAGATAATCTCTTAAAGTTTATATACATGGGAATGATTTACGTACTTTTCATTAAAGAGTAAAATCCCACCTGACTGGTATTTAACGAGAAATGCGTAAATCCTCCCCATGTATAGACACACATCTAACAAATTACTAAGGGAGGATTTACGCCATGAGGTGCCCCTGTAATTAGGTGAATTTGACGTAATTCATTCCCACGTGTATAACAAAGGACCAAGGATTTCCAAGCATAATGCATAGAAACTTTCATAATAAGAAGTGCGTAAATCCTCCCCATGTATAGACACACACCAAGCAGTTTTATTAAGGAAGGATTTACGCAATGAGGAGCCCCTGTAATTAGGTAAAGTTGACGTAATTCATTCCCATGTATCATCACAAAGGAGCAAGGATTTACAGGATACAACATTTTAGTATGCACAGAAAGCACATTAAACTAATACAATCATTATGGAGATAGCCAATTAATTATAGATTGAATTAGATAAGCATAATTATTACATTATGACAGGTTTGCTTATTAAATAACATTGTATGGCTTAGTCGAATCCAAATGAGGCCGAGTCCGCTTCTTTGCTGTATTTTATCGCCGTTATAACCCACCGTGCCCAGATGCCTATCAGCGGCATATCGTGCGGACGATGCATACAAAGACAGACCGACAAACTGGCCGCTTGCGCATGAGTGCGGGATAATAGTCTAGTTAACCATTCATATAAGCTAGAGAATCAATTTTCAAACAGATTGGCGGGCGCGGCTGAGCCGCAGCCGATGGGCGGCTCTTTGGCGGCCAACGGCGGCTTTCGGGCGGCCCACAGCGGCCTTGGCCGCCGCGGCAGTGTCCTTCTCGGCCACTGTATAAAAGTTAGCATTATTGCTTAATCTATGAATCCATAGATAGATCAAGAAGTGCATGAAAGAGCCAAATTGCATGTGAACTCTGTGTATTCATCCAGCATGAAGAATACTGTTCTGATAGTGGGCTCTCTATTCCTATTCAGTCTTGCTTCATTTGTCCTGCAAGGACAATCTCTGTGTGATCTCTCAGAAGATGTGGCAATTGCTGATGCTTGCTACAAACTAGATGAGCAACTGCAGTATGCGCTGCTGCAAGACAAAGGAAATTTATACCGATTGAGAAAGGCCTTTTTTTATGCTCCCAATGCTCATCCAGTTTTGTTGAGAGTTATCTACAACATCACGTACGCTGAAAATGCCACACTGCAAGTTGCTTACTGTACCGATGATACAAGTGCTGCCAGTGGACTATCAATCAATGATACTGTTATTGTCCTAGGCTGGACATCCAGCGGAGTTTTTACTGTTTTCCACCCGTTAACTATAAACTTTATGCAAATTCAAGTGCCATTTGTGCTGATGACTGTGTTCTACCACATATTCAATGCCATAAATCCTGAGGGGAGTGGACCAGAAGCAGCTACCTTCCTGTGGAATGGAGGCTATGACCTTCCAACTCTTCATCTAAATCTACACTTCACAAATCTGACCTGCATTCCCAGCAAAGACATATTTTACTCTGTTCTGAATGATTTCAATTCATTGGTGAGTAAAATTATTAACTTTTTCACACCGTACTCATGTGGCATTAAAGTCACGTAGTTTCCTTGCAACAGTTAATGTTAGCTACCATAGTAATGGTTTGCTACACACTAGTGCATGTGCTTTAAGACCACATGCACCTATTAACAGTAAGTTACAATAGTTATACCACGGTCACCAGGGTGTGCCCTCAGAATAGGGTGGTTAGAGCGCAGTTGAGTAAACTTGTAACGTGATAGGCATAAGTTTTTCTGAGGAGCCTGGTTTCTCTCTGGGGCACACAGCATGGAAAGAGGTCGTTTGCTATCGTCATTCATGCATTGAAAAATCAGTTATTACACGGACCTTCTCTCACGCTACACAGCAGATTTTGGCACGTTGCTTTGTAAGCCCTCGGGCCTGCGGCCCTCATGCTTTATATCACTACTGTACAAGTATGTTTGATGTCACAATCATGGGATAATGTGACTGAACACTACTAACAGCATGGTGCCAGTTAGTACAGTGCGCATGCGCAGATGAAGACCACACCCCTCACTGCAGGCCGCGGCAAGAGTAGCTGCTCAAACTCATCGTGTAATGGCGACGTTCTCATTCCGCTCGAACGTCGAATCTACCACCAGACCATGACAAAGAGCAGACATCGCCTCTCGCTTCGCTCGAGGCTCGGTGGCCTGCCAAGCAGGCCTGTCGAAACGCGCGGCGCTTGCGCCTCTCGCTCGAGCTCAAGAATGCATCTCTATGGCCCCCTAGGCCCTGGCAACCTCGTTTGTGCACACGGCACAACATTTCTGACCAATCGTGAGTCTTCTGAATTTGTAGGAGAACGCATCTTTTATGCCCTCCAGGTTAGGATACGGACTATATAAGAAAATTGATCGTCTGAAAAGTATTTTTCGTTGTATACAATATCTGCCTTGTGGCACTCAAGCCTGCATGTATAATAACTAATACCAGAAGCACATGAAGAGAAGGAGAGTAGCTACATCTAGAAGTTATCGAAAATTATATCAATATCTTGTGATAGTCTCAACAAATAAATCTAACTACACCTAGGGATAATTGTAGTGGGTGCTATATACTATACCAAGAATAGCGCTATAGTGTAATGTGCCATGAACACTGTAACCACAAGTTATTGGTATGTTCAAAACTTCCATAATAATATTATTATGGCAGTTTAATTTCTAACTTTGTTCTAGCTACGAGTCTACGCAGGAATAGATATCACCGGAATTATTCAAGATAGTGGAAATACTCGTCTTGTTGGATTCTCGTTACCAAGTTCAAGTGTTTCTCCGGACCATACAACAGCTGAGTCAGATTTTTGGCTGTATATAGTTTATGTACTGAGCACATTTGTACTGTATGCAACATGTCTCACAACATTATTCTTTCTTGTGTCCAAAAGTGAACAAAAGGGCATAAAATCTTTCACCAAGAGAAACCCGGAGGTATTGACAGCCACAATCATTGTGATTGGGAGCTTTGTAGTTGTGGAGATTCTTGCAGAGCTAGTTATGGCAATTATTTGGACAGCGAGTGCGAAGCATCACTTCATTGGTTTCACTGTATTCATTGCTGCCATTGCATATTATGCTCCTGGCGTATTTTCTGCATACAAAATTGGAAGGAAATGTTATGCATACTATAATAAAGTGCGTGGCACTAAAACCCGTAAAATTATTGAAGAGGCGAAGATTGATGCTCTTTTTAAATGTTGTGTGTGGATAACAGCCTACTTTGCGTATGTTATTCTGTATTCCTTTTTTCCTGCTTTTGTGCTAGCATTTGCCTATCCAACTAGAGTTATTACTATCTTTGCCTTTATGGCTACATTCTTGGTTTTATCCATTGTTTACCTCACCACTTATATAAAGAAAGGTGTCACTTTTAAATGCTTAAAAGACAAAAATCAAGTTTTTATTAGCTTCACAAAAGTTATAATCTCCATTGTACTGATTATTTTACTGCTTTACTTTTTTCTGCTAATTTTTGCACTCCTTTATGCTCTCGTGATCGGGAGAGCCTCGGTTGTTAGTTCAGCTCCTCTTGCTGTTCTCTCTCTCCTTCCTTCCATTTTAATTTCTATTGCAGCCTGGGCGATGAAATCCACCCTGCTAAAAACTGATAATGATGGGAGCAAAGAGGCAAAACAAGGCATAGAAGTATTAATTAACGAACAGGCTGGGGACAGGGGTGTCATTGAAATGGAAGGGATATCGATTGATCGAGATGGAGAAGCAACTAAGCGGCGACAACAGGAAGGAGCAAGTTGTGGCGATGAACAGGAAGATAAACAAGATACTAAAGTTTAACAGGCCTATAATAATGTCACTTGATTGAACTTGAATAATATTATTAGTCTTACTGTTACTGTATAGCTAAAATTAGTATAGTATTAATCATAATCTTTATTAATTTTTATAATTATTACCATTTGCTTATCCTTTGTCCTTTAATTTAAATTCTGTTTGTATAGGTACATGCACGCATTAGCTTATTAGCTACTTCATGTATCTACTGCATATTTGCAGGAATATTATGCTAGTGTGATATATTTCATCGTGGGGGCGAGCGTTCGCGAGTTTGTGTGTGCATGACACACGTCTAAGCTTATAGCGCTGCCGGGCACAAATAATATTATTATGCAAGAGATGTCGACATCAGCATGCGTGCGTCTCGCATTCTATGGTTCTGGCCGTCCTTTTATTCAACTACTTAGCAATGGACTTGTAAAATTATGTGAGTTTGTTAGCGTGCCACAAGCTGGAACGTACTGACAAAGCTACTGTGAGTCTGATCCTTTCGTTCGTCGCTTCCATCCCGAGCTCGAGCTCTCTTTTATCGCGCTCAGTCTCTGTTGCTGTCTTCTCTGTCTATTTCGTTCTCTCTAGCTAATGTTGGATCGTTCTTGGACCGTTCCTCTCGATCTCCTTTGTGACGGTGGCCCAGAAGTGTGACTCCTTTTGGTCCTCAACTCAATCCTGATTCTGATTCTCCGACTTGAGTTTGATTTTGATTCAGATTCTCTGACTTGATTCTGATTCTCCAACTTGATTTTGATTTTAATGAACACTTGACCATCTCCCCAGTAGCTGCACAGTGTAATGGTGCATGTGGTAAAAGGTCGTCAATAGAATGCGTACACATCGATCGATGCTGGCCCCAGAAGTCATGGAGATGGCGTCTAAGATCGACTCTCAACCTTGATAGCGACAAGTTTCGAGGCTTCAATCACAGAGACGAACTCGACAATACAGTATTCCTTCCGAAGTTCAGGTTGGTCACGCTGCTGCAGTCGCGCGCGGGCCAGCCCCTTGTGGCGCATGGCAGTGATGCGTGCTATATATAGCGCAAGGCTAGCTTTATTTAATTTATCCATGGCATTACGTAAGCCAAGAAAATACGTGAAGTTCAACCAACAGTACTTCTCAGAGAAAGTAGCGCTCAGCTTGTAATCTATTCGCTGGATATACGCGTAAGATACTCTACATATTTACTGATTTTCAAGTCTCAGAAAGGCTCCGGCGAGGCCCTGAATTTTCTCATAATTACCTCATAGATTACCTAAGAGATTACACCATAGGTTTCATCATAATTACACTATAATTACCTCATAACCACAGAAAAGTAAATTGCTACTGGGGAGATAATGAAAAACTTAGAGACTACGTCCAGAGTCCCTCACGAATACGCCGCCATAAATTCCAACTACGACACACTGACAAACTGCGCATGCTCCGTATACGCGTACAGTATTGGGGCGCCCGGGCGCGCGGCTTGAGCCGGTTGACCCGGACGTGACCTCCACCTGCCCTGGCATGTGCTAGACTGAATAGGGAAATCCCCCCCGAGTGCGTGCTCGCCAAAGAAAGCCAACTGAGAGATTCGCCATGTCTCATCGATAGTCCACGATCTCTTCTACGCTAGGTTCGAATTTTGGGTCCCAACACCCTGTCATGCGCGCTAAACATTTTGAAGCAGTTTTCACCCCAATTTCATCATAGGTTTCATCATCATTTCATCATAGGTTTTATCATCATTACCTCATCGAGCGGCCGAATCGATTTGTTAATTGGGACTCTGGACGTAATGAACAACATAGAGACTACATCCCGAGTCCCTCATAAGTATTGCACCGCGCTTACTGCACGCCGCCATAATTCGAACTAGGACACATCGACAAACTGCGCATGCTCCGTACACGCATATATTGGGGCGCGCGGCTTGAGCCGGTTGACCCGAACGTGACCTCCACTGCCATGTGCTAGACTGTATAGGGAAATCCCCCCAGAGTGCGAGCTCGCCAAAGAAAGCGAACTGAGAGAATCGCCATATGTCATCGATAGTCCACGATCTCTTCTACGCTAGGTTCGAATTCTGGGTCCGAACACCCTGTCATGCGCGCTAAACATTTTGAAGCAGTCTTCACCCCAATTTCGTCATAAATTTCATCATAAATTTCGTCATTACTTTTTGTCATCATTTCATCATCAATTACTCATCGCGCGGCCGAATTGTTTTTTTTTTTTGCGGATTGGGACTCGGGACGTAATTATGATTCTCCGACTTGATTTTGATTTTGATTCTCTGACTTGATTCTGATTCTCTAACTTGATTTTGATTTTTATTTCTCTGATTCAATTCTTATTTAGATTCTTACTTCGATTTTGTAAGTGGATTCTGATTCTCTAACGTGATTCTCATTGGGCTTTCCATTAATAATAGCTAACTAAAGGACCTGTAGCTATAGGGAACCTGCATTTTAATGCCCCCCAAGAATAATTAAAATTGCCAGAAGAGGCCCATAGAACCAATTAATTATTGCCAACTGGATCCTCAAGAAACTTATTAAATTGTTTAAAAAAGCCCCCTCTGGATGTACTAATTGTCAATCGGGAATCCTCAATGCATGGGGGGTGTATAATGCCTATTAAATGGAAAAGCCCATTACTGGTTTTTAGCAAAGCAAGCCGTCTTAAACTAATGACATACATGCAATTAAGATATTAACCCACTCATGGTACATGATTCTTTTTCTGTAAGATTTTACTCCACTGCCGTAAACAGTAACAAGACTGTCTACTACATGGAATAGTACCTCTTACGCTATTACTGCAGTAGGAAATGTTATGCTGTTGTAAATATCTGTTACCCTTGTGCATTCACTTTCTTTGTTTACTTGCACCCAGGTAGAAACTACCTATAGAGACACCACTGCACCAGCCCCGTGCCGCCGATATGGTATGCATGTGATCATGATGGTAGTCTATAGCACCATGAGCATGATGAATCCTTGAATGAATCTTTTGACTTGCATGAAGGCTCGCCCCACACAGATGATTATCACCACTAAGTTGGCTACTGACTGAAGGGGAGGATCGGCTGAGGAGGGAGGGGAGGGGGAAGTTTTGGGGCAGATGCACCCTTACGCTGCTTGTGGCCCTAATCCAGCTGCCATTCTGAAAGGACAGATAGCTATTATTTTGAGTCACCACTAGCTTGTACGTAGAATAAGAATCAAGTTAGAGAATCAAAATCCAGTTACAAATAAGAATCAAGTCAGAGAATCAGAATCAAAATCAAAAATCAAAATCAGAATCAAGTTAGAGAATCAGAATCCACTTACAAAGGATCTATTAAAACTGTGATGTAGCTAATAATTGTACGAATTATGAATTTGTTTAGAGTTGAGTCACATTTTTGATGAATGATGTTCGTTTGAACTTGTTTATTAAATCTATTCTAATCCTCGAAGAAACTCTGATTCTTAGGGTGAATTCAAGTTAGATAGCTATATTACAAAAACAAGAATCAAGTCAGAGAATCAGAATCAAAATTAAAAATCAAAATCAAGTTGGAGAATCAGAATCATATCGGAGAATCAGAATCAAAATTAAATCAAGTCAGAGAATCAGAATCAGGATTGAGTTGAGGACCGAACAAGTGCACTTTTGGGCCACTGTACCTTTGACTCTGATCATTTGATTTGAGCATACGCAAATAATTACCCCGCGCGCATGCGCAAGGGGTAAAGTAATCGGTTTTGTCTGTCGTCTGTCGTTAGCACAAAAATCGCCAGATCTGGAGATCTAGGCGTCTAAGTGACTCGTAAGTACAGCATATCCGTCGATATCGTCGAAAAACTAGCTTCATTATGCTTCGAATCATTTGATAAGGTCCATGAGCGTCGCAAATACTGCATATTGTTGACCACGCCTATCAACACCACCCACCATGTGCTTTGTGCTCATGCGCACAACCTGGCACAATTTGTAGGTAAAGATCGTCAACAGACTGCATGTGGCATACATGGAGTTCACATCGACGCTGCAGCGCGCGGGGTATGTGCTCTATAGAGCTCTAGTTGGCTAAGAGGCGTGGCCCCCAATGGAGAGCACGTGTTATTTTCGCGCGCATGCTCAGTCAGCCAAACTGGACAGACGGACAGACGAACTTCCGCCTAACGATCAAATGTGGGGCTCGCTCACGCTCGCCCCCAAATATACTTAATTTTCATGATAATTTTGATCTAGTTTAGAAAAGTATTTATTCTACTAGTGGTCAATTGAAAGTTACCAAAATGAAATTTTTTTGTTCATCATAATAATGTCATAATCCAGTTACAGTTTTATAGCACTATGAATAATTAATTTTATTATCCTAAAATACAAGTTTTTGTTAGACCTCCCTGTGTATATAATTATTATAGCATGCACGCGCATAAAATATTATTATGCATGCCGTGTGTATCAGTGTTTCATGCACTTGCTATGATAATAGTATACCAGTAATTATCATGCAGTCCTCAGTTGCATCTGGGTTCACTGATATATCAAATAGCTAAAGCTTGTGACCTTATGCAATTTTGTGGTATACTTATACTAGGAGATCATGACTATGGAATAATGAGTTAGTCCTCTTCTTCCACCGCTGCTGTGCCTGCTACCACCACTGCTCTGCCGGCCATGGCTCGTATATATAGGAGGGGTGGAGTAGCAGCTTCTTTGGGAAGTACACAATCTGAATAAAAAGGGAGAATGCTATTGGGGTGGCAATTATTATAGCATCGCTTACTGTTTCTGAAGAGCCTGGGGAGTGCTTTCTGGAGTCAAACTTTAGTAGTAACATGTCCTATGCTGTAGGAGACACGAGTTTTAGATTCAAAATAGGATATTACCATCGCCATAGTTACATAAAGTCGGTATCATGGACATACCCATTCTTCCACCTGAAGGTGTTCCATGTGGACACTCTTCCTATCATAATGTTGGTTGGAGTACTGGTGCCCTGTAGTACGCAACAACTATATTATATTATTACTGCCCTGAATCAGACACAGTTAAACACATGCCCCATTGGCTCCGGAGTGCCTACAGGGGATCATGATGGAGATGCCGACAGAATACCTAATAGTACCATTATCAATCAGACAAAATTATTTCAATTATTGCATTGATTATAAAGGGATTTACTCATTTGACACTTCCCATCTCAACAACGACATGTACATGATCTTTGATATCAGGCTGGTATGTTCAAATCTGGATAATTATAGGTATTATTTGTCATGCCCTGTGCATGTGTGGTGGCTTGAATACGTAGTTGCATGTGCCTGTATGCACGTGCAGGACTGGGAGAGGAAGTACCTTCATGAAAACTGGTCAAAAACAATGGATGAATTAAGATTTCAATCTTGAATAGGTACGAAAAGATATCCTCAGTTTACATTAATTTTGGATGTAGAATAGGTCAGTGATGTTGATCACATTAAAATCTAATGTCTACTAATTTTCTTGATTTGTAACAATATGTATATATATAACTTACTACTCTTTCCATGTGATGTACTGTACATCGCCCCATGCATGCCCTCAAATGAGCACCTCACTTGCTTCACACCTCTCTCTGAGACGTGTTGCCAAGGAGCTTGTGGAGGAGATGGAGCACTATGGCAAGTGGAGCTCCGGTGACAATGAAGACAGCAGGATAGATGGAGGCTACGAGAACGTACCACCAGGGATATACACATGAACCAGGTATGGAACATGGAAAATAGCATATCAGCTATAGTTGTCAGCTTTTCAGTTTGACCTTAGCCATTGCAGCCAAACCAGACATTATACCACAATACACATAGTACATGTACATGTACATGTACATGTACATGTAGCTCCACTGTGACTCATAGCATCACTTACACTCATATGCAGAGAAGATTCCATAGCTAGCCAATTAATGGGTTTTCCAGTTGTTTTGCATGTAGATGTCCGTCTTGCATCTCTAAGAACAATATAAATATAATTCGTATTCTCTCTGTGATAGGTTGGTTTTGAGAAGCAGTGGCTGGAGGTGATCAAGAGCTACGTCGTTCCTGTGCAAATCAAGGTGTTCCCCGGATACTACTCACGAGTAAGTCAGTCTGTGTCGTATGGCAGTGACAATACTTTCACTAATGAGTGTGTATTCTTACACACTATTAATAGATTTGCATTAAATTACGCTTCTGCTTTCTTTCGTGATAGGCTAATGCCGTCATGAATTTTGTGGTGAAGTATCACCCTCAGGGCCAGAACAGCCTCAGGCCTCACCACGACTCATCCACGTTCACCATCAACGTTGCTCTCTCCAGACCTGGAATTGACTATGAGGTACTGCATGTATGGCAGCTGAGTATTAACACTGTCTTATTCTCTTTCTGTGTGCAGCACTTGCACATGCCACATGTACCAATATTATTATAATCCCATGATATTAATGTGATATTAATAATTGGTGTGCACAAGATGATGTAACTGATTTGTTTGTCCATGACCCCTTTCATCATCAGGCTAGCTACCCTAGGCCTATTTGTGTATGATCATCTACACTCACCTTGTATCCGATTTTGCAAAATAATTAATAAAGTACGATAGATGATTGCAAATTATGTAAATGTACACACACAAATCATACACTCTCACACTGACATTGACCGTACACCTTACAGGGAGGAGGATGTCGTTTTGTCCGGTACAACTGCAGCGTGACCCAGACCCGTCTTGGTTGGACGTTCATGCACCCCGGACGACTGACCCACTACCACGAAGGACTCACTGTGACCAGAGGTACTCGATACATCATGGTCTCCTTCATCGACCCTTGACCTCGACCTCAATTCACTCTAAAAGAGCAGGCTATCACAGTCACCCAATTGCAATACTGAATCTCAAATCAGGATATTCCACACTGACTATTCTTTGTTGTATATAGGGTAATTTTGCTGTTTATGATAATGTTTGTGTATATAATATGATTAAAATTTTATGTATAATTATAGTTCCATTTGCATCCACCCTGGCTTTTGTACGCATGAATTTTGGACAAAAGGTACAGGATCGTCACACTAATATACCCAAAATCGGCGTATTTACATGCTATAGTACCGGTACCCGCAAAATACGGTTTTCCCATTCCCGTTCCCATTTCCGCGATTACCATTATCAATCCGGGTCCCTAGCCTCGTACCCAGGTTCTAATTTGCGGTAGAGGGGTGTAGCTCGAGAGACTTATACCGGAACATGATATCATAGATATTATTATAATGTAGAGCGCGGGGGTGATATCTATGATTTCAAGTATATTATTAAATAGCGGGAGCCTATCAGATAGCTACCAGTACTGCAGTAGTTTGATTTAAAGTATGACTCAGAGTACAAGTACCGCTTTAATAGTAGGCACTCTGCTTCTACTGTCTTCATTAGTCCTGCAAGGACACTCTCTTGTATGTGATAACTCCGAAGATGTGGCAATTGCTGATGCTTGCTACAAATTAGATGAGCAACTGCAACATGCACTGCTGCAAGACAAAGGAAATTTGCATCGATTGAGAAAAGCTTTTTTCTATGCTCCCAATGCTCATCCGGTGTTGTTAAGAGTTATCTACAATGTGACATATGCAGAGAATGCCACACTGCGAGCTGCTTACTGTACCGACGATACAAACTTTAGTAATGAATTATCTATCAATGACACTATTATCACTCTAGGCTGGACATCAAGTGGAGTTTTTACTGTTTTCCATCCATTAACTATAAACTTTATGCAAATACAAGTGCCGTTTGTGCTGATGACTGTGTTGTACCACATATTCAATGCCATAGACCCTGAGGGGAGTGGACCAGAAGCAGATACCTTCCTATGGAATGGAGGTTATGATCTTCCAACTCTTCGTCTAAACCTACACTTCACATATTTGACCTGCATTCCCAGCGAAGATTTGTTTAATTCCGTTGTGAATGATTTTAACTCCTTGGTGAGTACATGCATTGCTTACTTTTTGTATAATTATTGGTATTATCCTCTACCACACTTAAACAATCATACATGCACATGTACAGTGACATGTTTGAGTATGGTATTATTATTATAGGACAAGTATAAAAAACAATAAAATTGAAGGATGAAGTAGGGATGGCAGGCTAAAAAAGTATACAAACAAGATTTGTAAGGCATAAGCATCTGCTATACATCCCTTCACTTTCTTTTCTCGTTTAGGCCACTCCAAATAAATTTCCTGTTTCCCGTCCTGGAAACAACTAATGTAGTATGCGGGCGGGCGGGCGGTAAATCCCATTATTTACATAGTAGCAAGGCCTACAGGAAACACTTAAACTAATTAATTATCACTCACTTGAGGCAAGTATACTACGTGTACAAAAGTAAATGTGGATATTGCATACATGCAAAAGTACTAATAATGGAAAATTTCGTGACATGCAAGAAAAGGATGCGGGCGGTGGACGGGAAACAGGAAATTTATTTGGAGTGGCCTTATTATGCACCTATTAATGTTGAATCAGATGTATTTGTTGAGTGCGGCATGTGGGAGACATTCAGGTTCTCCTCTGGTTGTCACAATAGTTCAGGAGAGTCAGTTTTGATTCAGTTTCATTATTTTTGCACCCCTCAAAAAGCAAACGTAGGGATGTATAGCAGATGCTTATGCCTTACAAATCTTGTTTGTATACTTTTTGACCCTCAGTGCCATCCCTAAGTCATCCTTCAATTTTATTGTTTTTTATACTTGTTTCTGTTTTTTTTTTCGTTGCTCTTAGCATATTATTTATCAATGCCATCTTATATGGCTTGCTCATTCAACTCTCAGTGTAATTAAGTAGCTAGTATATAGATGGGCGGTACCGAAGTTCGCACGTGCGCGCAAAGTCCTATGATCCTATAGCCCCCCCAGCCATGCCCTTCAAGGTGGCTGACAAAGAAGGCTGCCCAGGTAGCGGTGTGTCTCCGATTCAAGTTGTGAACTGGCTCACGGTTGGCTGCTGAGGATCCAGCCTCTTGATACCTAGTTCAGCTTTTACTGGCGCTAAAGCTCAGTGATAGTTTTTTTTTTTTTTTTTTTTTTTTTTTTTCAAGGCGACCTGAACACTAAGCAGAAAAAAAATTGTCCAAAAACCACCATTATAATTGAGCTGGGTGCATAGTGGAGCCATACAATGCAAGCAGGCAGCCTAAATTTCAATTTTGTCAAAAAGTTGGTAAAGGTCGTCACGTTTATGTGCGCGCGTGGCCCCGCCCCTCACGTAGCGCGTGGGCGGAAACATTGCAAACGCATGGCTTCCCTGTACAAACATATGGGGAAACTTCAAAGGGCCGTAACTTTGATTCTAAGGCGTGAATCAAAATTCCTGAAGGTCAAATTTCTGCATTCGATCCATTCTGCGCGCCGGTGCAAAAATTATGTCCCCAAGTGCTCCCAGTTCCCCCCTGAATTAATTAATTAAAAATCTTTTTTTTTTTTCTACTTAGTGTTTAATTAATTAATTTAATTTTTTGTTTTTTTTTTGCTTATAATACTTTATGCATGAATATAATATGCACAGGATACACAATAGTAAATGTATACTAATCGAGTGTGCACCCAGAACATAACTAAAATTAATAGCATGAAATTATAGTAACTAAATGACTAATAATAATTAGCTCGCGCGGGAGCCTGAGTCTGGCGTCTAGCTCGAGGCTAGAACTGAGCGCCGCGAGTGTCTGAGCGCTCAGTGAGCGATCGAGCCAGGCCAGTTTACATCAATGTATCATACATTGTACGCGGTCACCGGTCCGGTGCATTGCGCGCGCCGCGCCCCTGACCATAGTCACATAAATGGCGTATCAGACACACCCAATAGTTAATGCGCCGTACACACCCACCATTACATCGAGATAATGCCAAACAAACGTGCCATGGATCTGCGCGCTACAAAATAGAGTGGATTTATACGAGAACTAAGGCGAGCGGTCCAGACAGCCTTGAGTTAGCCCTGATAATGAAAAAGAAAGAGAAAGAATGAGAAATGGACTATTTTTCAAACACCTGGTTCTGGCATGTACAGTTGTTTTGATGAATGATCTTGGTCTTGCTAGATGCACAATTTGCTGGAGATTCTGATTTTCACACTTATTAGAAATTTCACAAAATTACCTATTTTGAGATATTTGGGTGTTTGTAATGTAGAGTAAGGTATGGATTTTCGAACGTACGCGTTTTCGGACATCACCAAGCCAACTTCGTTCAACCTGATGCTCTGTCCTGAACATCAACTGAGAGCCCCACCCAACAGTAATTAATGTCTACAATTAGTGACGCTGGAAGTTAGTGACATGGGTGTCGTGCTTCATCAAAGGAGTTATGCGAAATATTGATATTTGCCCAGGAGTATGAATTTTCGACTTAGCTTCGTAAAATACAAACAAAAAGTGATCAACTGTCTCCAACTCCAGTGCAGCACCGGTACTACCTTGCCGTTCATGACCGGTAATTGTAGCCATCGAAGCCCCGCCCACTGCGCATGCGCAGTGGTTGTGCTAGGCCGGTTCCGGGTATTAATATTCGTCCGCACAGAAAGTCCGCTCTTTTGGAGAAGAAGGTCTTTACGTTGTTGTGGTCGCTATCAGAGCTTACCAAGTCGCCTGTAGCGGTACGGATCAATCCTACAACGTCATTTCACCCCGTAAAAACACCCAATCTACGGTAGCTGTTCCAGCGTTACAGTTTTCCCTAGTCAATTCAAACGGCAGTGAGTGTAGGTGAGTTAACAGTGATACACAGGACACTTCTATATCGTCAAGAATATTTGACAATCGTTATTAAGGATCCATGGCAGGGGTGAAATTTAATATTAAAATTTAATATCATTAATAAATCTAGCTATAGTTAGCCATAAGTTTGAAATTCAAGCCAAACTGTTTTGTATAGTGGTTTCAGATGAATAATAATATTTAGAAGATCTTTATTAACATCATTTTTTATATTAAAGTGGCTATGGATAGCTGCAGATTTGCAGGTGTGCGGTCATCCCCTTAATTCAAGCCTTGTGTTAATAAGTTACTACTATAATAGCACTTAGTATTATCAAGCCCTAGTTCTTTCCAGTTTTATTTCTAGTTTTGAATTAATAGTAGTTACTCTTTTAATAATATGGCCTACATGTATACATGTGCATGCATGCATGCATGTCCAATTGGTTAGCTAGCACCATAAACAAGAACTGTCTGTTAGTAATCTAATTACATTGAACATGGGTACCTACAAGCTGTACTCTGAGGAAGCCTACCACAGTCCAGACCCTCCTATAGTTTGTATAAGAACATACTATGTACTGGTTTTTTTTTTTTACTCTTAGCAGGTGTTCACAGTAAACATGCTGAGGAGAAAGAATTCCAAGGAGTATGTACCCTTAGCAAGGAGAGTTTATGCAACAAGACCTTCCTCCAAGCCTTCTATACCTATCACCGATCGTAAACAGTCCAATCGCCCTGCTGCATACAAATTGTGGACTGAGGAAAAGATCAGACTTGCTTGTGAGGCTGTAAAATGTGATGAATACACATACAGCAGAGCTGAACTTGAATTTGGTGTCCCTAAGTCTACTATCCGAGACAGAATCAGCGGGAAAACCTTACCTGGTGCTACTAGTGGTCCAGAGCGGTACTTAACGGACACTGAAGAGCATGAACTGGTCCACTTTATCAAAGAATGTGCAAGGGTTGGATATGCCAAAACTAGGAAGCAAATTATCACTATAGTCGAGTTAGCTTTGAAAACAAAACGTGGTCCTGATGCCTCCATCACACCTGGTTGGTGGTACTCCTTCAAAGGTCGACACCCAGAGTTAACAATTCGTACAGCTGAGAAACTAGCCTATGCAAGGGCTATCGCTCAGGATCAATCAGTGCTTGACCATTACTTTGACCTACTGGAACAGACAATGTTGGAAAATGAGATAATTAGCTTTCCTAGCCGTATCTTCAATGTCGATGAATCAGGATTCCCACTGCAGGCACACAAATCTTGTGTCGTAGCTGAAAAAGGATGCAAACACCCTACCACAGTAACTACTGGAGACAAGGCACAAATTACTGTCATTGCCTGTGTTAATGCAAGTGGAGCAAAACTACCACCAATGGTAATATTCGACCGTAAAGTTCTTAAAGCAGATTTGACATTGAATGAAGTCCCAGAAACCATTTATGCTCTGACCGATAACGGATGGTCGAATAGTGAGGTGTTTGACATATGGTTTCACAATCATTTTCTGGCATATGCTCCCACAGCGCGGCCGCTGCTTCTACTGATGGATTGGCACTCATCTCATTACAATCCATCCACCATCAAGACAGCTGCAGCTCAGCAAATCATTCTTTTTTGTCTCCCACCTCATACAACTCACATCGCTCAACCTCTTGATGTAGCTGCTTTTGGAGTTTTGAAGCAGTGTTGGGATGAACAATGTCACCAGTATATGGCAAATAATCCAGGGAAGGTTGTCACTCGATTCCAATTTTCAGATTTATTTTCGCGTGCTTGGGCTGAAGCAATGATTCCACGAAACATTTGTGCAGGCTTCAAGGCTGCAGGGGTGTACCCTCTTGATTCAGCAGCATTTATTGCTCGTACAGCTTCCAGTGATGTTACCGACAGTCCGGCACATTCCTCTTCACTAAAGTTTGTGCCGATGTATAGCCCAATTGCTCCCAAAAGTAGACGTACTCAGTCGCTCACTCAGGAGGAGGAAAAACATTTTCAACAAAGGTTTGAAGAGGGATATGATCTTTCCAATGATCCCAAATATATTTCATGGCTCCACATTCATCATCCTGATGAAGCTAAGCGTCTTTGTGAACTGATTATTGATCCTACTGAAGAATCTCAGAGTCAGCAAACGGCATCAGATGTTGAGGGTGTCATCCGTAAAAGTGGTCTATCTAAACTTCTACAGCTTCCAAAACTCCCTGCTAAGTGTGTCCCACCAGCCAAGAAATCCTGTGCCAAAGTGCTTACAAGCACGGAGAATCTGAAGCGAATTGAACAGAAAGAGAGAGAAAAAAGAGAAAAGATAGAATTGAAAGAAGCGAAGCGGCGAGAGCGTGAGGCTAAAAGGGAGAAGAAGATACAAGAAAAGGAAAAAAAGAAGCAAAACGCTGACACCTCCATAAAGTTTACACCTCAAGAAGTAAAACTCTTCGCAAGACGACACGAGAATGGCTATAATTTGACTATTGATTCAAGGTACATGCTTTGGCTGAATTCTACATACCCAGATGAAGCTAAGAGGCTTCGTTCAAAGAAGACAATGGAGAGAACAGTGACAAGTAATGAAGTTGGAGGAACGAAAGATGGATCCACCAGTTGTGAAGAGCTCTCTGATGATGATCAGCATGATACACTTTTGACTAAAAGTAAAAATCCAAAAGATCCTGTGAGTGCACGTGCCTCCACATGTAATACAGCCAAGAAGGGTAGAAATACTTCTTTGTGCACCACAAAAGGTGCCACATCAAAGCAGCGAAGTACTCAGAAAAAAGGAGAGCAAGCTAGTGGATCAAGGCTCAAGAAAGGAGGTGGTTCTAAATCTGGAAGTGCCTCTTTGTGCACCACAAAAAGTGCCACATCAAAGCAGCGGAGTACTCAGAAAAGCGGAGAACCAGCTGGAGAATCTAGGCTCATGAAAGCATCTACTAAATCTGGAAGCTTAAGAGTTACACGTTCACAGACTCAAAACAGTAGGAATGCTAAATTGTGTGACAGTAGCACTTCCAGGAAAAAATCTGTAGCTAGTACAGCAGCTAAAGCGTGTACAATAGTGACACGGTCTAAGAAAGGATGCAAACAATCTCCCAGCCCAGTCCCTGAATCAGACATGTCAGAGAGTTCGGCTATTGGCTCCGACTACGAAGAGGGTGAGTTTCCAATGAGTTGTATTATACTGGTAAAACTATTATAGTGGATGCTGGTAGTATCTAACACTATTTCTGCATAAATACACACTGTCACTATCCTTTTATTTTCTTTTTTTTTTTGCAGACCATCCATGCGATGCTACATTCTGCATAGCAGAGTTCTGCGATGATTCAAAGCTGCAGTGGGTATGCTGTCAAGACTGCAAAGCATGGCATCACCAAGTCTGTGTTGGGCTCAGTAACATAGAAATTACCAATGATGACGTCTACATCTGCTATGATTGCAAAGAGTAACTTTATGTGTTGAATTTTGTGGAGAAACTCCTTGTAAATTGATTTAAAGGTTGTGCGATATTTCATACCGGAAATAATGTTCATATTGGCGCCGCGCGCACAAGATGGGCGGGGCTAGGGGAGCTGCAATCACTACACAAGGAAGGTGAAGGGGTAGGCTAAGGATATTATGATTATGAACGATAGTCCTCTAGAATATAGCAAGTTACACTACGTGGACGAAAATTCATACTCCCGTCCATATATCGATATTTCGTTCGTCAACTTCGGTGCTCTACAGCGCCCACGTTCTTAGACGCCATCATCACTCGTTCCAGATGGCTACTACTATCAGGCCACCCTACCACTTCATGACTACATTAATGTTTCTGGCATAATACTCGCAACGAGAGGACGTCCGATAATTCCTACGTCCGAAAATCCATACCTTACTCTATTACATATATGGCATATCCGGGCCATCCCTACTTATAGAGTCTACCGACTCTACTATGATAATGCCAATAATAAAATTTGCTTCTAAACATGATCATGTTGTTCACTATGCATGAAGTTATTACAGATACTGGTCTGGCCCAAGCTGTTACATGATTTCAGATCACTGAACTTACCTGAGTACTATTAGCTACATGCATGCCATGGCTAGCTAACTCAGAATCATGATAAATATTATTATAGGATTCAGGTTGGGGAGATTTTATATTATTGATCGCACCTGCCCTCAAATATTATTATTCCTGCGTTTGACACAGTGACGGTCGTGCACAGTATACATAATATAGTACTTGCAGAAAATTATTCAAGGAAATAGCTATTAGTAACTTTATTATTATAAAAATTGTTGTAATACATTTTGGTTGCATGTTTTAGCTACGAATCTACGCAGGAAGAGAAATTACAGGAATTATTCAAGATAGTGGAAATACCCATTTTGTTGGATTCTCGTTACCAAATTCAAGTGTTTCTCCGGACCATACAACAGCTGAGTCAGATTTTTGGCTGTATGTAGTTTATGTACTGAGCACATTTGTACTGTATGTATCGTGTCTCACAACCTTGTTTTTTCTTGTATCTAAAAGTGAAGAAGGTGGCATAAAATCTTTCACTAAAGGTAACCCAGAGGTACTGAAAGCTACGATCATTGTGATTGGGAGCTTTGTAGTTGTGGAGATTCTTGCAGAGCTTGTTATGGCAATTATTTGGACAGCAAATGCGAAGAATCGCTTCATTGGTTTCACTGTATTCATTGCTGCCATTGCATATTATGGTCCTGGTATATTTTCGGTATACAAAGTTACAAAGAAATGTTATCTATATTATCATAAAAAAGTGTTGCATGACAGAAGACACAATTATACTGCAAATTTAAACCCCCCTATTAATGAAGACAACATAGATATTGAAGAGGTGAAGATTGATGCAATTTTTAAATGTTTTGTGTGGATAACAGCCTACTTTGCATATGTTATTCTATACTCATTTTTTCCTGCTTTTGTGCTAGCATTTGCCTATCCAACTAGAGTCATAACTATTTTTGCCTTCATGGCTACATTCTTGGTTTTATCTATTGTCTACCTCACTACTTACATAAAGAAAGGTATCACTTTGAAATTTTTAAAAGATATTGAAAATCAAGTTATAGTTATCTTCATAAAGGTTATAATTGCCATTTCATTGATTTTTTTACTGCTTTATTTTTTCCTGCTAATTTTTGCACTCCTTTATGCTCTTGTTATCGGGAGAGCCTCTGTTGTTAGTTCAGCCCCTCTCGCCCTTCTCTCCCTCCTTCCTTCCATTTTAATCTCTATTGCAGCCTGGGTGATGAAATCCACTATGCTAAACAACGATAATGATGTAAATAACCATGGAAAAAACGAGAAGTTATTAAGACGTATCAGCAAAAAGGAATTGAAAAAAAAGGGCACAAATGTAGATGAAGAAAATCAAGATGGAGTCAATGCACAAGACAAGGAAAGACGTGGAGGAGAGGAAATTATAGAAGAGGCAGGTCAAAATGAAGATTCTGAAGTCCAACCGGCTAAAATTGTGCCGGATAACGAAAGGAACTAGATACTAAAGTTTAATTAATATAGCTATGCCTATAATATGCATGGTATTAGTATAGTAGCTAATTACCGTAATATCTTCTATATAATATTATAGGCCTACAATTAATTATTGTGTTGCTTTTAGTATAGTAACTATTAGGCATAGTTTTAGTTCTTATTATACAGTTACAGTTTTTTGTTTAGTTTTAGCGTCTATATTCAGGCTAGCTATAATGTACCAAATTTTTCGCATGTATTTTCTTTTTGATTGTCTCAGTTGCACATATGTACTATCTGTCCCACCATAGTTTTCATAATCCAGTGAATTACAAGAATAATAATTATTATATAAAATTATGTTTGTGAACAAGTATGTTTGACGTCACAATAATGGAATAATATTAATGTGGCTAATATGCATGATTACTTACAGTATTAAAGCTCACATAATAATATTATATTAATATGTACATATTCTCAGAGAAAATCTAGCTGTATGTATGTCAATCTTTAGTACAGTACTAGTGCACATGCAAGCGCAACAGCACGAACTGTTACTGTCTACATTGAGCCATACAATAGCACAATTGAGTTGTTTACAATTGGGAATCTGAAAAATTCAGACAATGAGATTAATTTTCCACATGCTAATAGTATTTAATGATCCGTACAAAGGAGGAAAGAATCTAGACATACCTGTGCATAATCAAGCCATGACTATAATTATACTCGGCTACTGCATTAAATTTCTTCTAAAAATTCGGCATGAAAATAACTTGAGCTTCATAGCATAATATCACAGTAGAAACAAGTGGATCGTCAATGTGGATTGCTTCAGTTGCACATACTATACCTACTTTCATAGTACTACTATAAGTATGCATGCCCTTGCACGTATACCACTTTAATAATTGTCCCATGAGTGTTCTCGAATATAACTGGCATACTACCACTTATCTCATGAGTGTTCTCGAATTTATGTAGTTACTGTATACACTCTATGTGCATATAGTTACATTAAGGCTATTAGGCAGAGTACACAAATGCTGCAGTCATACGTCATGAGAGTATGTAGTAGAATATTCCAGTTTTGATAGCTATACTCATAAACTGGCAAGTTTGACATACTGCTACTTTAGCACTGGTGGATAGAGATGGCGAGGCAAACTTCTAGATTATAGCTAGCTAGCTACTGTCAAGAGCATAATATAAGAGGAGGGAAAGAGAGTGTCCTACTCCGTATTGCTGTGTGCGAACACCCTTTGCCAAGTACAGAGATCAATGTGGTCAGCACTACCAGTACAGGTACATGATCTAGCTCTTATCCAGAGGAGGTTTGGTAGGGTCAAAAGGTCACAATTAATTAATCACGTGCTCCCATACGTTTGTATGGGAGTACTAATTTCACTGCTATACCCCAGTTATGTTGCTACGACAGTGTCTCTATCATGTTTTTCGTCGTGTCTAATACTAGTTCGAACCCTGTACCCTTCGTGAACAACTTTCTAAGCTACCATCTGGCTGACCTGTGCAACCTTGGACAGCAAGCTAGGCAAGCTGCTGTAGTGAGAATGATGGCATAGAAAATCTGCCGATTACTTCTGTCACCCACCTTGGAGAAAGCAGCGCCTATCACCACGATAAATCGAGACTGTCTAAATTCGGGGTCAAAGTACAAGAATGCTCATTAATGGGGGTACCTTTTGACCCTGTCGAACCTCTTCTGGCTCTTATCATTGCTCACTACATTAGATAGACCACTACCATGCATGCAAGTATAAGCACGTGGTTATATGCCAGACGTTTGTGGTACGTTTGTGTGTAAGATTGTGTAACTTAAATATTAAATTTGCACAGTTTATGATAAAATTCTGTAGTGGCAGGCATTTAGTGCATGATGTCATAGGAATTTACGAAAGGAGTGGATGTTTACAAAAAGACACAGTGGACATTAAAATCAATAGCATGCATATAAAATGTCATCCCCATAGGTTGTGTGGCCCATACTGCCATACATAAGGGGTGCGATTTGTGTCAAAATATTATTCATTACCAATGCCAATGGACATTTAGGGGGATTTATGAAAGTTAAACATACAGTGGACATTTACATAAATTGTATTAGACAATTTTAGTGAATTAAGTAAATTGCAGCCAAGGCCTTGGTTTATGTACAACTAGAAGACGTTAAATTTTAGAGATACTGTGTAGATTTATGAAAGTAGTGGGCATTAAAATTTATCATAGTAGAGATTTATATAAATCCAGAAGAAATGCTGCAGTAATGTATGAAAGTATCAACATTGTGAGCACAAAAATGGCCATATCTCATGTGTCAAGTATAATAAACACACAGATACACATGCACACACACATATTATACCATTGGAGGAGCTCTGCCCTGTGCCAGGGAAGATGCGGCATGATCTTGTGGCCTTGCTGAGTCAGCATAGTGAGCACTTTCAAGGATGTTTGCAGGCCCGTTAACTGTATCAAAACGAGTTGGTAAAAAGTCAACACACACACAGTGCACACATGAGTGCGTGACACATGGGGGAAGGTACATAAAGGATCATCAAGGCTGTATCGGCAAAAAAAAAAACTCACTAATTTCAGGAATGTAGTCTCTTGATGGTCTCTGGCGCTCCCGCGACGTCGATGCAGCTTGGTGTCTTTGGAAGGCAGAGCCCACACAAGAACACTCATATATGCTATATCATAAAAATTTTGATATAGCTACATACTATTTTATTAATAGTCATACAATACAGGTACATTTCAATTAGCATACATATACACAATTATACATGTACAGTACAAAGCCCCAAATAATATAATATGAGATTGTGGATATTGTAGTGCACCTATCTCTAGTCTGTGTACACCAAGAAGCATGATTTGCATAGTCAGCGGATCTGCAGTACAAGTCGCTATAGAGCATGTCAACGATCTTTACCAGTTCATATACTTGGCCACTTAGTTGTGCGCATGAGGAGAAAGCACAAGCATTGAATGGGCACTGTCGATAGGCGTGGCTACGGTGGCCAACAAATGGCACTATTTGTGACGCTCGTGCACCGTGTCCCTGGCCCTCTCGATTTAGATATTGAATTTATTTAGCCATAGATTTATATATAACTTAACTAGCACTCCGCCAGACTATGTATCGTTGTTGTCGTTGTCGTCGTCGTCGGCACGAAAATCGCCAGATATCGAGTTCTAGGCGTCTGTGCGTACTGTAAGTACAGCCAATCGGTAGATATCGGTGAAAAACTCAAAAGGGCTTACTAGTGCTACAAATCGTGCATTTTCTGTTCTGCCTGTTATCGACCACACCCACTCTTTTAGCATGCTGATGCGACTGCGCATGCTCAAGCTCAGTGTTGGAAAGGGTCGTCAGATCATAAAACAGCTATGCCGCAGAGTGTTGCAGTACTACGCTACAGTGGCTACAGAGCGCGCGGGGTATGTACTCTACAGAGCTCTAGTAATATGCATGTAGTAGGCATAGTATACTATAGAGTTTGCAGTGTGGTTGGAAAGTTGTATTGAATGTGCTTGCTACATGTCCTGTGATTAACTCTGCTGTACATAATGGGTCACTTCGTGTATGTTAGTTCTTGTGCAAATTAAGGTCTTCCCCGGATACTACGCATGAGTAAGTCAGTCTGTATCATACATGTATGGCAGCGACAATACTTTCACTAATGAGTGTGTATGAGGTACTGTACGGCAGCTGAGTATAAACACTGTCTTGTTCTCTAAGTTCTGTGTGCAGCACTTGCATAATGCCATATGTACCAATATTATTATAATCCCATGATTATTAGTAATTGGTGTGCATGAGAGGATGTAACTGAGTTGTTTGTCTATGACCCCTTTCATCATCAGGCTAGCTACCCTAGGCCTATGTGATATGTGCCAGTATGATCATCTACACTCACCTTGTAGCCGATAATTTGCAAATAATTAATGAAATATGATAGATGATTACAAATTATGTAAATGTACACACACATATATACACACTCACATTGACATTGACCGTACTCCTTACAGGGTGGAGGATGTTATTTTGTCCGCTACAACTGCAGCATGACCCAGACCCGTCTTGGTTGCATGGATGTTCATGCACCCCGGGCGACTGACCCACTACCACGAAGGACTCACTGTACCAGCGGCACTCGATACATCATGGTCTCCTTCATTGACCCTTGACCTCGACCTCAATTCACTCTAAAAGAACAGGCTATCACAGTCACCCAATACTGAAGCTCAAATCATGATATTCCACATTGACTCAGTATTGTATTGTTGTAGGGTTTATAAAATTTAATGTTTGTATAATCGTGCTGTTTATGATGATATTTTCGTTTCCGTTTTCATCCGTTTCTGCTATATAAATCCATAGTATCTATTGATCAAAACGTCGGCAAGCTAGTTTACCAAACAGCTGAGTTATCCACAGAGAATATTCACATTTCTATAATATACACTACAAAAGATTACAAAGTTTCTTACATATCCTGCTTATCAAAACATTTCTCACTTTTCCCACTTTTATCTGGCAGAGGACAGGACGGAAGTTATGAAAGGTGTAGCAAATTTTAACTTATCCTATTAACTTCATAGGGGAGGGAAAAATGCACCACCTTCTCTTCTATGGAATTTGAAATTACCGATATAATTGAACCACTAATATAATTCCATCCTATCCTCTGCAGATTGATAAAGTATCATGTTTTGGTAAGCAGGACATGAAGGAAATCTTTAAACCTGTGCTTTATCTACGATCTGTGTGGTTTCATACCGGAACATACACAGCTTATTAAATTTTAATAGCGGCAATCTGCCAGTTACAACTGTAGCAGTAGTCTAAGCATGGCGCAGAGTTACACCGCCTTGATAGTAGGGTTACTACTCCTACTTTCTTCATCAGCTCCGCAAGGATACGCTCTATATATATGTGATAACTCAGAAGATGTGGAAACTGCTGATGCTTGCTATAAACTAGATGAGCAACTCCAGTATGCACTGCTGCAAGACAAAGGAAATTTGCATCGATTGAGAAAGGCCTATTTCTATGCTCCCAATGCTCACCCGGTGTTGTTGAGAGTTATCTACAACATCACGTATGCAGAGAATGCCACACTGCAAGCTGCTTACTGTACCAATGATACAAACTCTGGAAATGAACTATCTGTCGAAGACACTATGATCGCTCTAGGCTGGACATCAAGTGGAATTTTTACCGTTTTCCACCCATTAACAATAAACTTTATGCAAATTCAATTGCCATTTGTGCTGATGACTGTATTCTACCACATATTCAACGCCATAAACCCTGAGGGGAGTGGACCAGAAGCAGCTACCTTCCTGTGGAATGGAGGTTATGACCTTCCAACTCTTCGTCTAAATCTACACTTCACAAATTTGACCTGCATTCCCAGTGAAGACTTATTTAATTCTGTTTTGAATGATTTCAACTCATTGGTAAGTAAAATTACTAACTATAGATCACTAAGAATAGTAGCTATAGTATAATAATATTATTACATAAAATTAAAATTATAAGGCATGAGCTTGCTTCACTTGATCACCATTAGTCTATTGAACTAGACCCTTTGTCTTGCGGAGATCGCCAGGAAGGGTCTTAGACTAGCTCAATAGACACTATAGTTCACATGCCAATTGTATGCTATAACGCAATGTCTAGAGTGCCGGCAAATTTATGTACAAATTTATATTGCCATATGCAGGAGGGGGCGGGGACTAGGGCTACGTAAGAGTACAGCATTTTATATGGACTTACCGGCACTATAACGCTTAAATTGCGGTGCCGGTACCGGCACTGTAGACACAGCGTATTTATAATATGTTGAGTACATTATGGTACAAAATTTAATAATATACCGTACCCTCGCGAAAGAGGGCCCATGGGCGGTGCACCTTACATTGGGCCAAGATTGGGGGATGGGCCGATATTCGAGGTATCAGTAGCGCGTTTATACTCGAAAGAGCGCCCAGGTAAGTTATTCACGCTAGCTTCATAATTCGAATAGTAGCAGCGGCTACTATTGATTTCAGCCTTATTCAAGCACGGTTACGAATCCAGAGCAAGGGCGGCCGCGATACTTCACCGTGTGTCGTTGAGTCCAGCCGTATTCAGTGGGCGTGGCTACGATCATCAGCCGTGTACGATCGTTTATTTGTGCTGAAACGTGGCCGCGATGATAAAGTTAGCTAGGCTTAGTTTTACGGCTATTTAGCACGTTACTTATCGATCTTACATAGATTATTCGAAGTACAGTCCAGCCATTTCATGCATTTGAGCTGCGCTTTCAAGGGCAGCTACGCATGGGCGCATATTCGAGTAAACACTAGACCTCCCAAAGTGGGGGGTGGGCCGACATTCCGTAGTGGGCCCTCTTTCGCGGTCATTTAGATCTTTACGTAAAAGTAGGAAAAATGCCATGATTCTATCATGGGAAGATTTTACGTGACTTCTCCCTTGGGTTAATCATGGGGAGATTTTACGTGAGTTCTGCCATGATCTAATCATGGGAGGATTTTACGTCACATGTAAAGTATTCCCAGTGTTTACATTCGTTACTTTATATGGGAAGATTTTACGTAAGATCAAAGTTCTTACGTAAAATCTTCCCATGCTAATACTGATTTACCAACACAATAATCAGGGGGTGATTTATGTGTGACCTCTGACCTCACGTAAAATCTTCCCATGTAATACTGACTTACCAACACAATAATCAGGGGGTGATTTATGTATGACCTCTGACCTCACGTAAAATCTCCCCAGATATTTACAATGTATAGGTATGTGGGCTGATAATACTGCAACAATACACTGCTCATACAGATGGACTTTAACCTCACGTAAAACCTTCCCAGATATAGACAATGAATGTATTGTGGGATGACATTAATGCCAGCAAAAGATATGTGCTGTAAGTGAGCCATATGTAGGCTGAACTTTGACTCCAGGCTAATATAATAATACTTATGCAGTTGAGAGAAGGAGTAGAGACATAGAAAGATTTTGCATAGGGATAATATTATTGACATAAATAATAATAATTATTATTACAGCTATCAAGCTTGTAGCCATATACAGTATGCAGTGATGACCTGTAACCTACTGTTGCAGCATGAATCCTGCGCCCGCTTAAGGTACCATTAAATTGCGTGGGCGTGAGGTGGGGATATGACACCTAAACCACATCAAAGTCATTAGTGAGGTGCATGTTGTGTAACCACGCCCTTTTAATTGCACAGGTCTCAGGGGTGTGGCTGCTAGAGCCGGAAGTGTTCATTTAATATCCTCCATGGACCGGAAGCCGAGCCGGAAGGGAGGGGCCAGGCCGCGCCCAAAACAGCCCCACCCTGTTCCCCAAGGACCACCATTCTCAATCAAGTGCCTACTAACCACCGGATGTCCACCGGAAGCCCACAATCAATCCCAATTAAAACACACAGCTTCCTCAAGGCCAAAACACACACAAACACTTGGAGGCCGTTCTGCCACACCGCCCACACAAGAGCTCACCTCATTTCCTGTGTGGGCGGAGTAACAACACGTCATCGCAACCACATCCGCTTCAAACCATCGTCAGCTTCCGTCCAGCCGTACAGGCCCCTCGATCGCACCGCCGTACAGTGCCTCATTAACAGACATGGCCTCACCTTTGACCTCCTGCCACGCCCCTAAAGCCTCCTGGACGGGTTCAAACATCCGGGACACGCCCACCTATCGCCGCAGCCAAGTCCCCGGCCCCGATGTCCAAGCACTGGCCTGTGAAGCCACGCCCAATCGGAAGCGATAAAACCTGCATTAACGCACACGCACACACTCCACACAGTGCCAGGAACACGCCCACATGCTTAATTAGGCCTAATTAACCTTTTTTTTTTTTTTTTTTTCAAGGAGACCAGAACACTAAGCAGAAAAAAAATGTCCGGAAACCACCACATAGTTGAGATGGATGCTTAGTAGAGCCACACAATGCAAAGCAGGTAGCCTGTACTCCAATTTTGACCAAATCAGGTAAAGGTCGTCACATTTATGTGCGCGCGTGGGCGGAAAACATTGCAAATGCATGGCTTCCTATACAAACATATGGGGAAACTTCAAAGGGCCGTAACTTTAATTCTAAGGCGTGAATCAAAAATCTGTCCGGTCAAATCTCTAGTTTTGACCCATTCTGCGTGCCCATGTAAAAATTGTCCCCGCAAGTACTCCCAAACCCCCCATGAATTAGATTATTTATTTAAATTTGCTTTTTTTTTCTACTTAGTGTATAATTAGTGTATAATTAGTGTATAACAAGCTAGCGTGCACACTAAGCAGAAAAAAAATTGTCCAGAAAACCACATAATACACCTAGGATGCACAGTAGAGCCATATAAAGCAAGCAAACAGCCTATACTCCAATTTTGAGAAAATTTCTAAATAACGCACACCACGGGTATTCCCAGTTTTTCACGTAGCGCGTGGGCGGAAAACATTGCAAACGTATGGCTTCCCTATACAAACATATGGGAAAACTTTAAAGGGCCGTAACTTTAATTCTAAGGTGTGAATCAAAATTCCGCTTCCTAGAAACTTCTAGTTAAGACCCATTCTGCATGCTCATATCAATTATTTGTCGTGAATGTTTTCCCAGAGTCTCCAACATTACTTTACTTTAAATTCTTTTTTTTTGTGTGTAATTGTCGTTGCGGTTAATAGTTAAGCAAGAATGCTTTGATCTTGCTTTGATGTGGGCAATTACCGGCCTTTTCTTCACGGGCCACTTCCGGTCGCTAATTACACGCGCATAATCATCCCTGGCCGATTCTGGACACGCCCACCTTCGACCAAAAGCACTCGTATGGCCTCTTCGGCCACGCCCCTTCACGATTCGCTAATTGAATTATCCATTCGGACTGACGCTCACGCCCACGCAATTAAATGGTACCTTAAACCAATCAACCAATCAATCAGATTTCTGAATGTTTCTGACGAGGGTGGGGCTGATCAATGCAGAGATGCACCGTTGTAGATGCACGCGGGCTATGCTAATATAGCCAAGTGCGAGTGCGCAGTAAATTTATCAATATTTGCTGAAACATTTGATTATTAAAGACGAGTGCCATCGTCGATCGTTTCAATGAGATCAACTCCCAGGCGCTGATCCAGAAAATTTGCATGGAAGGTGGCTGCCCATAGTAAACCATACTGGTACCGGTGCAAAGGAGGTTGCTGGTTAATAATGCCGTGGACATCTCCTACTACGTTGCATAAACTGAGAACTTGTGAAGTGGGGTGGCTAGCCATCCCCCCCCCCCCCCCCCCCCCAGATCAGCCCCTGACTCCGGTCCAGCTTTGTTCACAGACCATTCCCATGGGATAAAGCTAAGAACACCTCGTAGCTAGCTACTAGTACAAATCCCTTCCCTCTGACACGGCGACAAGTAGATGCTGACTCAGGTATAATATATTATAGCTAGCTATGCAATCATGAATTTATTTGGCTGCCACAAGTCGGATCATTGTTGTGTTTGCAAACTTGAAATTAATGTCAATGTGCCTGATGAGTTTATGGTGTGTTCCTAAAGGGAATCCTGGGGTCAAAGGTCAGCCTACATATGGCTCACTTACAGCACATATATCTTTTGCTGGCATTAATGTCATCCCACAATACATTCATTGTCTATATCCGGGAAGGTTTTACGTGAGGTTAAAGTCCATCTGTATGAGCAGTGTGTTGTTGCAGTATTATCAGCCCACATACCTAGCTATACATTGTATATATCTGGGGAGATTTTACGTGAGGTCAGAGGTCATACATAAATCACCCCCTGATTATTGTGTTGGTAAGTCAGTATTACATGGGAAGATTTTACGTGAGGTCAGAGGTCACACATAAATCACCCCCTGATTGTTGTGTTGGTAAATCAGTATTACATGGGAAGATTTTATGTGAGGTCAGAGGTCACACATAAATCACCCCCTGATTATTGTGTTGGTAAATCAGTATTACATGGGAAGATTTTACGTAAGAACTTTGACCTTACGTAAAATCTTCCCATATAAAGTAACGAATGTAAACACTGATAATACTTTACATGTGACGTAAAATCCTCCCATGATTAGATCATGGCAGAAGTCATGTAAAATCTCCCCATGATTAACCCAAGGGAGAAGTCACGTAAAATCTTCCCATGATAGAATCATGGCATTTTTCCTACTTTTACGTAAACATACGGTAATACTCTGCTTTGAATCAAAAATAAAGTTTGTTCCTGAGACCCTGTTGTTAACTCTGGGTATCTCTGAGACACTGATCCGGATCCGGCCCCAAACATAATAAGCTTAATTATTTCAGATCTGTGTATGCAGTGCCTCCAAGCTGCTCTCCTATCTTTCAGTACTAGTAAATATTCCCATTTTTCAGTATTTTGCATACATTTTCAGTATTTTACAAAGAGCTCCATATATGATGTATGTACCGAATTGTATTTTATGGTCAGAATTCAGTAAATTAAAAGTACTGACAAATCCGTATATACTTGGAGGCACTGTTTGTATTACTAGCTAGCTATAAATTATACACATTGTAGGAGATTTGATTTATTGTTGTTGTATAGTATAGAACCGTGTGTTGTTACAGTATTTTCAGCCCACACAGCTATAGTAACTACCTAGGCACCATAATATTATAATAATAATTATATTATTATTATAACTAGCTATAGGAGATTATATATATTATATTGGCTGCATGCATGCACCTAATTATTGTTCTTGCATCTGCATGGCACACTCTGAAATTGTAGTAAATTATAATTATTATTGTAATCAATTTTGGTTGTTTTAGCTACGAATCTACGCAGGAAAAGATATCACAGGAGTTATTCAAGATAGTGGAAATACTCGTTTTGTTGGATTCACTTTGCCAAGTTCAAGTGTTTCTCCGGACCATACGATAGCTGAGTCAAATTTTTGGCTGTATATAGTTTATGTACTGAGCACAGTCGTACTGTATGTATCGTGTCTCACGACCTTATTTTTTCTTGTGTCCAAAAGTGAAAAAAGTGGCATAAAATCATTCACTAAAGATAACCCAGAGGTATTGAAAGCCACAATTATCGTTATTGGGAGCTTTGTTGTTGTGGAGATTCTTGCAGAGCTTGTTATGACAATTGTCTGGACAGTGAATGTGAAGCATCCCTTCGTTGGTCTCACTATATTTGCAGCCGCCATTGTATACTATTGTCCTGGTATATTTTCTGTATGCCAAATTATAAGGAAATGTTATCGATGCTACTACAAATTTAAAGAAGAAAAAAAATATTCTGTTGAAGAGGCGAAGAATAAGGCTCTTTTTAAATCTTGTGTGTGGGTATTAGCCTACTTTGCATACATTCTTCTCTACTCCTTTTTTCCTGCTTTTATGCTAGCATTTGCCTATCCAACGAGAGTTATCACTATTTTTGCCTTTATAGTTACATTCTTGCTTTTATCCATTGTTTACCTCACCACTTATATTAAGAAAGTTGTCACAGTGACTTTGAAAATCTTAAAAGACAAAAATCAAGACGACAGAAACAAAAAAGACAAAAATCAAGAACACAAAAGTGAAGTTAAAATTAGGTTCATAAAAGTTATAACCTCCATTATACTGATTATTCTACTGCTTTACTTTTTTCTGCTAATTTTTGCACTCCTTTATGCTCTCGTGATCGGGAGAGCCTCTGTCGTTAGTTCAGCCCCTCTTGCCCTTCTCTCTCTCCTTCCTTCCATTTTAATCTCTATTGCAGCTTGGGTGATGAAATCCACCCTGCTAAAAAACGATAATGATACATATAACCATGGAAAAAATGAGAAGTTAAGACGTATCAGCAAAAGGGAATCGAAAACAATGGGCACATCAAATGAAGATGAAGAAAATCAAGATGGAGTCAATGAACAAGATGAGGAAAGACATGAAATGGAAATTATAGAAGAGGCAGGTCAAAATAGAGATACTGAAGTATAAATACCATAATCAACCAGCTATATACAATTAAGGAGAAAGTTGTGATAACAAAAAGGAACAGTTTACTAGATACTAAAATTTAACTACTGTAGCTATGCCTATATGGTATTAGTATATTCAATAGGCCTACAATTACAAAATCTCACTTAAAATTAAAATTTAATTATTGTGTTGCTTTTAGTAGTAGCTATTAGGTAGTTTTAGTTAATTCTTATTATGGCGCAGTAGATAGTTTTTTGTTTAACTTTTAAATTAGCATCTATATTCAGGCTAGCTGTACCAAATTTTTCGCATTAAATTTTACTATATATTGTTAGTGATTGCCTCAGTTGCACACATGTACTATCTATCCCATCATAGTTTTCATAATATTGTCTTATGCATGTGACTTCCCATGAGAGATACAATAACTGCATATACACTCTGACTCTACATGCACCACAATCATTATAGAGGAGCGGCCGGCATCTGGAGTTAAATTGAATTAAGTAACAATAATTATAGAGATATCAACCTCTTGTTATTAGGCCACACAAACTAAATTCGCTGTTTATCGTCACCACTTTTTCCATTTTCCATGCGGGCGAGCGGTCATTATTCATTATTCATTGTCCATTTTCTTTATCATTGCGAGCCACGCCCCTCACGAAAGGGGCGTGGTTTACCGTTAACGGGCAATGCTAAGGTTAAAGGTCATGCGTACTCGGTTGAGGACAGCGAGTCTAAGGCGAGTTTTCTACTTGTTAGTGTGTCGTTATAGAAGGGAAACAAACGCTTTGGACGTGCTGTGCATATATGTCGAACATTTGAAGGTTTTGTGCAGTGTTCATGTGATCAATAATGAATAATGAAAATTTTGCTGGATCTTCAAAATAGCATGCGGGCGGTGACGCTTAACAATGAATTTAGTTTGTGTGGCCTTAGCTCAGTTTCATTTCTACATAATAATATATTTAAACATAGGCGGCGGAACCGGGGGGGCCAGGAGGGCCATGGCCCCCCCCCCCCCCCCCCCCCCCCCCCCCCCCCCCCCCCCCACTTTTTCATGGCTGACACACCCACACTTGCCTTATGCTAAGCAAAAAAAAACACTGAACTTGTAATCTTACCTGTCTGCACTAGCCTTCTGCCAGTTCTGAGTCAAAATGATCAGGGGCGGAGATATAGGGGGTGCAGGGGGTGCTTGAGCACCCCCACTTTAAAACATGGTGGGCAGAGCATCCCCACTTCTAGCCCAGTTCAAGGCCCTCTGGACAAAGCCCTCTCCCTCCCCTCCCCAGATGTTTTCTTGGAGTAAGAAGTCATGCAACAGCAATAGTAGAATCACCGAGTCTGTGTATTTAACTAGGCTAGAAAACGAGTAACTTACTTAGCGTTCTTCATATAGTGTGCTTGCTGAGCATTAATAAGAAACCCCACGGCGACCTTTACCTGTCACACGTAGAGTTTTCATATCACATGCATTCTGGTATGATCACATGCCATGGGCCCACAAGCACCCCCATTTTTGGAGTCCCATCTCCGCCTCTGATGATGTTAGTTTCTTTGCTGCTGTCCTTCAATTCGACTATTTTTTCCTGTTATTAATTGTTTTTCTTCATTTTTGGCCATGTTTCACGGACTCGTTTACCGTTAAGGCCCCTCCAAATCAATTAGTAGTTTCTCATCCCCCCTTAATTTCCGCCCGCATGCATTTTGTGATTAGGAGCACAATGCAAAAGTATACCGCATCCTTTTTTGCAAGCGATTTTGACGACCATTTCCATCAAAAAATTACACATATTGACGACCATTACCACCGCCCGCATCAATTTTGAGTTCAGAGGGGATGAGAAACTACTAATTGATTTGGAGGGGCCTAATTAGTGGGCGTGGCTTAAATTTTTCGCGCGCAACATGTCGTACTATCTTGGTCCCCTCACCTTCCTTCAGGATGCTTCCGCCGCCTATGTATTATAAGGCCACACAAATTTGATTGTTAGTTTCTCGTCACCGCCCGCGTCTGTTTCAACCTACCGCTTCTGCCTTCATTATTGCCTTGAAACGCCAGCCACACCTCTTTTTTGCTAATTATTTGGGCGGTTCCAGGAAACCACACCCTAAAAATGCCATAATATTGAACAATGAATAATGAATAATGACCGCCCGCCCGCATAGAAATATAAAAACGGGTTGGACGAGAAACTAACAATGTAGTTTGATTGGCCTAATCAACAAAGTGTAGGCAAGTTGCAGCCGCTATGTGCACTGCGGCTATAGCTATAGACTACTTAATTAATAATCCAGTAAGTACCGGTAACTATAGCTACAAAGAGGGTAAACTGAGGATGTACAATAGTACAATTAAGGTGTTTACAATTAGGAATCTGAAAAATTCGAGATTATTTTCCGGGGTAATATCTATGATTTTATATATAACGGGAGCCTATACCAGATAGCTACCATTATTGCAGTAGTTTAAAGTATGACTCAGAGTACAAATACCACTTTGATAGTAGGCACTCTGCTCCTACTATCTTCATTAGTCCTGCAAGGACACTCTCTTACATGCGATAACTCTGAAGATGTGGCAATTGCTGATGCTTGCTACAAACTTGATGAGCAACTGCAATATGCACTGCTGCAAGACAAAGGAAATTTGCATCGACTGAGAAAGGCCTTTTTCTATGCTCCCAATGCTCGCCCAGTGTTGTTGAGAGTTATCTACAACGTGACGTACGCAGAGGATGCCACACTGCGAGCTGCTTACTGTACCAATGATACAAATTCTGGAAATGAACTATCAATCAATGACACTATTAGCACTCTAGGCTGGACATCAACAGGAGTTTTTACAGTTTTCCACCCGTTAATTATAAACTTTATGCAAATACAACTGCCATTTGTGCTGATGACTGTGCTCTATCACATATTCAATGCCATAAACCCTGAGGGGAGTGGACCAGAAGCAGCTACCTTCCTGTGGAATGGAGGCTATGACCTTCCAACTCTTCGTCTAAACCTGCACTTCACAAATTTGACCTGCATTCCTAGTGAAGACTTGTTTAGTTCTGTTTTGAATGATTTCAACTCATTGGTGAGTATTACTAAGAAGAATGAGCCTTCTTCACTTGCTCACATTTTATCGAGTCCAAAACCCTCGGCGCGTTGCATGGCTATACACGTTTCAGTGTTGCACCCAAAAAAGGGGATAAAGGGCTGGGGTGAGGATATTATGGGCCAGAGATAAGGCTATTGCAATGTTATACTTGCACACCAGTATAATTGTTCAAGGTTCAACGGTTCACAGCAACAACAACCCTGGTGTGTCGAATCGAACTCTGCACTGTGGTGCAACTGCCAATATAGCGTGTGATACGGAATGTTCTTACGCCGAGTAAAGTCATGCAAAGTCATAAAGTCAAGAAGCTTTGAATTAGCAAACAGTGATGCCAAAACTGGCTAACAAAGCGTTTTTGGCGAAATCCACACAAATCCTGCCTTTTGAACACCATAAGGAACCTTATAACACCGCACTTGACTCGCAAACCGGTGAGGTATGTGGCAGCTAAGCTTGGTATAGCAGACAGATACACACACAGAACGACTACGTGGCGTAACCCTGACGTATGTGCCAAAGGTATAATATAGGTAGCAGCTATATATACCTATGCGTCATAACAGGTACTATTACTATATAAGATTCTGGGGAGATTTGTATTATTGACTGCACCCACCCTTGCATGGTACTACTCGCATAAAACTTTTTAAGGAAATAGCAAAATTAATAGCTAGCTAATTTTTTTATTATTGTAATAAATTTATTGTTTTAGCTACGAATCTACGCAGGAAGAGAAATTACAGGAATTATTCAAGATGATGGAAATACTCGTTTTGTTGGATTCTCGTTACCAAGTTCAAGTGTTTCTTCAGATCATACAACAGCTGAGTCAGATTTTTGGCTGTATATAGTTTATGTACTCAGCACATTCGCACTGTATGTAGTATGTCTCACAACATTATTCTTAATCGTGGCCAGTAGTGAACAAAACGGCATAAAATCTTTCATTAAAGATAACCCAGAGGTATTGAAAGCCACAACCATTGTGATTAGCAGCTTTGTAGTTGTGGAGATTCTTGCAGAGCTTGTTATGGCAATTATTTGGACAGTGAATGTGAAGCATCACATCATTGGTTTCACAGTATTTGCAGCTGCCATTGCATATTACGGTCCTGGTGTATTCTCTGTATACAAAGTTGTAGAGAAACACTATCTATGCTATAAAAAAGTGAATGACAAATTAAACACCCTTAATAACAATAAAGTTAAAGAGATGAAGAATGATACTCGTTTTAAATGTTTTGTGTGGATAACAGCCTACTTTGTGTATGTCATTCTGTATTCCTTTTTTCCTGCTTTTGTGCTTGCATTTGCCTATCCAACAAGAGTCATAACTATTTTTGCCTTCATGGCTACATTCTTGGTTTTATCCATTGTTTATCTCACTACTTACTTAAAAAAGAATCTCATTTTGAAAATCTGTGGTCACTCCATAATTGGGTTCAAAAAAGATATATTTTCTATTATATTAATAATTTTACTTCTTTACTTTTTTATGCTTATTTTTGCACTCCTTTACTCTCTTGTGATCGGGAGAGCCTCTGTTGTTAGTTCAGCCCCTCTTGCTCTTCTCTCTCTCCTTCCTTCCATTTTAATCTCTATTGCAGCTTGGGTGATGAAATCCACTATAATGCTAAAAAGCAATAATGATACCAATAACCATGGAAAAGATGAAGAAATTCAAGATGGAGTTGATAATATGCAGACAATGGTTGAGGAAAGGCATGGCAGAGAAGAAATGGAAATAGAAGGGGCAAGTCAAGATGGAAAAGTAATTACCATAACCAAGCGGTTACGACAGAAAAGAGAAAGTTATGACAATGAAAAGGAACTAGATACTAAAGTTTAACTGAGATTATAGGTCCATATACTACTAATATAATAATATTATATAGGCCTATACAATTATGATTGACTGAAAGACTTAGTATTATTGTGTAGTTTAGTATAGTAGATATATATATTATAGTTTTATAGTTCTTAATTGTTATGGAACTATAGCATGCAGTATATATATTAATTATAGTGGTTAGTTTTAGCATCTATATTCAGGATAGCTATAATTATTTGCATTTTCTTTTGATTGCCTCAGTTGTACACACTACCTATCCCATCATTGTTCTCATAACTCAGTCTCTAAATTTGTTTGTGAATAGCGAACTGGCATATTTGCACGTAGCTACTCTATATACTAGTCTTACAATGTCATGTGATTTTTCCATGTCAGAGATAAATTAAAAGTCTATAATAATTATGATCCACTTGTTTCAGTTTTTTTTTTCATCTGTATATGACACGAATTGAAGCGCTATATATAACGTATGAGTTTTGGTTTAGGACCGGTGTATTTGCATTGCATGCATGTGATATTATAATATATAATTATAGCAAGTCAAGTCTGACTCAGTGAGAGATGCATTTGAATCTATAATTATACATACATCAGATCCAGATCCTTATGAAAATTATAAATGTGCTAGCTGGAAAGGGGATCACCAAAAAATAAAGCATGAAGAAGTTAATTAATGGCAACTGTATAAAAATTTATTATTCTTCTTAGCGTAGTACATGCCATTGCAGCAGACTGAGTGATAGAGCCTATACTATTAGTACGTGTATAGGCAAGTTACAGCCACTATGTGCACTGGCTACTGTTTAATTTTCAGCAATTTTTGGATCATTAAGCATGGAGGAAAGTAATTTTATCGTCTGAATTTTTCAGATTCCTAATTGTAAACAACTTAATTATTGTATTATTGGGCATGTATATACGTGCTCAATTTATCCTCCTCTGCATCATTCTTGAGCACGTAGCTACAATAATTAGCTACTCACTAGATCATTAATTAGAGACTATTTCAATTAGGTAAAGGGTGCTGAATAATTTTAAGAAGGGCCAAATTTTAGAAGTACAATACTAAAACAATAATTATAATCTCATGCATTGCTACCGAATTGCAGGTTGCATTCCTTTAGTCAGGAGATAGCTAGCAAAGTGTGCATGACTCACCCTGCAAACAGCAATGACTAACATTTCGGGTGGTTAGTTGGTGCGGGGATTAGATGTAGTCTATATGCACACACATAGCTACCTCTTTATCTCCTGGGCTCCTGCCTCTTGGGCTCTCTCTCAGCCTCTTGGGACGGCTCTCCGCGCTCTCTATTCAGTGGCGTAGGAAGATGTTTTTGAGCAGGGGGGCTGAAAGTAAGCAGGTGAAGACTCGCTTTACGCGCGCATAGCGCGCGAAAGCTAGCGGGGTATGGGGGCATGCTCCCCCAGGAAAATATTGGAGTTTTAGACCTTCTGAGAGCTTTTTTAGTGCATTTTCGAGGACATTCTGGACTCTTAGCTTGTCACATGTGAACACAGATCAGTAGTGACTACTGATCTGTGTTCACATGTGACAATTATTGATATCTACACACCGTGGGGCTAAGATACACCACAATCATGAATAACTCAACCCTGATTGTGGCAACAGATGAAAAAGAAAAGTGCAAACTTCAGAGGGTGAGCCCCACCCCCTGGCTTGTACAGCAGTCTAAAAATCAGAGGGGCTCTGCCCCCCCAATCTTATGACTGGGGGGGGCAATTGCCCCCCCAGCCCCCCTGGTTCTTACGCCAGTGCTATTGTCTCTCTCTATAGCTACTCTCAATCCCTAGAGCTCCTATTAATGACAGGGATGTATGGAATGGCAGTGGGAAAATTGCTGACTCACCCAGTGAGTCACTGGCCCAATTATGGTGCTAGCTACATTACAAAAATTTTGTACATACCTTGTACTACTCTATTAGATATACAATACAGGTACAGCACATTATTTCAGTTAGCATACATGCACAATACATGTACAGTAGCCCCAAATATACATGACATTGTGGATATTGTAGTGCACCTGTCTCTAGTAGAAGTATAGTCAGCGCATCCAACATGTCAACGATCTTTACCAGTTCATATACTTTGCCACTCGTACGATCGTGCGCATGAGCAGAAAGCACAAGCATATTATTGTTGTCGCGACGTCGATAGGCGTGGCTACGGTAGCCAACAAAAGGCACTATTTGTGACGCTCGTGCACCGTGTCCCTGGCCCTCGATTTGAAGCATACTGAAGCCAGTTTTTTTCGCATTCGATTGATTCGTTATGCTTACGAGTCGCTTACTAATAGATGCCTACATCTCGAGATTGGGCCGGTGACGACCTATACCTCGGTATACACCGTGGGAGGGACAACGCATAATAGAAAAGATTGACATACTATAGTGGATTATGTGATTGAATTTGATGAGTTTCAGCAAGGGAAGGTATGTGGATATTGAATTTATTTATCCATAGATTATATTATAGTATAGAGACTAGGTAGGCGCATGGTGCTGGGTAGGCACAGGTGAATTGTATAAGATCATTAGTCTATAGGATTAGCTAGATTGTTGGATATTTACTATCTATACTGTAGCAGTCATCTGGCAGGGAATGGGGTAGGCTGCCAGTGAATGGGGGGCACATGCATGCACCGTTCACCACAATCTCTTTTCAATTTGAAGTATTGGTATATATAAAATGAACTCTATAGGCATTCCTATCATTGATTAATTCACTCTTTTCCAGTCAATTTCTCCTCCCTGGCTTGGTGGACACTCACATCCATGCCCCTCAATATGTGAACTCTGGAGTTGGCTATGATAAGATGCTTATGGATTGGTTGGACGCCTACACCTTCCCAGCTGAAGCTAGCCTAAGGGATGTCTACCCAAAAGTTGTAGTGAGCCAATCCACCTATGATAATTGCTATGCACGTAGACATGTAATAATTTTTACACATTGAGATAGCCTGCTGGAAAGAATCAACGGCTACCATAAATCGCGAATATTTCGTGTCTAAAATATTTCATGCGATAATTTTTCGCGTTAAATAATTTCGGACAAACGACCCTGTACCGCATTGTCGTTAACATTGGGCATGTATTTCATGCCTTTAATTTTCGCACAAACCATGCTGTCTGAAAATATTTTAACATCGAAACATTCGCGATTTACGGTACTTCAGTGAGAGTATAATTACATTTATAATCCGTACACTTAATTGCTCCTTCGGAGCCTTCGTATGATAGTATGATATCTATGATCGATCCAGCGGAGCACTAGCGCTGCACGCGCTAGCGAATAGCTCGCCTATGCCTAGTGCCTTACCGTTCCTCGAGCCTTGCACCTTCATATCCATGATCGATCCAGCGCATCGCTGCACGCGCTATAGTAGCTACGTAGCTCGCGATCGCCTAGGGCGCGGCCAAGCGCTGTCACATGACTTCACCATGGCAACACATTATTGTATCACAAAATGGGGTTATCAGACACACCCATTTGTTGTATACTTAAGACTCATTCCCATAGACTCTGCAATAACAACATAACTGATGTTGCACAGGAAGTGATGTTGCATATGCAATATATTTTGCCCAAGGGTAAAATGCAGTCACTCCTATAGAAATAAGGTTGAAATGCCCTCATGTTTTTGCCAGAAGGGTAATACAACAAGTCAGTTATTACCCAAGAATGGTGCAACATGGGTTAGTTGCCCTCGGGCTGATGTTTCACTCGGGCTACGCCCTCGTGACAACATCCAGCCCTTGAGCAACATAACCCATGTTGCACCATTTCTTGGGTAATAACTATTACTTGTTAATGCGCCGTACACACCCACTATTACGTAACTGTTGCCACTGCACTGGATTTATATGAGAAGTAAGGTGAGAGGTGCAGACAGTCTTGAGCTAGCCCTGGAAATGAGAAAGAAAGAAAGAAAGAATGAGAAATGGCCATTTTTTTTGAACATCTGGTTCTGGCATTATATCCAATGATGAAATCTAATATACAATGTCATGTATCACAACATTGATGATTTATCGCTTTGCTTCTTCTATATACATGTTTGGATTCTAGACGATCACAAATTCACAATACCAGTTCAGTTGTCATATTATGCATGGTGTCGGATATCTGACGAATCCCAAACCAAATTATTCCCTAGCATAGGCAAATAGAATTCATCACCCTGGATATCAATCCTATCACGGTGTCAGCATTTCAAACTTGGGCCAGGATTAGCACATGTAGTGTTTCTAATTCCCTTTGATCCTACTCTTTCTTGTACTCGTATTAATTTTGTGAGATTTCCTATATCCACTCATGATCATGCGCCAAACTGAAATATTTTCGAGTATTCTGACTTCTACTATAATTAATTGCCTCTATGTTAATAAAGCTTGTGATGACCTTATGCAATATGGAATAATGAATTTGCCCTAGCTTCTCTTCTTCCACCGCTGCTGTACTTGCTATCACCACTGCTCTGCTGGCCATGGCTGCTGACAGTGAACTCAGACTTAAGGGCTGGAGTCTGACTGAAGATGACTATTAGGCTGAAACAGTATAATAATAATAATATTATGGTAACCTTATAAGCCCCTATTGTGAATTCTTCATACAGAATTGCAGTATTATTGATCATGCTTTACCACCTTTACCTCCGAATAAATGCATGCATGTGCTAGTATTCGATCAAATTGAAGGGACCATGATAATTATTATGCTTGTGTGTTCAAGCATGCCAAGAGACTTGTACATAGCTCAAACTAGCTGTCGTAAGGTCCTGGGCATATTAAAATAGCTATAGATAAGGGCTCCAAGCTCCTCCCCCTGCATGCATCCTGGACAAAGCCTGTTCCACCACAGTCCCCTCATGCACACTCCCTAGCCCTGCATCTGGCTAGCCATGAATAAGTGAAGGTAAGCAGATGTGTCAATAAAAATGTAAGTTTATTCACATTCTCTCAGACAAAATATATTATTGTAATTATAATTATGGGACCACCCAAGACAACGTTTTAGTGATCCGTTTATTACACTATAAGTATTGCTTAAGTGCACGAATATATCTAGATCAAGAAGTGGAAGAGGCAAATTTGCATGTGAACTCTGTGTATCCATCCTGAGTTTAATTTTAAATTAGCATGAAGAATACTGTTCTGATAGTGGGCTCTCTATTGCTTGCTTCATTAGTCCTGCAAGGACAATCTCTATGCGATCGCTCGGAAGATGTGGCAACTGCTGATGCTTGCTACAAACTAGATGAGCAATTGCAATATGCACTGCTGCAAGACAAAGGAAATTTGCATCGATTAAGAAAGGCCTTTTTCTATGCTCCCAATGCTCACCCGGTGTTGTTGAGAGTTATCTACAACGTGACATACGCAGAGGATGCCACACTGCAAGCTGCTTACTGCACCGATGATACAAACTCTGGTAATGAATTATCTATCAATGACACTATTATCACTCTAGGCTGGACATCAACAGGAGTTTTTACTGTTTTCCACCCGTTAACTATAAACTTTATGCAAATTCAAGTTCCATTTGTGCTGATGACTGTGTTGTACCACATATTCAATGCTATAAACCCTGAGGGTAGTGGACCAGAAGCAGCTACCTTCCTGTGGAATGGAGGCTATGACCTTCCAACTCTTCGTCTAAACCTACACTTCACAAATTTGACCTGCATTCCCAGCGAAGATTTGTTTAATTCCGTTGTGAATGATTTCAACTCATTGGTGAGTATCATAATATTATTGCTTACTTTTTGTATAAATAAACTTTTATTGGTATTATCCTCTACCACACTTAAACAAACATACAATGTCATGTGCATGTATAGCGACATGTTTGAGTGTGGTATATAATAATATTATTATATAGGATAATGCCAATAATAAAATGTTTCTCTGCATGGATCTAAACATGATCATATTGTAGTATATGCATATTACAGATACTAGTACTGGTCCGGCCCAAACTGTTACATGCACTGAACTTACAGCAATAGTATTATGTTATAGGTACATAGCTAGCTAACTGAGAATCGTGATAAATATTATTATTAGGATTCAGGTTGGGGAGATTTTGTATTTTTGATTGCACCTACCCTCAAATATAGCTACCTCAGACAATTATTCAAGGAAATAGCTTATTTATTACTATAATATAATTGTTGTAATACATTTTGGTTGCATGTTTTAGCTACGAATCTACGCAGGAAGAGAAAATGCAGGAATTATTCAAGATAGTGGAAATACTCGTTTTGTTGGATTCTCGTTACCAAGTTCAAGTGTTTCTCCGGACCGTACAACAGCTGAGTCAGATTTTTGGCTGTACATAGTTTATGTACTGAGCACATTTGTACTGTATGTATCGTGTCTCACAACATTATTCTTTCTTGTGTCCAAAAGTGCTGAAAGTGGCGTAAAATCTTTCGCTAAAGATAACCCAGAGGTACTGAAAGCTACGATCATTGTGATTGGGAGCTTTGTAGTTGTGGAGATTCTTGCAGAGTTTATTATGGCAATTATTTGGACAGCGAATGCGAAGCATCACTTCATTGGTTTCACTGTATTCATTGCTGCCATTGCATATTATGGTCCTGGTATATTTTCAGTATACAAAGTTATAAGGAAATGTCATCTATATATATATCGCAAAAAAGAAAAAATGCATGACGGAATTATGTACGACTTAAATGTACAGTCCTCTATCAATGAAGGTAAATGCAACATAGATATTGAAGAGGTGAAGATTGATACACTTTTTAAATGTTTTGTGTGGATAACAGCCTACTTTGCATATGTTATTCTATACTCATTTTTTCCTGCTTTTGTGCTAGCATTTGCCTATCCAACTAGAGTCATAACTATTTTTGCCTTCATGGCTACATTCTTGGTTTTATCTATTGTCTACCTCACTACTTATATAAAGAAAGGTGTCACTTTGAAAATTTTAAAAGATAAGAATCCATTTATAGTTAGCTTTACAAAAGTTATAATCTCCATTATACTGATTATTTTACTGCTTTACTTTTTTCTGCTAATTTTTGCACTTCTTTATGCTCTCGTGATCGGGAGAGCCTCTGTCGTTAGTTCAGCTCCCCTTGCTGTTCTCTCCCTCCTTCCTTCCATTTTAATCTCTATCGCGGCCTGGGTGATGAAATCCACTATGCTAAAAAACGATAATGATACAAATAGCCATGGAAAAAGTGAGAAGTTATTAAGGCGTATCAGCAAAAAGAAATCGAAAAAACATGGTACAAATGAAGTCGAAGAAAATCAAGATGGAGTTAATGCACAAGATGAGGAAAGACATGGAAGAGAAGAAATGGAAGAGGCAGGTCAAAATAGAGAATCTGATTCTGAAGTATAAATACCTTAACCAACTGGCGAAAGTTTTGATAACAAATTTAATAATAATATTATAGCCATGCTTAATATGGTATTAATATAATATATATAGGCCTACAAAATTACAAAAAAAATTAAATTTAATTAGTAGTAGCTATTATATAGGTATAGTTTTAGTTCTTATTACAGTAGATTGTTTTGTTTTTGTATACGTATAGTATATAGTTTTAGCATCTATAATGTATTCAGGCTAGCTACACCGCATTTTCTTGATTGTCTCCGTTGCACATAATAATATTAACGTAAATCTGGAAATTTTCGTTGTAAAAATATTTTCGTAGTCGATGGTGCCTACGAAAATTAATCTTACGAAAATTAGCATGCACTATTAACGCTAGTGCGGTAAGGGGTCATTCCTACGAAAATATTTTTACACGAAAATTTATCATACGAAAGTTTCCAGATCTACGGCATATCTGTCCCACCATAGTTTTCACAATCCAGTGAATTGCAAGACTATAGCTAATATAAAATTAATTATGTTTATAAGTAATAAATTGGCCTATTTGCACGTACTATAGCTAGTCTTGTGACTTCCCATGAGAGATATCATGAATAAAATAACTGCATACTCCATATACTATGATTATCATGAGACAAAAGATAATAGCTACTTGATGCATGCAAGTATGCCAGTTTGATTGTTACTCACCAACTTGACTAATAATATATTATAGCTATATTATGATAACTTAACCCACATTGTGATAATGTCATGACCCATCAGATTCTTATGAAAAATAATGTGAATCAGAGAAAGGGGACCATGTGCACCCATGCAAAATTAAAAGCATGAGGTTGATTAATGGCAGCTATATATATATATATACAGCCTGCATGCATGCACCCCCCCCCCCCCCCCCCCCCCCCCCCATTGAAAATCCTATGTATTTACTCTTATAGCCTGCATGCACACTGTCAGTGTGGGAGTAGCTACACAATCTGGAGTTGAAGTAATAATAATAATATAATTTATAGAGATAATATTTTTTATTATTAGCTCAGTTTCACTACTACATAATATTATAATCAACAAAGTGTATAGGCAAGTTGCAGCCGCTATGTGCACTGGCTATAGATAGCTATATAGACTGTTTAATTAATGATCCAGTGAGTAACTAGCTAAAAATTATGATGCAGAGGAGGGTAAATTGGATTGAGCACATACAATAGCACAATTGAGTTGTTTACAATTAGGAATCTAGTAAAAAATTCAAACAATGAGATTAATTTTCCACATGCTAACGATCCGTACAAAGGAGGCAAGAAATCTAGACATATAGCTACCTGACAGTGTGCATAATCAAGCCATGACTATATAATTATACTTGGCTACCACAATGGCATTCCAACACTGACAAAATTGGCAAGCTCAAATACATGGTCAGACTTGAGTCAGATATATTATGGTCAAACTCAAATATGTGGTCAAAATTGTTGCTGATATAATATGTTCAAAGCCAAATATATATAATATTATGGTCAAATTTTATTATTATCAAACTCAAATACATGGTCAAACGTTAGTTATATAAATTTTGCATTTCATCATGTATTTGAGCTACTGAATGCCCATATATGGTCAAACATGCAGCAAATATTATATGGTCAAAATTCAAGAAGATCCCCTTACACAATATAGTCACAGATATGACGTATCTATTAGTTAATTGGACCGACGTGACGTCAACAGAATCACAGCCGCGCCGGGCCGTTCGCGAATAAAATTCGCGATCGCGCGCACAAACATCCACCCACGATCCTTTACCCGCTAGCTGCAATGGTCCCTATAGTATAGTTGGGCAATGGCAGCCATGTGTTAGTGGCAAAATAATATAATGGCTTACACTTGATAATAATATAGGCCACTGCGGCAGTCCATACAATTCTTAATTCATCTTCACATACAAAATTAGCCGGCCCAGTTTGTTATCTTAGAGTTTCAACTTTCAGGTTGTAGCTATAGTGATTGGTTACTCTTCAGTAGATTAAGATATACTAAGGATGTTGATATATTAAGTCTATAGAAACTGCATTCGATCTGCAAATGATGAAGTATAACACACAATATATGTCATTACTTGGCAAAAATTGCTATTCTCATGATTTTGGTTGTTTTATAATACATGCAGCTGTGAGTTTATGCTGGCGTAGATATCACTGGAATCATTCAAGACAGCGGAAACGATAGCATTTCCTTCCAACCTTGTACAAAGAGAATATGCCAGGACCATAATACACAAAGGCTGCTTCAAATACAGTGAAATCAATGGGAAAATTGTCCACGTTCACTGTCCAAATTTTAATGATCGCCGTAACAAGCTTTGCAATAGCCTCCGCAAGCACAAAGCTGCCAATCACAATGATTGTGACCATCAATACCTCCGGGTTTCTTTTGGTGAAAGATTTTATGCCCCTTTGCTCATTTTTCGATATTGCAAAGAATATTATCGTGAGACAGGATGCATACAATACAAAAGTACTCAGGACGTAAACTATATACATAGAGCCAAAAATCAGTTGCATGGTAAGCAGAAACGCTTGAATTTGGCAAAGAGAATCCAACATAACGAGTAGTACTACCATGGAAAGGATGACATGAGGGATGTTGCAACCCGCTTAAGCACACCTCTTAATGATGTTGATGCAGCAAAAATTGATGCTGTTTTTAAATGCTTTATGTGGATAATAGCCTATTTTGCGTACGTTCTTCTCTACTCCTTTTTTCCTGCTTTTGTGCTAGCATTTGCCTATCCAACGAGAGTTATCACTATTTTTACCTTTATAGTTACATTCTTGATCTTATCTATTGTCTATCTCACTACTTACATTAAGAAAGGTATTACATTGAAAAGTCTTAAAGATTTTAAGTGCATAAAAATTATAATCTGTATCATACTCATGATTTTACTTTTGTACTTTTTTATCTTTGTTTTTGCACTCCTTTACTCTCTTGTGATCGGGAGAGCCTCTGTCATTAACTCAGCCCCTCTCGCCCTTCTCTCCCTCCTTCCTTCCATTTTAGTCTCTATCGCGGCTTGGATGATGAAATCCACCCTGCTGAACAGCGACAGCGGTAGTGGAAGAAGTGTCACCGAAACTGATTATGGTGTGAAACATGTAGACAGAGAAAACAAGATAGAGTCTGATGGGAGCGTAACGCTTACTAGCTACAAGAAACTTAAATTGAATGAAGGTAGAGAAACAACTGGGCTAACGCAATATGAAGAAAGTCGCAGCTATGAAGTAAATGAGACCGAAAAAGCTTTTCAAGATGGAGGCGTAATTTCCAACGCTATGCTAATACAGAGTGAAGAGGGTTGTGCCGGAGAAGAACATAAAACAAATGGAGAGGGATCCGGAGATGGAGAGTCGATTGTCTTAAGAATGCGGCTAATACAGAAAGAAGAAACTTATGGCACACAAGAAAGCGAAACAGAGAGTGAAACTAAGATTTAATTGACTGACAAAAAGTTTAATAATGGTATATAGAAACCACTAAGTGTACACTAATCTTATAGGCTATGATTGATTATGTACAATGTCATAATCCTGCATTATGGATTAATTTTGTTGTCATTAGCATGCTCGTGTGCATACATGTGCATGTGTATCAGTGGTGTTGTCATGCTGGGGAGGGGGGTTTCATGTCTAATCATCCATATGCCAGCGCATCCACCCATTTGCATAATAATAATAATATTGTGTTGTTTACATAATGTGTCATGATCAAGGTAGCCCCACCTGTGCTGATGAAATGATCCTAAAAACGTGATTATGTTTTTGTAAGCACTTAATTGAAACATGTACTTGCTTATTGAAGCCACTCTCATAATTATCCTATCCACACTATAATGCTACATATCCTTTTTGAAAAATTATGAAAAACAAAATTAATCCACCTTTAGGCTAAGCTAGCTGTCTCTTTCAACAAAAGTCGTGACAGACCTACATTTGTAAGAGAGCTAGCCCCTTAATTATCATTTCAGTAGATTTCCTAGTGAAACTCAATTAAAAATTGCACCTCTGAAGTAGGGATACATTAATTTTTGGAATCATCACACGTACACATGACGTTGTATTCCTCGAGCTTTTGCATGCACCTGCCAGCTGGCCAGCCCCTCCTTTGTATCACTGATTTCACAAACAAACTAGGTGACCTTGTGGAATTTTGTGATAATAAGACTAATACTAGGAGTTCATGACTATGGAATAGTGAGTTTGTCCTCCTCTTCTTCCACCGCTGCTGTGCCTGCTACCACCACTGCTCTGCCGGCCATGGCTCATAGGAGGGGTGGAGTAGCAGCTTCTTTGGGAAGTACACAATCTGAAAAAAGGGAGAATGCTGTTGGGGTGGCAATTATTATAGCATCGCTTACTGTTTCTGAAGAGCTTGGGGAGTGCCTTCTGGAGTCAAAACTTTAGTAGTAACATGTCCTATGTTGTAGGAGACATGAGTTGCCAGTTATAAAATTTAATAATCTCATAAAGTGGGTATCATGGACATACCCATTCTTCCACCTGAAGGTGGTCCACGTATGGACACTCTTCCCATGTTGGTTGGAGTACTGGTGCCCTGCAGTACACAACAACATTAACTAGTACTGCCCCAAATCAGACAGTAAAATGCATGCCTCATATGTACCATTGGTCCAGGAGTGCCTAGAGGGGATGATGGAGATGCCGACTGGACACCTGCCATTATTTATAAACATTAATAATTATTGCATTGGGTATGAACGGACTTACTCATTGGAGTTCTTGGCCTGCTCAAATTTGATTGAGTAGACTTGGGTGTCTAGAGATAAATTAATTATAAAATTCCCCCTCAAATTATTAAGTTAAGTTAATGCTCTCATTACCATCATTTCTACAGGAGATGGAGTCACTTTCGTAATTCCTGTATTCATAGCTGGTATTAAAAAAAAATTAGGGAAAGAATCGATAAAATTGCATGACTGACTCTGTGAGGAGTGGTGGGTGGTATTCCTAATGAGCTGGTTGGTTGGAGTGGTGCACTGCGTGGGTGTTAGCTGTAGTCCCACGGCTGAGCCTGTGGCTACACCTGATGCTGCTGACGGTGAACTTCGACTGGGCTGGAGCCTGACTGGGGATGGACTGGCTCGACTAGGCTGAAAAATAATAATGTGAACTCCTCACATAGAACTGCAGTATTGGTCCCGCTTTACCAACTTCACCCCAAATTATTTAAAACATGGTTTAGAATTTTTTCAGGAAAATTTCGTATAAAGGGGACCATAACAATAATATTATGCTTTCAAGTGCGCCAGTTGTCTATATATTATTTTTAAGGAGAAATGCATAAGAATACCCTTACCCCTGGTGCGCTTGTCTGCTGAGGTGTAAGAAGCTGCTGTTGCCTCTGTGGATTCAGCATTGACTGACTGCCCACTGCAAGGAACAGCATAATGTAGAATTATTATTACCATAGTGCGTAAAAATTTGAAATAGCTCACAGAACTGCCTACCAGTCTGCTGGCTGGTGAACTGTGGCGACGGAGATTGAGAGCTCCCTGTAGTAGTGATACACAAGGGCCCCAAGTGGGCGAGTAAAGGATCACCTATGTAGAAGATAAATGACTAGACATAATCATATGGTAACTTACCTTGAGCTTGACCCCTCCTAGAGGGGGGAAGTCGAGGAGGGGGCTACAGTGGAACACAAGTGCATACAGATGAAGTTACACTGCTGTTGTTTATAACTCACCATTCCATCAGCTCGAGTTGGAGTATGCCAAGATATTGGAGAGCATCCTAATGCAATCATCATAATTATAAATTGTGTATTTATTTTAAGTGTTTGAGTCACTGACCTTGGTTTGATGTCATGACTGGTGTGGCAGGAGGTCCTTGGGAGAGGTGAGGGGGGAAGGCAGGGGGCGGAGGGGGAGGAGCCAACTAAGTGGAAAAAGTTACAAAGTACTAAATGTATGCTGTCAAATGTATTCCGGTCTCTTACCATTTTTTTCATAGCAGGGATAGCAGTACCTGTAGGAGTGCTGATTGAATATTGTGCGGATGGAGTTCCAACTCCTACAAATCAATAATGGTATTAATATTATTATACGTAGGCCCAGTGTATTATGACATAAGCTATACTTTGAAACGGAGTGAGTCCAAACTGGTATGGAGTGACAGTCTGGGTTGCACTTCCATGTGACAGCTGCTGTCGCTGAGGGGTCACCATCTCAGCCGCACTAAACTGGCCACCATGCTGTGCACTCTGAACTCCACTCGGACCTCCATCTGTCCTCCGGATCCCACCTGCTTGCATTACACCAGTACTAGTCGAAGTCTGTCTTGTATTATTGCTGCCACTAGTAGTTGTGCTGGGCTGTGGTCTTCCTCCACCATTGAGGACCTTGGCAGCATACTGAAGCGCAGTTCTAGTCTCACATATAGTTTTGATACTAGGCACAGGGTTCCCGTGGACATGAATACTTAAGATGTCTTCTTCTCTGTAGCGTAAGCTCTTAAGCTTCATGACGATGGCTTCTATCTCCATAAGTTGCTGATTTTTCTAACAATATTACCATCACTTATTATGTAGGTGACAATCATATAGCTACATGCATAAATTACCTCGGAACAGATGGCTCTCTGTTTTTGTAGAGTGAGCTTTCTTCTCTTGGCCGATTCAGAGTTCTTCTTTTCCAGCTGTCCGATTGGAGCCATGGCCAGTGAGCCAAACTGAGCGACGAGGGATGCTTCATCTGTACCATTCTTTCAAAGGTAAAGAATCACAACAAATGTAACTGGTGCAGTACAAATAATATTATTGGGATAGTTGAGCACACCTCGTGAAGGAATCGTTTGCTCAGAGTCTTATGGCGCTGGTGGAATCGAAACAACTGAAATAAAACAATTATTGTGATTGAGTTAGTAGCTTTGCTATTATTCATTTGAGTTACATTTGAGAGTTGACTGCACATGTCTGCTAGGTTTTGGAAGAAGACGCCAACTTGAGGATGGCTCTTTAGGGGGTAGAGATCGGAGAATAGGGACAAATATCGTGTGTAGTGTGTGTGTGTGTGTAGTAAGAGCCGAGTGAATCGTATTCTTGTATGTACAAAAATAATGATAAATTTGATTCCTTGTATGCACATTCCATTAGCAGGGTATAGTTATTACTATAAGGAAGGCGATTCCAGCACTGTACAGTGAGCCAGTATTAGCCATATTTAATATACCTTGATGCCATCAGTGACTTCAAGAAACTTCAATCCTTTTCTTTGGCACATAAAACACTGAGAAGATTCAGCTATGGCAGGCAAAGTACATCAATAAAGATTTATCCTTATCGTACCATTTGGTTTATAGAGACTGACCAATTGCTCGGCACTGGCTACAGTATATGTGGCCACAGTCTGTAACGAAATAGGGACTCCTTCCTCCCCCAGCCTCGCTGCCTCGGTGGGTGCGACATTTCACGCAGTATATCCAAGTTGAACTCTCTATCCATGAAGGCTTCTGGTGTCCCTGAGAAGCAGCAACAGTCATGGCGTTGGTGGCATTCATATCATGGCAGCTGCATGGTACTTTTTGAGTTTGGCGCGATATTACACTCAAGCGACCTTTTACCGAATATGTATACCGAAAATGTATTTGCTCTAATTAACTGAAATTGCCACGTTTCAAAAAGAAAAGTGTGAAACTGGAGGTGCATCCAAAATCAGCATTGTCTCCATTCACAAAGGAGGCATGAACTTTCGTTAACTAGGTTCCTATTAGAAGAACTAGGACAACAATATGATGAACGGTGAGCCAGTTTGAAATAATTTTAAATTATATTAATATGTGAAGCTATTGCTACGAATAAAACTAGAAGCTCCATAAGTTTCTAGAGAGCCTATTACCTACCTATCGTTGTGGACTAGTTTATACCATTCCATTATAGAAACTCTTGAAAGTTCTGGTCCAGCCAAGCCGTCGATATTCACCATCGTACAAGCGGTAAGTGGGAGGTGCAATGAATATCACTCTAATTAACGCCCATCATGAAACAATCGACTTTTGTCTCTGCAGAAGTATCAGAATTTTTTGGACAGTCTAGTGCCACACAAGGTACCTCGATGGGGCACTTCAGTGGTGCTGTTGGTCATCTACACTATTCGAGTGTTCTTACTACAGGGCTGGTACATTGTCAGTTATGCTCTGGCCATCTACCTGCTCAATCTGTTCATAGCATTCATATCTCCCAAGTTCGATCCAGTGATGGAAGAAGAGGAAGAAATAGGTGAAGCTCTCCATGCATCTCTTTCCTCCCTCTCTTCCCCCCCCCCCCTCCCTCACTCTCGCTCATATTTGGTTAACTAGTAGTAAGGGTAGATATCTGTACATGACATTGTGTATTTAGATTGGACTTGGTATTGTAGTGTCTTGGGAGGGGGGGGGGGGGGGAATATTGTAATAACTTGTGTCCCATTCCAAGAACACGTTACTCATTACTCTGAACTCCAGTCTGACATAATGCTCTGGGGGATTATATTATTGTGTGGATTTGAGTAGGAGTATATAATTTACTACTAAAGTGGCCCCATACTAATAGATACCCGGGCAACCTCGATGTCTGCCAAGTATTTGCTCACTGTGGTAGCCCCTGGTGGCAGTCCACAAGGTCTTCTCCCAATATTCCACACATAACTAGATGTTTAAAAACAAGAACATAGTTTAGACACTTGTATATCCTTTGATATAATACCCATTGAATTTTCTTTCACTGTTTTTTGAAGATGCATATTATATAAGATGTTGTATAAGGCTTTTTCAGAAAGACATTTGCATATTATGACATACTAGTGCATTTGGCGACTATTTCTTGTCTTTTCAGAGGACGGACCTCAATTGCCGACTAAAAGCAATGACGAGTTCAAGCCTTTCATCAGGAGACTACCCGAGTTTAAATTTTGGTGAGCAACACCAGCCTCTCTCTCTCTCCCCCCCCCCCCCTCTTGTCCTTTGAATTTATCTTCATACCTGCATGCTCCCACCTCTGCAGGTTATCACTGACTCGTGCCACACTGATAGCTCTATTTTGTACGTTCTTCTCTTTCTTCAACATCCCTGTCTTCTGGCCCATCCTAGTCCTCTACTTTATCATCCTGTTTAGTATCACAATGAAGAGACAAATTAAGGTAAGACTACTACTTATATTCACCATAGTCTGTGTTGTATTTGAAAAAATCCTGGAGACCTGGTGGGTAATTACTAAGATTAAGTACTGGCCATGGAATATTTAATACATTGTACAATGGTACAAGTATTGGTGCTTTACCTAATGCTTTAGGAAGTTTTATAGGGAGAAAACTACCTCCCTATTGTTAGCCATTTCACTGTGTACTGCAGACAATGGTGCATTCCTAGCTTCATAATAACAATATCATTATGTATAATTGAGATCTCTAAAACTAGATCTAATTAGGAAATGTGACTGTTGACAAACAACCTTAAAATAGCATTTAATCCAATTACAGGTGTGGGTAGGTTGTTTATCACTACTTGTGTGTGACTCTCCTATTGCTATTTTGTATAATTATAATTGGACAGGGTAATTGGACGCCATTGATGTTGTAATTAGCTTCCCACTGCAGTGGTGACCAGATTAGGGTGTTTGGGTGTTGTGGCCTGGTTGTGGTGACTATAACGAGACCCTTCCTGTAATTGAGTAAACTGCCTATATAGTGAAAGGAAGAGTCAGTGTTTGCTGTGCGTACATGGGTGAGCATTGTCCCCTGGTGTTTATTGTCTCCATTGGCTTCCAGTTTAAGGGTTTAGCGACATGCCAGTCTTGTAGATTCTGCATTCAGCATCAGATGCCTTCCCTGCCAGGCTCGCGCCAGAGGCTGTGTAATACTTGTCGTTTACACGAGTAGCAGCTTTATGTTGAATAATAACTGCCTCAAATTTGTCAAAGCAGAAGCATGATGAATTATTTTGTTCTTGAAGAAGTGTGGTATTAATGAGATGACACTCTCACACTCACATACACACACCAACTCACAAACATTCATATACACACACACACACACACACACGGCATAGCATATGATACGTTTCCGTTACCTTCCGTTCAACTACGGGAAGCGGCGGTACAAGGGGAAGGACGAGGTGACGTCCCAATAGCAGCAGCGGCAGCCTCTCCCAGCGAGACCGACATGCTGCTGTATATAAACCACATAGGAGAGCCATTGATAATGATTAATTAATGTTTAATAATAATATTATTATTATTTACCACCACACTGCTAACTATTATGCACACCTGTATAATTATTATTATACCTACATAAACCTATTCCTGCACATGCATCAGACCACGGGTCAGTGAGTGTGTTTTGTGTGTAACATTTTATGTTATGGCTGTTTATCTTTTGTGTAAAGAAAGTTGTATATTAGGGTTTTATTTTGGTATACTGAAATTATTTAAATTTGGTGAGTATGTTGTTACGATATTATCATGCAAACAGTGATTTGATCTGAAACGAATAGTAACAGTTACTGTTAATGTCAACTAGGAATTCTAGAAAATAATTATTATAAATAATTAGTTACCCCAATAATTAATAATTGCAAGTGGATGGGGATTTGTTAGCATACCGGCAATAGTATCATAGATATTTTAGTAGAGTATACTCCGTGAATTATGCAGAGGAGTATGGTCATAAAATTACCGTGCATGACATTGTGGGATCTGTGGGCACATGCAGATATTCTCAGGTGAATTAATGAAATCATCCCATGCATCATTATTGAGATTGGCCAGCATAGCATCACGAAGTCTTGCATGACCACAATAAGATATTCACTCCAATAATAATATTATTGACCCCAATTGCTGCACTGATACTATAGTGATCATGCATACATAACACAATGTCATGCCAGGCCAGCTGCATGATCATTGATGATAATATTAATATTATTGAGTTGTAATAATCTGTATGGGCTGGGATAATAATATAAACAGTAATCCTCATAATTGTACTGCCATGCATGTACCTTCTGAAAATATTGTAATTAAGGTAACTGCATGAATCGATCGCAAATCCTCAAGAGAATTGAATTATAATAATAGCTCAATAGTGTATACACCATTCACACACAAAACGTTGATACAATTTGCAACCACATAACTGAACCACAGAGAGTATAAATACCAGCATAATAATTAGTAACAACATACACAATAATGAAAAAACATTACACAGAGAATAATATTGATAATGAAAATGTAGAAATATTGTTCAGTAATAATATTATTAATTTTATATACATAATAAAGGTGGAGTGCAGAGTGCACCTGTTGTATTTAACTTCTCTTTGAGTGCTATGCAAAAATAATTAATGATACAAAAAAGGAAGAAAGATGAGCCAAAATATATATAAATTTATGAGTTTTTTCTTTGACTTGGAATAGTATCTCATTATCACAACTATTTCTTTTGAAGAGCCTGTATTGAAAGTACATAGGACATGAATTAGTATTAGCCAAAAATACCGAGGTATGATAGGAACTAATTAGTGGTAATTAACAAGGGGTGGAGTGTGGAGCTACATTGATCATAGTGAGTTCCCTACAATGACCTCAGCTAGGGTGAACCCAACAACGGTTGCCATGGCAAAATGGTGGGGTATGCCTGTAGTTGCTAAGTCAAAAGAACTCTGTTACCATAGCCAGAACAAGCAATAATGCAATCAACACTCGAATCAATGAAGTCCAATTAACCAAGGTATTGAGAAACCAACCTATGTAGAATACTTGTAACACCCTATTCCCTACATGGAATAAAGGTGTATTCATCTAGTTTGTAATAAACTAATGCCAGACAAGTAGCTACAGGATCAGTCGGTTGGTCCTACCTAGTACCTAAAACTACATTTTTAGGGAACTAACTAATCCGAGCATTCGGCTCTCAATTTCACCACACAGCTCCAGCCCCTTGATACTACAGTCAAGTCACACATATACACACCTACACGTACCTTAATTCTGTCCATGAGGCTGGGGGCACCATCCATGACAGACATCACATCCCTATGAGTTGGAGAGCGATTCAAATCACCAGACTGACCTTCCTCTAGGCCATTGTGAGACGGACTAGAATGCGTCAAGTCACTATTAGTGTTCGCCTTGTGCACGGGTGTGCTCTGTTTAGAGGTAGGCTTCTTAGCGACTGGTGGTGGAGGCGATTTGGCCTTCGCTTCCGCTCTTCTTAGCTCTGTCGTAACGGTCGTGCTTTGAGCTTGTGTGACGAGAGGGGAAGACACTTTTGCTACAGCTACTGTGCTAGTCTCGAGTTCAATTTGTCCGTTTCCTTTGCTAAAACTACCGTCGTGAGCGATGGGGCTGATTGGGGGAGACGGGGGACAGGGGGGCTGATGATTTTGATGATGGACAGGGGAGTCATCTGTGGGGGGAGGTGGTGCCGGGTGCGAGGGGGGAGGGACGGGGGACAGGGGCCGTCGGGGGGAATGAGATGACAGTGACGAGGTGGACGCTTCTAGTGCTGCACTTTCTGGTGTGAGTGTGGTGTCTTGTACTGATGAACAATCTGGTGACTCCTCGACAATGGTAGAGCACTGCTGCTCCGTTTGTCTGTCTTCTTCGTACAGCTGAGCCACGGTGTCCGGAGTTAGTATCATATTCCTACCACTGGGGTTGATCTTGACTTCGGAATAGTTGACTGAAGGAGGTCGTACCTTGGCAGCTCCACCACTCTGAGAGAAGTGGAGCTCAGCGTAGTTACTTGTGGGTTTCCTTTCAGCTTCAGCCGACTGGTTTCTGATTTCAGAGAGTGAAGCGTAGGGATTCTCCTCCTCCCTTGCCACCACAACCACTGAAGCAGCTACTCCCTCACCCTCCACCCCATTCCTGTGGTCTCCATTGGTTGCCATGGCAGCCTCACCATTCTCTGTCACTACTACTGCTGAGTCAGCAATTCTCTCCTCCTCATCTTGCTGCTCCAAGTTTTCGTCCTCCTCCTCCTTAATACCCTCGGTCTTTAACGACTTTGATAGCGGGGACGTCCCCCTGTGGCCCCTTGGGCTAGGCTTGAGAGCTTCCTTTGCCGGGCTCCTACCGCCGCTAGTCAGTTGTCTCAGTTCCATCGTACAGCTCTCCTTCAGTACAGCAACTGTTTGCATCTCGGCTTGTCTATTCACGGTGATGTATTTGCTCAGGTAGGGCACAATCTTGTCCAGCTGTTGTAGCTTGACTCTGATATTCTTCAGCCTCTTTGTTGCTTGAGGGTCTCCGCCATTGGCTAGTTCGACGAGCTTCACAATGTGTCTAGAGAGCTCCTTCTTGAAGTGGAGTAGAGCTGTCTGCTGTTGTTTCAATCTCTCATCCGTCTGACTGGCCACTTTGCGTGTTTTGCGAATCCTCTTTTCGTACCTCTTGATGATAGCATCTTGCTGAGCCTTGGGGTTTTCCGATTTTCCAGTGACTGATGTTGGACTGGAATCTGCTGAACCACCTGCCTCCTGGGGTACAGAGAGTAACCATAATATCACATCAAAATAACATACGTGTATTATAGTACACAGGTGAATGAGTATTTAACTGTTAGTGGAAGGAGGAAGTTAGTAGAACTTGGCCTCTGAGGGTATAGAACCAGCCAGATTTACCACATTTCAAATTTGAAACATATGCATGCACACTAGTTAATCTTTCAGTTTTCAAGATCAGTGATAAACAACAGGGGCTAGTCACTATAAGGCCTATACATGCACAAGTACATATCTCAACGTCAGCTATAACAATCTTACCTCTGATGCTTTGACAGTGCCGATGGTGTGGTCTGCCTTCATGGGTCCCTTCTTCTTTGCCGCTGCTCCAGACTTGGACGATACCTTGTGAGACAACACCTTGACGTTCCCTGTGTCACTAAAGAGAATCTTCGAGGTACTAGCCACCTTCTTCGAAGACTTAGCGGTAAACTCTGCCTTGGTCCCTCTCTCTAGCACAAACAGCCACATGTTGAGATCCGCTTGGTCGTTAGCAGCCAGCAGGACAGGGGATATCCCCGTGTGACTAATCGAGATGGTGTAGGGTCGCTTGGAGACCTGCGGGTCAATGACCTTGAGTTCGTATCCCGGGAGACAGATGGTCTTGACTGTGGCCTCAGAGCTCTGGTCTTCATAGACGTAGAGGCAGTTATCGGAATGGGACACACACCAGTACCGGGTCCAGGGTTCAGAGATGAACTGAATCTCAGTGAAGCCACAGTGCTCGGGATTCTTGAGACTAGAAGCCGGTACGTAGCTGACAAGGTTGGCATCCTTCAGCTTCTTGCTTTTGCGCTTCAGTGTGTTCTTGCCCTATGATATCAACAGTTAGATTGTTAGTTTTAGCAGGTACATGTACTCAAAATGAAAGAAGAACAAGCATGCCCAGGGAATGTCACGTATGCACTTAAAATTAGAGCAAGGCTACTATAATGTACATATATATACGTAGAACATAAATCTACGGTAGTTATTGTGTTACAATAATACAAGTAAACTCACAGAGAGAGCAGGTGAGCTATTTGAGGATCCTCCACTTCCCGTCCCATTCTCTGCAGACGTCTGACTCCTCAGGTCTGGCGAGGCCGGCTTCTCCTGGGAGCTGTCCCGCAGTGCACTCACCCAGGCAAACATCTCTGTCTCATTGGGCGCCGCAAACGTGTGCGATTTGGAGCCTCCCTGAGGATTCAGCTTGAACAAGTACTGATGCTCGGATCCGGCCTGCACGCTCAATAGCTCGAGGGAGCAGCCCTGGAGAGCGATGGAGGTGATGGGACTCTTCTCCGATGCGCTATGATAGATGTTGAGGTGGCCAGATTTGATGACGCAGTAGCGATCCTTCCATTTGCCGGTGTGGGCTTGTTTCTTTAGCTTTCCTCTGTAGAACACGCTCGACGGTGAGGGAGCCTGGACTGTGATGGCAGGTTGCTGCGTTTGATCATCTGCTGCGACGTTCACTGCCAAATCGTTGAGTCGCGATGTACTGTTTGTGTGTTCCACAACCTGTTTGTCATCGGGAATGTAGAAAAATCCGATGAATGGCCCACTATTCGAACCAACGGAGACGTTATCGGGAATCGTGTGCTCAGCTCCTTGCGTGACGTGGTTGAACCACTTGAGTAGCTCGTCAGCATTTTCTGCTGCAAAGAAGAGACACTGCCCACTCTCGATGTGCCAAACTTTGAACGAGTGGTCTCGCTTGCATTCGATCGTTGCCTCGGTGATGCGTGACCCCTTGAGGGGGATGGAGAGGGCCAGAGTGAAGTCCCGCCGACTGATGTAACAAGAGATCACCTTCTCCTCCAACAGGCACCAGTATCGTACCCACATACTATCCGCCCCTTTCCGCTGAACTCTCAAGTAGCCTTGGAACTGCTCCTTACCCTCGGAATTGACACTCTCGTGTGCCTCACAGACCCTTGCTGGTGACTCCTCGGCCTCAGGTGCGGAGGGTAGAAGCTCGAGGGAGACGCTCTTTCTCATGGGATCTGCCGGATAAGGTGGAAGCGTGTCTGGTGTTGGACTTTGGATATCGAAGCTCATCTGTGAGATTCTGGGCTGCTTTAGGTTGCCTTGGCTCCCTCCACCACTTTCCGTTTTCTTTCCTTTTCTCTTCATGAGGCCGGACTTGACCCATGAGAATTTTCTCCGTCGTTTGAGCGTGTCTGATTGGTACTCATCCTGGTGAGAGAATGTCTTTCGCCGTGGCATTGTGCTGGTGCTGAAGTCCTACAAAACATTAAAATCAACATCATTAATGGGAATTATTAGAGGGTGGGGAGTATATTTTTCTATTCCCAAGATTGATTTTCCCTTTCCAAAAGTTTAAAAGTATATCGAGAATAGTACTAAAGTATAGGAACATGCCACTAACCAACCAGAAAGTGATAATCATGTAACATAATGATAATTATACGTAATCCCGTACGAATTTGGCTCTTCTGGTGATGATTTTATTACTCAGAATATCGCAGTGTGGTCTAGACTGTGACACGATTCATTCAAATTCCATACAGAGCTTGATTCGATTTGCTAACTCCGCTCATGCATCACTCACACTAGCCATCCACTTAAGAGTCTTGTCACTATGCTAATCCTCATACCAAACAAATTCACTGAACCACTTGGTCAAAATATCGAGTCAAAAACTGCAAATAGCAGTCATGTCGCTATAAGCATAATCCACTTGAGGCCTCAAAAGGATCGTTCACGTGCAGACATAAAATATTATAAGTATTCTGGCTGCAATGCAATTTTATAATCTTTAGAATTAATTTTGTCTACATACTGATCAATAATGGCAAATGCACCTAGCATGGTCTGATATCCTGATCACCTCATGCAAAATTAATCCCATTTTAAGATGATAGCATTCGTTTGACAAAATGCAGTGCAATAGCTCTGCTTTTGGCTACCCTTGGGACTGCTAAGTGTATCCTTGGGTAGCCAGCCTATATACTTCAAGGATGTCCCTCCAGAGGTTGGAGGGATCGATACAAATCATCTATGACATACTGAACATACATCCATCATAGGTGAAGGTGAGGGGGTGTGGTCGATGAGGGCGTTGGCCTCCAGGGAGACAAACTTCTTCTGCATGTCCAGGTCAGTGATTCTGATCTGCTCAACGGTGTGTACCGGTTGGACCTCGATGGAGGATCCAGCCTGGAACGCCCTGATCCACCGATCCAAGTTCTCTCGGCTGTCTGTGGCAAAAGTTAGCACACCATCTCGTCTGGGATGCTTCACCTGGGGTGGAGTGAGTGAGTGTGAGTGTGAGTGTGTATATTTTATATAATGTTCTCACAATAGCTCCTAATCCAAAATTCACATTTGCTACTCCAACTAATATTGCTACAAACAATTACATTATAGCCTACCACAACTGGCATAAAACTGTTACACTGGAATACACATTAATGTACATATCTCCACTAGGCAACTACATGTAAGATGGTCATATGACTATTAAGTGCATGCAAATCAAGTACATACTTAATTCACTCCCCAACATGATACCCCTACCACCCCACCCCCAAGACTCTCTTACCTGTAGAGCCCATTTCTTCTTTGCATCTCCTCCTCCCTCTTTGATCTCACTGCCGGGCAGGAACAGCTTCAGCATGGGTGTGTAGTGATTCCCACTGCTCTTGTGACACTCTAGGAAGTTGTTCCTTATTGTGCAGTAGAGCTTTGTCCACGTCATGAACCTCTCCCTCTTGTAGAGGTTGCCTCGCATCTGACACTGCCCGTATTCGAGGGGCGTCGTGTCGTTCATCGGTGATTCGAGGTCAGGGGTCATCGTGCCGTGGGCCAGCATCTCGCGGCTGCCCGACGTGCTGTTATCGACGGGCGGAGGCATGGGACTGGGGATGTACTCGCTGGACACGTTACTCCGAGGGTAGTTGAACACGCTCGTGTCCATACTGATCATAGAGTTGCGAGGACTCTGTACATAGGGGAATGAAATGTACAGTAAATAAATAGGTATCTTATTTGTATGAAAATAATCATAATGTCGTAATGGAAGTGTTTGGAACTGCTTAGAGTGTCCTGACAATTTAAAGGAGTTGTCCTCATTTCAATATTGTAACATCTATTCAGCATGCAGCTGCAGGCATACGTAGGGTATTATGGTTATGCAATTGCCAGTATTAAAAATTTTGATGCTGAAACTGGTCCAAAAGCAGCTGTTACAAAAGACTATCTATAGTTTATCAGTATAAGTATGTGTTCAAGATTTTTCAGTTCACATTTCCTCTTACCGTGTTTATGCTAATAGAACGCAAGCAAAAAAAATAATTTCAATTCTGGTTTGCGCACAATTAGAGTCAAAACAATTCCAGGAAGTGAATTTTCTTGCGTTAATTAGATGTTGCGTTGTAATAGAACAATTAGCATAGCTTTGAGCGACGACGAATAGTGGCTATCGATGGTATCGTACCTGTGCCCCTGGCCCCGATCATCACGAGGGTAGCCTGAGAAAGGCCTTCTGACAGCCGCGCCGCATGGTTAGCGATGCCACTGAATCGTGCTGATCGCAGCCTGAGGCCCTGGCTGCTGGACTTAGTGCAGTTCCAACTAAGGTCAGTCCCGAGTGTAGTTTAGTACCCTCATGAACGACGAACGACACTTGCGATTTGGTTAGTTATAGCTAGCAACGAGTCCGAGAGACAGAGCGAGATATCCAGAACGCAAGCAGGTGTGGTTTAACCGTGCAGCACGCGGTTTGAGCATGCGCAATAGCCTCACCTTAGCACTATTGCGCTAATTGGATTCATAGAAAATAATTACAGACAGTCGCTTCCGTTCTAATAGAATACAGAAAATTCCTGGAATTGAATTTTCTTGCGGTAATTGGATCATGCGTTCTATTAGCATAAACACGGTATATTGGGATACATTATACTGTACACAACTGACAATGGCATGCCCACTACAGAGGAATGCTGTGGTGAAGCGTAAAGCCAGAGATGTGTTAAGAGAGGGAGCCAATGAGACGACAAACCACTGCTGCTGGTGGTCAAGCCGCACTATTCAAACACAGTGAGATCATTATTATCCTTGGGCACTGTAGGTATGGACCGGAGTAGCTGCTACTCTTGCTATTGAGCACTTGTGGGGCTTTAAGCTTCACTGTTGCCAAGCAAGAGAAAGAACGCTTCAATCTATCTCACTTTGTGGAATAATCGTATAAATAGCATACCCACACAAAAAATACATTTTTAGGAAAATTAATGCAACACACATAATATTATATGAAAGCTGAGTGATATCGATCATCTTATTTGTAGCAGCATAAACAAAAGGTGATCCATCCCTTTGGTGGGCGTGTTGTGCGTGTATACTGACACAGTTGTACATGATTGATGTACTTGGCAAGATGTGCGTTACTTAAAACAGGCCTAATGACAGTGGCCTTGCATGCTGAAAACGGGCCCTTGGAAAGAGGCTGATATTTCAGTATTCTCACCTGCATATCATCCGAGGAAGCCATTGAGAAAGCCATGGAGGGTCTCATGCCAGGCTGGAGGGAGGAGAAGGATGTGCTCCAGCTGTCCTCTGATATTGCTGAGCTGGCTCTCTCTGTCGTCACGGTGTAGTCGCTGGATACGGTGATGGTGCTGTTCCTTGTCGTGTCCAACCCCGAATCCACGGGGTCTCCCACCAAACCAAACTCCATCACGTCGGGGGGATAATCGTAAATTTCAAAATCTAGAATGTCCAAGGGGACATCGTAGATTCCCTCCTCATCCTCCATGTCGGGGGACATGCTGGTTCGGGGGATGTCGTAGATATCGAAAGGATTTGGAGGGGGAGGGGGCAGCTGCTGGGCACCCTCTTCGCTGGCATTGAGCAGCGCTCGAGGAACGCTGTAGAGACCAGACTCGATCGCAGCCTCGGCTGATATGCCAGGGGGAACGGGTGCTGCGGGAGGGGGACCAGTTCGAGCAGGGGGGATGTCATACACACTGCCGTCCATGGAGAGAGGTCTGGGCACTCTATATACAGAGTCTCCTCCATATCTCTGCAGTGGGGTGGGGAGAGAGAGAGAGAGAGAGGGAGAGGGAGAGGGAGAGGGAGAGAGAGAGAGAGAGGGAGAGGGAGAGAGATGAATACACACGACACCAATTATCAAAACAGCTGGTGTGTTGATCACAGCAAAGTTTATGTAGGAAGGAGAAGACCCACACGTACATACGCACACGTACATACGCACACGTACACATGTAGGTACCACCTACAGAGGAGGAGGGAGTCAGCTAAACCCTTGAGCTAACTCTGTACACAAATCCCACGCTAGAAAAGGCCAACAGCTGCTCCAGTCAGTAGACAATGTACCTCCCCCCAATGGCTTATCAGAAATTCTCCGCTATATTGTATTGATATTACATGGAATTGTGGCTTTTACCAATAAACCACAGTCAAAGGACAGTCAACCACACACATCCTCAACTCACCAGCACCAGTGTACAAAAACAGGACGAATTAAGTACTTAATTTGTGTACACAGGGGTACAGTAAACTATACATGTATACACATACTTAGCCGAGATGGTAAAAATGTAGCAGATACCCCATAGGCATGTTTTGTACAAACAATAAACACATACCTGAGGCTAATCAACTGTTTGTTCACACCCAAAGTTGGGACCCTTTGTCTCTACTGTAACAAGCCGTCTAGCTGCCCTGATGCCCTAATGGACCTCTACACAATACTAATTAATCCATAGCCTTAAGCTACAATCCATACTGGCATATATATATACACACACACTGGCTTGTATACCATGTATAACATTACATACTATGGGCTTTGTTTAACATGTTCCATAATAGTATTAATTTTATTATAGTGCTCAACTATACATATGCGCGAGTCCCAGTGCTCGAGAGTATCAGTTGGTGAACAAGGCTTTGTCATTACGGACACCACGACCAAACACGAGCTCTCACTGACTACAATATACATTAATTGCTACCTCGTGCAAACTACAAATTACCGCTCTGTGTAGCTGGTTATCTAAGTGCATATTTACCCAGGATTAAGGAAGTCAATTAAGAAATGCCATATATAGCATATTATTACAACTATAGCATGCTCATCCAATAGTGTTAATTGCAGTGTAGCCAAGTACTCTTCTCCTACAGTGCGGGCATGATGTTTCTTCATGCACCATAGCTTCGGTACAGCACTAATTGATGTACGTGACAGATCCAGACCACACTGTCTGAGTGCAAGCTACTAGTAGTACCATAAGTCCCGAAATTGAATTGATACTTGAAAATATCTAGCCTATCGTGTAGGTTAGAATCTGATAATGAGCTGCGTGCGGATGCACTCCTACAGTAGAGTCACACAGCCTCTTCCTGTGCTGCTCCTAACGTACAATCATGTATGTGCACATTCTATGGTTACCGTAACATTTATGTATGCATAGCTAGCTAGGATCCTCAGACTACGTTCATGTTACATATATGAAAATTATAATTTTTTTAGAGATTTTTCAAACCTATTTGTCCATAAAGATTACATGCTAGATGTACATAGCTTTCATGTCTGTGGTAAGGGTTCTTCTAGCCTTGTAGTTTCTCGTGTTCACACATGCACAAAAAAGCTCAACAAAAAGGTGCTTCACTATGCAACACATGATGCTCAAATCAAATCACTAACCAAGAATTATTGTGTATATGCTACAACATGCATGTGTTGTGCATGTGCATGTGCATGTGCATGTGCATGTGAAGAATGAAACCACTCTACACATGTAGAGATACCACCTATAGACATACCTTGGCTGGGTCATCCATCATTGCCTGTTCTTCCTGCAAGGCAGCCCACTCCTCACCGAATCCAGCTGCAACAAAGTACAGTGACAGTGAATCTCGATTTTCTCACACACATACATAATATATCTTACAAGTGCATGTACGTACATGTATAGTATAATACACACGTGTGTGAGCGTGCTAAGATTCATTAAAAAATTTGTATAATCAGTGTAACTAGATGCATATATGGGACATTCAATGCTTTTCTGTTAACCACTAGACCTACTCATTCACCGCTATAGTAGGGAACAGGCCTAAAGAAATGGGTAGCTCTATCGGTCCATCCTACTTACTATTGTCTGGAGCATTGCTGGCAGCTGCTAGCTTGGAGAACCACTCCATCAGCGAGTCCTCGTCCTCGCTGCTGAAGTACATCTCCGGCACTCCCTTGCACATCAAAGAGAAGGTGAAGGAGCGCTTTGGGTCCTCGATGGTGCGAATGTCGGCACCGAGGATCACATACTCCTGGCCGTGCGAGTCCGTTTCTGCAGACCTGCATGGAGCAAAAGGAAAAGACAAGCAATCATTTGTATACCCTGCGTATTTTTTTTCACATACGTGTATGCTTACACTGTATATACAGGGGCAGGAAAATGCCGGCAGGCACCGGAATGACTGGCACATGCATGATATGCACACACATACTGGTCAAACTAGAGCCCCATACAAGATACATTAAGATAAACAATAATAATATTATTATTATTATTATTACGACATATGGGAACATGCTGTTAATGCAAGGCACCACGACAACGCATGTATACACGCAGGTCTGAATAAACTCTGTACTATGGTGCTAATAGCAATAGTCCGGTACATGTAGAGTACATGTGGAATACATGTACATGTACATGAGGCACACCTACACGAGTGCACCAGCTACAAATTAGAGCAAGGTCTCACCAATCAACCAACAGCAGTGACAGCTGTCAGAGAGAGGGGAGAGAGGGAGACAGACTACCGTAGCCATGTACAACTACAAGCAGCACAAATGCAACAAATTGGAAGAGGGATGGAGAAGGCATGTGATGATTAAATGGGCGAGGCTCTTAGCTACTGTATAAGGTAAGGAATGGGAATAGAACTGAAGGAAGATAGAAAATTTCCAGGATTCTATTCCCCTTCCCTACAGAACAAATTCAAAGGGTAAGTGCATGTTAAGGCTTTTGGAAAGTCACTCTCTTTTGAACTTCTCTCTATGTCTCCAATCCCATACCTAGCCTTGACCCCAGGCTTATTGTGAGTGTCATTGACTTGCATGTGTACATGCTTTCTTCATGCATTCTGGGGAGAGAGAGATATCCTCAGGAAATGTGATATGTACACAAGTACACAAAGAGCATATACAGGTGTAAAGGAGTCTGCCATATGCTAGTGAGCTATTGAGGAGGAAGGGGATAAAAGCTTAAAAGCTTAAAGCTAGGTTCTCCAGGAAGGAGGTTTGAAGGTAAGCTGAGTAGGCAAGTGTAGGAGAAGCAGAGGAAGAGAAGAGAGGAAGTAGGACATTAGTTAGTCTACCATCAAAGCTAGGAGAAGCTAGAGTTCAAGGCTGATCTCTGCATGTCTAAGATGCCTAGCATTCAAGGAAATATATCTCAGTGTTTGCAAACAGTCACAAGTTTTACATGTTACTCGACAGCTCATTAGAAAACCTCTTACATGTATGCAAGCAATGTACAATATTAATAAGAAGCTATTGACACAATAAATGAGTAAATCCTCTGTACCATGAAGGAATGAGAGAGAGAGAGAGAGAGAGGAGAGAGAGAGAGATTGACTCACTTGTAGTATCCAAATATGGCACCCTTGAGCATACACCACTTCTTCTTCCACGATCCATTACTGTTCTTCTTGTAAAGATAGCCAGAGAACCTCTCTCCTTTCTCGAGCTCCGCCTTCTTCTCTGAGATGAGCTTTGACTTGCTGTTACTTTTGCCGAGAGAGGACAAGAAAGAAGTCTGTCTGAAGAGAGAGCGGTCCTTCTTCTTGCGTTTCTTTCCTCCCGATTTCATGTTCTGTCCGATCTGACCCATGGCCTGGGCTGTCTCTCTGATGGTGTCCTCAAACTGAAGCACAAGGTTGTCGATGCTCTCGTAGATGGTGCCACCGCTGGCATTGTCGTCATCTTCCTCGGGCTTAACACTCTCCTCCTGACCCTGCAAGGGGATGATATCGGTTTAAATGGATTCACACCTCTCTTTCCCTCTCCCTCTCCCTCTCCCTCTCTCCATATCAAAGATTGATTTTAGTGCAGAGCTAGTATCAACAGAACTCTCACTGGAGAATACAATCTCCCACACACTTCCAATGGAGAAATATGATACTATCCCTTGTTGTGTGAACGCTGGACCTTAATTAAACATACTCTGGATTGGGAATCTAACATCGCACAAATTTCTAATCTCATTCATCCATAATATTCATGTCAACAATATAAAAATTAGTTAATCATAGCTATAGGTACATAATAGAATACCGTATTCATGCAGCATGAGCAACAAATATCGAAGAGACACCTGTGCATATAATATCAGATGCAGACATTCACATACACAGAATCTGATAGAATTACACATGCACACACATGCTCACAGTTCAGCAGCTATGAAGGACTGCTTAGCTAGCAAAGTGGTCAAGGAGCTCTGTGGTGATGTGGTCAACCAGATGAAAAGATTTAGGGAAGCCAGTGGGGTTGGAACTAAAACAGCTGCTCCACTGAGGCTTAGAGCAACCTGGCAGCTTCAATGTTGACACAACCACACTGTGGGAGACCGAGCTACACCACAGGGCAGCAGGATAGCCATGGGCTCCCTCCTTCCCCCCCCCCCTCTCTCTCTCTCTCTCTCTCTCTGTCTGTCTCTCTCTATCTCTTTCTCTCTCTCACACACACACACACACACACTCACACACTCGAAATACATGCAATACACACTCTAAGATCCTAAGAGAATTATTACCACATGTCCATTAGCCGATTAGCAGTGAGAAACCTAACTAATCAAAGCACTGCCCATCACAAAGTGAGTGCAAAGTAAGTCAAATTACTTTGTAATTAACGATCATGTGGTTAGTGACCGAGCATGGATTTGTGGCAAAAAATGAAAACAATTTCCCACCACCATCAAAGGTGAGAGTACAAAATGAAATTGCGAGCTGAAATTAATGTACATAGCAAGCTAATTGGTGTTAACCCTCCCTCCCCCCATTCATGGCTCCATGGCGTCAAACACTTAGTGTCTGCATACATGTGTATTATATGTACTGGGTAGAATATTAGTTACAGTCACTTGCACACATTAAAGTACATGCCTACATGTACTACGTTATAGACATACCCGATCATAAACTATACATAGGGTACTTAGCAATGTACTTAGGCTCTCTAAACCTGAAACTTGGCGGATGGGATGGGGTAGAGTTGACAGTTGATAGTTCAAAGTGGGTTTAGACTTCAGGAGAAAGACAATCAATAAAAAGAAGAGACAGCGGCATGGCAGTGGCTGGCTATGCACGTACGTACGTGTACGTTGGTTCAAAGATCACAGGCCAGGCCAGGGCTGGCTGGGTGAGACTGAATCAACAATCACCAGGTCAATTATGCGGCCAATTTCCTGCCATGAAGCCCCTCCATAATAAAATACATACATCCGCTACACTACAACTACAGGTACGTAGCTAGCATAGTAGTACTGCCGCCAATAGGGGGTTGTATTGAAGTGTAGGGGGGGTAGTACTAGACGCAAGGATGGAGCCATGAAGATAGCATAGTATAATACGCAGGAGCTACGTGGAAGGAAGTAATATAGCTAGCTAGCATAGCAGTACTGCCGCCAGTAGGGGGTTGTGTTAAAGTATGGGGGTAGTATTGGATCTACAGATGGAGCCATAAAGACAGCTGCAGGAATGGGGCAAGGGGCTAATGGAGTGTTTACTCAAGACTAAGTCCAAACAACACCAAAGATTCTTCTCATATGCGGTCATAATGCTAGAGCTGAGCCTCTTCAGTATAATAACTATCATAAGCAAAATGATAATACTATCACCATCTCTAGAATGCTTCCTTTTTGCAAGGTTGTTGCAGCCCCAAAATCAACATTATAAACGGTTGGATCTATTAATCAAAGAGACTCTCTCTCTCTCCTCTCTCTCTCCCTCTCTCTCTCTCTCTCTCTCTCATGACAAAATTTATTATTTGCTATAAACAAAAACAGTGGTAAGTAATGATAATCATAGCTCTATTTGTACAGCCTGAGGTCTGCAGGTCTAGGATATCAGATTGCCACGGCCTGGGAGAGCCCTATTCCCCTGAGATGACAACCAAACTATGTTTATATTATTTAGAGTCGCTAACCTAACCAGGAGGTAGTAGCCATGCACAGAGACAGAGGAGAGAGTGAGTGAGAGAGAGAGAGATCCATTTAGACAGGAGTGGGAGAGTATTGGATACACTGTCTGTGTTACGTATCAGTAGCAATGCCTATTGTTGAGACTCTGTAGGATGGCTGGCCCATACTGTACATGTACATGTACGTAACGTAGGTGTCCCCTTTAGCACTAGCTATTGAGCAGAATATTGGGTTACTAACTAGTAGATACACAGAGTAACTGAGCTGGCTGGCCATAGCTAATGCACAAAACACACTTTATTATGCCACCACACGTACGACAACATGTACATGTACCACACAGAGAGAGAGCACAATATGTGCATGCATACACAAATAATATACAAAGCAACATTGTCATCCAATATGCACATGCAGAACCGCTAGAAAATGCGTATCGTAACAGGTGCCACGATTCTCTGACTTGCACCCAACGCACCCTGGCTTCCTCGTAAAGGTTTGGTGACTTGAACTATCACCTAACCTTCGTTAGTGTCCATCAGTGTAGGGGCTTCTCTCTCTCCTCACTTGACCCAAAGCCTCACAACACAATGGAGGTACGACACTCAATATCTGCCCTTTATCTCTAACACCACAACATACACGACATTGTATACATTCATTGAAACTCATTCTCATGTGGGAGCTTTGGTAGCTGAAAGGGCAGCTATCAATGGCAGATAGACTTCAGAATGCTCTAAAATGCTCTGGCACTACATAGCTAGTCTACACTATATTGTCTACCTTCCCCGAATACTGCAAGTTGATACACTTGCTGGCACAAGCATAAACAATGAATGATTGAATAAGATAAATAATTATGAAATAGATGTTTATGTAGAGTACATGTACTATGTCCACATGCATGAATGCTTGTATGGTGACCAGACCCTCTAGTCAAAAGGAGTGGTTGAGATAGCTATACAATAGACCAATGGTTGGCCAGGAAGAAGAAGGACCTTTTCAACGCTCACTGTGATAGACTGTGGACGTTACTATCGAAATAGTGGGGAAGGGAATTGCTATTCAAAGAGATTTCACTGCACAATATTACTATGCATTCTCAATGTACACACAAAAGCCAAGCCAGTGTCAAGTTAGCTGTATAGACTTTAAAAATGAACCAGCCTATAGGTCTAGCAACTGACTTTGCAGATACCCTAGAATATGCTGATGCCACCATCAGCAGCATGCATCCATGCACTGCCACACTGTGCCCATGTGAACACAGGGCACAGGTGTGGACCATAATACAACTACGCCTACGTTATCTTATAGTACGTAGTTGTAGGTAGTCAATCATCTGCGCTGCACAGGATGCAAACTGATGCCCAGATTAAAGAGTGGCTCGAGGGAAAACAGAAGCACAGGTGTCCGTCCTCTAGCTAGAAATTAGGTCAATGTGACATAACTCACTACCTCTGCCCGGCTTTGAAGTCTCCTTGAAGCAGACACACTATTGTAACACTACACAGCACATTAAATTTCGTACAAGCTTGCATGGACTGTAATATAAGCACAGTGCTCCTGGCATTATACATACATCATACCACACCACACCCTGATATTTAAAAGTACTTAATAACATAGGGTACCTTTGTATGTGCACCAAATAATAATAATAATATGCTTCAACTCTCTTAGTTTTCCCAGACTAGACGAAGCAACAGCTGCCCCGAGTTTTATAGCCTATGCATTTACGTAGGTCAGCAAAAACTAGAATGGTTCCCCTCGATTTCTAAGGTGTTACCAAGGACAAGCATTCTAAACTTCCATACAATATACACCAGATGTACATGTACTAGAACACCCGGCAGTACTCAAATCGGTACATTATACTGACAGTGGTCGACTGACAGTCTACACGATGAGGATGTAGTGAACTATACATTTCATGGGAATTCATGTATCAGTGTTAGGTAGTGTGCTTTCCCACTGAAGAGATGGGGGTGGGGAAAAGGTGTAGTACCAAGAGTACATAAGAGGGGGTACTCTTGGTACTACGTGAATGGGTATGTTGATGCAAGGACGCTGTGCAAGCTTTACTCGGCTATCTCTCACAGAATCAATCATTGTTATCATTCTTTCTTCTTCAACAAACATTTTCAAATCTCTCAGTGGGGTACACACACTAGCAGGCACGTACAATGTACACACATGTGCATATGCATGCATGATAAATCAAACCCCTTCCCCTCCTCTCTCTCTCTCTCTCTCTCTCTCTCTCTCTCTCTCTCTCTCTCTCTCTCTCTCTCTCTCTCTCTCTCTCTCTCTCTCTCTCTCTCTCTCTCTCTCTCACTCACTCCATATACACAGTCAATATGCAGTTATCCTCACATGCATTGGTGGTGGTGAAGGCAGAGGCTGCTGCTGCTTAGTCAATGACATCGCTCTGAAGTCATCAGTAACGGGGTGATCTCGGTCCAGAGTGTCGCTACGAACTGATATCCTGTTATTAGCGAGCAGTGATGACGTCGTTGAAATCATCGACTCACGATTTGAACTGAAATTTGATGAGCTGGTAGAAGCTGAATCGTGTCCGGCAGGTGAAAGCCAAGCCCCTCCCTCGATGGAAATCCTTCCAGATTCCCGGGAACTGGTGAGCAAATGAAGAGCTTCTTTCCATTTGTGTAGATCTGCATCGGAATAGGCAGCAAAGTATATCTCATCGCTCATCTGTGGGCTCGAGGCCGTCAGAGTGGATGTGGTTTCACCCTCGGGCGTCATGGCAACGGAGGCATGTGGATCGCCCCCCATACCGTGGCTGATTCCGGAGATCGTGAAACAGTTCTCTTTGTCGCAGTCGGGGATGGTACTGGAACCGAAACGCGGAGTGGTGTTCTCGACGGAAAAGGACTTGACGAGAGCCTCCTCATTGTTGTCCTCATAGATGTAGAACTTCATATCTCTGCTCTCCACACGACACCAGCTGCGGTGCCAGCGATACTTGTCATCCCGCCTCAGAAGGTAGCCAGAGTGAGAGATGACAGGAACTCGAGGATGATCGTGAATCTCACTCACTGTAGGGGGAAATAAGGAGTTTGTATGAGTAGAAGTGTAGATAAGAGAAGAGAGAGAAAGGGGAGAGAGAGAGAGTGGGAGGGAGGGGAAGAGAGAGAGAGGGAAAGAGAGGGAGAGAGAGAGAGGGAGAGAAAGAGGCTGGCAGAAGACCTATACCACTAGCTACGTAATAGCTGCACCACAAGACTATGTATATTGGTATACATGTACCTAGTAAATTTTGTTTCATGGATGATATCTCCAAGACAATTGGTCTACTCTCTCTCATTCCTCATCCCCACTCCCTTCCTACATTGTACCTCCACATAAATACAGGAGAGAGAGTATGGGGGTGGGGGAGTGAGAGAGAGAGAGATATCTGTACACTGATTAAAAGCCACCACAGTAAAGAATATTGCAAGGCTCAGCAGGAAACACAAAGACTCAAAGAACAACCACACTCCTTTAATCAGGAGTGCTGACAGCTGCAAGAGCTTCGTAATTCATAGGAAGGCTCCGAAGAAAAGAAGCGTCCATCTTAGCTAGGTATATGTAGTTCGATATCCATGTCAAGCAACACAAAACTATGTATCGATACAGATACATGTACAACGGAACTGGCACTATACCCCAGCTGTACACTGTATCTTGTACTGTCCATAAACTACATTTCCATAGGCGCCAAGTGGCTCAGCTGCACTAAGTGTAGCTACAGCGGTAAAAACCTACAAAGTACAAAAGGTGGCAAAACGCTACGATGTATATACAAGATGTACTTGTAGCTACATAATATTATTATCATGAGTATGTACTGTAGGTTTAGGCATGGGGCTCCGGGTTGGCCGAGTGGGTGGGAGTAACATGTATACTTAGCCTCGCTTATTTACATTCGGACACACGGACAGCTCCACTGAACAACCTGTGCACAGCTACACAGAGTTATCATAGGAACACAAGCACTCAATCCTGTGTACTGGTCTACACTCCCGACAACAAGACTAGCCCTAACTTGTAGCAAGAGTATATATATTTTACTCTTGCTAATAGAGAGATTTACAAATGTACATATGTATACTGCACGTATATGATGGCCTACAGTCTAATGCACCGTACACTCGCAGGATGGGGACTTGTGGTTTTTAATGCATCACATATTCCACCGTTTGTGATTGAGCACTAAATAAGGTAGCGTCAGTTTGTAATGAGTGAGTGTTCTGGTAGTTTGTAGACATCACTTGTACAACCAGGAATAGGACATCATCTATCCACCATGGCCACTCAGCTCTTGTTGGGAGAGCCAATATGACTCTGTGGTCAGAAGCACTTGGCAAATAGTAATGAAAGGGCAGCCATATAATATACAAGAGAGGGGGGAAATGGGGGAGAAGATGGGAAGAAGGGGGAGAGAGAGGGAGAGAGAGAGAGAAAGGGCCAGGGGAGGGAGCTAGGGAGGAAGGAAGGGAGAGAGAACGAGAGAGAGATGTCAGGATTGAGGGGGTAGAGAGAGAGAGAGAGAAGAGATACACCCCTTTCCAAACTGGGCTAGAACGCCTTCACACACTGAGTGAGCTGAACAGAGGCCTCTATTGGCATACCCAAATCCATCAATGAGCCAATCACTGGAATGGATAATAATTGATCCATTAAACATAATGCAGACCACAATGCCACCTCAGAGGGTACATTGGAGCCAAATCGTCCCACCATCGACACCACAAGCTATGTACTTACATTCAATTTTTGTATCAGCTACAGCTGTTCTGGAGTAAACACTCTAAGTTCAGAAAATTTTCAGAAGGATCAATCATTGATCATGGATGTGATCGATTTGTACTAATTATTGTATCCAGAGTTAAGAAATTAATGTACATGACTACTGAACTACATGTTCTAGTACTCTGCCCAGCACCAATAATCTTTATCTACGCGCTACATGGATGATACAACACGTACATGTGTCAATGGCATGGCAACCATGTACCCATGTGCAACAGAAGGGCCCTAAGGGAATTAGGAGAGTACAGCTGTTTGATGGATTGGTTAACTCAACCTAATACTGGGCCTATATATTACTAGAAAGATGATAATCATCATGCGGGGCGAGCCTTCGCTCATGGCACGATCAGGTGTTACTGTATTAAACATTTAAATTTTAAGTGACTGCAAACTCTACCACCCTACTGTATGCCATTTAGATGCCACTCTAGCCCAGTAGCAGTGCCAATTAAAGCACACAGAGTTTCAGGCTCTTGTCTGAGATCATGGCACAATTCTTGCCTATCTAGCATTACAGTTCAATTCTTTTTGTGCCATGATCTCAGTACAGTAGTTGGCCAAGCATCTATAAACTGGAGCAGTTAGCACAGGCTCTCTGTCTGATCACAGCATCATTCTTTATATACGTCATTTTAGCTATCTCTTACTGCGAGTCTATGGCTCCAACTCAACATGAACAAGTGACTCTGGTCGTATGCTGCTCAATAGTTAGTCTCGTGGAGCAAGACCCCTATGCGCGGGGAGGGTCTGGCTCCGCGAGACTACTCGATAGTGTGCTCAATGAAGCAGTCTTTGAGCCCACGCTAGCGCACTGCAGTCAGTCAGCGCGAGCACCATGGCTAACGATTCTGGCGTGCCGAGCCTAGCTTCATTCCTCTGCATAAATGACGACCTTTAGAGAGGTCACGATCTAACATTAATACGCGCGCTAAATCGTTCATAGTGATGATGTAATGCACAAGCATATTGCGCATGCGCTATGAGCACGTGGACGACGTATCGCTACATACATACATAGATACATACATACATAGGTACAGCGAATTCGCCATATGTTACTCTTGTATTCGGGGCTCGCTCAGGCTCGCCCCGAATTATAGTAGCATCACTCAATCTGTAATCTATACACATGCACTGCTGGCTAGCCATGCAGCCACATGCACAGAGTAGATGAGAGGCACCCATATAGCTAGCGAGAGTGTCCTCCCAGAGACATCTACTGCCCAGTAGGGCTTTCTTCCCACATGACTACAATTACCAGTCAGAGGAGGAACCAGCCAGGAAACACTACAGGGTATATAAATGTACATATACCTAAGGCTTGACAGAAAAAAAAAAGATTTTTCGGCCAGAGAAAGATCAGTCCTACTGGTGCAAAACCTGTCTCAACAATTAAGAGATAGCGTAGAGCTACAGTTTGTCACCCCCAACAATATTTGCACTGGATCCACTACACAGGAAAGACCAACTTGACTCAATAGCAATAGGAAGCTTGTGGCCTGCACACTGTAAAGTAAGCAGGTGTCTCAGCTACTGGGATACAAACAAACAAACAAGCACAGATGTGATTGTTCCACTCCACTCCGTGGGACACAGCCGGCCAGCCATCCGGTCAGCCTCGAGGATAAACAATGGGCTCAACCAAGTGAAGGCCCATTCAACCACTGGCTACACACATGAAGCTCACTCAATCCAACTAGCTAAACACACATGTACATATATACAAACAAGTAACTGTGTATATAGCTCTAACAACCTCCTGGAATAGTAGCTCACATCAAACAGAATGTACATGTAATACAAGTAAAAGCTATATATACATGCAACTACAATGGGGGCTCTCTATCCTGGACACCCTTGATGTTCTGTCCTCAATTCAAGCGGGGGGAGTTTCGTATACCTCTCATGTTATTGGCACAGGAAGAGGAACAGAGCATTACTAGCCCGTTAATGGAGGCGTCTTCATTCATAATAGCTAGGCATTCAGTGATTCAGAACAGTTACTATAAGAACTGCATGCAACTGTAAAGTCATGACTGTCATAGAGAAACTATAGTACATAGAAGATAGACAGAACACTATACTATGACAGTAGCCAACCATAAAGCAAGCAGAGGGGGGAGGGCAACTGTAAAATCATATCACAGAGAAACTATGGTACATAGAAGATAGACAGAACACTACACTGTGACAGTAGCTAACCATAAAGCAAGCAGAGGGGGGGGGAGGGCAACTGTAAAATCATATCACAGAGAAACTATGGCACATGGAAGCAGATCGATCTAGAGGGGGAGGCTAGGTGGGACCTCCTACTTAATAGAGGCTGGGTCAAGGGGTGTAATTCAATCAATTAATTATTACTAACTCAGGTTAATACCATTAGCACACCATGCAAGAGAACTAGTACAGTCAAGCTACAACCAGACTACATGAACATAATCATCATAATCAAATGGCAGAGATGCCTACGTACCAATGACAGCAAAGCGAGAGATGGGTGCCGCAAGAGTCGATTCATCGAACATGGACGTCATGGTAACGGAGCCGGTCGGGCTATAGACGACATCATATATCTCCTCGTCGTACTCTTCGTCATTGTAGACGTGATCGTAAACCTCATCGTCCAACTCTGAGTGAATGTCGGGCTCCATCGTACCATCAAAAGATCAATGAAATGTCAAAAAAGAAGTGCAGTAAGAGTCTATATAGATAGATGGCTGATTCAACAGGCCCTTTGTGAATGGATAGAGTAAAGTGTATTGATTAACTATTGTCCACGGTACAACAATTGTTCTCTGTGCAATTCAGACTTGCTTTACAACTCTCCAGCCAAATGGCTGACAAAGAACACTGTACTATTAGACTATAGCTAAGCTAGCACTAGCCAGCTTCTGCTAACACTGAGAGAGAGAAACTCTCCCACAAAAATAGAAACTAGCTAATTTACTCAACAGCTACACACAGTTTAGTTGTGGTAGTTGGCTACTTAGCTGTACAACTAAACGGAGAGCAGCTGCGCACAGTGCTTATATTGTGGTAGGGCTTCAACAAGTAAAACCTCAAGAAAGGATGGAAGCTGCCAAGTGCACTACTAGTACTGCTACATAACATACATAGGTACATTGTACATCATCCCATTTCTCCCATGGGAGGAAGTTGAAACCAATCAAAGGAGATGAAGACAGGTGACCTCGACAGACCAGCAGGATGTACCAGCTTCTAACCAATGGAACACAGGGGAAGTGACATAATTCCAGTGGCATCGTGGCAGACTACATACATATATACGTAGTATATTACCGGTATAGTTAATCTTACGTACAGTAATGATGCGAGTGAGTGCACTATACATGTATGTATAGCATCTGCAATTATGCACACTCGCAGTTGTGATCAAAAGTTGGTTGTCTACAAACATGCACATCCGTTGAACGTAGCGTATAATACACGACACAAAACAGAAGATTACTGGAATAGTGTAGATACATGGGAACTCTACGCTGAATGATTGTAGGCCGCCTACACAGATCTATACAGTATACCCACACATACAAACAATATTACTACAGGGTTAATGCTATGATAATATATGCACGCCTATAATGTACTGTGTACTTTGTAAACCGGAGCTTTTCAGTGTACAAAACAATAGTTCTACAGATACAATAATGATTCCTATGGAATCCCATAACTAACAATTATAGATGCATACACTGTAAGTACACATACATGTAATAATAATGTATTGTACGATAACTAAGCAAGCCAGGCTTCCTAACAGGAGATTGAGACTCAGTGACAGGAAAGGACGATCTAACAGCTTTGATAAACCCAACAGCAATGAACTCGTGGGTGGCGTTGCAACAATATAAGGTGCTACTAGTTTAGATCACAATGGCATCATGCCTATTAACGCTTTTATGTACAAGAATCTTATCCTGCCAGTGTTGGTGTATACAAGAACGAACATACTTGCTAGAGGACTGTTACACAACCACTTATACTGCATATGGACATGTACGTATACTACAACTAGACAGCACCATTATTGTAATATTAATTTTATATCTCAGATGCAAGTACAGGCATAGTATCGCATACGTCAAAGGAGTGGGGTGAGAGGCCAGGGGGAAATTGGGACAGGGGGAGAAGAGAAGGGGCAAATACGAGGGAAGGGGGTCGGGCAAAATTAATGTGGAGGAAGGGGGGAAGTGGGGAAAGACCAATGCCTCACTAACAGGATCTAGGAAAGAGTCCTGCTAAGCACCGTACACTTTCTGTTACACGGGACAAAGTGCAAAAACAAACAACGAAAAAAGAGAGAATGAAGCTTTGGTTTCAGTATCACAGTGCAGCACACTGAGCCACACTAGCTACGTATGTATCAGTGAGTAAGAATTCCATCCATTTCTGAGTGATGCTATCAGTTGGAACACTACAGCAAGCACTTCTGAGCCAAGCTACATAATAGTGAAACACTTCAGTGTGACATCCACATATGACAGAGCTAGCTAGCGTTGACACTATCAATGTGGAGCACCAGGTGAAGAAAGACCTAGGTAGAAAACTGTCTAGTAAGCTAAACCATACCTACAAAACGGCCAGCGAGATAGGGTTTAGCTCACTAAGCTAGGTAGAAATATAAACAGATTTATTTTTTTGTTTCGTGATATTAAAATTGGTTGATAGCCACTCCCTTATTCATGTGCATAAATACTGATTAGTCTCAGCAGCACCATAAATCAGGTGCTAATTATAAAATGAATACATAAATCCACCCAAATGTTAGTAATCAATGTTTAGACCGGTCCACACAACAGCACAACAGAAGAAGCATGGGTGAGATTCCATCCACCCATCAGCAACCCCCCCCCCCCCCCCACCTCACTGAGCATCAGCTGAGGTGAATATATAGTAAAGAGAGGTGTATGACGGTGTTAATGAGTTATTTTCAAACAGTGTGGCCAGTGAAGATTGATTAAAATTTAACACTTGGTGAAAACCAAAAGAAGTGGGAAACCTCAAAGGAGGTAAGGATCACTAACTGTGGGAAGACATATTATATTTCTTTGACCACACAGGAAGTGGAATGAGGAATGTGGAAATTGGAATCAATTTATGTCAAATTTCATTCCATTTATGTTTATTATTGCTATACAGGGTCGTCTGCTTCTTATATTGTGCAATTCTAAAGGTGAAAGTAAATAATTTGGTAACTATCCAAACATTGCTAATGACTCACTGTAACAGAACACCCCTGCCATTACCACTGACTGACGTAAGTATGTAAGTATAGTCCATTACCTCATACTAAATGGGGCATGCACAAACATAATGACATCATTCAAATTACATTAGCTGGCTAGGCTGGGTGTCATGATGACATAAGAGTTAGCTGAAGGTGAGGCAATATTATTCATCATCAATCTGTAATTACCTCAGTAGGGAGACAGCTAAGGATATTCATAAGAGAACAGTGAATCATGAATATCAGTCACTGCAGCCAATTAATTGTGTTTGTATGTGTGAAGCAAAAGGTGTGAGAGTGCAGTCAGTCCCACACTCTCTGACCATGGTGGACAAATACGACAAAAGGGGGGGGGGGGGAGAAGATAACTATGTGTGATAGTGTGCATAGCTCCTCTCCCTCCCTCTCTCTCTCTCTTTCCCTCTCTCTCTCCCTCTATCTCTCTCTCTCTCCCCCCTTCTCTTTCATGCCCATGTAAATGAAGCTACTAGGGACGTAGTGCATGTACTAGGATAGCCGGAAAGTGGTGATATAGTATCCTTCCCACCCCCACACACTGCTGTGACCACTGGACCAGTGGAGGGGTGGCCAGTGCTCACTCACACGATGACAACCAAAGCTTCTCCGGTTTCCAGCAACTGCTCAGCAAAGAAACAGTCATTGCTATAGCAACACTATGACATGCATATACCGTAAGGGCCTACATGTATATCTATAGTAGTAGTAGAGAGGTAGACACTGAGGAATGCATCCCATCAGAAGAATAATGTATGTAAGCAGGTGTAATTTGTATACTGGAGGACTCCCACAAACAAAGATTTACATGTATGGCAAAAGCGTCGAGAGGTTTTGAAGCTATACCTCATAATGAGGTTATCACGTACTAGGTGGTAGGAGGGATTGAGGGAGAGAGGGGGGGGGGGGAGGGAAATGTAGAGAGCATTAAGGATAGACAGAGAGAGGGGAAAGGAGGGAATGGAAGGAGGAGAAAGGGAGAGAGAGAGGGTTTAAGGAGGCTCCAGACAAAAGTCTACGGAGGGGGAAGGGTGGAAAACAACACATAAAAGCAACTAAATGAATGGGCTGGCATTCCTGACAATTCCCAACCTGATTGTCCCCTCAGGGCAAGACGTATGACGTCACTCCACTGCCCCTGGATACCATTAATACTATCATCACTGTGACTGGGAGGGGCAGGAACCCCACAGGACTCTCCGATAATGGGGTATGTGCTACCTCATTAACTCCTCTAGTAAACATATAATGCACATGTACTCACACAACATAATCTGATTCTAGATAGCAGCAGTTAACCGCCAAAAACGCACTACAAGTAGGCGCACTAGTGCTAGCTGCAGAGTCAAAAAAAAAAACTTGCAAGTCAGCCTTTAAAAAATTTGATTTGGAGAAACCATACTCCAATACTATCATTGTCACCTACACGTTGAGACATTTAGTTACATGTACATACAGTATAATCTGAATAAAGAGCAAGGTAGGAACAGCTATTATCAAAAGCTAACTAAAGCTACATACACATACATAGGTTACTGTATATGGATGGTGGGAGATTGCATGAGCGTCAGTTTACACTCTCATTAACCTTCAGTCACACTCAGTTGAGCCGCTACTCTCAAATGTGATGAGCTCAACAGATTATGATAAGACTAAAACTAGATCAATTTACCGTTACCGGTGATGTCGACCATCCACTGCTGATTGCCGACAAAACTACACTGTTGGGGGTGGGGGTGGGGGGTAAGGCTAGGTCGGCAGTAATGCTAAATTAAGCCTGGGATATCAAATGAAATGATGCCCCATAGTGGGCATGTGAGCGAGTACACTCCTCCAATATGAAAAAGGAAAGTCTAGTTCAGAGTGAGTGTGTGTGTTCACTCAAATTTGATATTTCAGTCACCATCCATCAACCCACACACGACAAGACTCAACTTTTACACAGCAAACTCTTACAAGGATGGACATGGATACAGACGGCCAATAAACAAACACAGACGACTGCACTTGATTGCACCCTTTATGATAAGCCCTCCCCTTCCCCTCCCCCACCATCTCTCATCATCATCATCATGGTAACACAATAATCCCAACCAAGACATCCTCTATGTGTGAAGTTTTGAGGGGGGAGAGGGAGAAAGAGTTTCAGAGAGAGAGAGAGAGGTGAGAGAGAGAAGAAAATAGACAGAAAGACCCCAGTGCTTCTCACGCACAAGCCAAAGAAGCCCCCCTCTCCCCCCCCCCCCCAAACCATCCTCTCCTCTCCGAAATACCAATAAGTATTAAAATTCAATCCAGAGCATATTTGAAATGATTCAATTCCGAGAAACGAAACCTTAACTGAGATTGAAACCACATAAAAGCCCACCCACCACCGCCCCCCTGCGCCATAATACCACCACATGCCTGCACATGCCATGCCTTTCGCTGTCGGCATGGTAACTAAAATTCATAGCCCAAAAATGACTCAGTAGGCACACATTGAGAGTTTGTAAGCTTCATTGTGTGCCTCAGACACGCAAGCACATGCACTTCACGAGGTGACATACTTCTAGACATGTGGCAGCCGCAATACTTAAACATATGTGCATGTACACACTCTACTGCGCATGCACATACAGAATTCGTGCCCAATTTTTGCACTTTGATCTGTACTTTTTGCCTGGCTCCAGAGTGTGGATAATCGAGATTTGGATATTTACGGTATAGGCAGGATGTGAGTTGTTGCACTTAAATCTTAGATACACGAATGAAATGATCACACCCACATACACACATGGATGCTGCATGCACAATCGAGAATACTTGGATTGACAAAAAATCGTACCCAAATGATGCCTTTAGCTATAGGCTTAGCTCAACACTGCTACCCGTACCAGGACACAATATTGAATATCACCAAGAGAGCGCTAGGTAACTAATTCAATAATGTGTGTAACTAGGGTACGTGAGCATACTTTCAAGTGACAAAGTCATTCGCACAGAAAGCACGCCCGAGCTCGAGCACGGGCACTTAAAATAGCTCTCGGATTTAATTGCCATAATCCACATCGAGACAGGCAGTGGCATATGGTGCACTTGAGTAATTCACAATGATTAACAATCCCAGCCGCGTCTGTCAGCGAGTGAGTGAGCAAACGAATGAGTCCCACTAAGGCAGTATGCTCCCACTCTGTGAGCTAATGCAGTCCGAAAACGGACGGCTAATCAGGTCAGAGGGAAATCATATTATCATCATTATCAGTTTAATTACTATCATAGATATCACGTACATTTAGAGTGTGGAGTAACAATACACCAGTTTTGTCACAGAAATTCCCAAGTGTGAATTTTATAGCATGTGCATGTACGTTAGAGTCACACCCAGCCCAACTCAAAGCTAGGGCAAACACTCCATGTAGGATTCATGATCATCTACATAATACCACTTTGTGATTATCACACACACACACAGGCTGACTGACAGGAATAACAAATGAATCCTCAAACTTGATCAGCGGCATAATTCACATGGGAAAGCAAAGGAGCCTAGCTTATAGCAACAGTGAGCTCCACCATAAACTATCGTGCCACACTGTGATATGCTCCAGCAATTTAAAACTATTCTCTATGGATATACACTCTAAAAAATCTAAGGAGGAGGGAAAATCAACCTCAGGGGGGTCCTATGCTCCTCTAGATCTCCCTCTAAATACATTCCCTCTTGAAATCCAACGTCTCTAAATCTGACTCATTCAGTAGTAGACACAACGGTCACTCTTCCCTTTGTCATCAACTCAACTCAGCTCAGAGGACATGCACCTCTCACCCTCACATCCACTGCATCAGAGGAATGAATGGCTAGCTACATGTACCACGTCATCTGTCTGGCTAGTAGTGTAGGAAGCAACTCCAGACACTGCCATCCTTCCTAGGCTAGCACACCCACACACTCATTCCATCACTTAACCTTCATAATGGTATCAAACCATTGTAATAAGTAATAACTGAATTTGTGCACTTGACCATCGAATAGTAATGCCCTCCCATTACACGGGAATACAATAGCTACGACCTGGTAATGAGTCAGTAATTAAGGTTGCACCAGTAGAACACTAGTTACTACTGCACTCTCTTTAGACAAAATAAAAAGTTACACATAGCATAATACCATAGCTCAGACCAACTGCTGCTCAAGATAAATATATTTTTAATTTCTAATGTCTATTCTGGACTAATGGTATAACGATAGTTGGTAGCAGTTACCATAGCAATATAATTTTTAACCCCAAATTATGGGCTAGTTAGAGGTCATAGAGGGTCATTAGTATGTCAATGGGTCAGTAGTGACTGCTACCAAAACAGTTGGATGTTGATATTCTACTTGCGGCTTCGCCGCTTTGTAGATTCACCGCTTCGTAGAATATGCAAACCCAACATCTATGTAACTATCATGTAGTATGCACAATATTATAATTTAAGTCTTCTCATCACAGCAATCAAAGCTGGTGAACGGCAGCCGAACATGTAGCTATACATGTACGTCACCGTTTGGCTAAGTTGACTCATCAACAGAGGATGGGTTTTCTCTAGTGATTCACAAAACAAAAGAAATTTCTATATGATAATTACAACACACAGGTCGACTGACAACACTGTTGGTAAGTTGATGGCACTCATGTCACTGCCACACACACAAAGGCACATACACACAAAGTTTAACACATAAACAGAGACACACATACACATGTACATACTCACAAAGGCACACTCTGACATACATGTACGTAGATCACTATGGTATACAATTTTATTTACATGTATGATATTTTACTCTCAGTTGAGTGATTAGAAGTCACATTTTGAGTAGATCGAGCATCACAACAGAAACAAGATGGGATAATGCATAGTGTACCCTAAAAACAACCTAAAAAAGTCCCAACGTTAAACAAAAGTTGACGTGCGCCGCCTCAAAAAGTGTGCCTCAAAAATTGCTGACTCGGCTGCTTGAGAGATAGAATCAGACATAATACAATAATATAGCAGATGTGCCTAATTTAATTAAACCAGCCACTGGGCCACAACAGATCTGGCGGGGTTGATTGCTCTAGCCCATTGTGTGCTCTTCCTGGAATAGGTAGTACATACATGTACAGCGAGAAAGGCTGCAATTAGTGGTTAAAAAGAGAAGGCATGGCTGCTACCTCTTCTCCATGCTGGAGCAATCCTTAAAAAATGCATTTTCCTCTCTCCACTCAAGTAGTCCAATTAGGTAGGTAGCCCACATCATCAGCAAACGACTAGCTTCCTACAAAGCTTCCTGCATAGCAACCAATAACAGCTATACTGCTGCAGCCACTAAACTGACCTGCTTTCATCACACACACCAAACCAACTCACAACAGCTTATCCACCAATAAATTCAATCGAGGTCAAGTGGTAGGTAGGTACTCACACTGCTTAGCCAGCATAGCAACTACATGGAGGGTACCTAGGGGCCCATGACCACTATGACCAAAATTGGATGAAGAGTAAGCAGGTTTTTCTTTATTAAATGTAGGTGCTTCATGGCTTCCTGAGCTAGCATTTTGGTGGTAGTCAGCTGAGCTGAGAGTAGCAGAGGGAGGACATTGGTAAGCCGCTAGATTGACCACCAGCGAAAACATTGCAGCCATCAGCAGCAAGGACAGGCAATTCACTTACTTCAAAGCTAATCTAGTTTTGGTTACGCCATCAAAGGGTTTACCTAATCATATCTAGACGTCCCCAGGGGTTACATTTGAAGTTCCCAGTCATGACCATACAACTGCCCACATGGGCACTACCCAGCCCCATCCTCTCTCCCTCCCTCCCTGGGACAGCTCCCTTTTGAGAATATTTAAAAAGCTAAGAATGGGGATGGCCTGTATAGAGGACCAGGCCAGCAACTTGTTTCGTGGGGGTAGCTATTACCATGACAAAGCAGCTACACATACGTAGCTTCTCCCCCAACTGGCCCGAAGCCATCATCCCTCTCACCCCCCTCCACTTTTGCCTTGGGAGTTCTATGGCTATGAGTCAGTCTGTTCAGTCTCCTGTGGTACCCAAATTGTATCAATTCTCGTCTGGTGTTGGTGGGAAACTGGTACAAGTGGCTTTTCAAAAAGCACTTAAGCTTGTTAACAGCAGGCAATGATGGCCACCATCTCAGCTTCATAATTGATGAATATGATTTGTTCAGTCCACCTGAAGAAAGCCACTTCCATGGAATTCTACAGACAAGATGCCACTGCATGCTTTTCACCTCATGCACCATAATCTGTTGTTGCTACTGGTGGCTGGGGTGTCTGCACTAGCGGTCAATCTATTTCACACAAAGAAGCGGCAATGCATGAGTAGATCATTGCATAGCGGACACACCTCGTGAGGATATTTCCATAGGGCTTTTGACAATCAAGTTCAAAAGAATTTCCAGCAAAATACCAGGGCCGCAAGGCCAAGCTAGTAAACACACTCACACACACACACACACACGCATTCCAATTGCAGCTTATCTTGCTATAATACAGTAGCTACTATAAATATTTTGGCAAAAAAATTGAAAATCAGTGCAAACTGACTGTCAGGGTAGACCCCCCCCCCCCCAACCCAAAAAAACGCTGTGGGCTTTCAGCTGTGAAAAACACAGCAGGGATTCAATTGGTCAACATAAGCCATCTCATGTCACACGGTAAGAAATGTTTTGAGTGACGCTTACGGATGATGGATGCACTCTTCAAAGAACAACATTACATGCCGTGTTATGATCACCTTCATTACATGCCGTGTTATGATCACTAGATAAGGAAAGCATCAAAAAACGAAAGAAAACAAACGCAGCAAAGATTGGTCTTTGATTTTTTCATTAATAAACTAGCTCTCATTTCAAATACTCTCAGCCACGATAATACACTGCACGTAATAATATGTTATGATATCACCAGATAAGGAAAGCATCAGAGAAAGAGAGAGAGAGAGAGAAAGAAAACAAGCACAGCAAAGGTGCTCTTTGAGTTTTATATAAACAAACTAGCTTTCATTTTAATGCGTAGTGAAGGTGCTCTTTGATTTATGCTTTAGGAATATTACAAATATTATTATATTGACCATTATCAGCTGTACTCTTATGGATAGTGTATGTTATGATTACCTAAACCAGGCCAGGTAAAAATCGACTGAAGGGAGGAGAAGTGAAAAATATCACAGCAAAGGTGCTTTTTGGCTTTTATATTAACACATACAAACTTTGTTCCGTTTAATTAACACAAGTACCAAAACCAAACCCAAATTCATAGCCATTACATGTGCAAACAAACTCAAAAATAATATATTATCATCGGCTTTGATTTCAATGCTGTCCGCTATGATACAATTATCTACCAGTCCTAGTTCTTAAGGTTAGGAACCTTTTTGTGACTTTGCCTTTTGCTTGATTGAGTGAGATAGGTATGTCTGACAAGAGAGTTTCTCCTAGGATTTGTACGAGATACTCTTTTTGAATTTTCATGTATGATTAATTTTACATCTTACATACGTATCTATGGCAACCATACTATGTAGGCAGCTGTGATTTTTTTTTTTCATGTAGGTAAGGCCTATGCAGCACTGAAGAGAGGAATGGAATCTTTGGAATGTAAAGTGTGAAGCTCAGCAACTACACCATTCAGCTGTGAGCGTGAGGAAGCTGTGAACTGATGATGTCAACATTGATCGTCTGGGAGATCGAGAGCTAGCTAGCTACATCTCATTTGGTATGCTGTACATGTACTGAGGCACACAAGAATGTTGATAGAGACATAACAAATACAGGACATGTGCATGTATGAATGTATACATGCATGTACATGTACTTGTGTGAGTACATGTGTACATGTACTCATGTAACCATGTACATGAGCATACACCACTTGCACTAGCACTGGAAGTTCATGCATTAGCATAAAAATATAAGTTTGCTAGTGTGCGAGTATATACAGTGTAACCCCTCTATTCCAGACACTCTTGGGACAGTTTAAAGCGTCCTGATTAAAGGAGGTGCATGTCCATATTTCAGGGGTAGTTTTGTACACTTATAGAGGGATTCCACTGTATGTGATTATCTATAGTGTGAGAGTGTACAAAAGTGTATGTGTACATATGTATGGGCACCGCATCGTTCAAGACAGGTGGATGAATGTTTGCATCCAACATTTTATTGCTCGTATACCTATCAGCTGATGGTCAACACTCATCACTCAACAGGCTACAGCAGTCTATACCTACATGTACATGTGTACGCTAACACCTACCACGTGTACATGTAACTGCTGTGTTGCCCCACGTGCAGAATAGGGGCCAAAAATTCTCTGTAGAGTACATAAATGCAATCGTACAGCCAGGCTTTATATAGAGATACTAATTTTAGACTTGGCAGCGATATAAAGTGGAGTATATCATGTCAGTGCCATCCAGTGTCAAAAGGAAGGTGCATACTTTAATAAGCATTCTGAATTTACAGGTCATCTGGTGTGTCTATGGGATAAATAATATGTTGATAATGGACGATGAATGGTGTGCAGCTAAGTTAGGACGTGTAAATGAATATTCTTGAGGGAGGGAGAGGGAGAGGGAGAGAGAGAGAAAGAGAAAGAGAGAGAGAGAGAGAGGGAGAGAGAGAGAAAGAGAAAGAGAGAGAGAGAGAGGGAGAGAGAGAGTAAAGAGAGAAGGGAGAGAACAGGAAAGAGATGGGTACAAATTTTCAACAAATGGGCAAAAGATCTTCGACCAAAGAGGAACAAATCTCTACTTCCATTCGCTGTCACGCCAACAGCTAGCCTATCAAACCATCAGCACAACAGAGAGAGAGACTCTCCTTTGCAATAAAATCAGAATTCTGTGTGTACCTACCTATAAGCATCAGTGCACTACATAATTATAACATATCACATTCATAGACACAAAAGATAATCGGATTACCTCACAACAAGAACAACGCCATATTTCAGTACTACTGAATAGTAAATGGATGCATAAATGGAATAATGAGGTGCCAACTGAAGCAACAGCTGCTTCATATTATATTATATACCAGGGAGACACAGTGCATGCCTGGGTTGGCTACCACCCCAGCAGTAGACCCAACAATCACACAAAATGTATCTATAATATTACGTACTTTCAGAAAAAAAAAAGAATTCTCTCCCTTCACCTCTGACCTTGGCTGCTTTGGGCTTGAGGCTACTCCTGATTGCATTACTTGAAGGGTCTTATTACAACGCCACATAGGGTATGCGCTATGTATTGTACATTTATCAAGTATTCCCAATAAGTATTCACCAATCACATAGCTAGTATGCATCATTCCAGGGCATAGGTATGCAAGTTTTTTGAATTTCATCGGTCCACTGATTGGCTATAGATGCAAAAGTGAAAGGTTGGTATGTAGCACATTAGGTCATGTGACCTGCCCTCTGCGCTCTCCACCACAAGCTACACTTTCAAGAGCTCCACTACTACAAGGAACACGCAGTGCTCAAATTCTCGCCAGCAGAAAGTTTACGCCAATTTCGCCACCAGCTAAAATAGGTAATCCCACAAATTTTTTGGCACATGTTAACTGCATAGACGATATCACAAACATTATCGCATTGGCGAAAAACATTCCACTGAATATTTCCGTGCTGCAATGGTAAATGGTAGCTAGGTTTGTCCAGTGAAAAATCTTCAGCTATACAGTATATGTATGTACTGGTCTTGTATATATGCATGCATCATATTGCATGCTAGTGAAGTGCACTGAATGCTGGCTAGCTACGTAAAAGGTTCCTTCAAAAATTAAACTACGATTGCACGCTTCCTATTAGTACGCTCAGCCATCTTGAAAGATAAATCCCATTATTTTTCAAAGCCTCGAGTGACGACTGCAGTCACGTACGCACATGCTAACAATCAATATTATTCTTATGCACATGTACGAAGCTGCGATGGTGCATTAGGTTCAGTGGCCTAGGTTGCCTATATAAGGATCCACGTAGTGAGAGTGTGTGTGTGTGTTTCGAGAATTTTTATTTCAGTCTGAAAGTTAGTAAACGAAAAGTGTGTGTATGTGCAAGTCCATAAAATCTTTGCACATAAGCAGACACACTAAGAGTAGATCTCGCACACACATACACACCTGTCTTGACATACTGGTCAGTGGGATAATCAGTGATTGTTACTTTAGCCATCAAAAAAACTTCTTTGGATATTACAGCAATATGCCTGTAACGTACAAAACCAGGAGTACTTTACGTACATGACAAAACCTAGTTTTATCCCCCCCCCTCCCAAATAATAATCAGTGACACGTAAATACAACATATATTAACTGTATGTGCATGTACACACTCATACACACACTCTCTCACTCACTCAGTGACACATAGCTGTTTCACTATCAAGCGAATGCACACACACTGGACAACACAAAGCAATTTCGCCCCAAAACTCTATAATATTATTAACAATGCCCACCTATCCATCCATCATCTCTTCCCTACTGTAACCGTATGAAGTATCGGCAGATAGCCTATGGCAACAGTCTACCTGCACAGCCACTGAGGAGTCAGGACAACTAAAATCATTGCCAGAGCTAGCTATGAAAACTGTTTGTCTCAACCAACAACCAGTATTCACAGCTGCTCTCTGCCATCCCTGCCCAACATGTGCATGCATGTAGCTGCTACGTAGTTCAACTGTACTGTACTATACACATGCAAGACCTCACAAGATTATCGAGTAGTCTAGATATCCCATTGTGGGGAAACAGTGGTGCAGTGGCCACACAATGCCTTCACTAATTCCCCACTCTCACCAGCGCAAGTCCCAGGCCAGGCCACAATGGGGGCAATCACATGGCTGAACTAGTAAAGCACACTACTCCAGCAAGCAGCTGCTGGAACACTGAGCCAACCACATCAGGGGCACTCTAGTTCGAGGGAGGGAAACAAATCTCATTAAAATTTGACAAGGTCCCTCTCTCCCTCTCCCTCTCCCTCTCCAGCTAAGTGGCTACTACTCCCACACATCATCAACTGGTAGGTCAACCAGTAAGTAAATGCAGCTGTCACCTACATTACATGTACCTAGTACCTCTGCTATACCTATGCCTATTCTTGAGCTAACATATTAATTTGCAGGCGTACATGTACATGCATGGACACTTGGCTCCCTGTACAGTTGAGGTATTTATAACTGAGGAAAGAATGATGCATTACATAAATGAGTTGATATAATGCTGTAGCTACATGATTGTACAAATCTCATTATAAGCTGGCTATCCCAGAATATAGGCTCCATCACAGCCAGCTAACTGTAATACCAGTAGCTATAGCTAGCTAGGTATCCCAAAATTTTTTTTTATTCCTCCCCCTCCCACATGTAAAAAGTGTTTAAAATAGTGAGAGCAAGTGAGCCATCTTGCCTGATAAAGGTTTGTGCAATGAAGTGTATAAGCTAAGCAATGGTTATCATTGTGAAATGCCCCACTTCAAAGACTAGCAGGTCAGCCTCCCTAACCAGCCATCCAATAGGGTGTGGCAAGATAAGATATGCCATTTGGCATTACATGTAATACTATTGGGAAAGAGAGAGAGAGAGAGAGCGAAAAAGAGAGAGAGAGAGAGAGAGACATGGAGAAAGCAAGCTACATTAAAAGGGTAAGTACTCCAGCTGTTAGTGATAGAGATAAGCAAAGAGCTTTGATGGCCACAGATCAAAAACCAAGTTGGGAGAAGTACCTTCCAGCTGAGTAGCTTCCCTAGTAAACAACTACTATAGTGATACCTCCATAAACAGAAAGATCCTACAATCCAGCAGGAGTATATTGTATTTACCACAAGGAGGAGAGAGAAACAGAGAGAGAGAGAGAGAGAGAAGTGGGGCAGACAGACAAATAAAAGTGGTGAGAGTGAGTGAAAAAGTCTCAGAGAGAGAGAGAGAGAGAGAAGGGGTACCGCGTATTCTGTTGCCAGAAAAGTATCCACCATCATCTTCGACGGAGAACCTTCGTTGAAAGCTTGGGAACACTCCCTGCTCCAGAGACGCCAGGATGGTGTCATAGCGCATCCTCAGAGACTCCGCCTCCTCCGATAACTTCTCTCGTTTGAGAACCACTCGAAGGTACGTGGCAATATTGGGAAGTCCTCGCTGAATCGCTACAGGAGAGAGAGAGAGAGGAGTAAACAAACATCACTAGAAAGATGAGTAGTAGTAGGAGTACTGCTTGAAAGTAGTGTGCATACTCTGAGCACAGTATTATTATCCACAGGAATGGGCTTAATTATGTGATTTAATAATTGTATTTCAAGCCAGTAAGGCCAAAATTCATTGATCCCACACCTTGTTATACATGTATATGTTCATGTTTGTGAATCTATTACCAAACATACGGAAATCTCGCAATTATATAATTGCTACTTATAATCTACTGTACATTTATTTCTGGGGATGCATCAGGGGAGGGAGGGGGCAACCTACTGCTGGGGCAAATAATCATTTCTAGGGGTGATGCAAATCAATCAATCCTCCCCACCACCGGCCCCCTATCCAAATAAAATTGCCCCTAAAAAGTGGATGTTTTATTTTGCATGGAATTCATGGATCACATGGAACGCTCATGAATTCCAACGGTTAATGAAAGAGACTGCGTATTCATTCCTCGAAGGTTTCCACACACAACAGAAATCAGACAAGTAACCTAAAAAATGATCGCACTACATGTACATATGTAATTTGCATCCACCTGCGCTACTAGCTAGCAAGGGTCTAATGAACAGAAAAAACATGTGTTAAAAGACCCGTACCATAACCAACGGGAACGCTGCACCCTGCTGGGAAAATGGTGTACGCAAGTGTGTACGTTTCGCTCCACGGATACATAAATACACAGACCACCACTGCCACCAATCAGTGAGATAAGAATTGATCAGAGTGAGATTATCGTGCTTCACAAACCAAGCACAAACAAATTCCGACTGTGTGTGGTGTGAAGAAGAAAGCAAGGGGTCAAGTGGCAGGTTAGAAGGTCAACCACCCATAACATTATTGAAGCCTAAACTATAATATTATATAAAGGGCAGACAGTGAGAATTTTGCAAGGAATGAGGCCAAAGCCAAAGAGATGTTTGAAATTGCTGGGTAATAGCTGTACCCCCAACAACTACTGGTACTGGGCCACTGGAGAGTTTACTGGGGAGATACCGAGATAAGGGGTTGGCAGAGGAATTTGGGAATGCTGGATATGCCAACAAAAAACGATCCAATAAATCATCCACACCACCACGATACACCCTCCTCCACACACTCTCACACGTACACACACACACAGTCAGTAAATACAAACAGATGAAGTGTGTGTTTCAGGAAATAGTTCGTTGCAACATCATCTGCTAATTAGGTATTCTGGGCACTAGCACTGCAGGCTACGTGTGGGAACGAATTTGAAGATCAAACAAGACTTGGACAGCAATATCTCAAGCAAGCAAGCATTCCTCAGAGACAAATTAATCAATCCACCACGACACTAAATTTAATGCTAAAACTATGCCTGGGTAATATATAGTGATGTACAGTGTACTGTGTTTGTAGGTGCTAAAGTGACAGCTGCTTGCTTAAAAAGCCGGTGTAAATGAGACCGCTTTCAGCTTCATAATGAGTTTCTTTTAGCTGGTATGTAGCGTGTCCCGAGGTGCAGCACTACGATGGTAGACACTACGCCCCAACACCTTGCAAACAAGCCCCTATTGTGCTTCAGGCTAAAGAAAAGAGCAGTGTAGGTAGTTTAAATTTATAGTACGGTCTAGTGTACTGGAAATTTATACGCCTATGCTACGGTAGTGTACAGTGTGCGATCGATTCGTACCTCCAGTGCTCCTTTGCAGCTGCATGTGTTAAAAAGTGTTCTTCACTCGTAAATCTTTCATGCACAGGCACAGCGTATAAATCACAACAGCATGTATGAGGAGTGAGAAAAGGGCGCGCACGTAGACTAGTACACTACAAATGGACACTCACCAGCAAAGACCTCCTTCGCGTCGAGAGCTGAGCTCGACATCTTTGACTGTTCTATCTTCTCTCTTTCTTTCTTGTTGAAGACTGTGATAGTGTTAGAGACTACATGTACCGCGATCTTCTCACTTGTCGATCGCTAATCTTTTGAATTATTAGACACGGTTCCTCTCCTCGTTTGTACTTGACTCGCTATCTAATGTACTACTCAGTGATTGAAAATGAGCTATGAATATCAACAAAAATAAAGAATGGATTTTTGGGTGATTCGGAATGGAATGGAAATTCGTGGTAACGCGCGCGCGCGCCAAAAAATCGTGGGCGTGCATTTAGGGCGGGGTCGATTAGTTAATTACTACAAAACGAGCGAGCTAGCCACGGCCACATACCCTCGAGGCTAGAGAAGCTTTGTAAGGAGCTATTATATTGACCATGCTGCGTGGTACTGCTTTGCTGACTTTGCTGAGCTGCGTGCTGCTGGCCTTCCTGGGAGCTGATGGAGGCAGCCCTTCAGCTTCGATTACGGCCAACTGGTCCAATATCTCCAACACGACCCTATTCACAGTGCCAGATGTAAGGAATCATACGTATGGGAGAGAAATGAGCCTGAATAGCCATAGTACAATGTGTATAAATGGCTATTACACTGTGTGCTCAGACTCATAGATGGTGTGGTGAAGTGCTCACTATCAAGGCTTGTACAGTCATGTATATTAATGTGCATGGAGGGGGAGGGGGTTGGGCTTGCTTGATGTATGCACAATTTACCGTGACTGAAGGTGAGGGTTTGCTGTTTGCTTTGCTATTATTTTAGCGATTCAAAGCTGTGTAGGCTTACATGTCTTTACTTTTCTCCATGCACCTGCACACACCAATACACACACTCACTGAACTGCAGGGAGTTGATGTGTTTTCCCTCTGGCCAGCCTCCTTTATGGTAAGTCCACCTCATACAAGATACTTGTGCATGTTGTGTGTGAAAAATGATCTCTCTCTCCCTCTTCCTCTCTCTCTCTCTTTCTCTTCTGGGTATCCTGAAGTTGTTCCTTCCTACATCAGGGCTTCAGTGTGATCTCTAATAAGAGCTTGTAATAATTCGTGTAGTTATAAGGCGGCATCTGCTTAAGGAGAGATTCATGTATGGTGTATCCTAAGTGGGTCTGCTAAGAGAGTGAAAACACAGGAATCAAAGGAAGAAAGTGAGAGAGAGAGGGAGGAAGGGAGTCATGCGGCATATATTATAGTGATGGCAGCCATCTCTGTCCAGCCTGGGCAGGTGCAGTGTAATAAGGGTCAATTCCACCCATAGTCATAGTTCTAATTAGTACTGTTCTCTCAACCATGAATAATATGTTTATTTGACTGCAAATGAACCCGAGTTCCTCATGATTGTATTTACTGTCTATACAATATGCTGACTAGTTCTCTCTCTCTCTCTCTTCCTCTCTCGTCCCAGATCACAGGCAACCTAGTGATGATCATTCTATATGCTATTGTTCTGGCTGTTGCTGCAAAAATGATCTCAGGTACTAAAATTAGTAATATATTACATAACATTTTAGCTATTGTATATGTGTGAAATTGTATACAGTGGAACGTACCCCTCTATTCCGGACACCCTTGGGACAGCTTAAAGTGTCCTGATTAAAGGAGGTGTCCTCATTTCAGGGGTAGTTTTGTACACTGTTCTATGTAGCTTGGACCATGGGTGGTGTCCTGATTAAGGGAGGTGTCCTCATTTCAGGGGTGTCCTTATAGAGGGGTTCCACTGTATGTACATGTAGTTTTTGAAATACCTGTATGGAACTTATAAATACCATGCATGCACACACATTCACACTCGCATACACAAATAACGCTAAATTACAGATGGAGCTGAATTGCTACTTGATCTTGGTCTTCCGGCTGCCATCATTGGGGGCGTGGTCCTTCCTCTTTTGGGGGCTGTCCCTGACGCTGTCATGATCATCTTCTCCGGTATTGGTGGGAGCAGGGAGGAGGCAAACACACAGATTGCCGTTGGAATGGGGTCAGTGAGTACAAGTTAATTTTTTAATAAATGAAAGACACAATGCTTTTGTTTTTGGCTGACATGAAATGTACGCTAATAATTGAAACAGCATCAAACATCACAAATTCATGTTTGATACATGTGAGCAAGGGCTAAGCTAAGCCCTTGATGTAAGTTAGTTTCTCAAGGTCTGTACATGTTATGACTACCAATAATAAGTTATCCCACATGGTACTAGGTGGTAACTATGGTGTCCATTTGTAGCAGTTTGCACTGAGAGGAGTGTGTTTGTTCCAAGTGAGGAAATAATCGATCCAGTTTCAGTTGGATGCCCTGCATGGCAGCACCTGTGTACACCACCACCAGCTAGGCCCATTAACTTAAAGACACTGCATGTGCATGAAGATTAGAAAATTGTTGTCTGTCCAATTCCGAACCCCCATGCAGGGCATACCTAACCAAACTGAGCCAACAACATGCAGAGATACCGAGTCTTGCATACATGTACTGTAGCCTTGAGGGACTATGTAGCTAGGGGTGACTGCTAGCCTGTGTAGGCACTCGTAAAAAGATGTTTGTAGTATGGCATTTCTATTGATCTCTTGATTGATGTCCGACTACCATGGCAGCTACATGTAGTTCAACCCTCTTCCTGATCTCATTGTGTATAAGGATGAGCACTAAACTCAGAAGCCTCCATCATGAAAACCTGTGGTTAACAGGTCTGACAATGAACTCTGGACCCCTATGTGCCTCATCCATCCTGTTTGATAGTCTGTATTGTGCTGCAAGGCTGGCTATCACCTGGTGTACTAAGGTGCAAAAGTGCAAACCTTTATAGAATTCAGATAGTAACAAGTCAGCATAGACGTGTAGCGATGCTGTGCAAATTGGGCGTTGCATAGGTACTGAAATCGGCTCTAAACACATAAAAATTTGCAGGTGATCTGCGCCTGGCCACACAGTATAGAACTCTTGCTAATGCACACAAACAAGGTTTTGCTTCAGCCACTATTTACATGTGTTTATGTAGTAAAGTACTGAAATCAGTCATGTGAGGATCATGCATTAAACAACATGCAAGGACTTGAAAGTTACATGACCGAGTAATGGGGCACATGGGTTTGTAGCATCTATAGTATGTTGTAATTTTATATACAGCACATGATGGTTATGTTTCAGTTGAGTGCTATTGCATTAACTAGGGGTATCTAGAGCACATACCTTGCCTGCTACCAATCTGCAAGTATAGAGTTGTTGACGACCTTTACCTACTCACAGTGAGGCTCCTTGTACCTATGCACATGCAGCTACCGACCTATTGTAGGCACATCTTCCAAGTTTTCATGCTTCTCACTTATTGTAATCACAGCGTGTATGCTAGTTTGTCAGTTATTGGCTTTGCCTTGCGCACTCTCTGCCTTGGTTTTTTCAGCGTTGAGCTACGAGTGGCTTGTGGTAAACTATCACCTAGTGACTGCCTCTGTCACTATGTGTGGAATTCCAGCCTCTTCCATTGCCCCAATTCCCAATTCCCAGCTTTTTTTGAGCGAAAATTTTGGATTGGGGAATTGGGACTGGACATGGACTCCTGTCCAGTCTAAAGAGCTCCAGTTAACCTCGGGTTGATCAGAGATATACATGTACATGTAAATGCTGTATATATACATGTACTAGTGTGCTTCACCTTACATATAATATTATGTGTTTGAAAAGCATCATGCTCTAACACTGCATCTCTTCTCTCCTTCTATATACCTCTTGCAGTACTCTTGCTGGTAGCACCATCATGCTTCTGACCCTCCCCTGGCTGGGTGGGCTGATCCTCGGTCGAGTCGACATCATCAACGGAGAGGGAAAGGACAAGACAACGAGCAAGTTTTCCATCAAAAGCTTCTACAAGCAGGTACGATTAACTTATTAACCTTGTCCAGCTCCTGTGTTTCTATGAGCCTTGGTAAGACTAACCTTGTCCAGCTCCTGTGTATCTAACTATAAGCCAGGCTTGGTAGTCACCTCCCAAGGCCATTCACAGCTCTAAAAAATACATTCACATCAATTTTGTATCTGTTTTCATGGTGGCATGGATCAAAGGATTATCAATCTAGTGATGGACAAAATTTGAGGAAATTTGCACAACAAAGTGCACATACATATTATAGTTTGTTCAGCATGCATATTATTATATTTACATACATATCGTGTTATTGTTGAACTATCTTCTATCGTTCCACACATGCAGGGGGTGACCGTGTTCCCTGACGTGACCTATGGAGCCATCGTCATGCTGCTCACGACAATACCATACTTGTAAGTTCTTACGTATGTACATGTACATGTACACTGTATAGCTGGATATTTGGAGGTACATGTAGGATCCCAAATCGCCTTTGGAAGAATATTGGCAGATTCAAATTTCAATGTTTGGAAGTTTGGTATTGGATTGCCATACATGTAATAATATCGTTATGCAAGATTTTGAATTTTAATTTGGTGATCGTGAAGGGATAGCTATACAGTATGCTTATGCAGAGTATAGAGCATCAGTTTGTTATTGGAAATTTGTTCAGTTAAGGAGATAATTATTGTGAAACAAGGTTATGTTTAAGTGCCCATATGCGCATAATTAGAAAACTGTAGTATATAGATTTACATATACTGTACCTGTATACTCATAATACCCCCCCTCCCCTTCCCACTCCTCTCCCCCGTCCCCCAGCATTGTTCAAGGCGCTGACTGGCACTGGGGTCCAGCTGCCAAAGCCGTCATCACTGAGGGCTCCAGTGGACAGCCAAAGTACATCAGGATATGCGCACTCGTCACATGCATACTCTCCTTTGTATTCCTCATTGCCTATCTCGTTTATCAGGTGAATAAAATTACTGCATGTACATATTTACAATCTACGTGCAGATGTATATACCACATGATGCAGTTGCATGCGTATACAATCTGATACTGCATAGTATTTATAGCTTTCCTCAGGCCCATTCCCAATGTTGCATATAACATTGAAAAATTGCAGGAGACAAAGCTAATGATTCTAATTCACACGTAAATATTATAAATGAGAACATGCATAAGTTACAAATGTATCAATTTAATGCATAGTGCCAAATTATGTACTAATACTCTATACATTTCTCGACTTTTAGGTGCTGTACAGTGTTGGTTCAAAGAGAAAAGAACAAGTCAGGAGGCAGCAGATGTAAGATGCTTAGTGGTATCATTCTAGAACCATTTCATGGTCCACTGTTATTCAGGTTGAAGCGCAAGGTTATCAAGCAGCTGTATCTGACCAGCCGTAAGATGTTTAAGTCGTCGAAGAAGGCAGCCAGCATCCAGGAGCAGGGAGAGGAGGCTACAGATGGAGAGGAGGGCGAGAAGAAACCACTCATCACACGTCAGTCGAGAACACTAGTTTCTCTTTCTCCCTCCCTCTCTCTCTCTCTCTCTCTCTCCCTCCCTTCCTCCCTCTATCCCCTCTCTTTCTCTCTCTTTCCCTCTCCCTCTTTTGTACCCACACGCACATACATGTACATGGAAAATTCCAACACTCTCTGATTCTCCAAACTATTCTCATGCAGAGAATGTCCAAAAGAAGTATGCCAAGGCATGGCAGATGCACCGAGCTACCCGATCACCAGACGGAGGAGAGGCTGCTGCTGAAGCCACTGACAAAGGGGTGAGCGAGGAGAAGAAGCCTAAACCTGAACCCGAGGTCTGACCCGTGTGGAAAAAAATCTCTAACTGTATAATTTTGCTGTTCTGTTACAGGAGGAGAAAGAGGAGGAGAATGAAGATCCAAAGTGGCTCATCTTCCTCAAGTCTTCGTTCTACCTCGTGGTGGGCGTGGTCTTGGTGACAGTGTTCTCCGATCCAATGGTGAACGTCCTCACTGCTATCACTAACCTGGACAATAAGAACTACATCCAAGAGAGCTCTGGCAAGAGAGGACAAGCCATACCCATACCAGGTACCCTTTTTTAATTTCAGAATGGAAAGCTTCCGGAGGAATAGAATTTAAACTATTGTTGTGCAATTATTTTGTGGTTTTCAAGGCTTGGTGTATTCCACCTATATAGGATTATTGAAATTTCAGGGTGTAATTTTCATTGCATGATTAGAGGATCAATTCAATCATATCCATGAGCTCAAATTTTGTCAGTTGATATGATTCATGTAGAAGTAAAACACAACTTATCCCCTCTCGACACACACTCACACATACTAGTGTTCTATGTATCGTTTGTGATCACCCCAATCTGCTCCAATGCCAGTGAGCTTGTCTCTTCTCTCATCTTTGCCGCCAAGAGGAAGAGGATCAACAGCTCCATGACCTTCTCTCAGGTACAGCTACAATGAACATGTACATGCTCGTTTGAATGAAATGTGGTACTAGTGGATTCAACCTAGTCTTATTCAATACACAAAGCTTATCCTTTTCTTTTAACGACTGCACCCTTCCATCTCCTCTCTCTCTCTCTCTCCTCTTCTTCATTCCTGTTTCATCCCTTGTAGCTGTACGGAGCTGCCACCATGAACAACACCCTTGCTCTGGGGGTATTTGCTGCTCTGGTCTACTTCAGGGACCTGGACTGGCAGTTCTCTGCTGGTGAGTCATCCACAGGCAGAATACTAGGGCCATTCTCTCTCATGTTGATAATTATTATTACTTTTCCTGCAGAGGTGACTGTGATTCTTCTAGTTGAGTTTGCAGTTGGTATTGTTGCCATTGTGTCTGGCTTCGGTTTCAAGCATACCTACTTCGTAAGTGCTTTTCATCGAGATTTTTTTTTCACAGAAATCATTTTGATACTTTTTTACTTCTCTCTGTCTCTCTCTCTCTCAGCTATTCACTGGGATATTTGTTGGTGCTCTCTACTTCCTCTCCATTCTCATTATCGCCTTGCTGGAGCAAGTGGCTCACTGGAAGTAGCGTCTGAAGTTGTTGAACACAAAATATTTTTATGAACAGACAAAATTACACTTGAAAAACTGCCAATAGCATACATAACTAGCAACTAATCTGCTATAGTTGAAAATGTTAGAATCCTGCTTTACATTTTTATGCACCGTATGATTATACCATTGTTAAAAAAAAAAAAAGTTACATCAAGTTAAATTGTTTTTATGTGCAATATTTATACGCATGCGCGCTACAGCGAGAGATGCAACCAGCTGCAGGGGAGGGGCTCGACGTACGTACACATGTGGGCGGGAACATTGACAGCTGCATTTCTGCATTCAAGCATGGGTCTTTGAGCTATTCAATTGTTGAGCTGCATGGCAGGATTGTTAACAATTTTCCGTGATGTGAAACAAGCTTGCTAGCGTGAATTAGCCAGCAAATAGCAGCCGAAGTGGTCTGATGGATTCTCCTATTGGCGTTCAAATTGTTCCAGTTTCACCAGGAACTCCCACCAATACAATCCTTGACGGGAGCAGCTATAGTGCTGGAGGCTATGGGACTCCAGGATCCGCCAGAAGTACAACTCGTAAAGTGGCCAGGACACCCTCGAAGCAGAGAGAGGAGACGGAACCATTTGACTCACTTCTGGAGTCCTTTATCCAGGGACTTCAAGATGTTGATGAAAGAGGTGTGAAGACACTAATACTCACCTCCACTGCTCTACACAATGATGAGAGTAGACTTGTGCACCATGTAAATAGTCCTATCAAACTAGAGGAGCTACTTTCTGACAATGAGATGGAAGGGAAAGAAGGTAGACTACCATTTATAATATTTAGAGCATGTATTGTGCAACAAAGACTATAAATTAGTCGGTTTGCCCCTGGGACTAAGTGCAACAATCCCAATGTTATCATATTACAATATTGCTTGAATCTTACTAATTATAGGAAATAAGAAATCAAGCAGCAAAGAAGAGCATCGTTTATTGCAGCTGGCAAGTGAGCACTACAGTCAGAGCCTGAGACGGAGGGGAGTGAAAGGTCTGGTGTACAATGTTGTAGAACAACGGCGACTAAGACAAAGAGCTGAGCACCATTTTCACAAGAGAGTAATGACAAAATATTTCTCAAAGGTGATGCTATAGTAAAAGAGTTTCCAGTGTTAATATATTAAAGATGAGTGTGATAAATGATTGCCATTGATTCTATCATAGATGAAAGTAGTCTTCAATAAGAGAAAGAAGAGAAGGCGATTGGCTATTAGAAGGTGATTACTGCAATGGTATAAACTTCCCAACGCTTAATGTATTTCATATCACCCTATTAGGGCTCAACTGAGAGAACAAACAACCAGAGCAACACAGTTCCATCTCAAAAGGCTTCTAGAGCGATCAACACTAAGGTTTGCAATTAGTGGGAATATTGAACTCATTCATGTACCCTGTGGCACAGGTGGAGGGCATGGTATCTCTACAGGAGAGAGCGTCGAGCACATGCTTGCAAGTTACTCGCAAAAGCAAACATGAGAATAACGTTTCACTTATGGCAAAAAATCATTCAACATAAACAAGAACTCATGTGAGCATTAAAGAATGAATCAAATGCAACACGTTTGTACATCACAAGATAACAGTATATTTATCCATCCAGGAGAGCATTTCAGGCCTGGCGTCAGTATATTTACAACAATAATTTAAAGAAACTCAGTGTGGCCTGTTATCAACAGAAACAGAAAGTATTACTGCAAGGTATAACACCAAGAATACACAGTGTGTATGTGTACCATGCATAACTCTTTTTTATCTCAGAGTGTTTCAATAAGTGGTTACTGAAGACAGCCATCATAGCAGGAGAAGGACTGCTATCCTCCAAGCTACATGAGGTTTGGCAGCAGTCTGTCTGTCATAGAGCCCTCAGGGGATGGCTCCTCAACACACAAGAAGCGAGAGCTTACAGAGGAGTACTAAGACACTCGTTCAATAGGTGGAGGTATGTGGTATTATCAAGAGTATACTCTTGGTATTATGCATAATGTAATATAGCTACTTGGTTAATACCTCCATAATAACAATATCCCTCGTTTATGGGCTTATTGCAGTTAGGATCCTCATCTTCAGATTTGAAAGGCTAGATGGGACAGGGTTATCATTATCATAATTTTTATTATGGCACTTATACATTGTCATGACATTGTATTTGTTCGTCTATGATTATGCAGGAATGTCATGACGTTATTTGTTCATCTTTGCCTTGTGATTTATCATTACATAGGATCGAGGCGATATGGTTAAAGCAGAAGAAGCTCGCTGACAGGTACTGTGAACGGAGACGGCTGAAGATGGCTATGGCTGCATGGAAAGGTGAGATGATGGAGAAGATCCATAACAAATACATTAATTTTGTCCTATAATATTATGCAGCTGAGTACAGAAGATCACTTGATCTTAGAATTTTCCAAGAGAAGCAGGCACTTGCAAGGAAAGTGAAATGTCTTACTCTTTGGAGATTGGCTACAGAGAGGAGCCACACTTTGAAAAAGGAACAGCATGCATATGTTGTGAGTAAGAGGGGTAATCAATGTACTACTGAGCTAGTTAACACAGCTATATATAGACCTTCATTAAGCCATTGTTAAGTGTCAGCATCCCAAGGTGCTCCTATATTGGCAGCGTGTAATGAAAGGGATGGGCCTGGAGATGAGGCGGCTATCATATCATTTTGTGGTGTTATAGCTACAAGTAAGGACTCTACAATCATGATCTGCAGCTGCTCCGGAGGTGCCTGTTAAGGAAGTACTTTTCACAGTGGAAGCGGCTCAGTGAGAGTGCCAGAACTCTGACGGGCATCGCTCAAGAAGTGGAGCATATTGTACACTGTCAGCTGATCTCTGACACTTTCAACACATGGAGAAGACAGCTCAATTGCCGAAGAATGCTGAGGTAAGAAGTTGAGGATATTCCAACAATATTTAATTATAGCCAAGTCTTGTTTGATTTCATTATAGGCATCACTTACTGGATAGTGAGTCTCAACTAATAAACAGGTGCTTCTCAATGTGGAGAAAGCTCACAACATCAACACATAGTAGCATATTGGAATCAAGCCTCTCGAATTCAGAAGAATACGGCTCGATCAACCCTGCTCTCGCAAGAGACAGTTCAAATAATAATATTGAAATATCATCACCCAAACTATGCTTGGGATACACATCCGGTCAGTGTTCAGATGATAGGCTGGGCTATTTGAGGGATCTCAGCAACCGAATCCAAGAAAGCCTCCAAGTGTCGAATCATAGCAGCAAGGGTACTATCACACCCTCTGTGAAAAGAACTAAAAGTGTAGTCCGAAGATTGTTTGTTGAGAATGAATCACTTCCAAACAGTGGATCACCTAGTGTGTGTGATTCCTCATCTCAGTCCATTTCCGTTCAGTTATGCAGCTGCTTGAATCCTCAAGTAGCTCGTGACGTTCACGAGTTTCAAACAAGGGTTGCTCATTTCTCGTCAAGTGTTAATAGAACCATTCATGACAGATATGATACTCACAAGAGTGAAATTGAGAACACTGCTCACTTGGACACTGTTTCTTCTCCAGTCTCTGTACACTGCCTTGCTAGAAATCCACAATACAATGACTGCATCACTCAACACACGCTCCCAATGAATTTGGATTCTAAAATGTCAAGCCATTGTCTCAAAACAGCATTCCACAGTTGGCTAGCACTGACTAGGAAGAAGCTTTCCCTACGCCAAAGATCCGCTTACCTAGTCAAGTTATTTAGGTTAAGAAGACTAAAGAGAAACTTTGAACAATGGAAAGAAGTATACACTAAGACTACTCAGTGGAAAATGCACCTTCAGCACACCAATGAAGAAAATACAAAAGTACGTACAATGCCAAGTGTATTGCGTATAGTTTTATACTTTTTACCCACAAACGTGTCCACTGATGGCTATGCAATGTCATTGTCATTTTCAGGTTTGTAGAATTGTTGTACTCAGTAGCACTTTCAACTTATGGATTCATAAACAAAGGAACAAACAACTACTACGGAAGGCTCTGTCCCAATGGATGTTGGTTGTAAAAGGTACAATAATATCAGATTCTAGTGTTAACTACAATAATTTAAATATTCATGATATGCAGTATCAAGACAAGAAATGCAAGCTGAAATGCTGGTGAGTAAGCTAAATTTAAACAGGGCTTACATGAGAACTTCCTGATCAGTATTATTACTGCTTGAATTGACGCTACATTTTTGATATAGGCTCCTGTATCAAAATTATCATTATTATCAGTTATGTTAACCAAAACCACATGTACACTGCAAGGTATTTTTTGTGCTGCAGAGGCGGTACTGGTGCCTTTCAAGGGCGTGGTTGAAGTGGAGGCAAGAGCATATCAAAGAAACCACATCCATGGCAGCTGTTCAGCAACACAACCACTTTCTTCTCCTCAAGGTACAAAACACTGGCATACACATGTATACCATTATTATACGTCATAACAGCTGCTGCTATGGATATTATTATTACACACATGCAGGTGTTTACAGCATGGCGAAGCTGGACAGAGAGATTATAATTTTTTAATGAGCACAGTGACAGTATATATAATACAAAAAAGATGTATTGTACAGTATCATTATTGTATGGAAAACGTACAATTGATGGAAGTAGGGTAATGTATACAGTGTGGCATTGATTTATCCTTGATATCTAAACTGCACTGTTGCTTGAAGTACTGGAGGTGTCTTGATTTGGTGTGATACTACTGCTAGCGCTTCTGCAGCTGATTACAATCTTCTCCTTCCTTGGGCTTTTCCGGAAGCATGGTCTGAGCCACTTTTCCAGGTGCTGATTCAGCACTCGGAGTTTGATTATGAACAAGAAATTTACCAGAGGAAACAGTCCGAGTAGGATATATGATATGGTAGTCATTGTGAGCGTGATTAGATTCATGTATGTGGTTTTATCACAGAGATTGCCGTGGTCCACTCCATTGCTTTCGCACTGAAAGTAGCAGTTTATCTCTGAGAGGAATCTTTCCCTGTCTCGGACGTCGAGAATGCGCCCGTATAAGATCAGTAGTAGGACGATCACATCGTACACGAATACAATGAGAATCTTCCTCTCTGCTGCACTGATTTTGTTCTTTGATTGGCTCTGTCTTTCAGTGAATAGTCCATGATGCTGCATATAGTCAAACATAATAATCTATAGAGTCCCTTCTAATTTTATTAAGTTAATTTAATAATGCAAAGATTCTAAATAATTAAGGAGAATTTCCACTATAGTCTATACTGCAGGAAATGTGTGACCTGCTATGAGAAAAGGGACCGTTCGTGGTAGTAGTATGAAACACGACCAATTTTATCATGACAATGTCCAACTTGCTTTCTATGTAGTATAGTGAGTATACTTGTATCAGCATATTGATACCAACATACAGCGGATATACCTTATTATTATTCCCGACACACTATTACAAGCTACATATGATAAACACCAAATTCCACATGGTCCCTTTTCTCAGAGCTGGTCACATCTGGAGTAATCAGTCAAAAGGTCAATTCTTTTGATCAACCGTAGCTACTGTAGATTCTGATACTGTAATGGTATCCTTAATATATACCTTGTGAATAATCCAGAACAGGGAAGCTATTAGAGCTATTCCGATCATCACTATGACGATACTGGGCACAGCAACGAGGTAGAATATTATCCTTCCTCGTCTCCCCGTGCACAGTAGCGGTGGAAATCGAGTGATACCGAATCCCACATCACCTTCCATGGCTTCTGCGGAAGACTCACCATCACCATAGGTGTAGTAGAGTATCAATATAATCACAGGGATGACTGGGAGAAGAAAACAGACAGCAATACTGGTGATGTGGATGTATTTCATGCGGTGGGCCTTTTGGAACGAGCGGGCACGCAAGGGAAACTTCATCTTCCAAAACAAAGCCACCAGATGGCACAACCATAAGACGGCCAAGAGAAATAAACAGTAGTAAGTAGCTGCTCCTGTATGATGCAAAATAGATGTGCACGTATTGAAAGTTATCATAAATTTTAGATGATAAAACAATGCTGTTTTAGTTTAGATTTACCAGTAAATGTACAGAAGTGTGTTGGGTGCTCCAAGCTCTGTTGTAAGTCTCTAGAACGACAGTAGAGTACACCATTACTGGTTCGACTGATGATGATAATGATAGCTGTAATGTTATTGTAAATGTGACTTGAGTTTGGGTAAACACTGGTCAGCACAATACTATAATATCAACACTACCTATTAAGTTTTTTAAACTCATACACTCACGATAATAGTCCTTACGTACATAGTGCCATAACTGGAATGGTCTGATAGACAGCAAGTGAAGACGGAAACGCAAGCCTGCATGTAAAAGAAAGATCAGTATCATGACATTGTGTGAGTCTGACTGTGAAAAAATCTAATTATACAGCCAATCAAGTGAGGTATGTATTACATACAGTATTATTACACTATGAAAGCAACAGGGCATAATACATAATAATATTAACATGCATGCAACAGTTACTATAAATCCAAATTCCTAAAAACTAACAACTGTATAACAATAATACAGCTAATGGTATTGTACACTTTTCTCCATCTCATCCCTGCAACTATGAATGTGGCAACTCCACTGATAACACCAATACACTCGGCAAGAAGTATTCCAAAATCGATAGCAATGCTGGTTGAACGAGGGAACTGAGTCCATGTATAGCAGTTTGGGCTACACGTGGCAGATGAGCCCTGCTCCTCACAATAGAACCCCTGTCGACACGTGATATTAGAGCAATCAAATATTGTGTGACTCAATGGAACAGAATGTTCGCCGGAGCTCCATGCTACATTTGTGTCGTGTGTTGAATGAGTGCCCATTGTGGAAAGATTTGACATTCTTGATCCTGTGTTGGAAAAGAGGTTTGTGCAAGGAAGGGAGAAAGTGCATGACAAAGTTATTTATGATCACGTTCTCTAGCGGCAATGGTATATTATATACCATTAAATTCTTCAGCCAGGTGATGACCATTGGAGCTGCAATTCTGACTGGGTTCCTGCATTGCCAAGTGGATATGTTTGGGAAGTTTTAAAATAGGCTTCAGTGCACACAAGTAATATTAACTCAGAGTATATGTATAATTATATTATTAATAATATTATAGCACAAACTAGCGTTAGCTATGTAATTATCAGGTACACATGTAATAGATTCTGTCACCCGCAGCTTTGATCAGCACTTTAACTTATAGAGGCAAGTCATTTTCACAATGATTTCCTGGCCACATGAGGTATTGTGGCATCCATTATCTACTACTAGGGGAATTTACACTACTTCCTGGCATGTGCATATCTTACTACATGACATGCCTCTCTTACTACATGTGTATTTGATAATAATACATGCAAGTATCGACTCTATGATTACGTGTCTTACTATGTGACCTTTGGTTCTAACAATAAACATGATAATAATGCCGCTGAACATTGGCATATAATCACAATTAAGTACCTAGAGTTAGCGTCTAACTCTGCAATGCCATAGACCTAGCTGACAGTGGATTCAAACTTTCGGTATCATAATATGCCCCATATAGAGTATTATAACACAGTAAGAATACCCCTATTACAGTTATTCATAACATAACATACCGTGCTCATTATTCGGCGTTTTGAATGCATATAGGCTTGCAATTGGGAATTGCTTGGAGCATGAGTGTGATCAAACCATCATGTGGGCACCGTCACTATAGTCAGGCTCTATCACTATCCCACAAACATGCAATCAGAAGACTAAAAGTATAAAGTGCTGCGTGCATGAGATTCAGTAGCTACTATACAGTATTTTATATCCTATAAATATTATAGCTGTCTCATGCACCTGCGTAAATATTATAACATCAACCGTATTTTTGTTTCACTGTTGGAATCCGTCCAAGTCGTAAGAGATAGAGATTTCCTCATTTCATGATCACGAGTGGCAGAAAGGAAATGAATCGAAATTATCTTGCTGCCTACTTTAACTCAGACGTCTCTTTTAATATTAAAAGATACATGCTGCCAACCCTTCGTAATTGACTGGCCTGCAACTCTGATCAAATATAATTCAGACTCGCCACTCCCTCCGCCTCTCCTTTAATAACACTGTGACATTCATTTTGCTGACACATGTATATCAAAAGGAGCTAAGTTAAACTAGATTATTCATCACTGGTACCGTATACCTAACGTACACTTATCTGCTCGGCTACATCACAGCTTGAGTTCCATGGCTGTGACTGGCAGATACATCCATCCATCATCCATGATGATACATTCATGCATGATACTATACTCAGTCAGTGTGCATTCTGAAAACTTACAACTGGGATTTGAGAGTAGATGATTATTGGTAGGAGTAGAAGTAGCCATATGAGCATAGTAATAGCACAGAGAATCGTGAGTTCAGCGCGTGTCGAACAGCATCCACTTCTAGATCTCGCGCTATCATCGCTGTCAACACTGTGCAGCCTTCCATCTTTGAGTTTGAGTTCAACCTTCACACTGTCCTCTTTGCTAACGCTCATGGTGGGGTGTGCCACTGTCTAGATTCTGATATGATATTAGCTATGATTATGATCCACGCGATCATGAGTGCATGCAACGGCTACTGTCACGTCATAGTGATGTAATAGCTTGCGTTGTGCGGTTTTTGTTGTGACATGTAAGACGCATTGCATTGATGTATGTGGTTAATGCAGCCCTGCATGCAATTTGGTAGTAGAACCATAATAATATTATCAATATATATTATCATATATATTCCTTTCTGTCACTGTATTTATGTACCAGGGTGCACACTCGATTAGTCTTAGTTTAGCATTTCGTAATATATACTTCTGGCTATTGTGTATCCTTTGCTATTATTAAGAAGCAAGAAATATTATAGACAAAAAAAAAAAAAAAAAAAAATCAATAGTTAATTTTTAAAAAATAGCTAATTGGTGAGAAATAGGCAGAGCATGCTTCGGAATCAGGGCAAGTGGATAGCTTATCTAGCTACCAGACAGCCTCGAGCTCAAGCTCACTAGGTTCAAGTGGCTAAGATGTAGCTACTCACATGTAGCTGGCTAGCTTCTTAGACTGTAGACCAGTGTTAAGCATCGCCACCCGGATCATTACGCTGTATGGTTAGCTACATGATAAAATTAGTGGAATCTCTAATTTTTTGCTGGATGCACTGAAACCGTACCATGCTATGGCAAAGGTGGTGATCATGATAGCTACAGGTGGATCGATTATTATATATGGCTAACTGATGTTTCAGCGATAATAGCATCTTTCCATTTCTGACTGCAGATAGTGTAATAGGTACTATTCCATGTAGACAGTCTTGTACAACTACTGGCATACCCGGTAGCTGATAAAATATAGCACAATCAGTGGCGTCTCTAGTCAGTTGTTTAATTGGGTGCAAGTAATCGAAAGTAACTGTACAGGTGGATGCATAAGGCTAGTGGAAGTGTACTATAGTGTAAATAAATACACGTGCATGCATCTTACTAAGTTAGGTAATATTCTATATAGACAGTCTCAGTGACACATTAATGACATGTTACATTACTACGTCTTGCTGTGACAGTGTAGTGAAACATGCATACTGTGACAGGCTATAGATAAACTATAGCTATACATGCATAAGATGGGTGCACAGGTGCATGGATTGGGTGCAAATGGACCCACATGCACCCCCCTGGCGACGCCACTGAGCATAATGATCATAATAATATCTCATTTCATCCATCATAGCAACTATAGCCAGCTTTAGAATGAGGAGACTGCATGCATCCGTTATGTAATGATGCTGATCTTGCATGCACGTAGCTTCATGCAAAAATTAAATATTAACTTTATTACGCTGTAGATCTACTAGTATGATTTTAAACAAGTATATTCAAACGCAAGTCCCCAGTTCAAACCAGATTTCTGCTGCATGCACTGGTGACATAGCTACATCCAGCACTGGGGAAAGCTGTGGATTTGGTTCGAGATTATCGACTTGAATTGAGCTTGAAGGTGATCGGACAGTACCACAACTTAGTAGCTTCTTGTTGCATGAAGTTATTTATTCTTTCTGAAGCCTTGGAAGAGGTAGCCAATTCAAAGCCATGCCATGGCAACATATTCACGTTGTATTGGGTATTTAGATGGGTTTTAAGAATGATTAATTATTTCCTACTAGTCCAAAGAATGTAGCTGATAATACACATTAAGCCATATTGTAGGTTAACATTTCCCTAATATTTTGAAACCAGCTATAGACCAGGGGAATTCACTGTAACTTGCATTAATATTGCAGAGGCTTGCAAGTGTAGCTAGCAGCACCAAGCAACACCACATAATTAATTAAAATAGAATTCCGAGAGAGGAATCATTGCACTCTGTGTCTGTTGATATTAAATTTTTTTATACATCTAGCTACATAATTATGCCACTACTGCAGCTTCAATAATGATTTATATGGTATGAAGCGTTTTTATTTTTTGCTGCCACCAATATTATTTGTGATGATAGCATTGACATTGTGCATGCGCAGCAGCAAAAAACCATGTATGTGCACGTGCTTGAGTTGAATTAGGAGGGATGGGGTCACAACCTTTAGAATACTTCAAATACCACTAATCTTGTCGGTAGTTTGTGGGTGCATGTGGTGCTCTAGTAGCTGCTATGTGTCCTGATTAATTCCCTGAATTCAGAGAGAGTGCAGATGTATAGTTTTTCGTGAAACTGTCTCAAAGAATATTTTTAGTTTCCTCATTAATTCGAAAGATCAACTACCGTATTCTAGCGTGCAGGTGTGTGCACGCTCACCGTCAAGGACACTGTGGTATGCAGTGTACAATTTGGGGTCCAGCTGGGATTTTATGATCATCAGTTTAGGGATATGGGGTCAGAGTGGGACACTATTCACAGGGGTGGGGCAAGCGAACTGAAACACTGAGCCAAAGCTGCAAAGGAATATTTTACTTTAGAGCCAAAGCCCATGTTCAGCACTGACGATTGCCCTCCCACCCCCCCCCCCCCCCCCCCCCCCCCACAAAAGATCCATTTGCATTGTTTCCTATGTATAGTTACGTGGAATGTTTTATAGGGGTGCAAAACTTCTCAACTTAGGATAATAATCAGGCACTTTACTAAGCTAATGAGTTATCAGAACATAAGCCAAGAGCCACAAGAAATCCTGATGGAGCCATAATTGGCTCTTTGGCTCCCATTTGCCCACCCTGAATTATTCACACGACCTGTTCCTACACAATCATGCTTATCAAAGACATACAATTAAGTGGTACTGATGGTATCTAGCTGTGCTACCATGTAACATGCATGCACCTACTATGAAATTTTGATTATTATCATAAACATTAATTTTAATAACATGATGGTAATGGGTAAAGGGTTGCTATAATAATAAATACAGAAGAACACAATAATTTTATGGTCTATAGTTAATAACACTATATTTAATTTATAGCGTAATAATTATGCAGCACAGTAGTTGGCGATTCGTGACCTTATAGCTTAGCACTTCCCCTCCAGCATGGGAGCCATTTCTTTGCATACTCCTTCAGCTCTCGAACGTTGACAACGTAAATTAGGTTCACGACCGGATAGAGTCCAAGTAGGACATGAGATATCGAGATCAGGGCTACTTGCCTGTGTTTAAGGTAGCTAGTGATGTATTCATCGCAGTTATTGTCGGAATCAACTCCATGCCTCTCACAGTTGAAGTACTCCTGGACTTTAGTGATGAATGGTTCTCTGTCCCGAATGGACAATGAGAATGACATCAGCGAGATTGCAGTAAGAAGTACGTAATACACAAACACAATTAGTAATTTTCTTTCAGCTGTGCCAATCTTGAAATATTTAGTAGCAGATTTAGATCTTATAAATTGCTTCTCTTTGAATAATCCATGTTGCTACGTAATGAACATGACGATTGTAGCTAATCCATTTATTAGCAGCATTATGATACTAACTCACCTTGTATACGATCCAGAATACAAGGACTAGGATAGTCATTCCAATCATAATGATGAGAATAATGGGAAGCACAAGAGCATAGAATACTGTTTTTTCATCACTTCCACTGCACAGCAGCGAAGGAAATCGAGTGATTCCAAATCCAAGACCACCCTTTGCAGCCTCTGCCGCTGATTTTCCATGGGAAAACTTGGACATTGTGACAATAACAGGAACAAATGGCCCGAGAAGACCAATCAGTACACAGCTAAGGTGAATATATTTCAATTTAGGTGTCGATTTGAATGTTCTCCAATGAAATGGAAACTTCAATCCCCAAAACAGGACCAATACATGACATAACCAAAATATGGCAAGCTGGACAAGAGCATAGTGCAACACCACTCCTGTGTAGGTTTAAGAAAATTAAAGAGTATGATTATTAATATGGGCCACAAATTAAGGCATGCATGCATATAATTGTATATATAGCTACCTGTGATGACACAAAAGGCTGTTGTTTCTGCTAGACTTGTATACAAGTTTTCTGAAGCACAGTAGAGAGTTCGATTGTCCACATACCCGACAATTATGAAGAGAGCTGCACAGAATGTAATTCAAGACATTATTAACAATTAGATATAGTTACTGTATGGTTAATCGCAATCATACCTACAACTAATACCGTGATGGTCTGGTAAACAGCAAGATTTGAAGGGAAAACAAATCTGCATGAATAAACATAGATAATGTAGATGATTATCTTAAGTATAATGAAAGAGCAACATTAAAGCCTTATTCCTTATCCCCAGGCTTCCTGAATGTTGTACAAGAAACATTATTGAATGGAGCAACGAGGCTAACTGCATTACACTTGTTTCCTTCTTGCTACTGCTGCAACCAACACTCCTATTGCAGCAAGAATGCCAATACAGGCTGCCAGCAGCACCATGAAATCAACAACAATATTAGTGGCACGTGGATACTGATTCCATGAATAGCAGCTTGGGTTGCAATATCCATGACTATTGTTATTTCTCTCTATGCAGTAAAATCCCTCCTGGCATGTGATGTTATTGCAGCCTGGAGACAATGATTGCTGTTGTGTTGGAGCCTCTGAGGCTGTAGGTGAAACCATGGTGGTGTCATTCAGTGGAAGGAGTAGACCAGAACCTGATGTACCAGCAATATCATTGTCTGCAGTGTAGAAGATATTATAATATTATTATAGATACGAATTCGAAGGCAACTATAACTGGCTAGCGTGAGTTAATTTACAAGCACACCATCCTACAAGTAATCTATGACTATGAGACTATTATTGATCATTATAGCTACAATGACACTGCATGTATGCTATCACTAATAATAATAATATTACCGGTATATAGCTCTTCTCCTCCTTCGTCATTGCATGGATCAATGTGTGAAGGAAATTCTTCATTGCAGTCAGGCAAGCGCAGTTTAATAAGTCCACGTAAGTTTAATGATTCAACTGAAGTCCACTCCAATGCACAAACATCATCTCGTAAATTCTTACAGTGGTCAGCAGAGGGCTGATAGTATACTCTATTCGATGTATCACTCATGAGACCAAAGAAATAGAGGCAGAGAAATGGCTTCACTTCTGCAGCACACTCGCGTGATGCAAAGTTGACAGCAGATAATGCCATATCAGCAATGCTCTTATTGTCAGTGGTCACCACAAGTGGATGACTATATTTGCTGCCATCCTCCAGTAAACAGTTTTTAAGTGAATTCAGTTCCTCCAAACACACTGATCCCTGGTAAGTGGAGCTATGGATGCCTGCCCTCTCCCAAGCCTGCTGCTACTGCTGCTGCTGCAAACACTGATGTATTTTTGCTTCATGTCATGATTACATGATTCCATCGTACCATTCCCGGAAAGCGTGGAGTTGGTGTCATGATCACCACTTTCCTATCAAAAAAGTAGCTATATTAGTAACAGTTGTATGGGATCAATTGCAGTATTGCCAGTATATATACACAAAATAATATTATTATTAAAATTAGCTGCAATGCCCAGCTACAAAACAAGCCCACGCATGATGAATGTTATAAACGTCTGGATTTCATTTCATATTATTATCATGCAGACTGAATCGTACCAGAAATCTGCTGATTGAATCAATTCCCAATACTATTATGAAACTCTTATCAGTATTCATTTAGGATAATGAATGCACTGTGCAATAGATTTCTTGATCATATCTGATTACCAATACCATGCAAATTGTTGAGTTAGTACTGCTCTAAGTTCTTATTTCCGTGTTACTAGCGGCTAGTGCAACAATAACTATGATTATTCCAAGCCACCCATTAATGTTATCAGTGGCCACCATGCATGCTAAAATGCCATTAGCTATAGCCTTATAATTTAAAGTATTTGATACTCAATGAACAGATGCCGCTTCCATGATAGCTACATTAATTTTACGCATTATGTAATGCAATGGATAGCTACAGATATTAATAGTTATAGTGTGAAACACTAGTAATAATCATTAAATTTTATTACAAATAATTATTATTTGTAATAAAATTTAATGATATAAACGGGCCGCAGATGATCGTGAACGGGCCCGGCACCACTACCTGCACTGCATTATTAATCTTGCAATCTTACATTTGGGAGGTGGTAGAAAATCACTGGGAGCAGTAGAAGACCCCATACGATGACAATCACGGTACCAAGTCCCACAGTCTCTGCTACACGCAAACGCGTTTTGCGTGTATACGTACACGTACCGAGACACGCACGCCACTGTGACGTACGCGGAGGATCATCTGCGCCACAGGAGCGAGAATCGTCAACCTCAAAACTGTGCCTTGTTGGTGTCAGTCCAGGATTGGCGAATGTGGTACAAACTCCATCGCCTTCCATGCTGGTCCACCATGTATAGAGACCACCCCTTTACTAGCTGGCTATTTGCGCTTGCGCATGCGCATGCAATTTGCCTTGGCGATCCTTTTCCAGTAGATTGTTGCCATCTGCAAACCCAAGCCCTCTTGACATTTTGAACATTGAAAGTAGCATGTAAGAGAACATTATATAGATGGGCACTGTTTTTGCTGGGTTCTTTCAATTTTTGAACGTGACATGCACTTCTTTCTAAATCCATAATAATAAAAATAAGCTGATGATCACAAAGTTGATGATAGGGGATTATATTATGTATTGAAGTAGGACACAATCAGTGAACCATACCCAGTAACAATAACAAACAATACACGATTACAATACAATCTTTATAAGTACCATTGCCATAATAATTATTGTATTCCTTATTAAAGCTTATAAGATCTGAATAATGACGACTAGTACTGTAACAGTTCATTAATCATTAATTTTAGTAATTGGTATAATTTTAAAAAGGAATAAACCAATGAACACATGTTGCACATAGTATAGCTAGTGAATAAAGATTTTAATATATGAAATGCCTCCTCTCCTTGGGAGTTTGTGGAGTAAGGGGCAGTGTGCTGCCAGCCTGTGTGCTAGTGGTACTCGATGGTGTGTCACTGACTTGGAACTTGGCAGCTTTTCGTTTCGGTCTCTTGCACAGAAAGGGGCATTGTTTTTGGATGTACTGCTTCAATTCTCGGACGCTAATAACAAAGATGAAATTGATCATTGGGAACAGCCCAAGCAGAATGTAGGAGAGCGATGTCAGAGCAATGTGCAACAGCTTTATGTATTCACTAGAATCACATGGATTATTTGGATCCACTCCATTGCTCTCACACTGAAAATAGCTAAGAACAGCTGAGGAGAAGTCCGCTTCATCTCGAATTGTTAGAGTGAATGCAGTTAGAGCGATAACTGCTAGGATGATATAGTACACAAAGACGATCAGGATCTTTCTCTCCGCTGTGCCAATCTTGTAAGGGTTCTTTGACTGTCTAGCTTTAAACAGGCCATGTTGCTGCAAGCGAAAGAAGCGGATCACTCGTGAATATGGTTTATACATAATAATCATAATATTATTATCATGTACAACACTATAATAGTATTATTATACTGCCAGTTAGCTATTAATACCACTAAAAATTAATTATATTTACAGTGACCTTGTGACTGAAATTTGATACCCTCAATAACACAATCTTAACTCACTCTGTGTATCATCCAAAAGATTATTAAAAGGAAAGTCATTCCAACCATCAAGATGACTAGGATGGGCAGAATCAGTGAATAGAATGTTGTATCTGCATGTCTTCCCGTGCATAGGAGGGGTGGGAAACGTGTGATGCCAAACCCCAGTCCACCTGTAGCCGCTTCGATCGCAGATCGCTCGTGGCCGTACTGGGACATGGTGGCAATAATGGGGATAAAAGGAACGAGAATTCCCATGGCTACAGCTGCGATGTGGACGTATTTGGTCCTATGGGCCATCTGGAATGAGCGGGAGTGGAATGGGAATCTGATTTTCCAAAAGAGGGCCAGTACGTGACAGAGCCAGAACATAGCGAGCTGAAGAAGGGAGTAATAAAAGACAACCCCTGCAATAATAAAAGTTTGTATCATAAAATGCCGTGGTTGCTATGGTAATGATTGTGGTCTCACCAGTAATGACACAGAATGCTGTTGTTTTTTCCAGACTTTCAAATAAATTCTCAGAGGTGCAGTATAACGTGCTGTTGTCCATGTAGTTAACAATCACAAAAAATGCTGTGGAGATGATATTATTAATGGAAATAATTAACTACTTAATGACTCATTAATAAAGGGCTAATGGTTTCATTCCACAGTAACCAACGAAGGCTATAACAATGTCATGCATCATACCTAGCACAAGGAGAGTGATGGTCTGATAAACAGCCAAGGATGACGGAAACACAAGCCTGCAGATAATTATAAATTGGTCAATGCACTGACATATTTGATCGTAATTAGGTGGTGGATGCCACAAATTTTATTTATCTCCAAATATAATATAGGGGATAGTCGGATCTGTTGAGCAAGTAGCTATGAGATGGTTTTATTGTGGAACATTAATGTTATCACTTGAACATCTCACAGAAATTTCAACAATCCAAAATGGAACAAACTGTAGACACAACATAAGCGAAATGAAAATGCCCCTCTCACAAACAACTCCACCACTAGTCTAAGACAAAGCTCGGATTTCATGCATGCATGTAGGAAATATGTAGGATTGGGCAAAATTTACAAAATCTCTGCCCTATCCTCTGCCAAACGTGGCAGAAAGCTCATGTTTTAGTATGCATGACATAAAGGAAATCTTACTTTTGGTCCAGTGCACCACAATGTTAGCAATAATCCATTTGTGAATAATAAATATTATTATTATGATGTTAGTGGGACATATTTTGCCAATAAATGTCCTGTTTAGACTTGGGTCAATACTAAGGGACTCTGAGCATACTATTAATATATCATGCATAATAATTATTGTCAGTAAATTTAAAATTAATAATATACGCACACTTTCTTCCATCTCAGTCCTGCGACGACCAGAACCCCGACTCCAGAGACCACTCCTATGCAGGCAGCTGTCAGGACTAGGAAGTCAATGGCGATATTGGTTGCACGTGGGTACTGGTTCCATGTATGACAACTTGGAACACAAACGCTGGGATCCTCTCTGCAGAAGAATCCCTCTCGACAAGTGATATTTTTGCAGGTCAGAGTGTCTTGCTGCACTGCTGATGGTGGCAGTGATTCAATCGTTGAAGGAGGCATGCCAGACCCAGATGTTATGTTTTCTATATACAATGTCATAATATTATTATATTTTTGTTTATTTGTATACTATACACTTTCAATTTGTTAAAGACACAATGCATGCAAAGCTGCCATAACCATCATTTTGCAATCAGCACATAAAAGTCATATAAATCTCACCTTCTCCACCAGATCCATCATCACTGCCGCATGATACAGTCTCATCTGAAAACTCCACATCACAGTTGGGCAAAGCTGGAATATCTGGTAGAATTTTACTTAGTGTTGTCACAGTGTCCCACTCCTTTGCACAGACACTGTCTCGCAGGTCCCTACAGTGGCTAGCAGATGGCTGGTATGTTATCGATATTCCCTCAGTTGTGTCGCAGAGGCCAAAGAAATAGAGACAGAGAAATGGCTTCACTTCTGCAGCGCAAGCTGGAGACACAATTCCTGAGGTGTCGTCATTGACGTAAGACAGTATAGTTCTTGCTGCTTCCAAGTTACTATCAGTGGCAATCAATGGACGAACACTTTCACTATCGCCATTGCTGAGCAAGCAGCTGCTGATTGATTTCAGTTCCTCTTGACAGACTGTTTCAGCGTAAGAGACTGGAGCCGCACACTGCGTCACTGACTGGCGCCCAGCGGTTCCCGTGGCCCGATTGCTGCAAATGCCAGTATACTTTTGTGCCATGTCACAAGACTCAAGCCTTGGTAGTGGTGCTGTCCTATTATTATTGTTTTCCTGCATAATATTTATTTACATTCAATTAAAATAATAGTTCCCATATTAACAGTGGTGCATTATAGGCTGATCAGAAGATAAAATTATAGTTCAGTGTATATGTGAGAAAAGGGACCATTTGAGAGTTTTTTTGTTTGTAGTATGTAGCTTAATTGTTGCATGTATGGAGTAATGTACTGTTCATGTAGCTAATCCACTGTGTTTGTGCCTATACAAACATAGGCTGTAGCTACTCACTGTCAGCTACATAATTTCATTGAAAGAAGGTTATTTGGGCATAAAAATTGAACACTATTCTCGTCCACAAATGGTCCCTTTTCTCATAGCAGATCACATATGCCGAGAATGATGGGGTAGAGTAATAATAATAATTTTTACGTAAGCTCTAAGTTTATCATAACATACTCTGTCCATATCAAAACATCGATCAATTTAATCCCTAGCTGTTTGTTTGCCTTTCTACCTTACAAAAACAAGTGATACCTACATGTATGCATGTCATACCACTGAAAGGTTGCACCATTAGGTTGTGTACTGGACTGATTTATGTTGCTTAGTAAACTATTACAACACTGCTATATAATTGTAATATTGCTTATTACAAAGGGACCACCATGTGAGGAAATCACAATTTTTATCGTCTCCCTTTACTTCAAAAAACATTAAAAATTAGTAGTGATACAAATGGTTCCATGTACAACACAACATAGGGGAATAATAATACAAAACATGTCACGAATCGCATGCGGAATCTCTAACATGGCCCATCCCGAGATGTGTAGGACACATAATATAATATACAGAAGAATACTTAGTACGGTCAATAATATTATAGCATAGTCAAGGTTGTCAATGACACATTAATAGAGTCATTAAGTCTCGGTACAAAGACTGATGAGCACTATGACCACCCCCACATGTTGTGGTAGTCTACTCCATGGCATCTTATGCACACAGCTTCCTTTTTTGATGTCTCAGCATGCACGCCACAGGCTAGTGGGTTTTTTTCCCTCCCAGTCAGGTTCATGCATGTTTAGTCAGGTTCATTCATGTTGGCATGCAGTTGCATAGTCGGCATGCAAGCTGATAAACAGTGTGCTCTCTATGGGTTCACCACAGATGACATTTCGTCTTTGAAGGTTTGAACTTGCAACCATGTTAGGATATGACATTGACTGGCCTTCAGTTTGTGGGTGGTCTAGTTCCTGTTGACACTACTATAGAGTACCCAGGAGAGGAGCAATGTGTAGCCGTAGGAGCCAACTAATTATTAAATTTTAATCATCCCTATAGTGGTATTTATAATAGGAACTACTAATTGAAATCACAGTAGTCACCTAGACTGCATGCATTCCCTAAATCTGTTGATAGGACATACTATACAAACAATCAACAGGAAGAGCATAATACCTTTAGTGATGAAATCATTGCTTAGCAACACCTAGGACACTATCATGCGATAATTACTGCAATTTATTGACTACATGTATCTTGTGCTACAGACCATACCAATCAACCTCTGAATTATTAATTAACTATTATTACAGGTAAGCATGCATCCATGATTTGACAGGTACAAAGATAAACTGAACAACAGTTTGTTTTGGGAGCCTTTGCTATAATTACATTATCACTCTGATCGAGTGGCATCTATATCAAAGGAAACCCTAAAATCCACTCACAATGCTCAGGTGAAAGTGTAGAATGCTCAATATTCTCCTGCTTCTGAATGTGTAATCTGACAACACAATACAGTTCGCTTCCTTGACTTCTGCATGGTACATGTATTTTGTAGCCCATGGCATACTGTAGCTGCATCCCTACCTAGACCTTCCCTTGTTTTCAATGTTAGGTGCGTGTGACCTGCCTTGTTACTAGTTACAAGGTCTTGTAGGTACATAGAAGCAAGCTATACACAATGCTCTGGTGGAGGGTACATGTATATACATGATTGTGTAGCTGCAGATTGTGACAGCAGCGGGGTTCAGGGATTTGCATGTTTACCAGGTGCAATTTAGATTTTGAAAGTACTTCCAAACTGCACACCCAAACACTTAATTATGATACTTACTGAGGCAAGAGGGATGTGGTAGAAAACTATTGGCAACAGAAGCAGTCCCCACACAATCACAATGACAACGCACAGCCCCACGATCTCTGCACGTAGGCACAGTCTGTACCTCCGTTCCGCTTCATCTCCGCCTAGCTTTCCACCGCCGCTTACGCTGCTCTCCAGCTTCTGGCTGCGGCTCAGTGTATCCGCACCGCTGCTGTAGCTGGTCCCTTCAAGCCCAGCCTTTCGAAGTAGAGTGCCTCCGGTGTTCTTTGTACTGGAGCTGCCGTAGTCTGTGGCTGAGCCGCCTATCCCGTTTCCATTTTCCAATCCAGAGAGACCAGCGCTGCTAGAGTCGCCGCAAATCGTAGTAAAGGTTAGTTGGCTTGTACTCTGTTCTGATAACCCGATCGTTGTATCCATATCAGCTATTTCTCTCGCAAGTGACGAGCATGAAACATGGTAATTGAGTCGAGCTGACTCGTATAAAACAATCCCATATCATTCTGCGCGTGCGCATATATGCAGGGCTAGGGATTTACGTCAATCTCAAACCACAATCACGCCAGAAAAAAAACCGCAAGGCGCGGAGAGAAATGCGGTGGATGATCCCTGCTGTTTATATTGACGTATGTGCCATGGCATTTATATAATTCAATTATCATTATTGTCTATGAAAATCATGATAATATCTGTTCTCAGGTGCATGTAAACTATGTGGGGTACAGGGGTTCAGTGGTGACCAGGTCATATGTCGAACGACGGCGTCACGGAAGGTGGAGTGGTCCCAGCACTCGACAGGGCTGCTTTCTTTCTCAATACAAACACCAAACGTTGAAATCTATTGTGGCATAGCAGTCAATAATAATTATTATTATTGAAACATTAGCTACTGAAAGAGTAGAAGGCTACGGGTGGGGCACTGAAAATGCAAGCTTACTGCCAATCCTAAACTCCCACCTAGACTAATTGAGAAACCTTTCCCATGCTTGCTCAGGCTCAGATACATGCTAATGCTTAGCTAAATCAACTTAAATGCGATACGTTTACACACAGTGCATGACATTGTGCTTTGACAATTCTTTACCGCTCGGCACGTTCAAATTCTTGCTGGGCTTGAAGCGAGAAGGCGTTCCTCTCCTTGATCAATTCATTTCGTTCTTCGACTGCGATGTTCCTCTCCTGGAGCACATGGTCTAGCTGGTCTGTCAGCGCTGCACTCTCAGAGTACAGCTTCTGAAGTTTGGCTTCATAATTGAGTTTAATCTCCTCCTCTTTGGACAGTGAGCGCTGGAGGCTATTAATCAAATTGTGGGTATATTATAATTATGTAAGAGAGCACCAGAAAGGATGTGAGCAGTGACATGGTGGCATTAATTTAATGACTCAGTTTACCTGCTCAATACCCTCAGTGTCTCACAGGTGTCTTCAAACTTTGCTGCTCTAGTTTGCCATTCTTCTTTCTCTATGAGGGCAGCCTGTAACTGAGCCTGCATGCATGAATTTGGGAAGCAGAGAGAACAATGATTTGAATGACAGCATAATAGCACCAGATCTTGTATCATTTGCATCACCTGTAGTGTTTTGACTCTAGTCTTGTCAACAAGCCTATACTCTGTCTCCATAATCTCCAGCTGCCTCTTCAGTCTAGCCACTGTGGCGTCTAAGTCTTGGACCTATGCAATCAACAGCCATAGCAATAAAAAAAATGCAGCAGTTTCTATGGCAAGGTAGCCTCACACCAAGGTCTCTTCCCAGCATTTCAACATTGCTCAAGAAAATCAATATCAAAATGCTGGGAAGGTCCGGATCCTTAATTGGATAGACTAACAAAAATTCCATGTACTTTTTTGTTAGCTGATGTACTCTCTTTCCTGAGCATGTCGATCTGTTCCTGAATCCTTCTCCTATTCTCGTCCTTTAGCTCTCTGACTTTCTGAACGAGGGTGTGCCCGTTCTTTTGAAGCTCAAACACTCCCTTAGCACTACGTAGCTGGTTCAGCAGTCCCTGGAGATCCTACGGATTGAAAAGACATATACTGGCAGAGCTAATGGACATAGTATTATGATGGTTTGTATTGAAATGGCTCAGTTTACCTCTCCGCATGTTTGAGACTGTTCTTGGACCGATGATGATTCCTCAGGAGGTTCAATGCCCCTGCAATTTAATATTCATTACAATCAGGTGAACTATGGCATGATATACAATTATTTACCCATGGTGCTGAAATCTTTTCTGTAGTTGTTCTTTCTCTTCCAGAGCCGCCCTCAGTTGAGTTGCCAAGGCCTTCTCCCTCTCTCTTTGAACTGAACTTAACCTTTCAACTAGTGCTACATAAACAGTATTGCAAGACACACAAGTAAGAGAAATGCAAACAGCATCTGTCTACTTATTAAATGATAAGTTATCATTGAAATGTTTATGATAGATTAAAATCACTAACCAGCACTCTGTGCAGCAAGCTTGGCGCTGTTGGCTGATTCAACTCTAGCCTGGGACAACTGGGTAGTTTTCAGTTCGGCTTCCGTGTGCATTAGTATGCTAGTCAGCTGTAAAAGCAGCAATATAAATTAATGACAGCGCATAGAGTATGTGAAACTGAATTTTCTTTTACTTCTTCATTTCTAGCTTCCAGAGCTTCTAGATCTCTTTGCAATGATGCAATATATTCTCCAGAGCTCCTTCTAGAAGATGATCAACCATGTACTTAGCAGTCTTATCTATTAAAAATGAATTCTACAAACTTTTCCTGCTCCAGATTGAATCTCATCTCATTCTTCAGTTTCGTGTTATCTTTCTTCAGAGCAGTCACCTGCTTCTCCAACTCCTGGATCTTCGCTTGAGCGTCTGTTTCAGACTCCATCTTCACAAGCATGAAATGGGGTGTAGGGGTGTGTTGAAATGCAGGCTGGACAGCCCCACCCCCTTAAACCTTTGACCTTTACACCCTGACGAAACGTGGGTGTGGTCTAGGGCAAGAAGACAGCCAGCAAGCACAAGCTATCTTCACATGCTTCAACTACCGTTTTGCCTCTCAGAACCACGAGCTTTCTGTAACTGGAATGTCTGAATGGAGATAGAGCCTGGTCTGCGCGTTGTCCGTGGTCCTGATTGGAAGTGGGATGACCAGGACGGTGGGGAGGGTTGCCTGGGCACGGTGGCCGAGGCGCCCGCTGCTGCTGGCGGCGATAGAACAGCGCAGGATGGAGTGGTGGTAGTTCAGTGGGACGCTGGTAATCGGTGCAACTACAGGTGCGGCATGGACGGCAAGTATGACCTTAGGGTCTATGACAGCGCTCCAACTGGCAAGTGTTAATTAATTTCAATGAGATGTGCACCCCCTAATTAATGCCAATAATTACCAAAATTAATCCTATTGTTTATTCAATATAATATTATAGTGATCAATTTTCTCACATTCACTCTTACTGTGGATGAGTGCACATAGGTGACATACATGTAATTATCGATCTCGGCCACGCTGGGTGTTTGGGTATATTGACCCCTTGATACCAGCAGGGGTGCGGTGCTTGCCTTGAAATTTTTAAGGTCATCGTCACCCGTTGATAATAGAGAGTAGAACCTTTTTTTGAATTTAGTTTGGTTGTATTTGCAGGCAACTTTCATCGCCATGTTATGTGTGACTCTTGCCGCAAGAAAAACGTTCCCGGGATCAGGTGGAAGTGTACCAGGTGTTACGACTTTGACCTTTGTACTCCGTGCTACTACTCCGGAAAGCACAAGGTGGACCATAAGTTTTGGCGTATTGACAGTGAAAAGAACAATCGAAAAGGGTATGCTGTGGCCTAAAGTTTTCTGGTGTAGTTTTATATGTAGCTTACATGTATGTGCACATAGTGTTGTACTACCAACTCGAGAGTCATCTCAGAAGATCTGTGCTAAAGGGTTCTTTGCTAATGCCATGGTTGTCCGTGGACACGACTGGCTATGGGGAGACCAAGATGGTAAGAAATAATGTTTTCTTTGTTAATTTTTTCACTTCTCGGCTGTTAACTACATAGGTGGTTTGGGTAGCTCGGGGATAATAAAAGCTCTCAAAGATCACAGTGATACGACAGTAAGCCAGTGAATTCATTTTGTCTGGAGCACTTTTTTATGATTTCATGCTCTTGATCTTCGTTAATTATCTTACTTTTCCAGAGGAGTATTGTTGAAGTGGAGTGGAGTGACTCACGCAAAATGAACATCTACAGAGCCGGGCACAAGGGAAAGGTGACGATGGTAGTAGTAGTGTACATGAATACCTTCCCCTTTGTGATACTGAACTAATTGCAGGTGGACATCCGGTGCCTAACTGTCGGAGAGGGTGCCAGTTTCTATCCAGATCACTTGCCCATACTTGGTATGTGTAGGAGGCTATACAATGTGTATTGTGATACACTAGTACATGTACTACAAGATAATCTTGACCCTTCCCTATTCTTCTATTGAGTGCATGGTATGGGAATGGGAAATGACTGATACCTAATTAAGCCAATACCCTATTGAAGAAGCATGAGAATTGGGGATCTGCCAATCCTACTTAGGTTACTACCAGAATCAAAAAAATGGGAATGGGACATAATTATGGTCCTTGCCATCTTAACTTCTTATTTAGGTGCCTCAGCTCCAGTGGAAGTCATACAGGAGAGAGCACCAACAGCAGCTTCAACGGATAATTTAACGCCGAAATTCAAGGTTGGTGACCGAGTCAAGGTTCAGCTGGAGGTGGAGATATTCAGACAGATGCAGGAGGGCCACGGAGGATGGAATGACCAGATGGCTGAGGTGAGGAGATGAATGGGTACCTCTCTACCGCATAAAGTTTGTAACAAAAAGTGTGTATGGGGTCAGTTGTCGTTTCGAGGATCTATGTGTAGTGTGCTGTTGATGTGCACACATATTACGTACATGGATATTTTTGGTCAAAAAGTATGAAAATTGAGCCGCTCATAAGCTCCCACAAAATATTAACCATAGTGGATGATAAGACTGGGAAATACGATTACCAAATAGAACAGATGGATTGAAGATATCAATTTTTTTGTTTGAGATGACTATCAGTGAAGGAAGCACTCAGCATTATATACCCCCATTCCAATTTTATTGACATAATATTTTCTCAGGTTCTCTCAGAAGTAGGAACAGTACACACTGTCCTGGATTCAGGCGATCTCCGTGTACGATACCCCAGCAATCTTGTGTGGACTATGAACCCTGACACTGTATCTGTTGTGGGGGTAAGAATAGCTAGTGAATAATGATGGCTATAGTAGACCTTTCTGTAGGCTGAGCAGTTTTCCGTTGGAGATGTTATCCGTGTCATTGATGACATCGCCAAAGTACACGACCTTCAGGAGAACCATGGAGGATGGGTGGATGACATGGCACTGGTTAGATAATGGAAACTCTCTCTTTTTCTTCTCTCTCTCTCCTCCCTCTCTCTCTCTCTCAATCTCTGTTACTTGTTTTGATTTTCTTGCAGTCTCTTGGTCAGGCAGGTCGTGTCACAAAGGTCTTTCCCACTGGAGATATCCGAGCATCAGTTAATGGAAGAACGTGGACCTTCAACCCAGCCTGCCTCACTCCAGCTCCAGGGGAAAACCCCCCTGCAGTACCTGGTCAGTGATGTGTACACATGCATGTGACCTTAGCTACACCATCTTCAAACTGACGTGGAGACGCATCATACATACAATACTATACTCTTTCATTGATACATAGATTAATTCATGTGTGTATAATATATAGTATAATATGTGAGTGTTGTGTGATACTGTGTATAAGAGAGAGTTCTAGGGGTATAAAAGACGGAGGGGGTTGGATCAGTAGGATGAGAGAGAGAATATATGTACTGGACTCCAACCACATTGATGTAATTCTTCATCCCCTCTCCTTCCACCTGCGCAGATTCCCCGGGGCAGGACGTTGATCTTGATGACATCCGTACCCAGGTGAGGCTGCTGTCACTGATGGGCAGCCCGGCTACAGTGGTGGCGGCAGCTGCAGCTAGAGACGCCGACACTGTCAGAGAGTACCTCACCAAGAACCCACAAGATGTATGTCTGTCTTATGCTAAATAGTGGGTTATTCATAACACACGATCTAATTAGTATAATATTATTATGGAGCATTTCACAATGTATCTTAATGTAGTGACTGATGACCTACGTGTAGTATGAAAGCAATTGTTTTTGTAGCTTGCATTAAAATACAAAATATTGACACGAAACGTTTGCCGATAATACAACAGTCCCTAATATTGTCAGCAGCTCTAGCTTTGTATTTTTTTCATGCAGAGAGAATAAATCAGTTAGAGACCTCATCCAATGGTCTCTACGGTTTTAAGAGACCCTCAGGCCCTTAGTAGCACCCTCGCTTCACTTGGGATACTACAGCCGTCGGCCTTCAGATCTCTTAAAATGCGTAGAGACCTTGGACTCAGTCTCTAACTATTATTATTATGTTTGCAACTACGGTGTATGTGTGCTGTGTGTATATAATATGCTGCTATAGGTGAACACGAAAGCATCTGGTAAAGCTGCTCTTCACTGTGCATCGGTGGCTGGTGATCTAGCAGTTGTCAAGGCCATCCTCGAGTTCAATCCCAACTTGGAAATTGAGGTCTTCCTCGGTGTATAATCACCAATATTGGTACAGTACTGATTACTTTCGGTTTCAATTTTTTTATTAGGATGAAGATGGAGACACACCATTACATATCTGTGCATACTGGTAAGCAAATACATATGTACATGTAGTATAATGCTATGACAGCTCAAGCTTAGCCTAATATGAATGAAGGTTCATTCGTGTTTCCTTTAATTCCAGTGATGAAGATGAAGTTGCCAAGTTATTATTGGATCGTGGAGCAAAGATCAACATTCTGAATGGAAAGGGGGCGACCCCTCTCATTATAGCAGCTGTCAAGGGTCACTACAGTGTTCTGAGGATCCTGGCCAATCATCCTGATATTCGGATTCATGAACAGGTTTGTAGAGGTTCTTATGAGCATTAATGATAATTTTTGCAATTTAGCCTCACTCCCTGGCATATTCTAGCTTTTCAAAGCACATACGAGAAGCTAGGAAGGAAAATTAAATTTTAGCCTCCTTCCCTGACTTTTCAAAGCAGACACAAAAAGCTACGTACATATAGGAGGGAGGATGCTGGGGTCAAGGCTAAGAATACCAATTTTATTTGCGCTTAATTGTACAATCCTCTAAGAATGTCAATTTTAACTTTTGCCGCTCATACTATCCTTTCTTAGGACACTGATGGGGACACAGCTCTCCACTGTGCTGTGCTGGCTCAGAAGAATGAATCGGTGGCCATCTTACTCGGAGCTGGTGCTGATCCCACCAGAGTCAACTTCAGACTGTTCACACCCATCCACGAGGCAGCCAGGGTGGGGTTCTTACCGTGAGTTAATTTTCTGTCGTACTTGATTTAATATCACTATGTAATCATCCATATAGTCTGGCCATCTAGACCTACTCCTCCTCTCTTATTCATTATGCTCAAAACATAATCTGGAGAGGGGGACAAGGGTCTAGCTGGCTAGATTAATGTATAATACTGTATTATGTGTGCAGAGCTGTAGAGCAATTTGCTCGAGCAAAGTGTGACCTGAATTTGAAGAAGGATGATGGTTTTGCTCCCATTCATCTGGCAGCTCTGAATGACCACCTCGATGTCGTAACAGCTTTGGCAGAGATGGTGAGCCTCATATACATTATTAATTTTGTAATAATTATGCATGTATAGTCTACGTATACTCCGTGGTATAATGATCCGTGATCACTTTAATTTTTGTTTTTTGACAGAATTCTTGCAACATCAATGGAGTAACCCACATGGATCAGACTGCACTACATATTGCAGTCCACCAGGGCCATGCTAGGATTGTGGAGAGGCTGGTAGGGTTTGGAATCAAACTCGACGTACAAGACGCTGCTGGTGACACAGCACTCCACATTGCTCTTTCAAAAACGTCCGTTGATGTGCTGTCAGCGGAAACACCCCAGCTAAAGAAGGTATAACATTGTATGTATAGTCTATCGGTTGATAGCGATGGCTTTTGCCAAAGCCCAAAGATGGACTAATTTTGCTTGTCAGTCACTCTCGTTCCCTATTCCAACTAGAGCTCTGTAGAGCACATACCCCGCGCGCTCTGTAGCCACTGACTGTAGCGTAGTACTGCAACACTCTGTGGCATAACTGTTTTATGACCTGACGACCCTTTCCAACACTGAGCTTGAGCATGCGCAGTTGTATCAGCATGCTAAAAGAGTGGGTGTGGTCAACAAACCACAGGTATGTTGAACAGAAAATGCACGATTTGTAGCACTAGTAAGCCTTTTTGAGCAATTCGAAGCCCGTACAAACCAGTTTTTCACCGATATCTACCGATTGGTTGTGCTTACAGCACGCACAGACGCCTAGAACTCGAGATCTGGCGATTTTCGTGCCGACGACAACGACAACGACGACAACAGACGGACAAACCGATTGCTTTACCCTTTGCGCATGCGCGCGGGGTAAAAAGGAGAATTATAAAGAAAATGAATTAGCCATCATGAAACAGAACTATCCTCCAAACTCTTTTACTCCATGCAGAGAGGGTGATAAGTATAGGTTACATCACGAGGTAGAGGTCTCTACGCGATTTACACACCGAGGGCCGAAGGCCCGAGGCTGTGTATCGCGTAGAGACCGATACCGAGTGATGTAACCGACTTATACCATGGGCTACGTGGCCCTGACAACGCATTCTGGGCCTAACAACTAAAGCGTCGGCCATAAAAGGCTCGAGCGCGTACCTGGCAACCCAGCGTCCGCGTTCAAACAATTGTCGATCCCACCGCCAACATCGATGACGACAGTAGCTTGTTCAACTCTGATTCTCCTTGCCACCTTGCGATTCAAGACTATGATACTGTCGCTCGGAGCTGTGTTCAGCTTTATTAAAATTTAATACTGCATCGTGCTTGAACTGCGTAGAATTGCTATTTGCTGACTCGGCGAAAACAGTCAATTGCTCCGCCCAAGCAATTAACGTAAGACCTGCCCACTACTCTAGGAGCATAGTACACCATAGCAATTAAGTTTGAACTGCATTCTGAGGATGCTGTAACTAGCCTAATGAGACACATAGCTGTAATAGCCTGAAGGCCAACTTATTCACCTCCCCGGGAGGTGTGTATGTGATTTATTCACCTGATATGAAGCAATCTGATTGGACTAAATTTACAACCATGGTATAATAGTGTTTAGACTAGGATTGGGCTGTAGACATAATAAAAATATACGTAAAATAATGTTTGATTTGTGTGTGTACAGGTTCGTGAAAGTTTTGATCGTCCTGGTGATGTTGGGCCCCATGCCACTGCCACTGTGGCCTGTTTCCTCATCCAAGAAGGTGCCAGCATCGTAATACAGAACAAGAAGGGACAGATTCCCTTGCAGTCCTGCACCCCAGATGTCGTTTCCCTGGTGATGAGCTTCAAGGATTCACTTGCATTAAAAAAGTATGCCTTGATAATTATCAGTATAGCAGGTAACTTTGGCGAGCATTAAATTGGCAAAATGGCTCTCCATTGGTATTGAATGCTTACCGCCATAGGTACACGTCACCAAATTGCCAAATTTAAATTTCACAAAAGTTTCCCGCTATCATAATACCAACATTAACCTTGACACTCACCAATAATTCATAGGCCTCAGAAGTTTCATGGCTCTTTAAGGTCTCCAGATGTGACTTCACCAACTAGTCCAGATCCCATCACTCTCTTTGCCGTCGGTGGTGGGGTGAGTGGCTACAACCATTGATAGAATACCTCTCTTATCTGTTCAGTTCTATTATTATTCAATTCAGGGCAAGAGTGATGGTTTGGCAGTTGGAGCTGCCAGCCCAGCTTCACCCCCACCGGCCGCAGTGACACGGACCCAACAGTCAGTCGAAACACAACAGTCAACAGACTCTGGTAATAATTATTCACAGTGGTTCACGATTGATCATTGTGATGTGTCTCATAATTTTCAATAGATATAGCAGCTCCAGCTGGCTCAAGTCAAGAGGCTTGCTTTTTGTGTGAATCTCCTGTGGATGTCAAGTTTGAGCCATGTGGCCATGCCATGATGTGCAGCACTTGTGGCCAAAGAGCTAAGAGGTGTCCTCAGTGCAAGGTAGAATTTTTCTTTGTAAACTGCATGCAAGCTAAAATCTGATTTGCTGATATCACATTGCAGGCTATAGTAAAGACACTTTCCAAATTGAAGGTAACGTGTCCAATGTGTAATGAGGAGGAGGTGTCGGTCACAATGAGACCTTGTGGGCACGAGTTTTGTCCAGGTTAGTAAACTTTAGCATTGAATCTCTATCTCATAAGTACTGTACTAAAATTTAATCTTAATAATTAATTAACCCAATGCTGACTGTGACTGTTAGGTTGTGCCAGAAGAATGAGAATCTGCTTTGATTGTCGAAATGTGATCACATCCAAGGAAGGCTTACGTAGGTCTTGACCAATTTCACGTTCTCCTGGTAATTATTGTGCATGCTCCTATTTTTATTTACAGCTGTGGAGACGCGAAGTGATGCTCCACCTGCCAGTGGGATTCAAAAATGTGCCATTTGTCTGACAGAGCCCAGGAACACAGCCCTTCTCTGTGGACACCAGCTCTGCTGGGACTGTGCTCAGAGGGTGGACCATTGCCCTGTTTGTAGAAAATTTATCACTCATAGAATTCAGCTATTTTGAAACTGTTTGTTCCTTTTGCTTTATGATCAGTTTATTATTGAAACTAGATCTATCACTTGCAATTGCCCACACAAGGCAATAATTATCATAAACACTGTCTATGACACAACAGTTTAGACTACATGTAATTGCATGGGGAATATTGCTTCTTCAGTCTCGCCCTGTGTGTGTGGTACCAGTGACTGGAATTAATCTTGTCAGCTGTAGCTTACAACAGCTAGTGAATCCCTATAGCTGTATTATGGCATTTCAGTATGTGAATCCTGGAAATCCTATTCCCACCGTAATGCCGTTGTCCTCCCTTCAACGTGCACGTGGTCAAACTAATTTGCCACCGCCAGTCAAAGTGACTGATGAACATGAAGAGGTTGTTTGTCGTTCTGTCTCACTAGTTTCGACTATATCCAAGCAGCAGTTCAATAACCTGTAAGTTTTAAGCTTAAGATCTAGTGTGGTATTTAGCTAGGGGGTGGCGAGCTATTATTATATTATCCCGAACGCACGTGATATAACTAATTTACACTACTGGAAAATGCTGTAGGAAATGTGTTTTGAAAGTATATGAATTTTGCACAAATCAGGGGTAATTCTAATAGTAGGAATTGTAGTGGAGAAGTGTCAAAAATTAGGCGCGCGTTTTTCTTGGGAAACCATTGCGATACCACTGGAAAAGTACGATAATACTGTTGAAATTATCCTGTTGGTTTTATATTTATTCTTGGGTATTGTTGGAAAATATATTGTAATTCGATTGGAAATCACGGTTTAGATATGTTAAAAACGTGTTATAATAATATTGAAAATAGAATGATAATCACTAAATAAAAAAAATATAATATTAATGATCACGAGGGAAATGATGATATACATACATCATATTATAATATGATATGTTTATTCGATGAAGTGAAAAGAATCATGAATAATAATAATAATGAATGAAGTGAAAAGGATTAAGTAAAGAATATTGAGCATTGTGATAGATAAAAATTTAATGTACATGTCATATAATTATAGATATTATTATAGCAATTCATGATCAAGTTAATTATTAACCTTATTCGTTGTAAATGAGGTGATCCACCTGGGTGGGATTGGCCCTCCGGCTCCTGGTCTTCACGGCCAGTCTTTCCCTTCAATATATACAACTCTGTATACATACCTGCAAATTGGTTAGAATACATAATATTATTATTAGTGATGTCATATAATATTAAAAGTGTACGACTTACCATTAATTTTCATCAGGGGCTTGATAAAATTAATGTTGTAGATCCCAGGACTACTCGAGTACTCCCTTATGCACAGTGTCACTATAGAAATTTTAGAAATATACCTATCAATAATTGCAAGTACATGTGTACACTCACCCACTTAAAATTAGCGTTTCCGGACGATCGACCTGTGGCAATAAAAGCAGCCATAACTTGGCAATGGAATTAGCTATGAACAGGAAACACATGCAAACTACGAGTTATCTGAGTGAATGGCCTTTCTTCTGAACCTCGAATCAAGCTAATCGGTTTACCACACGCTTTGCATTTTGATTTTTAGCTCTATGGAAATTTGTATGTAAAAATCTATTTTAGTGCGTAACTCGAACAAGCTTTGTTCTTTCAACAGGAAACACCCAGCACTGAATAGGCCTCGTCGAAAGAAAGCTATTGACACCTTAACTGTATGAATTGCTATTGCCGCCACTTTGCGATATCGAGCCGAAAAATCGGGCGTCCGGAATCGCTACTAAAATTAACATTAATTTTAGTTGTAGTGCTACCCCATATGTGCATACTTAGCTACACAAACTCACTCATAATTAATGCAATTGCAAACTCGTACAGACACGCACAAGGGTTGTCCCAAAGGGCATGATTCACATCCACATACACACGTGTCCATTTACACACGCACACGTACACAAACTAACTTCAAGTTAGTGGAGTTGGAAAGGGTTGATTCCTCCACCTCTGGTGATGGGTCGACGGCTTCTGAACTCAAAGGACCGGCGTCGCTCGCCATCTCCTGCAGCCAAGATCTTATCGTGTCAGGATTTACTCAAACCAGCTTCTACAAAACTCCTTCCATCACCGTCTTCTTGGTTCTGTACTGACATCTATTTTGAGACAAACTTTAATAGTCCAATATGTACCACCTGTGAGTCAGTAGCATATTTAATAAATGATCAACACCTTTGACAATTGTAGTTCAGCTAACACCATAGATACTGATTAAGACTGCGTAACCTTAATTATCTATGCTAACACAAACTGTATGTGCATTAAAATGATCCAAAGCCCAGCAGTCTCTATGGCCATCGACGTTCCTACTGGGACCACCAAGCCGAACAAAGAAAGTGATCACCAATAAACTCTCTTATAGCTACTTATGGAGGCATATTCTTCTCGCTCGCTTCTTAGTGTGGCGAGCGAGAGAGAGTTTAGCTCACTAGACTATAGCTAGCTATCCTTGAGGCTAGCCTGGCTACATCCTTCACGACAAACATGACCGTATAAATCTGATAGAATCATCGAGTTTCTCTGTCATGTCTGTATTAATTTTATAAAGCACCGAGTCCCGGCGGCACCGCTGCATGCATACATGAAGTTTGTAGCTTACCTCCTGCCTGAACTCTCCCTTGCAGACAAACCCGAATCGATCCTCCTTTCCTCGGGTACTCATTTTCAATGTGTAGATCTCCACTGCTCAGGGCCTTCCTTACAGAGAGGCCGGCGTGTTTGACACAATAGATTTTGAATATTGCTGACTCAGCTTGGATCACATGCCTTGCACATGCACTACTTTTCAACACTATGGTCCATTTGCAATACAATTCACACATTATTATTGAATTTAAATGTTTCCAACACTTAATAACTATTTCCTATACGATTCTCACACTCTAGAAAATTCCTACATGAACTAGGAATGATATTTTTCCAACACTCAAATTTTGGTTGCTTTTCCAACACCATGGTAATTCCTACATGAACTCAGAATGATATTTTTCCAACACTCCAAAATATTGGTTGCTTTTCCAACACCGTGGTAATTCCTACACGAACTCGGAATGATATTTTTCCAACACTCAAAAATTTTGGATGCTTTTCCAACACCGTGGTAAAACAAGCACTCTTTCGAATTCCAACGCTGATAACATTTCTGATACAAATCAGATGTAGCTGAATCTAATATCAATTATTTCCTATACGATTCTCACACTCTCAAAATATTCCTACATGAACATCAATTATTTCCTATATAATTCTCATACTCTCCAAAATTTCCAACATGAACTCAGGATAGCATGTTGGAAAACATCCATGTTTAATACAATTTTCAGATACAATGTCATCAGTGTTAACACTTTTTCAACACTATTATTATAATTTTCCAATAAACTATATCCAGTAGTGTTATATCCCGAGGAAGTAAACAGTGGCCCTGCAGTGTTTTATCTCACCGCTGATTGGTCACAATCAATGGCCATGGAAATAAGCCTTTCTTTTTAGTGTTCTATACATGCGTATCTATGGTAGCTATGCCCACAGGATATAGCTAGCTATCACGCGCACTCGGGATGCATGGCATTTATTGCCCTCAATCCTCGGGTATAAGGCCCTCGGGCTTTTGGTGCAATAAATGCCATACGTCATGATTTATAACTATTACTAATATCATAACATTAAGGAGTGGGTTGAATGCCTGAGATTATAGCTAATCTTTCTAAAATATACAGCACAACTACAGGAAGTGTTATAGGAAAGACTGAAGCTGGACAGGAGTCGATTAATTGCAAACCTGATGACCTTTTTCAACGTCTACAATGGCAGTTGGAGTGGAAGATCAACAGGGGATCATTTCTCGACCCTGTAGATAACTGCAATATGGTACTAATCCTCAGCTGTATTCCCAAGCCTGAATTTGCCCGAAAGATGGGTGATGTGTGGGTATCCGTCGGGCTCACTCTGTACTCTGGTGATCCCATGGCCAGCAATAGCATGGTAATCCATGATGTACCTGCCAATAGGGCACAACCAATCCAATTGACAAAAGCTGCTAAGTATCAGTGCGTTCTGGTCCGAGATTATCGTGTGTCATTGAATTTTACTGATCCAAATGCTAATAATCAATCTTATTCACAATATATTCAACTCAACCGCTTCGGTGACCTCATTGGTGCAAAAATTACGATTATTCAAATGGGGTGCCCATCAAGCAATACCTTAAGAGATGATCTTGGAGCATTATTGAGCTTTGACACCTCTACGAAAAAATTTAGCGATGTCAAACTGGTTATTGTACCTAAAGAAGGTGGATCCACAGTGGTTGAATTTCCAGCCCATAAAGTGATACTAGCAGCCAGATCACCAGTATTTGCAAAAATGTTTGAGCACGGCATGCAGGAAAGCGCAAATAACAGGGTGAAAATCGATGATATACAACCCAATATTTTCAAAGAAGTACTGACCTACATGTACACAGGCGAGGTGCCCAAGTTCAAAGGTGAAACTATGGTGTATGAGCTCCTCTATGCAGCCGATAAGTATCAGTTGGACCACCTTAAGTCACTTTGCGAGCGACAACTCATAAGTACTCTCAGTATCCAGAATGCCGCTCGTATCATTCAGTTTGCTCACTTGCACAATGCACCGGAGCTTAAGAGGGCTACGCTGCAGTTTATCTCCAAGAATGCCATGGCTGTTAGAGCTACAAAAGAATGGGAACAGGTGAAAGAGTGCCCTGAGATACTTGACGAAGTTATTCAAGCTATGCACACTGTCGTACACACCCAAAATTAAGGATGCAAACACTTAGCAAGCTTTTTAATAGTGTGCTCTGATTGTATTAAAATTCCACAAAAGGCTCTATAGATTTTATTGCCAGTGTGCTTAAATTTTCATTGTAGCTATATACCCGGTATGTGTGTTTTATTATTATGGCAACTAGCCTATACTAGTTGTCTTGCATGGAGTGATACACTTTACAGCCCCTGTACATGTCTATTAATTCATTTTGGTACCTACAGTACATCCTCACTGGACCTCAGTCCACATTTCCTTATATGATTTCAGCAACGACACTACAAAGATCAATGGACGGTCACGAGCCCAAGAAGTGAAGCCAATACAACCTTGCCCCCCAATCCAGCATCCTACGTAGCAGCTCTGCGCTTGGCATTCAAGGGAATATCCCTGGGAAATTCCCTATCAAAGCACCGCCCCATTTTACGGATCCGGAGAAGGACGGAGTAGTATATGGTAGCTGCTCCGGATATTTTCCATATTATTATGAACTAATGGAGATAGAGCTTGGCCTTCGAGTAGTTCGAGGTCCTAACTGGAAATGGGGCGACCAGGACGGTGGGGAGGGTTGTCTGGGGACGGTCATCGATCCTGGAGAGGAAACAGCTTCTGGTAGGGGAGTGGTCGTCCTTTGGGACAATGGCAACAGGTCCAACTACAGGTGTGGAATTGATGGCTGCTATGACTTGAAAGTCTACGACAGTGCCCCGACTGGTAAGGCTGGGACAAGCTTTCTGGCTATACTTTCTAAAAGTGTGAAGCAGTTGGAGATCATGATAATCAAAATCATCACAGTCAAAAGTTTCTGCGTTAGGAGATGTCATATTATTTTGCTAGAGTGTGTCCACATTCATGATATAAATGTGGTCACGGTGCTCAAATGAGTTACCCCAACTCCCTAAACCATAGCTCAAAGCAGGTCCTTATTCAACTAAATCCTTTATTGATGGGTGATAAGCTACAATTTTTGTTTGCTATTATAGGTAACTTTCATCCAAACATCATTTGTGACTCATGCCGCCAGCAGAGCATTCCGGGGATCAGGTGGAAGTGTAGCATATGCTTTGATTTTGACCTCTGTACCCCGTGCTACTTTGCTGGAAAGCACAGTTTGGACCACCGATTCTCTCGCATTGACAGCAGGGAGGATGGACGCAGGTGCCTTATTAATAATAATATTACATGTATATCTTACATGTGTTAAGGCGCATTGTACTATAGTCTTTTGAGGGCTAACTTAGGCCATGCACTTTTGGATGCTAAGCTTGTGATTCATAATTTACAGAGTACACTGACTGTGTTTGACTTGTGTAATATTATGCAGTGTTCCAGTTCCTCCTCGAAAGGTATCTAAGAAGATCTCAGCCAGGGGTCTGTTTCCCGAGGCTAAGGTGGTGAGGGGACAGGACTGGATCTGGGGGAACCAGGACGGTGAGTGTGCAACACTAGAGTCTCAAGCTGTATATCTGTGTCATTCCCACTCTGTGGTACATGATGCAGTTCTTGTGCTGTGGTGCAGTATTGATTAATTAATTAAATCACTTACTCCTGATTAAATCATAGTTCCCAGTCCTACTACTGAGTGGGTGTGGTCTGATTAGTCCTACAGACTGCATCATTATTCATTAGCAATTACATCACTGTTGTTTCCTGCATGTGCTTATAGGTGGCTTTGATAAGCCTGGAATGATCAAGAACCTCAAGGGAAACTCGGAAAGAAATGAGGTACGAATGATTTGGTATTGGTCGTCAGTCAAGTTTAATTGTACTATCTTTCTGGTATATACTGGCGTTGGGAGATAAAAAAATTTTTTTGGATATTCAAAGTGAGTGTAGGTAGTTCTATAGTCAGTTTAGCAATCTGAGAAAGGGCTCAAACATCTATTGTAATACTGGTAGTTACTACTTGATTGCAATGTTTGTTTTCTCCAGAGGAATGTGGTGGAGGTGGAGTGGATTGAGTCTCACGCCAGAAATATTTACAGAGCTGGCCACAAGGGAAAGGTGACTGCTGCTGCTCAATATCATACATCCTTGTGTGATCATAATATTATATAATGTTACTGTGCTATAATTTTATGTGTACAACACTGTAGGTTGATATTAAATGCACTTCACCAGCAGTTGGTGGCTACTTCTACCCTGATCATTTGCCAGTTTTAGGTGAAAAAAAATACATGTAGACCTTTTTTCAACTTTTCGACAAAGTGGATATGATACATTTCTTACTATTATCTCTCAGGTGCCCCAGTTCAAGTTCAGCGTCACCAAGCAGCCACTACTGTTGTTAGAGATAGTCCCTCATACAGTGCTTCTCCGTTTGTGTCAGGGGATCGGGTCAAAGTTCAGCTGGAGGTGGAGATATTCAAGATGATGCAAGAGGGCCACGGAGGATGGAATGACCAGATGACTGAGGTGAGAGGTCGAGCACACCTTACGTAGCTCTCTGAGTATCAATCTGCTGCTTATAATTGTGTAGCTTGACAGTCCCTTTGTAATGACTTCTAGTGGTGTATTCCCCCTCCCCCAAAAGGGCATACTCAATAACATTCAATTATTAATTTATTGTCTGCTTTCACTGCTTAAAATTTCTTTGGTTGTTTTTGTAGACAATGTCTGAGGTTGGTACAGTACAGACTGTACTGGATACAGGGGACATCCGTGTGCGGTACCCTAGTGGCCACGTGTGGACCATGAACGTTGCCTCTGTTGTGAAGGTACATAGTAATAGCATTAGAGTCATATGACATTGTATAATCGAGGCAAATATTAATACGTAGCTATAATATTATACGTGTATGTGTATATTATTTATACAGGTGGAGCTGTTCAACACTGGAGATGTTATCCGTGTCATTGATGACATCGCCAAAGTGCACGACCTTCAGGAGAACCATGGAGGATGGGTGGATGACATGGCACTGGTAGGCAATGTACCTATTCATAGGAATAATAATTATTCAGCCATGTTGTGCTTCGTTGTCGACAGTCTATCATTATTTTTATTTTCTTTCTGTCGTGCAGGCTCTTGGTCAGGTTGGTCGTGTGGTCAGGGTTTTCCCCACTGGCGATGTCCGAGTTGTGGTCAACAGCAAGACGTGGACCTTCAACCCAGCCTGCCTCAAGCTGGCGCCTGGAGAGAGCCCCCCTGAACTACCAGGTTAGTTCATATTATAATTCCAAAGCACTATTAAATATTAAATAGCTGAATTCGTGAATGTCTTCTCCCTCGAGAGTTTCCTGCTGTATGATAGTCTTATTCTCGAGCCTCGTTTGTGAGGGTCAAGAGTACAATGTCATAGGGAAAGTTTTGATTTTCATGGATAGGTGATTTTCACCAATTGATTTTCGATGACGCGTGCAATCGTGCATATTACACACTGTATAATCATGACTAACTTCATTAGTCGATTATCTGCGAAAAGAGCAAAAATTGGATCCCTTCAAGATAAACTATACAGTATTATTATGTGGTCTTGGATAGGGTATTTTACCTTCATCTCAATCCAGCCACGTCAACCGCTGATGGGGAGGGAGAGGATTTGGGAGTCCACCTGAAACTTCTCTCCCTGCTGGAGAACCCTGCTGTCATAGTAGCAGCTGCTGCCTCTGGTGATATTGCCACTCTCAAAGACTACCTCTCCAAGCACCCTCGAGATGTACGTACAAATACCGATAGTATTAATGTACACAGCAGGACTGCATTTAGGATTTATTTCAAAGGGGTGGCAGAATGGCCTTTTCCCCGACATACCCCGGGGGGGGGGGGGGGGGGGGGCAAATATCCAGCAAGGGGCTCCCCCTCTCCCATGCAGCTCTGTACATGCACAGTTTAGCTATAATGCATGTATATATAGCGCATTATAATTTTGTTGATGTGCGTCTCATAACTATGTGATTTTGTCCATTGTAGGTGAATGCCAAGGCCGCTGGTAAAGCTGCCATTCACTGTGCAGCAGTGGCTGGTAACATACCAATGCTCAAGGCTGTCTTGGAATTCAGCCCCAACTTGGAGATCGAGGTATATATTGCATGTTATTTATTGAAGCACCACACAACATTATACTACAATGCTTTTCCAATAAAGGATGAAGATGGAGACAGGCCTCTTCACCTCTGTGCCTACAGGTAGGTGCATATTAAAATTCTTGTGCATAAAGTGTCACACATAGTATTGAGCCATCCATACATGTCGTATGGTAAAGTATCGTTAAAATTTAATATTTTCTGTGTACATCCAGTGATGAGAATGAAGCAACACAGCTACTGATTGATCACGGGGCAAAGGTCAACTCTACAAACAAGAAAGGAGCCACTCCTCTCATTATTGCAGCCGTCAAAGGCCACCACAGTGTTCTGAGGATACTTGCCTTTCACCCACAGATACAGCTACATGTGCAGGTCGGTCAGTACCTCTGATCTCCGCTATTGTGTTTGATCTCTCCTGTATACAAACATGTACATGTAGCTAAGGCATGCTGGGCCAACAAGCTTTTCAATATTATTACAGTGTACTTTGATATATAAGAGAACCCAATTTTTTTGTGGCCTACCTAGCATTGCCCCTCCAAGATTATTTTATTTGGAAGGTTAAAAAAATGGCTGTGCCAGACGCTTTTGTTGTGCCAGTACAAGTATAATAATTATTATATATTTCCAAATAGGACTCTGATGGGGACACAGCCCTCCACTGTGCTGTGTTGGCACAGAAGAATGAGTCAGTCTCCATCTTACTGGAAGCTGGTGCTGATCCAACTCTGCTTAATTTCCGGCTGTTTACACCAGTTCATGAAGCAGCCAGGATTGGATTTCTGCCGTAAGTTGTCAATAATTGGGGACAACAATTAGAATCTCCCCAGTTCATATTCAAGTTGTGTGATATGTTTCTTTGTAGTGCCATAGAGCACTTTGTCAAGAAGAAAGAGGACATTGTGAACATCAAGAAGGACGATGGCTACATGCCACTGCACCTCGCTGCTCTCAATGACCACCTCGATGTTATCACTGCCCTGGCTGAAATGGTAAAATTAATGCCAATCCTGTATCGCAATAATAATCTGTGTCAAGCTTTTACCATTAAATTTTGCTTATTCTGCTGTGGTTCTCCTTTCTTTGTACCTGGTTGTGCTTCAAAATGACTGATCTAAATATATTATTATTATTTTAGGATTTCTGTGACATCAACGGAGTTACCAACGTGGGCCAGACTGCCCTTCACCTTGCAGTCCACCAGGGCCATGCTAGGATTGTGGAGAGGCTGGTTGGCTTTGGAATCAACCTCAACTTACAAGACAGTGATGGCGACACGGCAGTCCACATCGCTCTTTCTAGAGACACTGCTAAACCACTGTCGGCTGAAACACCTCAGCTCAAAAAGGTAGAATCATTGCCACTAAAATTAATACATGTATGGACACTCACATAATTATAGTGGGCATGGCTGGGTAGGCACTTAAGTTGCTAGTACTAAGGTTTGCCTTCAGGACCAGACATTGTTACAGACTTGTGATTCAGGATAGATTGTAGTACAATGTACAATATCGCATGTAGCTGCACTTTTCTCATTCACTGTTGCAGGTTCGTGAAAGTTTAGGTCGTCCTGGTGATGTTGGCCCCCATGCCACTGCCACTGTGGCCTGTTTCCTCATCCAAGAAGGTGCCAGCATACTCACACAGAACAAGAAGGGACACACCCCTTTGCAGTCCTGCACCCCAGATGTCGTTGCCCTGGTGATGGCATTCAAAGATTCACCTGCAGTGAAAAGGTAAACAGCAGGAATATGCATGCATGCATAATCTATAACTTGTGCACGCATCAAATTGAGCATGTGTTATCGTTTAATAATTTAACTAGCCCAAAGAAATTTCATGGTTCCTTACGAGCTCCAACTCCAATTACTGCATCTCTCCACCTCTTCACAGCTACTGCTGGTCATGTAAGTGTTGAAATAATAATAATAGTATGTAGCATAATAATATGCTTAAAGTTACGTTTTTGCTGTGATTTCTTCACAGGGTAGAGGGACTGGTTTGGTTGTGGGGTCCCCACTTCAGCACACTCCACCTCAGTCAGTGCTGGGCAAGGGAGGATCAAGTGTACAAGGTATGAGTGTGGGTGCATTAAGGAGGGGATAATGAAAGATCGTGATAAATTTGAGGGGAAAAATACTTTTGAGGAAAAGATCCCAGATAAAAATTAATGCTGTAAATGGGAAATTTTCACCAATTGTATTCAAAAGTTGTTTATTTCTAGAGTCCACTCCAGCTGCTGATGGTTCAACTACTGAGTGCTTTTTATGTGAATCTCCTGTGGACATAAAGTTTGAGCCATGTGGCCATGCCATGATGTGCAGCACTTGTGCCCAAAGAGCTAAGAAGTGTCCTCAGTGCAAGGTAGGAGAATACCTTATCAAGGATTTATGCATGTCTTGTGTTTATTATGTCACAGGCAGCTGTAAAGTCCCTTTCCAAGTTGAAAGTAATGTGTCTAATGTGCACTGAAGAGGAGGCCACTGTTACCATGAGACCTTGTGGACACATGTTTTGCCCTGGTTAGTTGATCAACAGCTCAAACACTGTACAAGTTGGTCATTTGAGTTATGGTAGACCCTTGAATTTTGCGTTTGCTCCTGCTTGACTAACAACTAGTCTTATATTCATTGGTATACAGTCGAGCCTCCGAACAAAGGACACTTTGGGAACGGGCCTCTTATCCTTTGCTCGGAGGTTGTCCCTATCTCGGAGGTTCATGATTTTTCAACCCATTTTGATTGTATTATCCTTAATAAGTTAGTAAATGTACTGAAATGCATGATAAGAGCAGTAGAGATGATAATCAAGTGGTTGGTATGTTCTGTTTTCAGTATCAACATATATAGCACAGGCTGAATTTTTTTGTTTCTGAAGTACTGGCTACTCCAAAATCGTTATCTGGATTCAAGGCTAATATTATTATCGCGACCGCCTAGATTGCGGCAAAGGTGGGCGTGGCACCGTTAATTTAAGGGTGTGGTTTCTGGATGTCCGCTATTTAGAGGCACTTTTGCATTGAAAAGTCACGTTGGGAGCTTGGATCTTGTCCACTGTCCGGAATCGAGAAGCGTCCGCTTCTCGGAGGTTGCTAATGTACTATAACTATGCTAAATTCAATCGGTAACACGGCACTTGTCCGTTGTAGAGAGGTTGTCTGCTTCTCGGAGGGTCCGTTATCAGAGGCTCGACTGTAGTTCAAATGGATTTTTGTGTGTCTCTCTCCCTCCCCCTTTTCTCTCTCCAGGCTGTGCTAGGAGAGTGAAGAGATGCTTTGACTGCCGAGCACAAATTACCGTTAAAGAAGGCTTGCGTAAGTTTAATGTGCTTCCTTCATTCCTAGTAATTTAGCAGTCTTTACTTTTTTCCAGCCATGGAGACTAGTGGTGGTGGGAGTCCTGGGTCTAGTGGTCCTAACTGTGCCATTTGTCTGACAGAGCCCAGAAACACAGCCCTCCTCTGTGGACACCAGCTCTGCTGGGACTGTGCTCAAAAGGTCGACCACTGCCCCGTCTGTAGAAAGTTTATCACACACAGAATTCGCTTATTTCAATGATATGTATACTCATACAGTGATAGTGTAGCTGCTATGCTGCTATAAATATTATTATGTGGACGTATGTAATACTGCATATACTGTTATTGCGCATGCGTAAAGATGATGGGGGGTTTAATTTTTCTCTCGTTTATACAATTAGAAGGGATATTAAACAAAGTGAAGCCGTATACTGTACGATGGCGGATCGGCCCAGCGATCGTCTTGTCAATGAAGGTCAGCTGAGCTGGACGTTAATATGTGTCCGTTTTGATGTCATGACCTTGCTAAATAATATAATTTTCAGCTTTGATCAAAGATACTATTATACTATAGTATAATATTATTATATATTAGCTATGCCAAATTGGCCTGCCATACTCACAGCAGGGTGTGGCTTATATAATGTTTTTATCCCTGCTTTATTTTTAGAGTATGAACATATTATGGGGAAGGGAAGAGAGTATCAAATGTGCAGATCATGATCGAGTGGCATAAACGGCACCCAAATTTTCGTGTGCTATCAGGTTTAGGTAGCCTCATACCCAGCCGGGCCCTTAGTTGAGCAGGAGGATTCTGAAAAGGCCTGGTACCTATTGCACTCACATGCACCAACTACTCCAAGAAAACTTTTGGTGCTACAAATGACTGTAGGCTTTTTCCCCCTCCTCTCACGCCTAGGGCACAAAGCAATATCATATTATAATTTTGCATGTTTATCCTCGTACCCTAGGCCACAGGAGGAAGACAAAAAAGCTTACAGTTATGTGCGGCATCCCAGGTTTTCTTGTGGTACCGTAGTTAATCAAATACAATGTATGATCCAATCTAACGTGAGAAATTAGCATTTTACGAATTCTCATAACGTGTACATGTGGAGCGATTGACGACCTTTACCAGAAAAGTGCGTGTTTTCCATATGTAGTATTAGATTAAGTGCGGTAGTTGGCGCATGCACGTGTAGTAGGTATCAGGCCCTCTCTCCTCCTTCCAGGGCTGGGTACAAGGCTAGGCCCGTCAGGTTGAGAAATTTCTCTTGCCACTTGATCCAAATATACTATAATTATTATGGTCCGTGTAATGTATGATATTGTTACTTTCCGATGTTTGTGCCGGCATGCTACAGCCACGTGATTTAATCAAGGCACACTCATATCTTCCATAGCGGTGGTAAGAAAGGTCTGGAAACTCTCTTGGCTTTCTGTGTTGTTTTTCTTGAATTTTGCCCATCAAATAGCCAGAGAAAGTACAGAGATCGCACGCCCATGTGGCATTCGATGGTCAGTAATGGTCGTAATGCTGAAATGTAAGGATCCCGCGAATCCCCCTGCCCCCTTTTGCCCAATGCTAGCATGCACAAAGGGGGGGGGGCGTAATCGTGGGATAATATGTCCCTTTTTTGATCCCCATAATTAAATGTAGATATTCACTAATTTTTGTGTATGTACTTTTGAAAAAAAAAACTACATATGCAGGAACTTGGGGGGGGGGGGGGGGGGGGGGGGAGGAGGCTAATGGGCTAATTTTTGTGGATGTACGTTTTGAAGGTTAATGTTAACACTAGTACTGGTAGTGGAGCTTTGTATTTTATGATTTCATTATCCATGCAAACTCCTTAACTGCCAGTTGGGTTTGGATGTTTAGGCCTGGTTGTTTGTTACGAAACACACAAGCGCTTTAGGACTCTAAGCTTATTTAAACCTCTTGGTGCCTTGGGTCTTCAGTTGACTCCAGTGGCTAGCCCACCTAGAGCTGCACTGACTGACGAGGCCCAATTAGGCCAAAACAGCTGTCTGCAGTTGCATTGTTGGCACATATTTTTTGGACTCTCATGTTTTGTTGTGTGCAGTATGTTTTAAGAATTCTCTCCTCTCTCCTTGTAGCCCCACCCCTTACATCAGATGTTCTGTTGCCACTGCTGAAAGGAGTGAAGAGCTGGAGGAAGCTGGCTAAGGAACTTCTCTATGCCTACGATAAGGATGATGGAGAGTTCTCTCGTTTTTTTCTCCCTCTTGATTCTTCACATGATCTAGATGATCTCCAAGGTTCCGATAAAGACTGCCTCAAGGCTGTGATAGAGATATTTCTCCAGGGAAGAGGTCGGTACAAGCAGCCGTCTTGGAGGGTAGTGCTTCAGTCTCTCTACAATGCTAATGAATTACAGCCAGCAGCTAACATCAAGAGCTATGCTGAACCTCTGCAAGGTGTGTGCACATTTTTATTGATGGGCATTGTGAAATAAAAATTTTCCATGATATTAAATTATTTAATTGTACCACCTAAAATACTATACTTAATCTAATACTACGCATGGAAAAAGAAATTTCAATTTTGAAAAACGCACATTTTTCTGGTAAAGGTCGTCAATCGCTCCATATATAAACATGAGAATTTGTGAAAAGCTAATTTATTGTGTTAGATTGGATCATGCGTTGTATTCGATTAACTACGGTACTGTATGTATCTATATTATGGGTTGCGTGTTATTAGACTAGGCCAAGTCTAGAACTATAGGCTCCCAACCTGTGCTGATAATCTCTGGATAGTATTTGTTGTGATAGAATCATAACTGTAATATACTTCATGAAAATCATTCAATTTTAGGCTTGCATGGGGTAGGGGTGGCTGAATTGATCCAGATGGTCAGCTTTTGGCTGGACCACACTTTCTTTCACCAACGAGTAGCTTGTCCTTGGTGGGGGACTCTGGGCTCCTGATATGGCTTACTAGGATCTTACCATTGGTGCATACGATCTACTATACATGCACATCATTGAGTATTGCTACAATATCATGTGTCTAATGTGATGATGTGATGCTCAATGTCCTCTCTGTCCCCAGATCCCACACTGACAGTGGAGAATGTGACTAGAGCCATGGAGAAGGTCACAGTGGACAAGAGGAGAGGAGTGTGGGAGGAGGTGTTACGGGAGGAAGCTGTTGAAGAGATTTACAGCAACCATTCCAGTGAAGAGGAGAAACTACATTCTTGTGCTGACACCTATGCTAACTGCAAACCTGACTCATCATGGAAAGAACTTGTTCAGCAATTGTATAACTGGGGTGGAATGGCAGCAGCCAAGGAAGCAAACTCTTTCCTTCAACGAAGAGGTGGGTGATCGATTATAAACTATAGTGTAGTATCTTGGGTTCTCCCTGCTAATGAATATGTTCCCATACTGATCACAAACAGGTGGGTCGTTCATTGATGGATTATAAAGTAGTATGTTATCTTATGTTCTCCCTGCAATTGAACTGTTCCCATACTGATTCTCTTGTCAGCTTTATCGGAATGGACTAAATCCCACTCTTAAATAGCACATGCAGTGTTACAGTTGTGATACTGCATGATTGAAATCACTGATATTCTGATCTTGTGGTTGCTTGAGCTTTCAATACAGCTAAATTAGGTCAGTTCATTGTGATAATATGCATTAAAGCTGAAAATATAAACACAATCCTATACTATACAATACTAAGCACTTTGCATTGACCGAACTATTTTCATGAATTGTGACAGTGTATATATGTGTACCTTACGTTACAGTACCTATCACTATATATTGCTGATGTATTGTATATCTGGTGTGATGATGTGATTGACAATGTCCTCTCTGTCCCCAGACCCCACACTGACAGTGGAGAATGTGACTAGAGCCATGGAGAAGGTCACAGTGGACAAGAGGAGGGGAGTGTGGGGGGAGATATTTAATGAGGGGGAGATGGTGTTGGGGATGAGAGCTGTTGAAGAGATTTACAGCAGCCATTCCAGTGAAGAGGAGAAGCTATATTCTTGTGCTGACGTCTATGCTACCTGCAAACCTGACTCATCATGGAAAGAACTTGGTCAGAAATTGTATAAACGGGGTGAAATGGCAGCAGCCAAGGAAGCAAAGGCTTTCCTTCAACAAGGAGGTGGGTGATTGATTATAAGCTATAGTGTAGTATCTTGGGTTCTCCCTGATATTGAATATGTTTCCATACTGATCACGAACAGGTGGGTCGTTCATTGATGGACTGTAAAGTATTGTGTTACTTTAACTTCTCCCCGCTATTGAATTGTTCCCATACTGATTCTCTAGCCGGCTTTATTAGAGTGGACTAAATCCCATTCTTAAATAGTTCCTGTACCACATGTGTATATATGCAATTGTGGATAAGCATCAGTGTAGTGATACTGAATGGTTGGAATCACTGATATTCTGATCTTATGGTTGCTTGAGATTATAGTACAACTTGATTCATTGTGATTACGTGCACACTTCAGGTTCATTAAAGCTGAAAATGTAAACACAATCCTATACTATGCATGCTAAGTACCCTGTATTGACCAGATTATTTCCAAAAATAGTGATGGTGTATGTGTACCTTATCAGTCTGATTTTGGTAGCCAATGTTACAGTAGCCATCACTGTATGTAGCTGATGTAATGTGTGTCTGATGTGATGATGTGATTGACAATGTCCTCTCTGTCCCCAGACCCCACACTGACAGTGGAGAATGTGACTAGAGCCATGGAGAAGGTCACAGTGGACAAGAGGAGACGAGTGTGGGAGGAGATATTTAACCATCATCGACTTATTCAAGAAATTTACAGCAGCCATTCCATTGAAGAGGAGAAACTACATTCTTGTGCTGACACCTATGTTACATGTGCCCCTTCCATATCATGGGAAGAACTTGTTTGCGAGTTATATGACTCTGGTGAAATGGCAGCAGCCAAAGAAGCAAAAGCTTTCCTTCAACACAAAGGTGGGTTCAATGGAACCTCTCTAATTGTTGAATATTATTGGGCTTCATCCAGTTGTACATGTTCATATAGAGATCATTAATTTTTTGATGACCTTTATGTGCACTTGGTCAGTTGTATATGTAAGCAGAAAGCACAGTCATGGTTTGCAGTAGGTGTGGTTGATAGGTGTGGTCCACTAGTACTGATGCACATATGCCATGCATGCATGCCGAACAATCTACTAAGGCCAGTTGATCAACGGATTCACTGTGCCTATGAATCACTCAGATGCCCAGTATATAGAGATCAGCAATGAACATTCAACTATAACTTTATGTACATTGTGCACTTTAAGTGTATATGTATGTATATATCACGATCGAGATGGCTCACTACAAACAGTAACCATGCAGGAAGTAGATAGGAGCTTTTGCTTGATACAGATAGGCTAAGCATTACCTTCTTACATGTAGATCTAGGCTGTGTAGATGGCTGGTACACCCATTGCCCAGTAGTTAGACCGTCTACGCCTAAATAGAAATATGCATTTGATTCCTACATGTAGGTGCACTTAAAAACCCATGCCTACAGTACTGTTGTTTAAGTATACGTGTATAATATGGTAGGAAGTAGTACATGCAACATGCATTTATACGGATGGGAGGTTAAAATTATGATAATGGTTCAAATTTTCCCAGATCCCACACTGACAGTGGAGGATGTGACTGATGTGATGGAGAAGGTCACAGAGGTCAAGAGGAGAAAGGTGTGGGGGGCAGTGCTTAGATATTGGAAAAGCCAGCAGTGGTGGAGGGGACCAGATCTACAACGACTACTACGACCAGCACCACCATCACGCTCTGATCCAGAGATTCTTAAAGAAATTTACAGCAGTCATTCCAGTGAGAAAGAGAAGACCCATGCCTGTAGTGATGTGTATGTCAACTGTCGTCCAGAGTCATCCTGGAAACACCTCACCTCACTGCTGTATGAAAAAGATGAGCTGACTGCAGTAGATCAGGCCAGACCATTCCTGCCTCCTAGAGGTAAATTGAAACAATACCTTTGACGTTAATTTAGAGGAATGCTATTTACATACAGTAGGAGGCATAAAAACGGTGACGTTTCCGTCCCGTCCCGTTCCGTTTAAACGGAAACGCGTGCCCATTCCGTTCAACAAAAAACGGGAACAGAACGGGAGGTGGAGCAGGCGATAAATGGTGCGACCAACTTCGCAAACCGTAGCTAGCTCGAACTACACGCCAGAAGAGTCCAAGAAAGCCAAATGGAGTACTACTTCAGTCGATCTGCTAGTTGTAGATGCGATTTGAATCAATCAGCGATCCGAGGTCGATCGATCGACGATAGCGAAAATCGCTCGCAGTCGAGCGGTGATCGAAAAACATGCTAAAATCAGAAGAGTGGCAGCACCACAGTGTCCCAGCGAAGTTTAGAAGACAGTGAAAGTGTACAACCATCGATTCTAGGTTCACGAGCGAACGAGCTAGCTCTGGTTCCTGACACGTTGGTAAGACACGCCCAACGTGTTAATTGATCGCTTGCGCGCGCGAAACGGGAACTGAACGGCGAATGGAACGGACGCATTCCGTTTAGACAGAACGGTACGGAACGGAAACGTCACCGTTTTTATGCCTCCTACTGTATACTCTTGGTATTATCATAGCATCCAAATAGTATACATTCCCCATCTCCTCCCTCTCTCTTTTTCTCTTGCTGCTCTTCTTTTTGGGGGAGAAGTTGGGTGCTTTGGGGGGAAGCTTCCCTCCGCCCCCCTATAGATAGAACCCTGGAATGATATACATGTACAAGCATCTTCTGAAAGTCAACATCAGAATGTAGGCATCCTTTCATTCTCTTTAAGGCCACCCTACAAATCGTTAGTTTATTAGAAACATTGTCGCTATAGATACATGTACCTTATACCCTCGCGAAAGAGGGCCCATGGGCGGTGCACCTTACATTGGGCCAAAATTGGGGGATGGGCCAATATTCAAGGTATCAGTATCGCATTTATACTCGAAAGAGCACCCAGGTAAGTTACCCACGCTAGCTTCATAATTTGAATAGTAGCAGCGGCTACTTTTGATTTCAGCCTTATTCAAGCATGGTTACCAATCCAGAGCAAGGGCGGCCGCGATACTTCACCGTGTGTCGTTGAATGCAGCCATATTCAGTGGGCGTGGCTACGATCGCTATATAGCTGTGTGTGATCGTTTATTTGTGCTGAAACGTGGCATAAAATTAGCTAGGCTTAGTTTTAGCATGTTACTTATCAATCTTACATAGATTATTCGAAGTACAGTCCAGCCATTTCATGCATTTGAGCTGCGCTTTCAAGGGCAGCTACGCATGGGCGCATATTCAAGTAAACACTAGACCTTAGCAGGAAATTGAGCCCAAAGTGGGGGGTGGGCCGACATTCCGTAGTGGGCCCTCTTTCGCGAGGGTACGGTACATGTACATTATTAACCTTGGTGCACTAGGGTTGATTACAATGATAATTATCTTACCATGCTAGCAGCTTCATGTCTCATTTGCAAGTCTCAAGTGAGGCAGTGTAGGAATTTTAGTATGGTGTATTATTGTTCTTATATTCCATAAACTGGCAGTTTATTATTAATTGTTACATGCATCCGTTGCATGTGGAAACTGGTAGGAGTATAAGAACAATAATACATCATGTTGATTGACCAACCAAGAACCTCTCTACGAAAATAATTCTAGTATACTTTATGATTTACATTTGCAAAAAAAATTAAATTCCTCTGTGTTAATTGTGTTCTTGCATACTGGTATTGCACAATCATTGTTGTGCTTGTATGGCTCCAGTACATACCTTTTGCTAGCTATTTTATTCCAGGCTATTACTGAGCTACATGTAGCATGCCCAATTGAGAGTGCCCCTGTCCTCAGCACACTGTAGTCTCGCAAGCCACACTAAGCACACTGAGGTTGTCGAACACAGCTCAGTGTGCATGTGCATGCCGAGAATTTTGGTAAGGTTCATCCACTCATAAATAGTATAAGCTCATAATATTTACAATGCTACACACACTTGGCTCTAAAGCTAGTTCACTACAATTGCAAAAGTCGTGAAGTTCGTACAGGATATGTGCTCCAGAGAGCTCTAGTTAAAGAGCAGCTGTAAACAGTGATAATTCATCATTCATTGCATAACAACTGAGCCACTCCATACAGATAAGCTGTGTGGAATAGAGTACAATTATGTACACGTATACAACAGTGCCATGTTGCAGCAGATTGCTCATTGGATTGACATGCTTTCATATGAAGTGTAGCTAGTAGTGTACATGTGTGCATACAATATTATTATCAGATGTACATGTACATGTAACCTTACTCATTACATGTACCCACAGTTTATTATTGTTATCATTGTTTACTTGTCCCTGCAGACCTCACTCTCACCACTGACACACTCACAGAGCTGTTTCAATCAGTGGAGAATCCAGACCCAGTGGATCCATATGTACTTAGATATAGGTCTAGCTATGATATTGGAGGGTTCTTTGGTCTACCAGAGTCTGCATTAGCCGAGATCAGGAAGAGATACCAGAGCAAGGCTAAACGTAAAGAGGCTTACCTGGATACATACGTCCACTACCATCCTTGCCCATCCTGGAAAGCCATTCATGAGCTTCTACGGAAGTGCTCCCTTCGTCAACAGGCTGAGGAGGTGGAAATCACCTATGTTCAAGGTATGCATGCACTATACAGGGCCTGTACACAGTGTAGTTACATGTATCTCTAGGCAGGAGAGGTGTGTTAAACATGAATTGTATTGTTGGGGGAGGGGGGTTCTCATTTTCTGTGCAAACTGTGGAAGCTAAGAATTTATGTACATGTACTATTTTCACTTATGTGCATATATCTACATGTACAAGTATATACATGTGACTGTCCATGCATAATGTGCTAGATATCATCTGAGATATGGTACGGGTGATCCAGATATATTTTTGCTCATATCTCCATGACAGGCTAGAGACTTAAAATTTACTGGAACGATTGTACTTAGTAATGGTGGCTACTTTCGGCATATCATATGTGGTTTTCTCATAGACAGTCATATAATAATTTTATTTAATTCAAGGCCCCGTGAGCATAATTTAACTCTCCAGCTCTAAAGGTGATAGACAATTAACACTATACCCAAACTGGTGCTCAAGGAGTCTGTGCATGATATGATTAAGCTATATGGTCAACTATATGCCTTCAGCTTTGTCATAGGTGGATCCAGCATAGGGGCACAAGGGGCATGTGTCCACCCCTCTTTCAAGCTATGTAGCTAGCTACACTGGTCCACTGTTTGTGTAGCTATATACATTCTGCATGGTGTGATATTGAGAGTGGAATTTATTGGGGTGAGCAGTTGACTGAAGTACTTATACATTGCACGCAGGGACATTCTGGAGGTAGTGGGATGGCAAGGTATTAATTATGGTAATACATGTATCTTATCCAGTGTGTATTATTTGGATATAGCAGGGTTGCATACAGGATTTTTTTCTTGGAGGGGGGGGGGGGGAGGGATCAAGGGGGGATCTCACGGATGACTTACATTGTATGTGTGTATATGCGCCGCTGCCATACGTAAATGTATGCTAGTAAATAAATCACACAAAAATGCTTTGATAACAAACGATGTCTTTTTGCTTGTGTATGTAATCATATTATTTGTGCTGTATACATAATTATATTATAATATTATTATATTATTATGGAATTCTGGAGGGGGGATCCCAGTGTACCCCCTGTATGCAACCCTATATAGTAACATTATTGGGTACTAGCATGCAATTAAGAGATGCTCTGGTATCCTAGATTGAGAATTTCATTTCTGTGGCTGTACATGTAACGTACGTACGCTCGTGAAAGAGCGCCCATGAACGACCGGTGCACCTTACATTGAGCCTAGACTGGGGGATGGCCGGGCTGATATTCGAGGTGGCTGTGCATGTACATCTAAAAGATACTAAAATTGCCTTATAAATTATTTAAAGTTTACTCTGCGTAAAGATGGCTGAATCAACAAATATGCACGGGGTTAACTGGTTCGTTCGTCTACATTCCATAATACAAAGATCACATACGCTTTTCATACCTCATTCCAATAACTACGTGTATGGAGGTCGTGCCGAGTCAGCAGATCGGGCGTGGCGTGTACACGTACACGTGCTATCGTGCACTTAACTGCGCATGCTCCGCCTTCCGGTCCCGCAGCAACTAGCGTTTTTCCGCGGGTAACCACGCCCCCCGTACATATCCTCTGTTTGGAGGGACCCAAATTGGGGCTCCCTGCACCCCAATACCCTCTGACCGCACTCGGCACCTGGTCACACCGAGAAGTGATCCCTAGCCCCTAATAATAGAAAATCCTTTTCTCGGCGGACAAATGGGAGGGAGGGTGGGAGAATCTCGCTTAGTTCTCCACCAGGGTTGCTAATGCCGACTGTTTAGACTGGCCCTTTTTGTTTACTACTGTCCTTTATATACCCCTGCGCGCCATGGCAACCCCAGCGATTCCACCAATCACAATACGCATAACTATCGGACGATACTCCTAGATCCTACCTGAAACTAGGCTGTGCGCGCGCAGCATGTATATCCGCACTGCGGCGCCTGGCACCCCCTCGCGTCGGCCGGCCTCCCAGTTAACTCGGTTTAATTAAATTAAACCCCATTTAATTAAATTCCTGAATGATCACGTGCGATCATGTTCGATCTCCTCTGGTCTAAATTATTATGGTTTATTTTAATCATGGTTACCTGTGGAACCGCTTATGTGACAGCTTGTAGTGGTATACTGTATAAGGCACTCACCTACAGTGGAACTTCTCATAACGGACCCTCCCAGGAGCGACCACCCGCCATATAACGGACATCCGCTATGGAACGGATTGAATTTACCATAGACTTAGTACATTACAAACCTCCGAGGAGCGGACAACCTCTCAATTCACTATAACGGACGGATTGTGCGGACCCGATTGAACCTCTCAGTATAATTTTACTTCTAAATAGCGGACGGCCAGGAAGCCACACCCCTTTTTGCGGCCAATGACGTAATTGCTGGCGCCATGATCCTGGCCAGGCCCTTCCCCCTTCGTAGGAGGGGCGCTATCTTGAAGGTGGGGTCTGGTTGCATGATACAATTCAAGTGTGGTCTATACATACACAGTGCTTAATTGAAGTAGACTCATATCCAGCTCATATCCTAGCTGCTTTCCTGTTGATTCTTTCTCCAGTCACCTCTGCAGCTATAATATAGCTATCAGATTGTGTAGACTATAATATTATAATTTATTATTATGTAAATTGTCTCCGCTTCTGTAAAGGGACAACCTCCATATAAAGGACAAAAGGCCTGCTCCCAATGTCTCCGTTATTCGGAAGTTCTACTGTATTACAGCAATTGAAGAGTATGTATGTACGTATACCACGCTATTAAGGCTGCTTGCCTGTAAACTGAAGCTGCACACATCCACATGGCAAACGAACACTGAGCGCTGTTTGCATGCACATTCAACTGAAGCTTGCTCTGATGAGCATTTGATTTATATATATATTGTATGCTCTTAAGCGGTATTAATTCTTACTCTCCAGCTGTTCATAACTGACAGATGACTGCAAGCTACGAAACTGGTCTATTATATCGTATGCTCTTAAGCAGTATTCTTATTTCCAGCTGCTCATAATCGATGACTGCAAGCTACCAGACTCCAACTACCATTGTAAAAGTCTTTACGCTGCACATGCATGTTCCCATCCATCCATACTTCCAAGCAGTGTGCTGTCAATCTGGGTGTTTCCCATACTTTCTGTACCGTACAAGCGCTTTGCGGAATTTGTGTTACAGTTTCACATTAGTGGAAGTAGTCACTTCATTCACAGACTGGGATATTGCTTGAATAAAGCGTTTGTAATGCTCTCCTCTCCCCAGTACAGTAGCAGTCAAATTATACCACAGCAGTGCCAGTATTTCCCCCAGAATACCTGAATCAGGGTGGCCTACCTGGTTTGACTTCAGGTAATTGGATAAACATCAAAGGAATGGGTGGAGTTTAAAGCCACAACTTAATTAAAAGCCTATGAATATCATTAAGCACCCGTCTTGGATACAGTTCTGGGGGATTCCCTGCAGCACTGTCAAAAAATAATTTCTCACATAAAAATTGACACTAAAAAGCTAGGTGAAACTTTGTGGAACTGCAGTCAGATCCAGAGAGGGAGTCTTCTGCCAGTCACAGCTTGAGATGATACAGAATGGATACACTTAGTCTAGGGGTTAATGTACTACCTACCTTTCGGCTGCTGCATACCCAATTATAATCATTGGCAATAATATATTATTGCATGGGGAGCTTAAATGAGAGCCTACCTTTCTTTATACTGAATTGCTGTATAATTATTGTGGGACTGAACACTAGTGTTGAGGTGGAAGGCTCGATACAGTCTGTTAGTTATGAAGTTTGTGCACTAGGATTAGTGGCATGCAGTTTGACTAAGAAACTACAAACTTATAATAATTATGTCTTATGTTGCCCACTGAAATAAAGGAATAACGGATTAAGTTGAGATGTTTCATAAACTTTAATATACGACACTGATGCCCAGTTGCACTATTCCTAGGCTCGCCCTTTGCATACATCCTGCCACCACTGGATGAACATTTTACAACTTTCAACTATAATTATTATGAGTTGTTAGTAACAGTACCACACTGTGGGTGTGCTGAATCCAGATTTCCCCCATTCCAGTAAGTATCTTAAGATTACGGAGGTCATAGTTGGTGTTGATCATGCAGCTTAGACTGCACGAACATCGATAGTCTGGGGAATAGAAGTTTTATGTGTGTTGGTGGGTGGAGCTAGAATAGGGGGGACAAGCCAGCTGCAGGTAGTGTTTGGTCTCCATGGCTGTTGCTACATTTTATCCAGAAGTGAGACGGTGCACGATGATGTTAATGAACAGGTACTTTCCATAATATTATGGTAAGCTTCATCTATCAGCCTGATGATATTGTTACCCACTAAGACAGGTAAGGGCGAATTAAAGTCGATTCCAGGTTTTGTATACACCACCATGGAATCACTGCTTCTTATAGATAACCATCAGTCGTGTCACTAAATCAGATCAACAAATGCTATCCCAAATGATCATCTGAGCTGATCTGTACCAACTGCCAGTATATAATACAGTTAGGTAAGTCAGGTTCGGCTACTGCTTGAGGTACACTTGAATGCCAGGCCAAGCCATAGAGGCAAATAAGTCCAGCGATAGTGGCAAACAGTACAACTCTCTCAGACATCCTTCAGTAGCAAACTGTAACACAGAGTGTTCGTGCATGTTCTATGGCTCACATGAGCGATTTTCAATCCCATTAATTTTGGTTATGAAGCATAATAAGTATCATAACTAGTGTCACCAATTTGAGGATTTGACTGTCAATGCAACAATACACTTCGTTTACAGTACACTTTTGTTTGGTGCTGCATGCAGGAAGTTTTAAACTGACAATACCATAATAATTATGCAGTGTCTGAGAGAACCCAGCATTACTTTGACATCGCCATGAAAGGAGGAACTTTGATGATTCGAAATGGCAGTGTCTTTTTCTTGGGTCCTGGTGGGTCAGGAAAGACCCACACTCTTCACGCTCTTCTTCGGGAACGACCTCCATCAGTACGACAGAGCACTCCATGTGCTAAACGAACAGTGAGAACTATAGCTCAGTGCAAGGTGGGAGTGGAGGGTGTTCTCTTCATTCGAATCCAAGATGACCAATATTCCAACATGCTCAGCACAACAGCCAAGCAGTTGCAGCCACAACCATCCAGCATCAGCACAACCACTCCCCCTCCAGTTCAATCCAGACAAGAAGCAGCATCAGAAGAAGTCATTTCAGCTATCACTCCAGCGTCCAGTGAAGCTGCTGAGGAGGGTGATTCACACCCTATCAAAAGTGAAGCTTCAGCTTCCACTCCAGTCAAGAAGCAGAAGATACCTCAATCTTGTCTCAGTGGTTTCGATAGAGAAATGCTTCGTCGAATGCAGTTGGTGCCAAAGAGATCCGAAAGTCTCATCAACAAAGATCTAATAGACATGAAGGATTCAGGGGGACAACCAATGTTCCATGAAGTGCTACCCCTCTTTGTCAAAAACACCACATTCGGTGTACTCACAGTGAAGTTGAATGAAAGGCTGGATAGCTACCCCATGGTAGACTATTACAGCAATGGCAAACCAGTAGGAGAGCCATTCCCGTCTCCCTTTACACATCTGCAGACCTTTCGCCACTGTATGAGGGTCCTTCAGTAAACTTGTAGCAAAGGCACCTGCCCAAAGCTTGTGTTCATTGGCACCCATAAAGATCTTGAGCAGGAGTGCCCAGATGAAAACAGAGAGGAAAAAAACCGAAAACTTCGAAGCATAATCCCACCAGATCTGAAGCAAAGCATCCTCTACTGTGAGCATTCTAATGAAGAGCTTCTGTTTGGTGTTAATGTCAAAACACCAGGAGATAAAGATCGCAAGATAATAGGGTATGTACGAGAACAAATGATAGAGGAGTTACGAAAGCTCCCACAGCAAGAAATTCCACTCCAATACTTTGCTTTGGAGAATGCCTTCTTGCGATTGGCAAAGTATCAGCGTAAAGGAGTTCTGAGCAAAGAAGATTGCTTTAGAGAAGCAGCTGCCTACCATTTTTCAGAGGAATCTTTTGAAGCAGCTCTGCAGTACCTTCATGGCCTCAAGCTTATCTTCTACTATAAAGAGGTTCTTCCAGAAGTAGTCTTCATTGATGCCCAGACCATCCTCGATAAGATCACTGAGCTTGTTGAGTTCAGCTTGTCTTCACAATCCAAGCCGGTGTATGAGCTGACCATTACCATGAATAGGAAAGAATTTGAAGAATTTGCGGCATATGGCATTGTCACGCTCAATATTCTTTCACAATTTAGCTCTCACTATGTGCCTGGCTTATTCATGCAGCAGCAGCTGGCCTTGCTCTTGGAGTACCTACGCATAATTGCTGAAATTGAAAATGGCAAATATCTTGTACCCTGTCTCCTCAAGGTGTCTACCATACCTCGTCTCCTACCACGTTCTTCTGGTCCATCCATCTCTGCACTTCTCTTCTATTTTGGTCCAAATGGTCCTAAGCTTGGAGTCTACTGTTTTCTCCTTGCTTCTCTCATCACTGAAGCCAAGTGGCAGCTCATGACCGAGAATGATCGTCCTGTCCAAGTTTCACGCAACCAAGTCCAGTTCAGGCTTCCAGGAAAGGATCCTGGTACTCTCACGATTACCGATTCATTTTCCACCTCGTTTCATATCAGTATCGACTTTCCTGAAGATATGGATACAGATGAAGCTCTTCAAATATGCAACAAGTATTGCCCAGATATTCGTGAAACGATTCTCTCCTCAATACAGAAAGTTTCGCACAAATTGAACTATAACAATTCAATACCTGAGATAGCTTTTCTCTGCGCGAAGCATCTACCTGATGCTATACACCCTGCCACCATTTCAAGTACCGGATTTTTGACCTGTACTATTCATCCTGGATCAGTGTACAGCCGCCTTACAGAACAGCACCGGATCTGGCTCGGAGAGGAGGTTCATGCTGACATCAAAGGTACGAATATAGTCCACAATCATTGCTCTCATTCCTATTGTAGCTAGTGTTTTCTAATTGGAGAAATAGATGATAATAATTATGCTAGATTCACCACAATAATATTATTATTGGATACTGAAGGTTTTTAATTCTATTGTGTACTAATTAACTCTAGGAGTTAACCAAAGTTGTCAGGTGCTTGATCAGGTGATTGATAGTGGCCACAGTGGAGTGCCAAGGCATCTCGGCCAGATAGCTGACACCATGTACGAGTGGGAGGGAGCAGTTGCCGATAGTCTTGGACTTCATCAAGCTGATGTTGCAGCAATCAAGGAAGCACATCCTGGAAAACTCCAACTACAAGCGTAAGTACAATGCAGCTAGTGGTAATCCTATCATGACTAAAATTACATGGAAACTATTCTAATGTCTTATAGGAGAGCTGCTCTGGAGAAATGGAAACAGTACAATGGCCCTAGAGCCACCTACAGGAAACTGATTTCTACATTTGAACAAGCTGGTCACAAGGACTTTGCTGGAACAGTTCAAAAAGTGGCGGGTAAGTGTGACTATAGTGAGCTACGTATGCAATATCACTATGTTTCATACCTTAGACTAATAGCCCTAATGTGCCTCTTTTTTTGTTTGATTTTAGGAATAGTACCAATCACCGCAAGCAAACAGATTGCAACAGTTACTGATAGTGTACAACCTGAAGGTGGTGGTGATGTGGTCACTGTACCAGCTAAAGGTGAGCTCAAATCACCACTCAGCTTAGAATCAATGCTGTATGCATACCATACTGTAGTCTGTATAGCGAGCTGGCCCCTCCTCTAATTTTGCACACACAATGAGAGGCAGGACTAGCTCACTAAAATAACCATACCACTGTTTCAGTGAGTGTGAGTGGACTTGTGTTTACCGACTTTGTATTATGCAGATACTACTGAATCCGGCTCTTCTCACCAGCCACATCAAAATCCTTCCGCCAGTTCTTCTGTCGTTCCTGGATTTGGTGAGTAAACGTCATGAATGATTTGATGATGCAGACATCTACTGTTATTCTTAATACTACAGATGCCACTCCATCCTTGGCGAGCTTATCAATGCTACGAGTACGCAATAAGAAAATTCAGATCATCAAAACATTGGCTCCTGACTGGAATGACTTTGGAGTTCTCTTGGACTTTGACGAGACTGGCACAGAGCTGGATAGCATCGAGAAAGCACATTCAACCGATAAAGCACGCTGCAAAGCCATGTTCCAACACTGGCTGAAGGGGAATGGAGTGAGACCTTGCTCGTGGCGGAAGCTCATTCAACTTCTGGAGGACTGTGATCAAGACCTACTAGCAGAGGAGATTCAAGATGCACTACAATGAGATATTACATATTGTTACAATATCATTGTATCAAGAGTATATACTCTTTATTGTATGCTTTTTTACAGTAGTTTTGTAGTGAAGATTACCACACCGTATAGTGGGAAACTTTTGAGGGAGAAAACTTTCACGGATTGGTAGGAAGTGAGCAATTCGCCGAGAAAAGTTTTGTGGAATGTGCATACATAACATGCCAAAAATTTCATGGAGAAAATTTCCCAGGTGGCCGTAAAATCGCGTAATTTGTGAAGGTTTCTTCCCTCAGGTTTCCCCACTACACAAAAATTTAATAATTATCTCAAGATGGATGGTACAGTTTTGCAGAAGGGCCATTCCATTTCAAATTTTGTGGAAGTTGCATTTGAATTGGTATAAGCTACAATGGTAGCTACAGCCTATATTATATTAATTTTGCTATATTAAATTTTGTTTTTCAACTTTGTGCACCCTCCTATTATACAATGTCATAGTAGCTATATAGATCAGGGGCGTACAGCTGATGTACAAGCTAGAACAACAAAGGATTATAATATTATGGAAAGAATACCTCAAGCTCAGGGGATACATGCCAGGGTTTCATCCAGCGACAAAAATTTGGGGCATATGGATCGATGCTGTAGTGGACTGCGCATGTGCATGTGCATGTGCTGTATACTACATGTATCACGTATACGTACACATATATAAAGTTATTTTGGGGGGGGGAGGGGGTCCCCTCTTCCTCAAACGCAATGGAGGTAGAGATTGGTCTGCGAGTTGCTCGAGGTCCTGATTGGCAGTGGGGTGATGAAGACGGCGGGGAGGGGTGCCTGTAGTCTCTGGGATGGGAGGTCAAGGAAACGACTCAGTGAAGGAGCTCTACCACTGGTGCTCTGGGACTATTGCTACAGATCCAACATGACCTCGTAGTCTATGATAGTGCTCCTACAGGTAAGCCAGGTCTATAATTGAATTGTTTGACTCCGTGTCTATTCAGATGCACGTGAGAAGAGCCAGCTATTCCAATTTAATACAAAGGCTTGTGTGAATCAACTATCCCAACTTGTATTTATCACTTCCATTGACCATGCCACCACCCTGCATGGAGCTAGCTAAAAATGGCCTGGCTGGGTAAGGCTGTGTATTAGGCTTCAACCAGGAGCACATGATGCGTGCTTTTGCTTCAACTGATCATGATGTACATGTATGCAAGATCAATATTAACTTGATAAAATTTGTGTCATTGAGTGAACATTCCATCAACCGTGTAGGCATGGTTCATTCAGGCATCAGCTGTGGGTCTTGTCTCAAATGTGACATCCATGGGATCAGGTGGAAGTGTACCGAGTGTCCAGATGTTAACCTTTGTACCCCTTGCTATTACTCTGGAAGGTTGAGAAAGCATAGCTTGGACCATCAATTTTCTCGCATTAATCATAAGGATGACAATATTGATAGCAGGTACATCGTCTAGCTGTTACCTTGTCCAATCAAAATAGCCTTGGCAAGACTGTAGCGTTGCTATGGCGATCTTCACAATAGAATATCTTGGTGTAGTTAGCCCCATGTTTGATTTTGCCGCTATGACTTTTCCTGATGCTATACAGCATGATCTTGCCAGCTAGAAAGTTATCCAGGAAGATCCCCGCAGGAGGGTTCTTTCCAGATGCCAAGATGATCCGTGGACAGAACTGGGTATGGGGAGACCAAGATGGTAAGCTAACCTGTCCATTAATAATGCTCAATGGATTGTAGTGACATAATAATGTATAAGTGAAGTTCAACACCAGCGTTTGGAGCAGTAATATGTAGACCAGCTTTTATATAGGGTTGTGTCATGATTTTAACATGCCTAGCACTAATCTAGGATCTTATTCGTTACCTATATTGAGGCTACCTTGCTTTGCTATGTGCATGTATCTCCATTTATGCAGCTTAATTTAATTATGCAGGTGGTAGGCACGGATTTGTCACACACTTCCTAGACTACAATTCTGAAACAGATGTAAGTTGAAAAAAAATTATTTTGCTGACAATGATCAAGTGTTATTCTCTTTTCTATCTGTGGTGGAGGTGGAGTGGACAGCCTCACAGAATGAGAATATTTAGAGAGCTGGCCACAAGGGAAAGGTATATACTACTTATACTACATAGCTCTTTAGCGTTCATGAAGTGATGTTGATTTATTTTTTACAGGTTGATTTGATTGAGTCTCACACCAGAAATATTTACAGAGCTGACCACAAGGGAAAGGTGACTGCTGCTGCTCAATGTCATACAGATCACACAAGGTCATAATGTTAATGTGTAATAATCTTTTATGTGTAGGTTGATATAAAGTGCACTTCGCCAGCAGTTGGTGGCTATTTCTACCCTGATCATTTGCCTGAAATCAAGGGCTTAAGCCCTTGGTGAAATAGAGATTCATTTTTTTTCTCGACAAATTTGATGCATTTCTTACTATTCTTTCTCAGGTGCCCCAGTTCAAGTTCAGCGTCACCAAGCCGCCACTACTGTAGTTAGAGACAGTCCTTCATACAGCACTAGAAAAAAAGTTGTATTTCCTTCAATCTGCACTGAAAGAAATGTAAAGGAAATTGTACAGTATAGGGCAAAATTTCCTTCAGTTTCAGAAAAGTCTACATGAAATTTTGCCCTACACTGCACATTTCCTAGTATTGAAAATTTGATTTTTAGTCCAGTGCAGTGCCTCTCCATTTGTGTCAGGGGATAGGGTCAAGGTTCAGCTGGAGGTGGAGATATTCAAGATGGTGCAGGAGGGCCATGAAGGATGGAATGACCAGATGACTGAGGTGAGAGGTCGAGCACTTCAATTGGCTCTCTGAGTCTCAATCTGCTGCTTATACACTTAATTGACAGTCCCTTTATGATGATTTTTAGCATATTCTCACCTCTACTGTTATTACATACGTGAGCTTCCAAGCGCACCCCCCCCCCCCCCCCCCCCCCCCCCCAGAAAACACAAAGATTCATACTCAAAAGCATACAAATATTTGTGTCTGCTTTCACTGTTTAATTTTTTGGTTGTTTTTGTGGACGATGTCTGAGGTTGGTACAGTACAGACTATACTGGATACAGGGGACATCCGTGTGCGGTACCCTATAGTGGCCACGTGTGGACCATGAACGTTGCCTCTGTTGTGAAGGTAAAATTAATAATACTATCATTAGAGTCACATGACATTGTACAGTAATAATTACTATATCCAAGGCAAAAATTAAAATGTAGCTATAATACATGTATACGTGAATGTATAACAGGTGGAGCTGTTCAACACTGGAGATGTTATCCGTGTCATTGATGACATCGCCAAAGTCCACGACCTTCAGGAGAGCCATGGAGGATGGGTGGATGACATGGCACTGGTAGGCGATGTACCTATTCATAGGAATAATAATTATTCAGCCATGTTGTGCTTCATTGTCGACAGTCTATCACTTTTTTTTTTACTTTCTTCCTGTCGTGCAGTCTCTTGGCCAGGTTGGTCGAGTGGTCAGGGTTTTCCCCACTGGCGATGTCTGGGTTGTGGTCAACAGCAAGACGTGGACCTTCAACCCAGCCTGCCTCAAGCTGGCGCCTGGAGAGAGCCCCCCTGAACTACCAGATTAGTTCATACAATTCCAATACACTATTAAATCTCAAAAGCTGAATTCATGAATATTTTCTCCCTCGAGAGTTTCCTGCTGATAGTCTTATTCTCGAGCCTTGTTTATGAGGGTCAAGAGTACACTTTCTCACCGTATAGTGGGAAAGTTTTAATTTTCATGGATAGATGATTTTTACCAATTGATTTTCGATGACCCGCGTGATCATACACAATACACACTGTATAATCATGCTTATTTGACTAATTTCATTAGTCGATTATCTGCGAAAAGAGCGAAAATTGGATCCCTTCAAAATAGACTACTACACAGTATTATTATGTGGTCTTGGATAGGGATTACCTTTATCTTGATGCAGTTACGTCAACTGCTGATGGGGAGGGAGAGGATTTAGGAGTCCACCTGAAGCTTCTCTCCCTGCTGGAGAACCCTGCTGTCATAGTAGCAGCTGCCGCCTCTGGTGATATTGCTACTCTCAAAGACTACCTCTCCAAGCACCCTCGAGATGTACGCACAAATAGTGATAGTATTAATGTACACAGCAGGACTGCATTTAGGATTTACCTCAAAGGGGTGGCAGAATGGCCTTTTTCCTGACATACCCGGGGGGGGAAGCAAATATCCAGTAAGGGGCTCCCCCCCCCCCCCCCCCCATGCAGCCCTGCCCATGCACAGCTGAGCTATATACATGTATAGCGCATAATAATTTTGTTGATGTGTGTCTCATAATTAAACTTCAGCTATGTGATTTTCATCCACTGTAGGTGAATGCCAAGGCTGCTGGTAAAGCTGCCATTCACTGTGCAGCGGTAGCTGGTAACATACCAATGCTCAAGGCCGTCTTGGAATTCAGCCCCAACTTGGAGATTGAGGTACATATTGCATGTTATTAAAGCACCACATAATTATACTACGATGCTTTTCCAATAAAGGATGAAGATGGAGACAGGCCTCTTCACCTCTGTGCCTACAGGTAGGTGCATAATATTCTTGTGCATAAGTGTTATCCCTATCAGTACATGTCATATTATGGTAAATGGTCGTTAAATATTTTCTGTGTACATCCAGTGATGAGAATGAAGTAACACAGTTACTGATTGATCACGGGGCAAAGGTCAACTCTACAAATAAGAAAGGAGCCACTCCTCTCATTATTGCAGCCGTCAAAGGCCACCACAGTGTTCTGAGGATACTTGCCTTTCACCCACAGATACAGCTACATGTGCAGGTCAGTCAGTATCTCTGATCTCTACTACTGTGTTTGCTCTCCCCAGTATACATATATAAGGCATGCTGGGCCAACAAGCCTTTCAATATTACTTTGAGAACCCATTTCTTCTGTGGCCATAGGGCCTACTAGCATCGCCCCTCCAAGATTATTTATGTGGAAGGTTAAAAAAAATAGTCGTGCCCAACGCTTTTGTTGTGCCAGTACAAGTATAATTATATATTTCCAAATATGGTATAGGACACTGATGGGGACACGGCCCTCCACTGTGCTGTGTTGGCACAGAAGAATGAGTCAGTCTCCATCTTACTGGAAGCTGGTGCTGATCCAACACTGCTTAATTTCCGGCTGTTTACACCAGTTCATGAAGCAGCCAGGATTGGATTTCTACCATAAGTTGTCAATTGGGGACGACAGTTATACACATGTATATTATATACATGTAGTCTCCCCAGTTGATGACTTAAAAGATCATTAGTGTGTGATATGTTTCTTTGTAGTGCCATAGAGCACTTCGTCAAGAAGAAGGAGGACATCGTGAATATCAAGAAGGACGATGGCTACATGCCACTGCACCTCACTGCTCTCAATAACCACCTTGATGTTGTTACTGCCCTGGCTGAAATGGTAATTGTTAGACTTAATGCCCAAAATAATATTATTGTAACATGTTCTGTGTCAAGCTTTTATCATGCAATTTATATTTTTGTGGTTCTCCTTTCTTACCTGGTTGTGCTTCAATCTTGACAGATTTAAATGTTTTGTTATTTTAGGATTTCTGTGACATCAATGGAGTTACCAACGTGGGCCAGACTGCCCTTCACCTTGCAGTCCACCAGGGCCATGCTAGGATTGTGGAGAGACTGGTTGGATTTGGAATCAACCTCAACTTACAAGACAGTGATGGCGACACAGCACTCCACATCGCTTTTTCTAGAGACACTGCTAAACCACTGTCGGCTGAAACACCTCAGCTTAAAAAGGTAGAATCATTGCCGCAAAGAACGTATGTATGGCGTGGCTGAGCAGGTACTGTAGTACATATGTGTACTTCAGTTGCTCCATGGTACTATAATTCTCGAAAAAATGTATACAATTATTGTGTACATACATGTACATGACAGGGTTTATTTCAGGGGGGGGGCTTTTGCCCCCTCCCTCCCCCCCCCCCCCCCCGGAAATTTGGTTGCCCTCCCTAGAAAACATACGACAATATTATTGTAACCAGAGAGAGAGATGTAGCTGCATAATAATTATAACGAAATGATGTGCTCTCAGAAGCTACCAGAAGTACTCTCAGGGGTTGTAAAATTAAAAATTTTCCTGGGGAGCATGCCCCTAGATGGGTGTGCTTTCACACGCACTGTGCTGATTCTTTTCACTTGCCCCCCCCCCCCCCCCCCCCCCCGAGCAAAATCCTAGAACAAACCCATGACATTGTAGTACAGTTTTCTGAGCAAGCATTGTGATGATTTTTTAACTCGATCAGGATAGATTATTTACATGTATAGTATTATTATTAGCTGCACTTTTGTAATCTTTTCTTATTCTATGGTACAGGTTCGTGAAAGTTTAGGTCGTCCTGGTGATGTTGGCCCCCATGCCACTGCCACTGTGGCCTGTTTCCTCATCCAAGAAGGTGCCAGCATCCTCACACAGAACAAGAAGGGACACACCCCTTTGCAATCCTGCACCCCAGATGTCGTTGCCCTGGTGATGGCATTCAAAGATTCACCTGCTGTGAAAAGGTAAACAGCAGGAACATGCATAATCTATTTAACTTGTGCACGCATCAAATTGAGCATGTTGTCTTTTGATAATTTAACTAGCTTAAAGAAATTTCATGGTTCCTTACGAGCTCCAACTCCAACTAGTAGTACTGCATCTCTCCACCTCTTCACAGCTACTGCTGGTCATGTAAGTGGTGAAAATAATATAGAGCATACATGTGTATGCTTAAAGTTACGTTTGTGCTGTGATTTCTTCACAGGGTAGGGGGACTGGTTTGGTTGTGGGGTCCCCACTTCAGCACACTCCACCTCAGTCAGTGCCGGGCAAGGGAGGATCGAGTGTACAAGGTATATATTATGTGTGTGGGCTCATTAAGGAGGGGATGATGAAAGATCGTGATAAATTTGAGGGGAAAAATACTTTTGAGGAAAAGATCCCAGATAAAAATTAATACTGTAAATGGGAAATTTTCACCAATGATATTCAAAAGTTATCTATTTCTAGAGTCCACTCCAGCTGCTGATGGTTCGACTACAGAGTGCTTTTTATGTGAATCTCCTATGGACATAAAGTTTGAGCCATGTGGCCATGCCATGATATGCAGCACTTGTGCCCAAAGAGCTAAGAAGTGTCCTCAGTGCAAGGTAGAAGAATACCTTATTAAGGATTTATGCATATATACCTTGTGTGTTTATGTCACAGGCAGCTGTAAAGTCCCTTTCCAAGTTGAAAGTAATGTGTCTAATGTGCACTGAAGAGGAGGCCACCGTTACCATGAGACCTTGTGGACACATGTTTTGCCCTGGTTAGTTGATGACGAACTTAAACACTGTACGAGTTAGTCAGTTGAGCTAGACCCTTATATTCTAAGTCTGTTCCTGTTTAACTGGCAACTAATCTTATATTCATAGTTATAGTTCAATAGCACTGCATTTATGTGTGTCTCTCTCCCTCCCTCCTTTTCTCTCTCCAGGCTGTGCTAGGAGAGTGAAGAGATGCTTCGACTGCAGAGCACAAATTACTGTTAAAGAAGGCTTGCGTAAGTTTAATATGCTTCCTTCATTCCTAGTGATTTAGCGGTCTTTTTTCCAGCCATGGAGACTAGTGGTGGCGGGAGTCCTGGGTCTAGTGGTCCTAACTGTGCCATTTGTCTGACAGAGCCCAGAAACACAGCCCTTCTCTGTGGACACCAGCTCTGCTGGGACTGTGCTCAAAAGGTCGACCACTGCCCCGTCTGTAGAAAGTTTAGCACACGCAGAATTCGCTTATTTCAATGACATGTATACTCATACAGTAATAGTGTTGCTGCTGCTGCTGCTGCTGCTACTATAATACATTAAATTTTTATGTGTATGCCATATGCTGTTATTGCGCATGCGTGAAGATGATGGGTTTAATTTTTCTCTCGCTTGTATAATTAGAAAAGATAAAGTGAAAGCCGAACTGTATGATGGCGGATCGTATCAGCGATCGTCTTCTCAATGAAGGTCAGCTGAGCTGGACGTTAATATTGTCCATTTTGATGTCATGACCTTGCGAAATAATATAGTTTACAACTTCAATATACCGGTATTGTGGGTAATTTCGTGGATGCTAATTTTCGTTCAGTGAAAGTCACCAGTCCAAGATCCAGGGGCGTGGCACTGCACAAGCGATATGACGATCTCGCTCGCGATCTTTGTTACTAAGCCAAACCTACAGAGACTTGGACAAATAGTATGAGATAGAAGAATAAATTAGTAAGCTATCAGCTGGCGGATGACAGTGGCTACTGTTTACATGTGTTTAAATTATAAGTTGCGAACAGTGGGAAGTGTTGGCCGCGCTGCCACAGTGTTTGTGGCCACGCCCTTCATCATGGACTCGCATGACCATATCACCGTAGGCATTAATTTTTGTGGGTGGAAAAATTTCGTGATCGCCAAGCCTCAACCACGAAAATTACCTGCCATACCGTATGCCAAATTGACCTGAGGTAGTAGCTATTCAAGGCAGGGCAGGGTGACCCGGTGTGGCTTTTATCCCTAGCCTGCACACTAAGTACAGTGTAGTCCACTTAATTTAAAGGCTGTGTCTACAGTCCCGGCACCGGTACCGGAAATTTTGCGCTTCGAGTACCGGCAACTAAGCCCGCCAAAAAACTTAGAAATTTTTCAAAAGTGAGGAAAAAAAAAAATTCATAGACCAAACGGGATTCGAATCCAAGACCACCGTACCACCAGCCCAAGCCCTAGTCCGCTCAGCCATCCTGCTCGCCGCTGCTGGATGCTGTTTTTTGCCAAATTTATACACCTTGCCACTATAATACTAACCCTTGTCATCAACCGTAGCCCAAACCCAAACCCCTCGTAACCAACCGATTATTGGAACCCAAACCCCCGCTACTAGCCTCACTAGCCGTCTTGCGCTCAGTATTATAATATAGCTATATAATACACTGCCGGTACTCCAAGCACTAAATCTTGGGTACCGGTGCCGGGACTCTAGACACAGCGTAATTTAAATCCGCTTAAGACGAATTTTTGTCTAATTCAAATTCTTTCAGATTCCCTACATAGAGCTAATACATAAATTTGAATTGGTCTTTTCGCTTAATTAGAAAAATTACAGCCAGCTTTTGCATACAAAACTACACATATTATTATTATAAATACAGAATGTAGATCACATGGAGATCATTACAATCCTTCTTGAGATATGAAACTATAAGTATTTTATTACCTAAATCACTCTCAGAACAATTCACAAGCTTCATATGAGGCTGAATGCTCCACTAATAAGCATTGCAGGGTCTCAATACAGTGGTTTATATGGACCTCTGTAATTGCACTCGCATGCCGGCACCAACTACCCCAAGAAAACCTCTGGTGCTGCAAACGACTGTAGGCTTTTTCACCCTCCTCCTGCGCCTAGGGTACAAAACGATGTCATATTGGTGTAGCCTCGTACCCTAGGCCACGGGAGGAGGACAAAAAAGCGTACAGTCATTTGTGGCATCCCAGGTTTTCTTGGAGTAGTTGGCACATGTGCGTGCAATACTGAGGTATCAGGCCCTCATTTCTCCTCCTTCCTCGCCTGGGTGCTATGTTCACTAAAACTATTCTTAGTGACTCTTAGATTGTCATAGATTTATCTTTTATTTCACAGCAATTGGCACACATACAATCATTCACCATTAGGTAGATCACATACAGTATGACATAATACAAATTAGTGACCTTTGACCTAACAATAACAGCATTACACTGGGTACGACACTAGGCTTGAAAATTTCTCTTGCCACTTGATCCAAATGCACTCACTATATGATCAGTGTAATGTATATCAGTGGCGTAGCTAGAGCTAGGAGTCTGGTGGGGCACAAATATGGTAAATGGTCACTTGTAGCGCTAAGTTTGACCATACCCCAAAACACTGCTGAATCTCAATCTTTAGCCTACAATCTGGATTATTTCTGCCCTATTCTCATAGAATTAAATGGCTTATACGATCAACAGTTAAGTAGTAAGCATTACTAGAACAAAGTTGGTCGGGCCTGGCCCTACTAGGCCCACCCCTGGCTACGCCACTGATGTATATTACTTAATTTCCTATGTTTGTGCTGGCATGCTACAGTCGCGTGATTAAATCAAGGCACTCTCATATCTTCCACAGTGGTAGAAAGGAAGGTTTGGAAACTCTTGTGCGGTTTTTGTATGCTCTAGAGGAATTTGCATAGAGCCAATGGCATGCAAGCTGCATGTGATATTCTTAATCATTAATTGTATGGAAGAGTGTTTATTGAGTAAAGAAACCGATACCCTGAGTGATGGCCATTTGAATGGAGAATATATTGTTATCAATAAGACTGGTGTTTTAGTGAATTTTGAAGCAAAGAAAACCCAAGCCACTCTTGGCTTTCTGCAAGTGATGTATGTGCACTGGAACCCAGCTCTGTGGAAACAGGAAGGTCTGGGCACGATCTGATCTGCTGACGTTTCCCAGCACCCCAATGGCGTAGCCAGGGGGATGCTCAGGGTGCTCAAGTACCCCCTTCTGCTCATGGACTAGTTGACATAGTCCATAAAACAGCCTCATCCAGCACCCCCTTATTCCAAACCGTCATCTACTACAAAATAACAGCTTAGAAGACAATTAGAAACTTATCTTATCCCAAGATTTGGCCGAAATTAAACCTTGAGCTAGCTCGCTAGCTTGCTAGCTATGTTCAGGACTTGTTCTTTGTGACTATTTGAACTTCGACCTTACCTAGTAATAAGTGAGCATGGCTTAAAATTTTGTGCACATAGTCCAGCACCCCCTTACCTAAAATCCTGGCTGCGCCCCTGCACCCAGCATCATATCTTCCAAAAATATCTTACACGGACCATCATATACACATAGTGCATTTGATACTTTCTTTCCTTCCTCTTATAATACTCTTCTTAGTACATGTATATGTCCATTTTTTGATCCCCATAATTATTAATAATAAAATGTAGCTATTTACTAATTTTTGTGCATGTACTTTTTGAAGGTTCATGTTAACTCCTTAACTGCCAGTTGGATTTGGGTGTTTAGGCCTAGTTGTTTGTTACGAAACCCACAAGCGCTTTAGGATTCTAAGCTTATTTGTGCCTTGGGTCTTCAGTTGACTCTCGTGGCTGGCCCACCTAGAGCTGCATTGACTGACAAGGCCCAGTTAGGCTGAAACAACTGTCTGCAGTAGAACTGTTGGCACATATTTTTTGGACTCTCATGTATTATTGTGTGCAGTATGTTTAAAATTTCTCTCCTCTCTCCTTGTAGCCCCACCCCTTACATCAGATATTCTGTTGCCACTGCTGAAAGGAGTGAAGAGCTGGAGGAAGCTGGCTAAGAGACTTATCTATGCCTACGATAAGGATGATCGAGGGCTGCTGCCTCTTCCTGCTGGTTATTCTTGGCATGATCTAGGTGATCTCCAACGTCAGCATGGTTCTGATGAAGACTGCCTCAAGGCTGTGATAGAGATATTTCTCCAGGGAAGAGGTTGGTACCAGCAGCCGTCTTGGGGGACAGTGCTTCAGTCTCTTTGTAATGCTAATGAATTACAGCTAGCAGCCGATGTCAAGAGCTATGCTAAACCTCTACAAGGTGTGTGCATTATTTTTATTGATGGACATTGTGAAATTTTTTTCGATTAAGGCATGGTATTAAATCATTTACCGTACTCTCGCGAAAGAGGGCCCATGGGCAGTGTACCTTACATTGGGCATAGATTGGGGGATGGGCCGATATTCGAGGTATCAGTGTTGCGTTTATACACAAAAGAGCGCCCAGGTAAGTTACCCACGCTAGCTTCATAATTTGAATAGTAGCAGCGGCTACTATTCATTTCAGCCTTATTCAAGCATGGTTACCAGTCCAGAGCAAGGGTGGCTGCGATACTTCACCGCATGTCGTTGAGTGTAGCCATATTAAGTGGGCATGGCTACGATTGCTAGCCGTGTATGATCGTTTATTTGTGCTAAAACGTGGCATAAAGCTAGCTAGGCTTATAGTTTTTTGGCTGTTTAGCGTGGTACTTATCAATCTTACATAGATTATTCGAAGGTCAGCCCTCACAAACTGCGTTTTCAAGGGCGCATATTCGAGTAACACTAGACCTTAGCAGGAAATTGAGCCCAAAGTGGGGTGGGGGGGGGGGGGCCGACATTCCGTAGTGGGCTCTCTTTCGTGAGGGTAAGGTAAATGTACCACCTAAAATACTGCATGTATCTATAATATGGGTTGTATGTGATTAGACTAGGCCGAGTCTTAAGCTATAGGCTTCCAACCTGTGTTGATAATCTTTGGTTATTTGTTCATAACCGTAATGTACTTCATGAAAGGTATTCAGTTTTAGGCTTACACAGGGTAGGGGTGGCTGAATTGGTCCAGATGGTCGGCTTTGGCTGGACAACACTTTCTCTCACAAATGAGCAGCTTGCCCTTGAAGGGAGGCTCTGGACTCCTGTTATGGTTTACCTAGGATCTTACCATTGGTGCATACGATCTGCTGTACATGCAATATCATTTGAGTATTGCTACAAAATGTATTTATCATGAGTCTGATGTGATGATGTGATTGACAATGTCCTCTCTGTCCCCAGACCCCACACTGACAGTGAAGAATGTGACTAGAGCCATGGAGAAAGTCACAGTGGACAGGAGGAGACAAGTGTGGAAGGTGGTGTTGGAGAAGGGAGCTGTTGAAGAGATTTACAGCAGCCATTCCAGTGAAGAGGAGAAACTACATTCCTGTGCTGACGTCTATGTTACCTGCAAATTTGACTCATCATGGAAAAAACTTGTTCAGCAATTGTATGACTGGGGTGGAATGGCAGCAGCCAAGGAAGCAAAGGCTTTCCTTCAACAAACAGGTGGGTGATCGAATAGTGTAGTATTTTGGGTTCTCCCTGCTATGGAATATGCTCCCGTACTGATCATAACAGGTGGGTCGTTCATTGATGGATTATAAAGTAGTGTGTTACCTCAAGTTCTCCCTGCTATTGAATTGTTTCCATACTGATTCTCTGGCCGGCTTTATCAGAATGGACTTAATCCCACTCTTAAATAGCATATTCAATGCAATTATGGATAAGCTCACTACAATCAGTGTTACAGTAGCGTAAAACCTCAATTAACGGCCGGAGTTTGCACCTCGCTTCATAACTCTTGTTTGGAACACTTCTAGGAGCCAGCTCAAAGTTCTGCTTGATGGGCATTTACTCCTCCACACTACTGTGTAGTTAAAAACTCTCCCAGACAAATACCTTTTGAGGTGTGGTCATGAAAAGGGCCCCTACCATCCATTATCGGCGGCCCATATAAATTTGTATTCACGATTATCGGCTGGACCGTTAAAATGTGTCATAACTATTTATCAATACAAAATTACAATTTTTCAGCACCACCACGTTAACAAGCAGGTCAGACTACCCCTAATCAGAAGATAATGGTCGATTTCTTATGTGCTGTTTTTGCATGATAAGTACCGTATTTCTTCTAAAAATTCGGCATGAAAATAATAATATTGCTTTAGCTTCGCCGAATTTTTGGAGGTTAATATTCATCATTCTGTCTGCGTGCGCATTTCATTCCCGTTTACAGCATATACGCATGATGACCTTTGCCGAAAAATTAGAGACTATATTCAATCATTCGGTAAAGGGTGCCGAATAATTAGAAGGGCCGAATTTTTAGAAGAAATACGGTAAATGGCAATAAATTTGACACATATCAAGCTAACTAATGACTTGTTTCGGAGTTATTTGTCAATCTTTATGTCGTTCCTGACTTGCATATAGGTAGAGAGACCTGAAACAAAGGTAAGTTGACAGTAAATATGAGGTTATAGTATGAAATTAGGCCAAAATATGCCAAAATGACCCTCTGATCGCTAATGTTCGAACTTACCTCATTGTATACAGCAGGCCAACTCTCAATCGGCCAGTTTGGAAGTAGAAGTAATCTACCAGTCCTTGAAACTAGCTTGGAAAGCTTATAAAGTGCGAGTCTCCATCCATAAACTATATCTGTTCTACCTCCCTTCATAGAGTTCCGTATACTTCCCATAAAATGACTGCTCGTAAATTGGGCAGCCGATAATAGATATCGGCCGATATTCGAGATTTTACGCTAGTGATACTGCATGGTTGGAATCACTGATATTCTGATCTTATGGTTGCTTGAGCTTTCAGTACAGCTACATTAGATTAATTCGTTGTGATCATGTGCATGCATCCGGTTAATTAAAGCTGGAAATATAAACACAATTCTGTACTGTACTAAGCACTTTGTATTGACCACCCTATTCCCTGAATTGTGACAGTGTATATGTACCTTATTGTAGTAGCTATCACTATATATTGCTGATGCATTGTGCATTTGGTGTAATGATGTGATTGACAATGTCCTCTCTGTCCCCAGACCCCACACTGACAGTGGAGAATGTGACTAGAGCCATGGAGAAGGTCACAGTGGGCAAGAGGAGAGGAGTATGGGGGAGGATATTTAACCATCGTGGACTTATTGAAGAAATTTACAGCAACCATTCCAGTAAAGAGGAAGAACTACATTCTTGTGCTGATATCTATGTTACCTGTGCCCCTTCCATATCATGGGAAGAACTTGTTCACGAGTTGTATGACTGGGATGAGATGGCAGCAGCCAAGGAAGCAAAGGCTTTCCTTCAACACAAAGGTAAGTTCCATGGAACCTCTTTAATTGTTAAACATTAGGAATTATACATGTAGCTTGGGTTGCAATTTATCGGTAACCTTTACCTCCTTATGCATGTACTTGGCCAGTACATAAGGGAAAGCAAAGTCGTGATTTATAATGGGTGTGGTTGATAGGTGTGGTCCACCATATGTACATTATGTGATGTGCAGTACCGATCACAGGTAACGTGACAAACGAGTGCAAGTAGCAAGGAGGTGACTTGCATGGCATGGCCTGGACGTTCACGCGCGGGTGCAAAAGGCGCCCTCGATGTGCAAGCACTAGTACTCGCACGCTTGTGCATATCTGCACACACTTGTGAATATGTATAGGGTGTGGTCCAATTATTGCACTGACAAGACAGTAATGGCAAGATCAAGACAATATGCAGTTCACGCACTTATCGTACGTTTTGATGAACACTGGTGGGTTTACTGAGCGAAGAGTGGTAATAAAAGATTCACTAGGCATAAAATAAACAAGCTTCCTTATCTGTATTTTTTCATAACGAGTCTTGAGTAATTGTGAACATGATCACGAGCACTGTCACCCACCAAGGCATGAGACTTTTAGAAAGCTTCAGCAAGCTTGTTGAGAGAAGAGAGGCAGTACAAGGGCGTAGCCAGAATTTTCTGAGGAGATTTCTTGGCAGCTGCGTGCAGAGTGTGCGTGAAAAATTTAACAACCACGCCCAGTTTTCGGCTATGCCCTCTAATTAACGATCGCCATTTTCAGTAAGATTTTGCTAGATTCTCGAGATTTGGCAGAGAGAAGCACAAAAAGAGGAGATCTAGGCTATGTTTAAAAAGATTTTAGTGCCTGCAGATTGAATCTGGAAACCCGGCAGCTGATAGCTAAATCATACCAGGAGTACATTACTAGGAGTATGCAACCTACATAGTAGTAGTACAATCATCTCTTTCCAGATTTGATGTCACAGAATATCATTAATATACAACCACTAAAACCATGAAGCCATGAAGGTTGTATCTTCACTGTCCTATCAGTAACTAGCTGCAGCTGCAGCTATAAGAGAATATAACTCAGTGGTTGCAACTTAAGTATCTCTAATGATTTCAAGCCCATGTACAAAGGTGGTATGATGTCACATCTGGAAAGAGATGTTTGTACTACTATTGCGTGCGTTGCACACTCCTTGTAATGTACTCCTGATCATACTAACTTTTTCTTTTTTATTACGAGTACAATTTCATGAAAGAAAAACTTAAACATAATAGTCAAATAGCAAAAATTTTTAGTAACACTTTTCGATACATTGACGACCTACTTACACTTAACAATCCAACTTTTGAGCAGGAAATTAGGAATATATACCCGCGACAATTAGAACTAAAAAGGACCACGGAAACAGATAGTAGGCTTTCTTATTTAGACTTAGAAATAAACATTAGCGATAGGAGATTTACCACGGCAGTTTTTGACAAGCGCGATAATTTTAGTTTTCACATAGTCAATTTCCCTCACATGGATAGCAACATACCTAGCAAACCAGCCTATGGGGTTTATATCTCTCAGTTAATTAGAATAGGGCGCATATGCGATAGTTACGAGAGTTTTTACACCAGACACCACAAATTAACCTGTAGATTAGTCAAACAGGGTTTTTTATACGATAAACTAGTTACTACTTTTAAAACATTTTGTAGCAGGTATCCTGAGATTTTTTCCAAATTTAAAATTTCCATTAGAAAGCACGTGCAGGATGGTATTTGCCTTCCCACTGTAGCTATCAGTAGTCTGCCGAATAAAGTAAACATTAGATCTAGGTCTTCAAAAAAATCTTAGTTTAAGGGGCGCCAATAGTCTGACATCAAATTAGTTACATCATAACACTAATTACCATACTGATAGCAACCTAAACGTATATAACTAGGGCCATTGGTTACAACAACTAATACAAAAAGTTCCAGAGCCTAAAGAAGTAGACTACTCCAGCTCCTGCATGAACACCCGGGATTCGTGAGTTAACCCCTACAAAATTATGTAGTAGCTAGTAACAATACTGACTGGAGATTCTGTTAATTTCCCTGAATGTGTAATTATGGTCATATATGCATGCTGCCCGTGTCCATGAGCCACTTAGGTGGGTAGGGAGAGTTTCCATGGAACAAAAGAGCTTTTCAACCTACCACCCCTAGTTCTCAAGGCTAGGCACCTATGTGGCTCTGCCTTTTGCTTAAATTAGGTTTGCCTGAGCAGGCAGTGAGATGGTTTTCCCCTTAGGTTTGGATTGGTAGTAGAAGATAAACCTACTGAATTTTCATGATACTGAATCTGACTGCCGGGGGTTTCCGGGCAACAAAAAAACAACTAAACTACGCCCCTGCAATAAACTATACCTAGCTCACAAACTAGCTAGATTTTTTTTGCTGTCGAATCTCGAATACTTGCGTGTGCCCACGTGAGTGCGTGCACTCGAAATGGGTACCGAGTACACATGGTTGCCGGAAATTGACTCGCGAGCAGGTGCTACACTACACGTGTGTCACTCACACTTGTTTGTCAAGTTACCTGTGAGTGGTACTATACATACGCCATGCATGCATGCCAAATAATTTGCTGAAGCCAGTTGATCGACAGATTCATTGTGCCTACAAGTCATTCAGATGCCCACATAAATGGGTATAGAGATCACTGAGAAACTATATAGTGAACTTTGAGTGTATGTGTCATAATCGAGGTGGCTCAGTACAAATTAATGGCTATGGAAGTAGATAGGAGCTTCTGCTTGATACAGGTAAGCTATGCATTACCTCCTTACATGGAGATCTAGGCTGTGTAGATGGCTGGTACATCCACTGCCAAGTAGTGATTAAGGTCATGCATCTATGCCTATAACATTACATGTATGCGCTTGATTCCTAAAAAAAGCCCATGCTTACAGTACTCTTCTTGCTTAATGTGTGTGCATGTACTAGTCTCGTGCCCAGCTCCCTTTCACGCACGCGGAGAGAAGGGGTCTGGCCAAACGTGTATAGGGCCCGTGTCGCCCGTGCAACGTACAGTGCGCGCCAATCAGATGCACGGATCAAGTCACATGACTGCGCAGGCATGAACGGAATGCACATTAATGATTGTGCGCGTGTGCGTTCGTACGCAATAGTACCGTTGGTGCCCAATGGAATGTTAATTTATTCGCATTTCTTATTTACGCACACCAGAAATATACATGACGTCATACATTGCTCGGTGACACGGGCCCTATACACGTTTGGCCAGACGCCTTCTCTCCGCATGCGTGAAAGGGGGCTGGGCACGAGACTATGCATGTACATATTACAGGAAGTAACACATACAATGTATATACATGTCAGAGCTATAAATAACAGTCGGCCATCGGCCATTTTCCGAGCAGAGAACTCACTTGAGTGGCCATAGTGGCCTAGCACCTCTTGTTTGCTGAGTGCTGCATAGTCAGGCCAAACGCTGAAGTGCAAAGGTCAAAATGTTACGCATGTGTGATAGACTATCCGCTAAAGTGCTGAGCTGGCTGCTATAGTTTGTTTCTATTTATTGCGCGATTAACTCGGAAATTTTTACAGCTTCCCGGCAAGTTTCTACTCTAGACCTTGTTTAAATGAACACTGTAGCTTATGTAGCTACTTCAGTATTTTTTTAGCAAGTGAGCGAATCTGACTCAAGATACCAGCTACCTGCACCGCAATGTTCCGGTGAAGGGACAAGTGTTCATCCTGAAAAACTGAACATCACGGTGGGAGACAGCCTGGAAAATTGAGCATAGGGATGTATATATAGATCTGGTGGATGTAATTTAGTATCCCTACGGTATTAATCTTGTTTTTGTATACATTTTAACAATCCTTCAATTTTGTTGTTTTCTGCACCGTGGTTCAATAGTGGAATGCATGCATAAAATGGCAAACACTTGTGTCCAACCAAAGCTGGGAGATGGCCAACCAAATCTCACATTCCTAGGACAATATGTCAGAACAACTGAAAATCCTTATTTATAGCTCTGCATGTACTGGTGGGAGATTAAACTTATGATAATGGTTCAAATTTCCCCAGACCCCACTCTGACAGTGGAGAATGTGACTGATGTGATGGAGAAGGTCACTGAGGTCAAGAGGAGACAGGTGTGGGGGGCAGTGCTTAGATATGAGAAAGACTGGCAGTGGCGGAGGGGACCAAATTCACGATCACTACCATCACCAACGTTACGCTCTGATCCAAAGGTTCTTATAGAAATTTACAGCAGTCATTCCAGTGAGAAAGAGAAGACCCATGCCTGTAGTGATGTGTATGTCAACTGTCGTCCTGAGTCATCCTGGGAACATCTCACTACACTGCTGTATAGAGAAGATGAGCTGACTGCAGTGCACCAGGCCAGACCATTTCTGCCTCCTAGAGGTAAAATTAAACACTTTACTGCTAATTGGTACGTACATGTAACTTATTAATCCTGGTGCAGTAGGATTGATTACAATGATAATTTTCTTACCATGCTAGCAGCTATATGTCTCATTTGCAAGTCTCAAGTGAGGCAGTGTAGGAATTCTAGTATGCTTTATGATTTACGTTTGCAAGGCCTAGCTCAAAATAAGATGTAAGGACCCGTATTGTGTTGTATTGCCTTGATTTTGATGCTCATCACAATGCAAAGCATTGCAAGGAAATGCTTTGATTCTTTCCTTGAATTCGTCCGTGTTAATTGCTTTCTTACATACTGGTATTGCATAATCATTGTTGTGCTTGTATGGCTCCAGTACATACCTTTTGCTAGCTATTTTATTCCAGGCTATTACTGAGCTACATGTAGTTAAAGACTCGGTTCTAGGCTCATGCCCAGTTAAGAGTAGCCCAGTCCTCAGCACACTGTAGTTTCGCAAGCCACACTAAGCACATTGAGGTTGTCAAACACGGCTTAGTGTGCATGTGCATGCCGAGAATTTTGATAAGGTTCATCCACTCATAGACTCATAATATTTACAATATTACACACACTTGGGTCTAAACCTAGTTCACTACAATGGTAAAATTCATGCAGTGCGTACAGGATATGTGCTCCAGAGAGTTCTAGTTAAAGAACAGCATTAAACCGTGATAATTCATGGAATCATTGCATAGCAACTGAGCCACTCCATACAGATAAGCTGTATGAAATAAACAAATTATGTACATGTATACAACAGTACTATGTAGCAGCAGATTGCTCACTGGATCAACGTGCTTGCATATGAAGTGTAGCGTACATACAATATTACTATCAGATGAACATGTACATGTACATGTAACCTTACTCATTACATGTACGCACAGTGTATTATTGTTATCATTGTTTACTTGTCCCCGCAGACCTCACTCTCACCACTGACACACTCACAGAGCTGTTTCAATCAGTGGAGGATCCAGACCCAACAGAGGGTCCATATGTACCACCTAGGCCTCTAGGTTTCCCTGGGTATGATATTGGAGGATCACTTGGTCTACCAGAGTCTGCATTAGCAGAGATCAGGAAGAGATACCAGAGTTGGGCTAAACGTAAAGAGGCTTACCTGGATACATACGTCCACTACCATCCTTGCCCATCCTGGAAAGCCATTCATGAGCTTCTAGGGAAGTGCTCCCTTCGTCAACAGGCTGAGGAGGTGAAAGTCACCTACGTTCAAGGTATGCATGCTGTTAAACATGAATTGTTCTGCGGGGGGGGAGTTCTCATTTTCTGTGTGCAAACTGTGAAGCTAAGAATTTATATACGTGTACTAATTTCACTTGTATGCATAGCTGCATGTACAAGTACACAATACATGTGACTGTCCATGCATAAAGTGCTGGATATCAATCTGAGGTATAGTACAAGTGATCCGGGTATCATGATTGTACACAGGCTAGAGACTTCAGATTTGCTGGAGTGATTGTACTGGTAATGGTGGCCATAAAACTTTCAGTGCATTATGCATGGTTTTTTTTTTTTTTTGAAGACCACGACTAGTGTGGTAACAATTCACGGATGGTTGGATTTTGAGGGTGGTATTGACACGCTTGTAGAATGAACCATTTGTATGCATAATGGGCATGCACACACGTACATACTGTAGTGTCCCTGGTATTAAGTGCCTATGGGTGTTCTATCATAACTCCTAAATTTTTTTTACTGATGTACTAGGCACTTACCACATGCCAAATCGAGCTCAAATTAGTGGGTGAAACTTATATTGTCAATTCCACTAGCTAGCATCCTTTAGTAGCATGCACCACAGATCCTTTGCCCGATTCATATCTGTGTTGGTAGCATGTACTAGAGCATCACAGATCCTTCATCTGCTGCTGGGGTTGAACCCATGGCCTCCTGCTTGAGCTACAGGTGCTCTGACCACTGCCCCACAGCACCTAAGCATAATTAACCGTAGAGTGGAACTGTCTACAAATTCGACTTACTGTTTTTTTTGCTAAAATGGCTGAGCCAGTTTGATTTGCCATGTGTCAGCTAGTGTCGGCAATTTAATGGATGTGATCAATTGTTAGGGGGCATCGTCGCAACATTTTTTGCTTACGTGCCCCTGATATTTCAAATCCTTGATCAGCAGTTGCATGTACGTGTATATTGCACACAGGCTAACATGTGCGGGATTAATGAATTTCCTGAATGATGATGCGCAGTCATGTTCGATCTCCTCTGGTCTAAATTTGAGTATATTATTGCGGTTAGTTTTAATAATGGTTACCTGTGAAACTGCTTATGTCCATGGCTTATAGTGGTGTCACTATGTAAGGCACCAGTGGTGGATCCAGGATTTCTTGAAGGGGATCTCTGTTATATGGTTGCATGCGAAGCGCGTGCAAAATTTTAGAAGCCATGCCCTTTTTTGAGTTAACCCCGCCGTTTCGATCATTCTGAGCAAAGCTACCAGTCCAGTGGATCTGCTTTTGAACAACTTCTCTGCTAAGGTGAGCCATAGCACCAGTTTTCTTATGTCTGTAGCCAGAGAGGGGATTCCATTTCCTGAAAATCCAGCAGCTCCATGAAGTGCTCGTATTTCAATTCTGCCAAAAGGGGGTTTCCACGGAGACTATGGAAACCTATCTAGATCCGCTACTGGGCACTCACCTATTACAGCATTTGAACAGTATGTAATAATATGTACATGTACCATGCTATTGAGGCTGCTTACCTGTTAGCTGAAGCTGCACATGTCCACATGCCACACAAACACTGAGCGCTGTTTGTGTGCACATTCAACTGAAACTTGGGCATTTGATTTATGTATTATCATATGCTCTTGAGTGGTATTCTTGCTCTCCAGCTGCTCATAAGTATTGATGACTGCAAGCTACTAAACTCTAACTACCATCAAAACATCTTTACGCTGCATGTGCATGCTCAATATGTCAAGCAGTACGCTGTGATAATATTATACCGTATAGCCGGAAAATTTGGTGGGGAACTAAATTTGACGGTTTGGCAGTCTATGTTACAACCGCCAAATCAAAATTTCCTACTCGCATATATACGTATGGCGATCCTGTACCGAACCGCCAAAATTTAAATTCACTAATATTCTTGCAATGGCGATTTTGGACTCAACCGCCAAATTTAATTCCCGCCAATATTTCCGGCTATACGGTATTCAATTTGGGTGTTCCCCATACCTTCTGTATCATACGAGCGCTTTGCGCACTCTGTGTCATAGTTTCATGTCCATGGAAGCAGTCACTCTCGCTCAAAGAACCACAGACGCTTGAACAAAGCGTTCGACAATGCTCTCCACCCCGCTGTACATATCAGTAGCAGTCAAATTATACCACTGCTTGTCAAAAAGTAATTTCTTGCATAAATAAATGACACTAAACATTTAGGTGAAAAACTTTGTGGAACTGCAGTCAGAGCCAGAGAGTGAGTCTTCTGCCAGTCACAGCTTCAGAAGATAGTGAACATACTGGAATAGGGGTTATAAAAATGTAGTATGTATACCTTTCTTTTACACTATAATTCCGAGTGAAGCGAGGTTCCCACTCAGGTCCTATTGCACTTGCATGGCTGCCCATATTTTTCTGAAAATCACGCTCTTTGCAATCAGAGCACTACAGGCGAGCCGCTTCAGTTTTAAATTCTTGAACCGATTGCTAACCTGCTACCAAGAGCCGTGTAAAGCAGTTTCCTGGCCAATACTAAACTTTCAAATTTGTAGTCTTGACTAGCACCTATTGAGAGGCGTCCAAGCAGATCTACAAAACGTAATGATTTGGACTCTGATCATCATTCAAGAACAATGTGCTCCACCCTTATGTCATACTATTCTCACACGACTATCAGCCACACCCTCTGATTTGCATCAAGTACATATCCTTGATCAATTGGCTTGTGTGCAGAGCAAGGAAATTCCTGCACTCACGTGTGTCCTAGTTACTATGGAACTGAATACTACTCTATTCAAGTGTTGAGGTGGAAGGCTCGATACAGTCTGTTAGTTGTGAAGTGTGTGCACCAGGATCAGTAAGGTACGCAGTTTATCATATTTATTCGAATGCTAGCCGAGGGTACTATTAATTTTAGCCTGGCTGGAGTGCGGCTACTGGCTAATCGAGGGCGGCATTTATTAATTTTGGAGCAACACCTCTTGGTGACATTGACACGATAGACTAGTTTTTCGGGACTTATTCTCGAATATTCGACATAGATGACTGATAAATAAACAGTAGAATCAAACCAAGGACGTTTTCTGCCATGTTTTTGCCTCAAAGTAACGATCATTCATGGCTTGCGATCATGGTCACACCCACTTAATTGTGTTTGTGCATGCTTGCGGCTATCATTCGAGGGTGGCTACTATTTCTTTCGCAGAGCTCCATGTGCGGCTACTATTCAAGGGTGGCTACTAATCGGAGTGTGGCTTCTATTTGAATAGATATGGTATTTATGAAAAACTTGACCACATCCCCAGTAGCTACATAGTTCTAATGGTGCATGTGGTAAAAGGTCGTCAATATACACATCGATGCCGGGACCTCAATCGCAGAGATGGAGTCTAAGACCAACTCTCGACTTCAAGTTTTGATGCTTCAATCAAAGGAGATGAACTCGACAGCACGGTACAGCTTCCGAACTTCAGATCGGTCGTGGCATGACGCGTGCTATAAATAGCGCAAGCCTAGCTTTATTTATCCACAGGATTACGTCAGCCAAGAGAACGCGTGAAGTTCGGCTAGCGTTACTTGTCGGAGAAAGTAGCACTCAGCTTTTAATGTATTCGCTGGATATGTATGTAAGTTAATATATGATTCTGTGGATTTTCAGGTCTCAGAAGTGTTCTGTAAAGGCTCTGAATTTTAGCGCTATGACGACATAGGTTACATCATAATTACATCATAATTACCTTATAACCGCAAAAAAGTAAATTTATACTGGGGATGTAATGATAATTATATCTTGTATGGTCCACTGAAGTTGAGATCTTTCAGATAACACACACACACCCTCACACCCTGGCACTCAGTAACACTGTTCCTAGGCTCGCTCTTTGCATACATCCTATCCTAATAGATAAACATTGAAACTTTCAACTATAATTATTATGAGTTGTTACACCATGAGGACACTACCAAACTGTGAGTGTGCTAATTCCAGATTCCCCCATTCCAGTAAACTTCTTAGAATAACGGAGGTTGTTATTGGTGTTAACCAGCTTAGACTAAGGATCGATAATCTGGGAAATAGAAGTTTCATGTGTGTAGGGAGGAGCTAGAGCAGGGTGGACAAGCCAGGTAGTGTGTGATCTCGATGGCTGTTGCTACATTTCAGCCAGAATGTAATAACCTACTGATGACCCTTTCATTAGTGAGACAGTGCACGATGATGTTAATGAACAGGTACTTTACATATTATGGTAAGCTTTATCTATCAGCCTGATGATATTATTACCCACTAAGACAGGTAAGGGCAACTTAAAATCGTTTCCAGGTCTTGTATACATCACCATGAAATCACTGCTTCTTATAGATAACCAACAGTTGTGTCACTGATCGACAAAACCCATCCACAATGATCATCTGAGCTGATCCGCACCAACTCTAGTACTGCCAGTACAGTGTTCTCCCCAGCATACCCAGGGTTTCATTTAGGGGGGGGGGCGGGGAGGGTTACTCGCCCCCCCCCCTTGGAAGCTGGCTGCCCCCCCTTGAGAGTAGCCACCCTCCATACATGCAATGCATGCACAAGTAAAAGATTTAAAAGATGAAAGTGTCCAAAGCGGCAGTTTTGCTCATTTTTAAGCCATGAATTAGCTGAAGCTTCGCGCTACGCACGGTAGGAGACACATCCCACATCCTTGCAACATTTGACTTGAAATAGAGGGGAACCAGTGGATATTACTGACAGACTTTCCCCATACGAGTGCTCAGAAGCCACCAGAAACAGTCTCAGAAGTTGAAACATTAAAACATTTTCCTGGGGGAGCATACCTCCAGATCCCCCTAATATAATGAAGTTAATGAGCACAATGTCATTCTTCACAGATGGAAAAACATACTATAGTCTTTGCCCCCCCCCCCCCCCCCCCCCGTTAGCTCTGGAATTGTCACATTTGCCCCCCCTTGACAAAAATCCTAAAAGAAACCCTGATATTACCTAAGGCATGTCGGCCCAACAATCCTTCAGTTTAGAATTCTCTTTGATGTGGGAATAGTGCTAATCCATAAGCTTTGGTGTGGCCACAGTCTCCACCCAAGCTATGCCTTATTATCGTGCCTTAAATTTTGCCTGGGGAGAACACTGCACCTGCAGTATATCCTGCAGTATATCTTCCAGTCAGAGGAAAGAGGTGAGCCAGACTCAGCTACAACTACACTTGAATGCCAGGAGGCAAATAAACCCAGCATGCAATAGTGGCAAATAGTACAACTATCCCAAGCCTGACGAATTATACACAGAGTATGCGCGGGCACGTTTTATGGCTCACCTGAGCAGTTACCAATCCCATTAATATATGTACATGTATTGTTGCACTGACCATCAAATGCTCAAATTGGTGCCACTAGTTATGATACTTACATCCTTCACAATCAATGTCTACAGTATGGCGGATTTGTTTGGTGTTGTGGGAAGTTTTTAAGCTGGCCATACCATTAAAATAAATATGCAGTGTCAGAGAGAACCCAGCATTACTTTGACATCGCCATGAAAGGAGGAGTTTTGATGATTCGAAATGGCAGTATATTTTTCTTGGGTCCTGGTGGATCAGGAAAGACCCACACTCTTCACGCTCTTCTTCAGGAACGACCTCCATCAGTACGACAGAGCACTCCATGTGCTAAACGAACAGTGAGAACTATAGCTCAGTGCAAGGTGGGAGTGGAGGGTGTTCTCTTTATTCGAATTCAAGATGACCAGTATTCCGACATGCTCAGCACAACAGCCAAGCAGTTGCAACCACAATTTCCCAGCTTCAGCACAACCACTCCCCCTCCAGCTCAATCCAGACAAGAAGCAACATCAGAAGAAGTCATTTCAGCTATCACTCCAGCGTCCAGTGAGGCTACAGAGGAGAGTGATTCACACCCTATCAAAAGTGCAACTTCAGCTTCCTCTCCAGTCAAGAAGCAAAAGATACCTCAATCTTGTCTCAGTGGTTTCGAGAGAGAAATGCTTCGTCGAATGCAGCTGGTGCCAAAGAGATCCGAAAGTCTCATCGACAAAGATCTAATAGACATGAAGGATTCAGGGGGGCAACCAATGTTCCATGAAGTGCTACCCCTCTTTGTCAAAAACACCACATTCGGTGTACTGACAGTGAAGTTGAATGAAAAGCTGGATAGCTACCCCATGGTAGACTATTACAGCAATGGCAAACCAGTAGGAGAGCCGTTCCCATCTCCCTTTACACATCTGCAGACCTTTCGCCACTGTATGAGGGTCCTTCAGTCAACCTGTAGCAAAGGCACCTGCCCGAAGCTTGTGTTTATTGGCACTCATAAAGATCTGGAGCAGGAGTGCCAAGATGAAGACAGAGAGGAAAAAAATCGAAAGCTTCGAAGCATAATCCCACCAGAGCTGAAGCGAAGCATTCTCTACTATGAGCATTCAAATGAAGAGCTTCTGTTTGGGGTTAATGTCCAATCTCCAGAAAATGAAGACAACGAGTTGATAGGGTATGTACGAGAAAAAATGATAAGGGAGTTACGAAAGCTCCCACAGAAAAATATTCCACTTCAGTATTTTGCCTTGGAGAATGCCTTCTTGCGATTGGCAAAGTATCAACGTAAAGGAGTTCTGAGCAAACAAGATTGCTTTAGAGAAGCAGCTGCCTACCATTTTTCAGAGGAGTCTTTTGAAGCAGCTCTACAGTACCTCCATGGCCTCAAGCTTATCTTCTACTATAAAGAGATTCTTCCAGAAGTGGTCTTCATTGATGCCCAGACCGTCCTCGATAAGATCACTGAGCTTGTTGAATTTAGTCTGTCTTCACAATCCAAGCCAGTAATTAAGCTGACCATGTCTATCAATATTGAGGAGTTTCAGGAATTCAAAGCTTATGGCATTGTCACACTGGAGCTTCTTTCACAGTTTAGCTCTCAGTATGTGCCAGGCTTATTCATGCAACAGCAGCTGGCCTCGCTCTTGCAGTACCTACGGGTAATTGCTGAAATTAGCAAAGGTAAGTACCTTATGCCCTGTCTTCTCAAGGTATCAACCATACCTCGACCCTTGCCACATTCCTCCAATCCATCCGTCTCTGCACTTCTCTTCTATTTTGGTCCAAATGGTCCCAAGCTTGGAGTCTACTGTTTTCTCCTTGCTTCTCTTATCACTAAAGCCAAATGGCAGCTCATGACCGAGAATGATCGCCCAGTCCAAGTTTCACGCAACCAAGTTCAGTTCAGGCTTCCAGGAGATGATCCCGGTGCTATTACCATAACCGATTCCTTCTCGACTTCCTTTCACGTCAGTATTGACTTTCCTGAAGATATGAAGGCTGAAGAGTCTCTCCAGATAAGCAGTAGGGTTTGTCCAGGGATTCGTGAAACGATTCTCTCCTCGATTCAAAAGGTTTCAAACAGACTGAACTACAACAATTCAATCCCAAAGGTAGCTTTTCCCTGCACGAAGCATCTAATAAAGAGGCACATTGAAGCTGCTAGTCTAAGGTATGAAATATAGTGATATTGCATGATTATGTAGCTCACTATAGTTATACTTACCAGCCACTTTTTGAACTGTTCCAGCAAAGTCTTTGTGACCAGTTTGCTCAAATGCAGCAATCAGTTTCCTGTAGGTAGCTCTAGGGCCATTGTACTGCTTCCATTTCTCCAGAGCAGCTTGATTGCTGCAACATCAGCTTGGTGAAGTCCAAGACTATTGGCAACTGCTCCCTCCCACACATACATGGAGTCCGCTATCTGGCCAAGATGCCTTGGCACTCCACTATGGTCACTATCAATCACTTGATCAAGCACCTGACAACTTCGGTCAACTCCTAGAGTTAATTAGTGCACAATAGAATTAAGTACCTAATATGGTGAATCTTAGCATAATAATATAATTATCATCTATTCTCCAATTTGAAAACACGATAAATTATTAACTACAATAACAATGAGAGCAATGATTGTCGTACCTTTGACCTCCTCTCCGAGCCAGATTCGGTGCTGCTCTGTAAGGCGACTATAGACTGAGGCAGGATGAATCGTACAGGTCAAAAATCCGGTACTTGAAATGGTGGCAGGGTGTATAGCATCTTTTCCCTGCACGAAGCATCTACCTGATGCTATACACCCTGCCACCATTTCAAGTACCGGATTTTTGACCTGTACGATTCATCCTGCCTCAGTCTATAGTCGCCTTACAGAGCAGCACCGAATCTGGCTCGGAGAGGAGGTCAAAGGTACGACAATCATTGCTCTCATTGTTATTGTAGTTAATAATTTATCGTGTTTTCAAATTGGAGAATAGATGATAATTATATTATTATGCTAAGATTCACCATATTAGGTACTTAATTCTATTGTGCACTAATTAACTCTAGGAGTTGACCGAAGTTGTCAGGTGCTTGATCAAGTGATTGATAGTGACCATAGTGGAGTGCCAAGGCATCTTGGCCAGATAGCGGACTCCATGTATGTGTGGGAGGGAGCAGTTGCCAATAGTCTTGGACTTCACCAAGCTGATGTTGCAGCAATCAAGAAAGCACATCCTGGAGAACTCCAACTACAAACGTAAGTACAATGTAGCTAGTGGTAATCCTGCCGTGACTAAAATTACATGGAAACTATTGTAATGTCTTATAGGAGAGCTGCTCTGGAGAAATGGAAGCAGTACAATGGCCCTAGAGCTACCTACAGGAAACTGATTGCTGCATTTGAGCAAACTGGTCACAAAGACTTTGCTGGAACAGTTCAAAAAGTGGCTGGTAAGTATAACTATAGTGAGCTACATAATCATGCAATATCACTATATTTCATACCTTAGACTAGCAGCTTCAATGTGCCTCTTTATTATTTTGTTTGATTCTAGGAATTGTACCAATCACCACAAGCAAACAGATTGCAACTGATAGTGTACAACCTCAAGGTGGTGGTGATGTGGTCACTGCACCAGCTAAAGGTGAGCTCAGATGACCACTCTGCTCTCTCTGCTCTATCCACATCATACCATAGTCTTGCGAGCTGGCTATAGCCACTCCTCTTTTTTGCACGCACAAAGAGAGGTGGGACTAGCTCGCCAGACTAACTATACTACAGTAACTGTTTCAATGACTGTAAGTGGACTTACGTTTACATGACTGTATTATTACACAGATATTGATGCTACTGCTACCGCATCCAGCTCTTTTCACCAGCCTCATCAAAATCTCTCATCTAGCATTCCTGGACCTGCTGCTGGTCAAGTAAGTGTTGAAATATATAGTATTAGCATATTATGCTTATGTTGGTGCTTTGAATTCTTCATAGGATATAGGGACTGGTTTGGTTGTGGGGGCCCCACTTCAGCACGCTCCACCTCAGTCAGTGCTGGGCAAGGAAGTACGAGGTATATGTATGTATAGTTCATTTTTAATGGATGATTTAACAATAGTTACTTAATTTTGGGTGGAAATTTAAGGGCAAGAATGTTTTGGAAAGGAGCCCAGATGAAATATTCTCATCAACTTCTGCTCATATTATAATTATTATTACTTTTCTCTAGAGTCCACTCCAGTTGCTGACAGTTCAACTGCAGAGTGTTTTTTGTGTGAATCGCCTGTGGACATAAAGTTTGAGCCATGTGGCCATGCCGTGATGTGCAGCACTTGTGCTCAAAGAGCTAAGAGGTGTCCTCAGTGCAAGGTATATAGAAAAATGTCGTCAATGATTATTAACTAAGGCCACACAGAATAATATATTGTTTGTTTGAACTAACATGCATGACCACAAAATAGTATAGGGTCGGTCGGTCGGGTGGATGATCATTTAACCAAAGAACAAGTGATAGTGTTTCTATGTAAACTTGTAATACAGTGTATTCCAGCTGTCTAGAGGCTTGTGCCATGTGGTATATAGCTTCAAAATACTTTTTAAGATAGTCATACTAAAAGTCTGAGTCGGTATAATTATATTATTATATGCCTGTAGTAAATTCAGCGATTGGATGCTTTAAATTTTACAGTCAGTCGGGTTAGTTCAAATTTCTAAGTTGCCTAATTCAAGGACCTTGTGTGTTTATATGTCACAGGCACCTGTAAAGTCCCTTTCCAAGTTGAAAGTAATGTGTCTAATGTGCACTGAAGAGGAGGCCACTGTTACCATGAGACCTTGTGGACACATGTTTTGCCCTGGTTAGTTGAAAAAGAACTCAAACACTGCATGAGTTATAGTTAATGTGGTTCAATCAGTTATCATTCTGATCTTAAATTAACAGGTGCATGTCAATCAATAATTATTATAATGCTTAATATTCCTGTGTGTGTGTCTCTCCCTCAAGCCCCCTTTTCCTCTCTCCAGGCTGTGCTAGGAGAATGAAGAGATGCTTTGAATGTCATGTCATTGACCAAATTAGTGTTAAAGAAGAAGGCTTGTGTAAGTTCATTGTGCTTCTTGCGTGATTAAACCATTCCTAGTGATCAGTGATCTTTTTTTTTCAGCCATGGAGACCGGTGGTGGTGGGAGTCCTGGATCTAGTGTTCCTATATTATAACTGTGCCATTTATTTGACAGAGCCCCCTCCTCTGTGCCTTGTCTATGGAATGTTTTAATATCACAAACAGAAATTCATTAAATCTTGTTTTATTATTATTGTGTTACTGCATTCAGTCCCATCCACTATCCAAGAAATTATTCCACTAGTGTATTTACTGAACTCGAGGTCATGACGGCTTATATAGTTCCGAGCGAAGCGAGGTTCCCACTCGGGTCCTGGTGACACTTGCATGGTTTCCCGAATTTCGAAAATCTCGCTCTCGGCCTCTAGAGCATCATAGGCCAGCCTTTGCAGTTTATCAACTGTTGATCAGATTGCTAACCTGCTACCGAGTGTCACAAAGCCGTGCAATGCTTCGTCTTGCCTAAGTGTATGTACCCCATTTGAAAAATTGTGCGCCTCCCTTAAAGCTCGCACTCCACTGTCACAGTTGTGACCCCAACTTCATTACTACTCACAGATTGGCTGACAATCGGCCCACTCTTTGAACATGTCAAACTGACAACCTAGCTAAAAATTGGACTTACTGTGTGGGCGTAATGTTGCGTCCGTGGACTTTTTTGCACATATCCTGTAGTCCCTTTGTCAGCTCCTTCACAAACATAGGAGGTGTCTAAAGCCGGTACCTATCCAATACTAAACTTTCAGACTCCTAGTCTTAACTAGCGCCTCGCCAGAGACGGTCAAATAGATCTACAGAACGCAAGGATTTTAGCACCGTCTGGCTCGTATTGAGGTAACCTTGCCCCACCCTAGCTTAGAGCCTCGTGCCTTGGCACGTGCCAAGCACGAGGCTAGCCCCACCCAGCGCTCGTCCAGCTCTATGGCCTACTCAGAGGAGGTAGGACAGGCTTGACCTTTGGCTAATAGTTCACTAATTAAATCGCTAGTAGAGGCTTTCGTGAAGATTTTTAGAGGATATTGTTGCGATTTTCGAACTCAGTGCTATTGATTTAGTGGGGGAGCCCCTCTTAGTTAGCACTGTAGAGCAATTTTTAGGTCTTTGGAATGTCAATTAGCCGCTTTGATTAACATTCCAAAGGCGTAAAAATTGCTCTACAGTGCTAACTAAGAGGGGCTCCCCCACTAAATCAATAGCGCTGAGTTCGAAAATCGCAACGATATCCTCTGAAAGCCTATACTAGCGGTTTAATTAGTGAACTATTAGCCATAGGTCAAGCCTGTCCTACCTCCTCTGTGGCCTACTTGCCTTGGGGGGTGTGGTGCAACGTAGCTCACCGCGTATATACCGCATCCTAACCAATTATTATTGACTTGTGCGCTGAGCTGAGCGAGGAAATTCCTGCACTCACGTGTGTCCCTAGTATTGTACCCTGCATCATGACTATCTATAGACCCCACCCAGCGCTCGTCCAGCTCTATGGCCTACTTGCCTTGGGGGGTGTGGTGCAACGTAGCTCACCAACCAATTATTATTGACTTGTGCGCTGAGCTGAGCGAGGAAATTCCTGCACTCATGTGTGTCCCTAGTATTGTGCCCTGCATCATGACTGGGTTGTACTAAAAGTAGGAACGAGGAAATGAGAAACGAGAAATTGGAAATGAGGAAATGGAAACGGAAATGGAAATGGTCGTCACTAGATAGTTTTCAGTTGCATGCAAATTCCTATAGCTCATGCAGGTAACAGTGTGCACATCCAGCACATATTTGATTCCTGCTCTTGTGTGTCTGTTCAGGTTTAGTCTCAGACTCTGGGTGTGTAACTACATCACAGAGTCTCAGCCTGGACTCAGTCTGGCTTTCCTAGTAGCTATCACTGAAGGACCAGCTACACACCTTTTAGATCAGTGATTCAAAGGGACAGTTTGTGGGGAGCATTTTCTGATCCATATGTGTAAAGTGTGTGTAAGTAGATATAAGAAAATTATGACGACCTATTACTGTACGGCATTGTACGTGTAATAGCATCAATTGTACTAGCTGTAATTTTACTCACCGGAGTCACCGCTGCAAATAATATGGCCATGAGTATTAACCTTTATGTGTATTTCGCTATAGTCATAAAAACTATAGAATCAGGCTGTCTGGCCCGCCAGAGTCCTGAGACTACCCGGCATGACTCAGTATCGGCCCCTGATACAGGCTGGTAGATGTAGCTACAAGGTCCAACAATCTCAAATTTGTTGGTGACTGTATTGAAGATGTCACTGTGACTTGCTTTGGTTTACTTGCATCATACCAAGCTCTGAGTGACCATGGGGTGGCCAATGATCTGAACTTGGTTGGTGACTCAGTAGCTAAACATCTTATGGAATCCAGCCTGAATTGTTGCTTATGTGACTGAAAGGGGGTACACATGCATAAGCACCCCTATTTCATAGTAACTACAAGAGATCTATGATAGTATCTATAATTTTGACAAATGGCATCCACCTCGGTATTGTCAACTAGCAACAACGACGACCATTTCCATTTCCATTTCCATTTCCTCATTTCCAATTTCTCGTTTCTCATTTCCCTGTTCCTACTTTTAGTACCACCCATCATGACTATCTATAGACTCGATTGCGCATGTGCTGCGTACAGTCACGTGCACATCAAATTATCTGGGGGTTCCCCTCCCGGTGTCCCCAAACGCAATGAAATGGAGGTAGAGGTTGGTCTGCGAGTCGTTCGAGGTCCTGATTGGCAGTGGGGTGATCAGGACGGCGGGGAGGGGTGCCTGGGGACCATCACTGGGATGGGAGACCAAGGAAACGATGAAGGAGCTCTGCCACAGGTGCTCTGGGACTATGGCTACAGATCCAACAACTACAGGTGTGGCAATGGGCTTTTCCATTTTATAAGCAAACACCCCCTATTGAGGAGTAAATTGTGAAATGGCCCCCCAGGAACTAATTGACTCGTTTTTCCCCCTAAGAATAATTAATTTGGACAGTTGAACCCCCTAGGATCAATTAAATTTATCTGAAATACCCTCTGGAAATTAATAAGTGGTTGCTTGACCCCTCCGGAATTTATTTTTTGATAGAAAATACCACTCATGTCCACAGACGCCGAGACATGTCTAAACAATCCACTTATTCTATAGTATCCTAAGATTCAGTGCCTGTCCTGCACTATAGCTCACTATCAACCTTACTCTGGTTATCCAGTAGATAACTCCTATCATTCATTCCTATGAATATCCTGTGACTACTATGGACGTCCATTGACAGTTATTCTATTGCAGGCCCTCTCCTATGTATCTGCTGTGATTCCCATGTGTCCCAGGAACATCCTAAGACTACTGTAACTGTCTCGCCACCTGCTGTAGCAATATGCCCCCTTGTCCATGCAAGTATCCGAGGATTCTTTTGTGTCCCAGGAACATCCTGGGACTACTGTATCACCACCTATAGCAATATGCCCCCCTGTCCAAGTATCCAAGGATTCCCCTGTGTCCCAGGAACATCCTGGGACTACTGTGTCACCACCTGTAGCAATATGCCCCCCTGTCCAAGTATCCGAGGATTCCCCTGTGTCCCAGGAACATCCTGGGACTATTGTGTCACCACCTGTAGCAATATGCCCCCCCCCCCCTGTCCAAGTATCCGAGGATTCCCCTGTGTCCCAGGAACATCCTGGGACTACTGTGTCACCACCTGTAGCAATATGCCCCCCCTGTCCAAGTATCCGAAGATTCCCCTGTGTCCCAGGAACATCCTGGGACTACTGTATCACCACCTGTAGCAATATGCCCCGCCTGTCCAAGTATTCCCAGTATCCAAGGATAATACTGTGAATTAATATTGATAAGAGTATAATATTATAATAATTATGCACTCTTGATAGTTTTAATGAGGGATTGACTATCATTTTTTACATTAATTAAATAGCAGTGCATATCATGAATTGGTATTCAGGTGAGTAATACAATGTCATGTAAATGTAACACTAGGGCACATTGTCAAACACATTAAGGAAATCAAACAAGTAATGATTCTTTTATCTTGGTGCATGTATACTACTATAATTATATATCATCACTGGACGCTTACCAGTCTTCAATCATTTCATCATTCGATTACGTGAATCACATATGTATAGTAAGTAAAAAAGAAAATGCTGTCTGTTCATGTGTCGAGTAATGCGTGCATAACGTGAGAGCCATGAAAATGTTTGCTCACAAATCTCGGTGTCAACCTGTATGAAAATAATATATTAAAGTATAGTTAGCACTAGTTGATTTTATCTTACATTTCTAAGGTTTTCCAGCTTATGGGGATTACAATTTTGGTGACACCATTCATCTGTATGTCCTCGAAAATGCATCTTGTCCACGACTATGGAGCAAGATGATATTCGCTTGGCTGTCTCTGTAAGATCAGCTCGTCGTTTGTTCTGGGAGTACTTCTTGAGATGACACCCATCATCATAGACAATAGTATCTGCATTAATACACTAGCTAACATGTTCATTTATCTCAAATAGATACAAGACTAATTACACATTAATAATTTAATGTGGCCATATATAGGACCAATCCCACAAGCAAGTGTGTAGTGTATAAAGCAGTGCTGAGCAGGCAGGGGCAATCAGGCCCCCTCCTTATCTGGTTAATTGTCCCCCTTGACATTAATATTATAGTGGAGCTTTGATAATAAAATCATAACTTGATATCATGAGTTTCCTTAGCCTGTGTGGTACACCAAAAGAAAACACTATATGCCCCGTATAATGCAGCCCCAAATTGATCTATGCACAACGTTCACACACATCCACTTACTTAAATCATTCAATGCTTCTTTGTTTTCATACATGAAAGTATGCAGAAAAGCATAAACCTGTGTCATCGACTCCGATGTAAACAATTCACCAATCATTGTGATAGTGCCACAAGGCCACACTCCAGCCAGAATACCTGATATGGTTTAACATGCACTCTAGATGCATCTATTGTGGCTCACTACATACCTGCAGTACAGTAGTTAAGTTTGACGCGGTCTTTTGTTGTATTGCATTTCAATGATGGAGAATCATCCGCTAAGGCCCTAGTTTGCATTATTATGGAAAGGTGAATAGTGTAATAGTAGCTATGTAGTTATGTGCCATTACCTTTCATCAATTTTAAGCGTACTTGGTATATCCAGCTTTAGCCTTTTGACCGATTGTCGACTAACAGGCGTAGAAGACAAGGTATGTACTGTTTCACCACCACTTATGAAGGTTTCGTCAACCAAATCACGGTGTACTCCATTCTCAAATTCATCTACTAGTTGTTTCGGCAATGAAGAACTGACTTCCCATGTACTATCAGAGCTTGCTTCTCCAATTCTCACAACCTAAGGTATAATTATATACTGTATACATGTGTACTTTGAAATTAATCATTTTATCTGCAAAAAATTTTCGCCATGACCAGCTATAATCTACCTTAAAGTTGGGTGAATTACTTTTGGTCTATGCAGTAAGGGGTCTACTGTACTTGGCTAAGAATAATATGTCATTGACAAGTTAAATTAGTGGCTCTGCAGTTGAAAGGCATATTTCCTAACGAAGTGATATGCCTTTCAACTACCAATATTTTCTGTGAGCTGGAATGAATATAGCTAATATTATATTATTGAGCTTTACTGAATTACATGTAACTTAACTGTACCTGGTAGAGCGTTGAATTGCGAGTTTCTCTTTTGCCTACTATATAAGCTAGCTGGGCCTCTTTCCTTTGAAGGGAGGAGTTTAAAGGTTTAATTCCCGAATCATCATCAATACCTGCTGGGTCTGAATTGAAAGCTGTAGGTGCGTGTGCTGGACAGTACCTAGACTTCAACTGAGGTGTATTAGGGCACCCGGTCTTCACTTTCCCTGAAAGACCATTGAATTCAGCATATCCAGCCTCTTGTGCTGCGCACACATCCCTATGGTTCTTCATGTTTCCGTCCAATACCAGTGCTGATCCACATCCATTGACAGAGCATCGATGACCTTCCAAGAGAATGCATGCACAGCATAAAATATTACACATTGTGCATGTGTGGAGGAGGATATAAATAAATATTTAAAATTTATGTGCTAGTGCTACAAAACTTTGATGTGATCGAGTCATACATCACTGTAAAACTAGAACGCCAGGAGAGTAAGTAGCAGCTCATGATCATGAGCTACCTTAAATTGCATGTACGTGTAGAAACGCCAATCACCAAGTCTATCTTTTAGCGATTAACATTTACACATGATGCTTATTAAGTAGTATACTATAGTTTGTGCTGATGCAATAATCCAGCGCTGTGGAAATAGGAAGGGTCTGGGTTCAACACTACCTACCTCCTCTGCATGGTACATATGGTTAAGAGGAAACCATTGTTTGTATATTTTGAATAATTCCTAATAGTATGCATAATGTGCACTTTGCCTTACTTGCATTATGTGTCATGAAGGCTCCATGATACAGTGACACAACACCAGTTAAGGTCTCATCAGTATTGGTGTGCAGCAGCACTTCTCTTGCACTGAATAGAGCTGGGTACCATGAGGTCACTTGAAGTATAGCATATTGCATGTGGGCTGCTTCAACACGTCTCCTGTCCAGCTTATATCGCTCCACAATATCTCTCATTGCACTAGTTGTTTCCTCATCTCTAGTGGTGTATATCAGAGTCACTAGTATAATAATTACATGATGTACATAATGAGTATATATTACCCTGGCAAGTCATGATGAATTGAGTGCACATGATTGAATATATCGGCAATCTGTTTGTAACTCAGCTGACCAATAATGATTTCAATGTCGATTCTTTTGAGCATGGACAGAGAGAAAGCTGTGAGTGAAGATGACACGAAATATGCGAGATCCTTCCAATTATCATTGAATATCGATTTTGATCCTATGGTGTAGTAGCCAAAATACTGCGTCAATTTGCATGACTTGTTGGTGCAAATTTTATGAAAGTGCGATCCTAGTACAGGCCCAAGACTATCATCATATACTGTGATAGAAGATGGTCGATCTCTTCTTAAAGTGAGCCTTTGTCCACAAAGGACACAGGAGCTGACGGGGCTAATCAGAATCAAACCAAGAGGTTTACTGTTAACAGTCATTGATGGTGTCCAGGAAATGAGCTCACGAACCAGAGCAGTGTCCGATTCAAAAGCACGCCAAGTTCATCAAACGAGCGAACGTTATCAATCAAGGCTGCGGCCGTGTCGGAATCGATCGAGTTGCGCTGGACCTTGCCGGCTGTGGCAAACTCGACGACGATTCCCCAGAAGTTAGGGACTTCATGAGGCAGATTGCTAGCTGCGAACAATAGTCGCCTCAACACCGACACGTCCTTTAGGTGATGCGCTAGTATTCCCAGCATCTCTCGTGGTCTTACTAGACTCGATCCTTTACTAAGCTCCTCCCCCAATTATTAAGTCCACGTGCAACGCGAGTGGCAATGCGCTACAACTCGAGCATAGCTATGCGTATACCGCGTGTTCGCTTCAGCACGCACTCATTTCAACTCCATTTGATCGCGATGTCTGGAAGCACTCCAAGAAGCTGTGATCCGAAAACTAAAGCTGCGGCTACCGTACTCTCTGTTCGGTTGAACCAGTGCTGGAAGACAGACATGAACTGGCAACTTCTTCCTGCGCAGTTGAAAGAGGTATTTTATTAAGGTACCATTTAATTGCGTGGGCGTGAGCGTCAGGAATGGCTAATTCAATTAGCGAATCGTGAAGGGGCGTGGCCGAAGAGGCCATACGAGTGCTTTTGGTCGAAGGTGGGCGTGTCCAGAATCGGCCAGGGATGATTATGCGCGTGTAATTAGCGACCGGAAGTGGCCCCTGAAGAAAAGGCCGGTAATTGCCCACATCAAAGCAAGATCAAAGCATTCTTGCTTAACTATTAACAGCAACGACAAAAATTAAACACTAAGTAGTTACACCATAAGATAAAAGAATTTCCGTATGAGTAATGTAATGTAATGTAATGTAATGTAAATAATTAACTTATCTAGCCGTGGGAAGGGTTTTATGAGATAAAATTTTATATACATGGACAGAATGAAAAATCTTTAAAAATGTTGTGGGCAGAATTTTTAGTTTTACTTTCATATCTGAGTAAACGCTAGATTTAGTGGTCTTAACGCGCGGGGGAAGTCCCGTATTTCACGTACGTCCATAGAGCCTGTACAAACTCGATCGCAGGCTATGACGTGTTCGCCCAATCGCGCATACCGCGTACTACTTAATTAGGACAAACGAGCATACCTGCGGGTTTATTCGGGATCGCGCGAAGGTAACCTTTGCCTTGGCTAATGAACGTGAGGTACTCAAGGACATCCGAGCGTCGATCCGAGAGCGGCACTACTAGTTACAGGCAGGAGTTGGTACTACATTTAGAGTTAGCTAGAACTGCCTATCTTCACTAAGGCACGGGAGTCCAGCGAAGTTTCACTCACCCTGATCAAAAGGAGGTAAATAAAATTGTGTTTGTTGTATGAGCTACATGCGTTTGGCTATGACCAAGCCATCATGGTGGGCCCGGAATTGATCGTATGGTGAATGAACCAGCCCTAAACCTGAAAATCTTTATTTCTATATAGTCTAGTGTACTGTGACAAGGCTAGCCTTTGAAATCGTGCTAACTATATAAATTATTATAGCTATAGGCCCACATATAGTCTCTGCATGCCATGCTAGTGTATTTAATTTTGTATTCCTGTCTGATATTTACACTGTACTCACCTAATCTGCACACACGGCAACACTCTATACAGGGATTGAGAGATTGTGACGACTCTGAAACTGTATATTGAGGTGTCCATCTAGCTAGGTAGCTCTATTAACTTCTTTTATTATAGCAGTATATTAATTTGTGTACATTTCTGATGTTATAATAATTAAAGCTACTTATTATTATAGCTATTACCATGTCAATGATTGTGCAAAGGGATGCTGTCTCACACGATTATAAAATTAGCAGAATCTGCTATAAATTAGATTAATTTACATTTTAACATAATATCATCAAGGAGTGTATATTATAGTCTCAACCAGTCATATCAACATAAAACTGGATTTGGTGTAACAGCTAATTAAACTCTGAATTGATAAGTTCAAACCACTAAGGTGCACGTACTTTGCATTATAGGTAGGTAGTACTAAAGAATTTTAACTGCTGCAATTTAGCTATACCTAAAATATATCTTCAGCATTTCTATCGTATTGGTAAGTCTATGAGTCGTTAATTCTAATTCTGATAGGTACCTACTTGAGTTGTTACTATAATGATAATAATATTATTATTATTTTGATATTAGGAAAGTAGAAACAACTTCCAACTTCATCAGCTTACAGGGATCAAGGATATCAATCTAGTTACATTGGATAATACGGTGGGTCCTGGACATTAACTAAACTATTGCTATTATTGTATATACATGTGGGTGCCACTGCAATTAAAATTATATGCGAGCAACTTAATTGAGATTTGACATATTATTATGTATGTACACACAATATCATACATACTCATCAGCGGTAAATGGTATGCAACAGTACTAGTGATTCATCAAGGCTTTGCACATACTAGTACAGGTCCGTGTAAAATATAATTGCAACTTGTGTGCACATAATATTTATTGTTGAACTAGACTTTGTATAGTGGAAAGGTTGCGGAACTGTAGACTCGTTTATAGAGTGTACGCGCACAATAGTAAGATTTGCCGCCGCTTTTGAATAATAATGCTTCATAAAACTTGTATGGTTACATTCTATGGTCCTCCATACAAATGACATGGTATTTCTTAATTAAAGGTTGTTGTAATTCTTTTATCTTATGGTGTGGTTTAGCTTGAAAAAAAAAAAAAGATTTAAATAATTAAATAATCTAATTCATGGGGGGTTTGGGAGCACTTGGGGAGATAATTTTTATATGGGCACGCAGAATGGGTCGAAACTAGAGATTTGACCGGACAGATTTTTGATTCACACCTTATAATTAAAGTTACGGCCCTTTGAAGTTTCCCCATATATTTGTACAGGGAAGCCATGCGTTTGCAATGTTTCCGCCCACGCGCTACGTGAGGGGCGGGGTCACGCGCGCACATAAACGTGACGACCTTTACCAACTTTTGACAAAATTGAAATTTAGCCTGCCTGCTTGCATTGTATGGTTCCACTATGCATCCAGCTCAATTATATGGTGGTTTTTGGATAATTTTTTTCTGCTTAGTGTTCTGGAAAAAAAAAAAAAAAGATTTTTAATTAATTAATTCAGGGGGGAACTGGGAGCACTTGGGGACATAATTTTTGCACCGGCGCGCAGAATGGATCGAATGCAGAGATTTGACCTTCAGGAATTTTGATTCACGCCTTAGAATCAAAGTTACGGCCCTTTGAAGTTTCCCCATATGTTTGTACAGGGAAGCCATGCGTTTGCAATGTTTCCGCCCACGCGCTACGTGAGGGGCGGGGCCACGCGCGCACATAAACGTGACGACCTTTACCAACTTTTTGACAAAATTGAAATTTAGGCTGCCTGCTTGCATTGTATGGTTCCACTATGCACCCAGCTCGATTATATGGTGGTTTTCGGACAATTTTTTTTCTGCTTAGTGTTCAGGTCGCCTTGAAAAAAAAAAAAAAAAAAAAAAAGGCTAATTAGGCCTAATTAAGCATGTGGGCGTGTTCCTGGCACTGTGTGGAGTGTGTGCGTGTGCGTTAATGCAGGTTTTATTGCTTCCGATTGGGCGTGGCTTCACAGGCCAGTGCTTGGACATCGGGGCCGGGGACTTGGCTGCGGCGATAGGTGGGCGTGTCCCGGATGCGGAGGTGACCTTTGAACCCGTCCAGGAGGCTTTGGGGGCGTGGCAGGAGGTTAAAGGTGAGGCCATGTCTGTTAATGAGGCACTGTACGGCGGTGTGATCGAGGGGCCTGTACGGCTGGACGGAAGCTGACGATGGTTTGAAGCGGATGTGGTTGCGATGACGTGTTGTTACTCCGCCCACACAGGAAATGAGGTGAGCTCTTGTGTGGGCGGTGTGGCAGAATGGCCTCCAAGTGTTTGTGTGTGTTTTGGCCTTGAGGAAGCTGTGTGTTTTAATTGGGATTGATTGTGGGCTTCCGGTGGACATCCGGTGGTTAGTAGGCACTTGATTGAGAATGGTGGTCCTTGGGGAACAGGGTGGGGCTGTTTTGGGCGTGGCCTGGCCCCTCCCTTCCGGCTCGGCTTCCGGTCCATGGAGGATATTAAATGAACACTTCCGGCTCTAGCAGCCACACCCCTGAGACCTGTGCAATTAAAAGGGCGTGGTTACACAACATGCACCTCACTAATGACTTTGATGTGGTTTAGGTGTCATATCCCCCACCTCACGCCCACGCAATTTAATGGTACCTTAAAGCAGCATCAATTGTTATCATACATGCATCAACATGATTATTAGTCTATCCTAACTTGTTTGGTCACCTGTGAGAATTGGTGACAGTTGGACACTAAACCAAAGAAGCTTATGTTTATAATAATGGTAGTACATATGCTTGCATGTATGCACTGGGTATAGTTATGGTTTCCAACTGGAGTCCTTCAGCCTGAAGTAAAGTAGCAACTTGAAAATTCAATGTGGCACATGATAGCTAGCTGTCTGGGGACCCCTTCACTTTAACTGCCCAACTATAATGTAAGCCCTTGATATTATTATTATTATTATTATTATTGAGTGCAGAAGCCCTTGATATTATGTGCAGTACCATAGTATACCGGGAAAACACCCACTCCTGGGTAAGTGCCCATGTACCGCATTTCGAGGGGTCACTGTAGCAGCTTCTATAATATTATACTAGGGACACACGTGAGTGCAGGAATTTCCTCGCTCAGCGCGCGCACAAGCCAATAATTGGTTAGGATGCGGTGAGCTTATCGGATTTAGCGTGCACCACACCCGGACCCCGGCCCCCAAGGCAAGCGCAAGTATAGGACGAGGGCTAGCCTCTGGCCTCGTGCTTGGCACATGCCAAGGCACGAGGCTCGAGGCTCTAGCTAGGGTGGGGCAAGGTTACCTCAATACGAGCCAGACGGTGCTAAAATCCTTGCGTTCTGTAGATCTATTTGACCGTCTCTGGCGAGGCGCTAGTTAAGACTAGGAGTCTGAAAGTTTAGTATTGGATAGGTACCGGCTTTAGACACCTCCTATGTTTGTGAAGGAGCTGGCAAAGGGACTACAGGATATGTGCAAAAAAGTCCACGGACGCAACATTACGCCCACACAGTAAGTCCAATTTTTAGCTAGGTTGTCAGTTTGACATGTTCAAAGAGTGGGCCGATTGTCAGCCAATCTGTGAGTAGTAATGAAGTTGGGGTCACAACTGTGACAGTGGAGTGCGAGCTTTAAGGGAGGCGCACAATTTTTCAAATGGGGTACATACACTTAGGCAAGACGAAGCATTGCACGGCTTTGTGACACTCGGTAGCAGGTTAGCAATCTGATCAACAGTTGATAAACTGCAAAGGCTGGCCTGTGATGCTCTAGAGGCCGAGAGCGAGATTTTCGAAATTCGGGAAACCATGCAAGTGTCACCAGGACCCGAGTGGGAACCTCGCTTCGCTCGGAATTAATAGAATTTTTATCCCAGGTAGCTAAGCACCCATATGGGCCAAAATCGTTAGTTATGTTTAAGAACCTATCCTACCCAGGCCCGTACACAGGGGGGGTTCGAGGGGGTTCGGACGAACCCCCCTTTTTTGGCCACCTAGCATACTAGCACTAGAAATAATCCAGGTGTAACTTACATGCTTCTTTACAAAACGAAGTGTTATTAATTTTTCCAAATAACGCACACCGGATGTGCAATAGTCAGTGTACATATACATAATAATATAGTGCTAGTCAGTAGCTAGCAGCATGAGCCCATAATTGTAAACCACTGTCAGAATGCCTCAGAATCACCCTCAAAGAGTCTAAATTTCCAAAATTTTCTGGGGGAGCATGCCCCCAGACCCCCCTAGGTGGGCTGTGGGCTAATGCCCACAGCATGTCTGTCTGAGCCACACCCCCATGTAACCCCCCTTTGAGAAAGTCTGCGTACGGGCCTGCTACCCAGATGCAGGTGGACTCCTGCAGCTTCTCATGAAATGCAATTAATCACATCCATAGATAAGTAACACTATGGTTACATAGGCTTGATTACCTATGGCTCAGCAGTCTGAGAAACTGCTATCAACTCAGATTCTGATAAGGTTGCAAGCAATAATTAACCACAATACAGTGGTGAACTTCTGACAATCAAGGTGCAAACCTCACCTGGAAGGGTGTAAATGTGGTGGTGTAATAGTTGATGTGGTATGTGTGTGTGTGTGTGTGTGTGTGTGTGTACGTACGTACGAGTGTGTGTGTGTGTGTATATGTACGTACGTACGTGTGTGTGTGCGTATGTGTGTTTGTTGGTAATTGCTTAGCAACCAAAGTTTTTATAGGAAATTTGCCAGCTATGGGAAGGGGTTGGGTCATCATAAAGTAAGCCAGTAATGAACTGAGGTCAACTACCAACAAAATAGTTATCTGCCAGTAATTGGGGTGCATTCGACCATGCATCTCATGCACCCCAATTGCTGGCAGATGACTATTATGTGTGTGTGTGTGTGTGTGTAAATAAATGTGTGTGAGTGAGTGTGTGTGTGTGTGAGATGCATGTATTATTTCAGATCTGGTTTTTATTAAACTGTTGCAGGGCTGTCATCAGGTTGGAAAATCTTTAAGCATTCCAGCTCTAGCAGTTTTGGCTGGCCTTCTCGTTACAGTTGGATTCTGCATGTCCCATTCATGTGTCGAGGTGGAGGCTACTGATTGGGTAGAGCCAGTGTTAATATGGACGGCAATATGCATGCCAACAGGTAGTGGCAAATCTGGTCTGTGCAAATTCCTCAAGTCACTTATAGATAAGGCCAGGGCTGAACGTGGTCTAACAGATGTTGATTCATCATGGCTCCTAGATGACCAAAGTTTTGAAAAGATGGGTTCACTGATGGCAGAAAATCATGGAAAACTACTGGGCCTATATGATGAACTTGCAATGTTTTTGTCACAGATTAACATATTTCGAGGACGTGGTCTCTCAGATTCTCATGAACTAGCTCTTTTCCTGCAACTGTATGGTGGTAACTCCTGGGTGAGGAGAACAGGTATGAAAATTGTATTTATAAGCCAAGGTAATACATGTAGTTATTGTGTGCTTACTAGTTGCTAATGATTCTACTTTAAGACCATGAAAGGTCTCCTACATGCAGCTTTCTTTGTACATAGATATGCCATGATTGGTTAATGATTGGTTATAATTCTTTGTTCTATGTCAGTGTCAGGGGATGCAAACTTCAGCATGAACCGTACTGGAATCACTCTTGGTGGATTTATTCAACCGAGCGTAGCACGTTCACTCATAGAACTGCAACCTAATGTCGAAAAGGGACTGTGTCAAAGGTTCTTGTGGCTTGTTCCACAGCCTACCCTTGAGAAATTTGACCAGCTTCAAAAAGTTGACGTTGATTTCATTAGTGGAATTGGTATGTATTCATTTTTAAGTTATGATACTACATTTTGAGTGTGATCTACAAATTGCTTGGCAGCTTTGATGTAGAGGTTGCAATTGTTGCTGCTTGGCTAATTGCCTTGTAGATATTATCATTCAGCCTTCCAAATCTCAAGCATAGTAGTTGATCATGATGCCATGTGCACTAGGGAACCCGTTTATGTGGTGGGTGTGGTATATTATTTAAGCACAAATCCTAGATCAATATTAAACCAGGAGCATATGAGCCGCCCGAAGGGCGGGGAAGGAGCGTCCGACTACCGTAGGGTTGGCTGTACTATGTGTTAGGCGAAGTCCTTAAGGCTACACTTCCTTATTTGGAACGTGCAGCTGGTGCGGTGCATAGCAGATTACTTTTGTACAAGCCACACTGTACTAGCTAATTGACTTAGTCTGTAGTGTGGTTGTAGACTGTGCACTACGGGCGGTGCTATCACTATGGAGCTTAACCAATGGAAATACCCTGCAGCTGGCCACTCCATATAAGGTCAAGCATTGCTAATGAACTTCGCCTAACACATCTGACACGCAGTCGGACGCTCCTTCGCCGCCCTTCGGGCGGCTCATATGCTCCTGATTAAACTCATAGTTTCTATCTTACATGTAAATAATTATTATCGAAATACATGTTACTATAGTTACCTTGATGAGTGAGCTGTGGGTTGCTGACAAGAGTGTACGAAAATGGATACTCCCAAGAAGGCCAATTGGAGAGAGTGATGTCCAAGTAATGGCTTGTGGCCACTTTCAGAGGAAGTATGATAAAGTACAGGGTATGATTCAGCAAGTAGGATGTATGGATGAATTGTTATCAGGTAGGAAAAAATGGCTACATAAATTTAGTAATGAATGATCATTATAGCAACTTGAATATTGTAGGAATGTTGAGCAAATCTAAGGGACAAGTGTTACGAGTGGCTGCCGTTATGCATGTATTATTTCATATGTGTTCCCCTGAGACTATTCCAAAGGAAATATCTGAGGATGCTGTGAAAGCCGCTGACTGCTTTGTAGATATCTGTCTACAGTATGCAGCATACTTAGGTGGTAGAGGTGACTTTCAAGATGCTGTTGATGACATACAGCAAGGTTTGTACGATGTTTGATCATCTGGTACATACATATAATCGGTTATTAATAATAATTATGAAAAATTAATTATTGGGCCACCTCTAAAATTATGTATACACAAAAGTGCACATGTATAATTATAGTAGAATGCCTTTCTTAGCTGAGCTGATTAATTTTCGTGACATAATAATATTATGTGGGGATATAACATTTAGTTACACCAGATTCTGTATTTTTTATTCTTACAGTTGCTGCACATGTAAATAGCAGTCCATCACAGCAGGACCATTCTGTTGCTGCATACTGCCTCCTCCTTCCTGGAAAAATTCTCCATCTTAGTGCTCTATTGAATGCCAAACGCTTTCGGGATAAGGGAAACAAGGAGGGAGCTGTAAGAGCATTTAAGTTGCTACAAGAAGCTGGACTGGGGAAAGTGATTGAAACTAAACCATCACGAGGGGCAACCATGGTATGTATAGTTATGATCATGGGGATATCTGTACATGTAGGAGCCTTCCTGACAAGATAAGTTTTGAGGATATTTGCTTTCCTTTGCTTCCTGCAGCCCTGGTACATGTACACATAATAGTACACATTATTTATATACTTGTATTGGCCAATAGACATATGAATTTGAAAAAGTTATTGTTCCCGATGATGAGGAGCAGAGGACGGAATTTTGTGGGAAATTGGTGGTGTTTGGTGTGTCTCTGAGGAATTATATTAATGCTCTTAATGAGGAGGAGATCACGTAAGCTAATAATTTTATTGTTATCCGTTAGGCCATATTCATAATGGGTTGCTAAAGCATGAATTAATATTCCTAAAAATATTCCTAAGTAATACTTCATTAATCTTCTGTAATTTTTATTGGAAGGGGAGGGGAACAAACAGAATATCCTACTAGGCTCTATGCAGATAAACCCTCGACTGCATGGACACGAGTCTGTGTTACATATAGCTACCGAAAATACCACACTTCTCTAATTATCAAAACTGCCAGAAACAATAATAATATTGTTGTTTGGGGTTAACTAGAGAATAAGAAAATAGCTTGGTCGAGTGCAAATAGAAAGTACAGTGATATAGACAGCACCATCAATGTACAATTATTGGATTATGATCGTGAGCTTTAGTATCACTGCGCTCTCCGACTGCGATTGCAAAATGATCGTCAGCATTTGTGTTTCATTTGTGCTTTGAGACAATATCGAAGACTCGACTATTAATGTGGAAGCCTCTAAAAGGTATATTGAAGCTAAACTCTGGTTATCTTCTTAGGCTTCTACTATTTAATACACATGAAACATCTATATGACCATTCCGTTAATTAGAATATGAAATTCAATGAAATGGGAGGAAATTAGAATGTTCGGATAATTGAATGAGTACACTAAACTGACTCAGAATCTTTTCAGCTTGATGGCCTTTTGCTGAGCACATACATGTATAATATACAATTGTTCATCATAATATTATTATTATTATACTTATGGGCTGGTGTGTTGCGTAGTAATATGTGATAAGATTGCTAATCACATGCAGTGGAATTACTACACAATACGCTGATTGAGGGTTCTGCACTATCCTGTGATTTTATTCTGTAAGAGTTTGCTATAATGTCCCGCTTATAATTAGGGCTAATATGGAGTCCAGGAAAAGGTCACATCCTGATGGGAGTGCTCCTCATACACCTCTAAGACGAAGTCCACGCAAGTAGTGACAAATTGTGTATGCATGTGCCTGTTAGTAAACTTAATATCCAATCCCATGACTGTGCATTTACTCAACATCTCCAATATTAACATCCATTGATTATTTGATCATTGATTCACTCTCCCACTGCTGTCATGATCTGTTATGTATTTATAAAACAATGTCATTTTCTTATTATAATGTTATACTGCCATGATCTTATAAACATTATACAATTTACACTATATACCACCCTAAGAAAATCTTAGGATGTGTGTACCTGAATTTTCTGGAGGAGTGTCGTATATGAAACATGTTATCATAATTTATTATTATGTAGCTATGTAAAATGGAATCCTGGGATAGGCATTATACTATCCCAAGACTATCCACAATTATACTGGTGGATCCTAGAATAGGACATCACACTAATAATAGTAATAACCATAGGTACATGTATAGAATATTAGAAGTTCAGAAAGGGAGAGGGGGGATTCATAGCGCTGTACTAAGTCACAACGCCATACATGTATGTATTCTAGAGTGATCTAGGATACTGGAGAATCCTGGGATACTTCGACAGGGGGAGGGGGGCTGCACTAAGTCACAAGGACATACATGTACAAGTATGTATCCTAGAGTGGGCTAGGATACTGGGGAATCCCGGGATACTTCGACAGGGGGAGAGTGGCTGCACTAAGTCACAAGGCCATACATGTATGTATCCTAGAGTGATCTAGGATACTGGGGAATCCCGGGATACTTCGACAGGGGGAGGGGGGCTGCACTAAGTCACAAGGCCATACATGTATGTATCCTAGAGTGATCTAGGATACTGGGGAATCCCGGGATACTTTGACAGGGGGAGGGGGGGCTGCACTAAGTCACAAGGCCATACATGTACAAGTACGTATCCTAGAGTGGGCTAGCATACTGGGGAATCCCGGGATACTTCGACAGGGGGAGGGGGGCTGCACTAAGTCACAAGGCCATGCATGTAGCTATGTATCCTAGAGTGATCTAGGATACTGGGGAATCCCGGGATACTTTGACAGGGGGAGGGGGGCTGCACTAAGTCACAAGGCCATACATGTACAAGTACGTATCCTAGAGTGGGCTAGGATACTGGGGAATCCCGGGATACTTCGACAGGGGGAAGGGGGCTGCACTAAGTCACAAGGCCATACATGTATGTATCCTAGAGTGATCTAGGATACTGGGGAATCCCGGGATACTTTGACAGGGGGAGGGGGGCTGCACTAAGTCACAAGGCCATACATGTAGCTATGTATCCTAGAGTGATCTAGGATACTGGGGAATCCCGGGATACTTTGACAGGGGGAGGGGGGCTGCACTAAGTCACAAGGCCATACATGTACAAGTACGTATATATCCTAGAGTGGGCTAGGATACTGGGGAATCCCGGGATACTTCGACAGGGGGAGGGGGGCTGCACTAAGTCACAAGGTCATACATGTATGTATCCTAGATTTCCGGGATACTTCGATAGAGGGAGGGGGCAACCATAGCCCAGAGTTATAAGGGCATATATACACATATCCTAGGATATAATATAGCTGGTATTCAGGAATATTAGGATTTTATAGACACGTCTCGGCGTCTCTGGACAACCCTCAGGCTCCACCATGGCCACCCTGCATAGAGACAAAATACTAGCTAAAATGGTCTGGCTGGGTAAAGCTATGTACTAGGCTTTAACCAGGAGCACATGATGCGCTCCTGCTTCAACTGATCGTGATGTATGCAAGATCAGTATACCGTAAAAGTGCAGCACCAAAAAATTAATTAAGAATCGCACTTGGCGCTCCCATTAGAATGTTTAAAAATTATTTAAGGCACCAGTTTTCATATTGCTGATTGTACTTTGCGCTATAATTAGAACGATACCCAATGCCAAGTGGCGCTAACATTAGAGCAGTGCTGTAATTAGAACTTTTATGGTAATTTATTTTATGTGACATTGAGTGAACATTCCGTCAACCATACAGGCATGGCTCATTCAGGCATCAGCTGTGGTTCTTGTCACCAGTGTAACATCCATGGGATCAGGTGGAAGTGTACTGAGTGTCTAGATTTTAACCTTTGTACCCCGTGCTATTACTCTGGAAAGCATAGTTTGGACCATCAATTCTCTCGCATTGACCATAAGGATGACAATATTGATAACAGGTATGTCGTCTAGTTGTTACCTTGTCCAATGCAAATAGCTTTGGCAAGACTGTAGCATAGCTATGGCGATCTTCATAAAAGAACATCTTGGTGTATATAGTCATTAGCCCCATGTTTAATTTTGCTGCTATGACTTTTTCCTGATGCTATACAGCATGATCTTACCAGCTAGAAAGTTATCCAGGAAGATCCCTGCAAGAGGGTTCTTTCCGAGTGCCAAGGTGATCCGTGGACAAGACTGGGTATGGGGAGACCAAGATGGTAAGCTGACCTGCCATTAATAATGTTCAGTGGAATATAGCGACATAATAATGTACAAGTGAAGTTCATTTGGAGCATTAATATGTAGACCAGCTTACAGGGATGTGTCATAATTTTAACATGCCTAGCACTAACCTAAGGTCTTATTTGGTAACTTACCTATATTGAGCAAATTTCTGAAATCAACCAGTTTCATGGGAAATGCTCCATTCTAGCATTACCGTAGAATCCCGCGATTACGCCCCCCCTTTGTGCATGCTAGGATTGGGCAAAAGTGGGGAGGGGGCTTATACGCGGGATCATTACATTGCCGTGTGACGACCATTACCGACCGTCGAATGCCACGTGGGCGCGCGTTCTCTGTACTTTCTCTGGCTGTTTGGTGGGCAAAACTCGAGAAAAACGACAAAGTAAGGCATAATATGACACAAATAGCTAGTTTGCTAGCTGTAGCTGCTGTTTTTGTTGATTTATGGGCTCCATTTTACAGTCAGGTGGGGGGGCTTATACGCGAGACAAAAGTACCTATGCAGGAACTTGAGCTAAAAATGCAGGGGGGCTTATGCGCGAGGGGGGGCGTAATCGCGGGATTCTACGGTATTAGTGTACCATGGAGACCACCCCAGTGGGTGGAACCTAGCAATGAATCTCTTTGCATCTCATTAAAATCAAAGAAATGTCTATAATATCAAGTTTATGATTCACCATGAATTTTATGTTACGAATGTTTTGTCGCGCAAGGTGAAGGCTACCTTGCTTTGCTATAATATGCATGTATTTACGATTAAAATTTCTCCATTTAATGCAGGTGGTAGGCACGGATTTGTCACATGCCTCCTAGACTACAATTCTGAAACAGATGTAAGTCAGAAAAAAATCGATAATAGCTATTTTGCCAACAATGATCGAACGTTATTCCCTTTACTGTCAGAGGAGTGTGGTGGAGGTGGAGTGGACAGCCTCACAGAATAAGAATATCTACAGAGCTGGCCACAAGGGAAAGGTATAATATACCAGTACTACTACTACTACCTCTTTAGCGTTTACGAAGTGATGGATTTATTTTTACAGGTTGATCTGAAGTGCCTTACTCCTGGAGAATGTGATGGCTTCTATCCTGAACATTTACCCAAGCTCGGTATGCAAAATTTAATCGTACAAAATGGGTACCAATAGCCATCGATTTTTCTTTCTCAGATGTAGCACTAAAAGTTCAGCCACAGCCTACGTCATCTATGGGGCAGGATCCCCCTGCCCCAAATGTAGTGTCAGCTTCTCCTCTTCAAGCAGTGGCCCAAAATACTCCAACCGTAGCTCCAGTGCCCGTGGCCCCCATTTTAACTCCACCTCCTAGTCTAAGTGCACCAGTGACTTCTGCCTCTCCAGCTGAGACACCAATTACCACAGGCCCTGCAGTGCCTACTCCTGCTGCTGTTGCTGCTCTCTCTCCAGCTACTGCTGCTACGGCTATTGCTACTCCTTCTCCAGCTAGTCCTACTGCTACAGCTGGTACTGAACCAAGTGCGGTGGCATCTGTCATCTCTCCATTTGCGATAGGGAGCCATGTGAGGGTGCAGGAGGGCCATGGAGGATGGATGGATGATATGGCTGAGGTAAAACTCATTGCGAGATTTCACATCACAAGTTTTCCATTATTACATCTTGGACAGGGTATTTTACCTTCATCTCAATCCAGCTACGTCAACCGCTGATGGCGTTCAGCTGGAGGTGGAGATATTCTAGATGATGCTGGAAGGCCATGGAGGATGGAATGATCAGATGACTGAGGTGAGAGGTCAAGCACACCTTACGTAGCTCTCTGAGTCTCAATCTGTTGTTTATACACATGTAATTATGTAGCTTGTCAGTCCCTTTGTAATGACTTCTAGTGGTGTATAATAATATTATTACCTTGTGAGCCTCCCAGCCCCCCTCCCCCTCCCACGATATCTGCTTTCACTGCTTAAATGGTTTTTGTAGACGATGTCTGAGGTTGGTACGGTACAGACTGTACTGGATACAGGGGACATCCGTGTGCGGTACCCTAGTGGTCACGTGTGGACCATGAAGGTTGCCTCTGTTGTGAAGGTACATAATAATATCATTAGAGTCACATGACATTGTACAATAATAACTACTATATCTGAGGCAAAAATTAATACGTAGCTATATACATGTATGCGTATATTATTATTTATACAGGTGGAGCTGTTCAACACTGGAGATGTTATCCGAGTCATTGGTGACATCGCCAAAGTCCACGACCTTCAGGAGAGCCATGGAGGATGGGTGGATGACATGGCACTGGTAGGCGATGTACCTATTCATAGGAATAATAATTATTCAGCCATGTTGTGCTTCGTTATCGACAGTCTATCATTTTTTTTAATTTTCTTCCTGCCGTGCAGTCTCTTGGCCAGGTTGGTCGTGTGGTTAGGGTTTTCCCCACTGGCGATGTCCGAGTTGTGGTCAACAGCAAGACGTGGACCTTCAACCCAGCCTGCCTCAAGCTGGCGCCTGGGGAGAGCCCCCCTGAACTACCAGGTTAGTTCATATTATAATTCCAAAGCACTATTAAATATTAAATAGCTAAATTCATGAATGTCTTCTCCCTCGAGAGTTTCCTGCTGTACGATAGTCTTATTCTTGAGCCTCGTTTATGAAGGTCAAGAGTACAATGTCATAGGGAAAGTTTTGATTTTCATGGATAGGTGATTTTCACCAATTGATTTTCAGTGACGCGTGCAATCGTGCATATTACACACTGTATAATCATGACTAACTTCATTAGTCGATTATCTGCGAAAAGAGCAAAAATTGGATCCCTTCAAGATAAACTATACAGTATTATTATGTGGTCTTGGATAGGGTATTTTACCTTCATCTCAATCCAGCCACATCAACCGCTGATGGGGAGGGAGAGGATTTGGGAGTCCACCTGAAGCTTCTCTCCCTGCTGGAGAACCCTGCTGTCATAGTAGCAGCTGCAGCCTCTGGTGATATTGCCACTCTCAAAGACTACCTCTCCAAGCACCCTCGAGATGTATGTACAAATACTGATAGCATTAATGTACACAGTAGGACTGCATTTAGGGTTTATTTCAGAGGGAAGGCAGAATAGCCTTTTTCCCGACATACCGTGGGGGGGGGGGGGGGGGGGGGGGTGAGGCAAATTCATCAAAGCCAAGGGGGGGGGCAAATATCCAGCAAGGGGATCCCCCTCTCCCATGCAGCTCTGCACATGCGCAGCTGAGCTATACCGTATTTATGCAAAAAAAACGCAAGATCTAATTAGCTTCAAGAAATTTGCATTCTAGGACTTCTCATAATACACCTTAATGTAGAGTGTGACGACCTTTACCAGAAATTCGCACTAAAATTAGAATCGTAATCATTTTTTTTTTTAGATGTGTTCTATTAGTATAAATACAGTACATGTATAGCGCATAATAATTTTATTGATGTGTGTCTCATAATTAAACTTCAGCTATGTGATTTTCATCCACTGTAGGTGAATGCCAAGGCTGCTGGTAAAGCTGCCATTCACTGTGCAGCGGTGGCTGGTAACATACCAGTGCTCAAGGCCATTTTGGAATTCAGCCCCAACTTGGAGATTGAGGTACATAGTAAGCATTAATCATACCGTACTTAATCTAATACTACGTATGGAAAAAAATATTTTCAATTTTGAAAAACGTGCGATTTTCTGGTAAAGGTCGTCAATCACTCCATATATATACGTTATGAGAATTAGTAAAATGCTAATTTCTTACGTTGGATTGGATCATACTTTATATTCAATTAACTACGGTAACATCACTGAAGTACATACCATGTATACGTAATAATGTGCTATGATTCTTTTCCTATAAAGGATGAAGATGGAGACAGGCCTCTTCACCTATGTGCCTACAGGTACGTGCCCCCATAATTATTATTTTTATGCATACCGGTAATGTGTTATACATTAATGTACATAGTTTGGACATGTCCAAGTCATCCCTATCCTTATAGCAGTACATGTCACGTCGTTATAATATTCTTGTGTTACATCCAGTGATGAGAATGAAGCAACACAGCTACTGATTGATCACGGGGCAAAGGTCAACTCTACAAACAAGAAAGGAGCCACTCCTCTCATTATTGCAGCCGTCAAAGGCCACCACAGTGTTCTGAGGATACTTGCCTTTCACCCACAGATACAGCTACACGTGCAGGTCAGTCAGTACCTCTACTGTGTTTGCTCTCCCCAGTGTATGTAAGGCATGCTGGGCCAACAAGCTTTTCAATATTATTTTGATATTGAACCCAATTTTTTCTGTGGCCATAGGGTCTACTAGCATCGTCCCTTCAAGATTATTTTATGTGGAAGGTTAAAAATGGCTGTGCCCAACGCTTTTGTTGTACAAGTACAAGTATAATGAGATATTTCCAAATATGGTATAGGACACTGATGGGGACACAGCCCTCCACTGTGCTGTGTTGGCACAGAAGAATGGGTCGGTCTCCATCTTACTGGAAGCTGGTGCTGATCCAACACTGCTTAATTTTCGACTGTTTACACCAGTTCATGAAGCAGCCAGGATTGGATTTCTACCGTAAGTTATCAATAATTGGGGACAACAATTAGAATCTCCCTAGTTCATATTCAAGTTGTGTGATGTGTTTCTTTGTAGTGCCATAGAGCACTTTGTCAAGAAGGAGGAGGACATCGTGAACATCAAGAAGGACGATGGCTACATGCCACTGCACCTCGCTGCTCTCAATGACCACCTCGATGTTGTTACTGCCCTGGCTGAAATGGTAATCATTAAATACATTCAATTCAATCCGGTATCACAATATTGTAGCAATGTTCTGTATCGAGCTTTTACCATGCACTTTATTTTTCTGTGCCAGTGGTTCTCCTTTTTTGTGGCAGGCTTTTACCTTTTTTGTGGTTCTCCTTTCTTACCTGGTTGTGCTTCAATCTTGACAAATAGCAATCTTGACGATCTAAACATTCTTATTATTTTTAGGATTTCTGTGACATCAACGGAGTTACCAACGTGGGCCAGACTGCCCTTCACCTTGCAGTCCACCAGGGCCATGCTAGGATTGTGGAGAGGCTGGTTGGCTTTGGAATCAACCTCAACTTACAAGACAGTGATGGCGACACGGCGCTCCACATCGCTCTTTCTAGAGACACTGCTAAACCACTGTCGGCTGAAACACCTCAGCTCAAAAAGGTAGAAAAACAGTGCCCTTGCTATTTACATGATGTAGTGGGCGTGGCAATTGCTGTGATGGTTTATTGCTGGTATTCTAATTCTCAAGGAAAAGGACGTCTAGATTTAGATTTGCCTGAGCAGACACTGATGGGATATGATTGCACTATTTTTGGTTATGTGTATGCGCAAGGGGTAAAGTAATCGGTTGTGTCTGTCGTCGTCTGTCGTCGTCAGCACAAAAATCGCCGGATCTGGAGATCTAGGCGTCTGAGCGACTCGTAAGTACAGCATATCCATCGATATCGTCGAAAAACTGGTTTCATTGTCCTTCAAATCGATTGGAAAGGTCCATGAGCGTCGCAAATACTGCATTTTGTTGGCCACGCCTATCAATACTACCCACCATGTGCTTTCTGCCCATGCGCACAACCTGGCACAATATGTAGGTAAACGTCGTCGACGCTGCAGCGCGCGGGGTATGTGCTCTATAGAGCTCTAGTTGACCATGTCCCTAGGCTCCACCACCCTGCATGGAGCTAGCTAAAAATGGCCTGGCTGGGTAAAGCTATATGTCATGATTACTGTCAGATATGTGTGTATGTGTGTGTATGTATAATATTATGTGTGTGTATGTGTATGTATGTGTGACAGCTAGTGTGGTATAATTATGGAGGTCCAAGTCAATTCATGAAAACCATGGAGAGGGTGTACACTTTATCCCCTCAGCTAGGCACCTTCAACGTCACACACACACACACACACAGTGGGAGGAGCAGTAGATGGTGGACTATTATCCATTAATAGTTTCCTGGATTCTGGGTGGCCAATTCCCAGAAACTCTATGTACTACAGTTGTGGTACAGTGCAACCTCGATTATCCAGACCCCTTTGTCCACCGGCCGATCGCTGCCATACCGGATAAGTGAAATGTCCGGATAACTGAAATGTCTATATTTCTCGCCTGGTTTATGATACCTATCCTATAAACGATACCTATACAGTATGATCATGGCCAGCAGTGTTCAGAAAAGTACTTTGGTCAGTCAATTTTGGCCAAGGCAAGCCTGTAGAGTCCATAGCTCATCGCTCAATCTATAACCACACCCACAAAAGATCATCGGTCACGCCTTCTGCGCATGCGTGGTAATGTATTTTAGGTCTCTGGCTAGTCCGGATAATCGAGGTTCCGGATAAACGAGGTCCGGATAATCGAGGTTGCACTGTATGTTATTATTGGTAATTATGTTTTGATTAGCTGGTATGAGTGGGAGAGCCTCAGGTGTAGGAAGTATGATATGCAATTGCCACTATCCTTAGTGTGTGAGCAATATGTAGAGTAATTTACCGATCATCGGACATTGTCGAATCCCGGACATGCGGTTTTAGATGAGTTTGGTCGGAATCACAGTCATGGTAGGCCATATACTAAATGATTCCATGCTTCCTACAACTTTCTATAGCTTACAAGTGGAGCTAGCCCGTAGTCATCCTCTATTTGCGTCCGATTCATCGAAAATGATTGGGTGGAGTCCCACTGGTGGGCGTGGCTAAACACGATCGAAATGGTGGACCGGAGTTAGCTGCTAGTGCATGTACCTGTAGCAGTATTGACCGATTCTGATCATCACCAAGATAGAATATGCAAGCATGTCCGAGATTTGAAGCGAGGTCCGGTTTATAAATTTATAATACTGTATCTTTGAGCACAATTTGCACATGTTGCAACAAAGATTGGGACATACATTTGCGTCATTCATTAGCTGACTGGTAGCTCTATCTACTGAGTACTCTATCATTTAAAATCATTGTTATGTCCGAAAGTTATGGGTTGCTTTATAAAAACCATCCGGATTTCGATGATCTACTCTACATACATGCAGTAGAGGAAGGTCACTCTCCATCTAGTACCCACCTTGAGTATGAAACCCAATTGGATACTCAGCTCCTTGCTGATAGACATGTTAATCCTAAGATAAGTGATATATACAGCTTGTTTAAAAAATGGAGGAAATTTAATCTGGGTATCAGAACAGGAAAACGGATGTTTACATAACTTGAACATAGAGCTAACATCTACAATGACTTGATCCAACAACCGTATTATAGGAGGGAAGGAAATAGTACACAGGTTGGTAGTAAAGCTAAAGATACGGCTGATTAGGAAGTTGAATAATCATTAACTGTACACCACTGACGTCTAGGGTTCATAAAAATATTCACCAATCTAAAGAATTGGTGTTTGTAGATAGGTCTTCCTCGTTAAAGAATTTTAAGTTATGTTATGTTTATTTCATCAGTGGCAGGAGGTCTTCCACTAGGCATAGTCATTACATCAGCTGAGAGTGCTGATGTGATAGCTACATAAAGGAACAACAACTTGAAAGGATTTATTTCCAGAATCAGCATTTTATGGCAATGGCTACCCCACAAATAATATTATTATGATAGATGATTCGCTATAGCTAAATGTGAGGGTATACATCAGACTTGGCCAAGCTCTAATATCTTTATGTGTACATTTCACTTTCTACAGAGTATGTGGCGATGGCTTTTGTGCAGTAAGAACTACAGTGATCAGTCACATGATCTAGAGGCCATTTTCATACAGTGGCATTTACAGAATGGTCTAGTGAGCGGTGGTTTGAGGAAAGTGGGTCCCTGTTTCACTTTTCATACTACTCAGAAACAGGGAAAGGAGTATGGTCCAGTCTCATATGATGATGCCCTTTCTGCTGGATTTGAGATGATAAATGTCATCTCATCTACTTCTGATGAGAAACCTGTGGGGGAGTAGGTCTTTTTACTTGTTTTCTGTAAAAACAAGATTAGTTTACAAACTAGCTAGCTATGAATTCTATTAACATTCTTAGATATTCATGTGTTTGTTATTCTAGAACTATGGATTATTATTCATATAATAGTCTTATGACATAGATCTTGTGATCTATGAATATTAATACCACCATTAATTTTTGTGGGACAGTGTGCTGCATAGAGTATCAATGTCATTATTAATTTTTGTGGGACAGTGTCCTATGTCGATAGAGTATATGCAGCCACACTTGCATGAACGATTGACTCCAATATTTGGTACCATCGATATCTTGATGGTGCATATGAGAGATGGGGGGCCAGTTGGCCTTCATCTCCGCTAGCGAACTGGATCTCCTCTCCAGTCTGCAGGTCGCACGGAATCCCCTACAACATAAACATCAACAACCTAATGAACACTTATCAGTGTATTAATTGCATACTATATCTACCTCTTGGTTGCATCTGTGGAATATTTCATGAGCTAGCATCCTGAGATGGGTGCAGTAGACACCTGACCTAGCAGCCTTAATTCAGTCGCTGGATGGCTGCATGAGTCTTGCCAGAGTTGGTGGGCCCGGCCAGTTAATCCATCTGCGTTGCTTAACATCCAGGCAGTTGGACACTGATGTGAGGGATCACTCATGTTGAGGTGAACAACTTTATACCACAATCCTGCTCCACACTTATGACTTGTTACAAGCATGGCTTGAATAGAAGCTGTGATATTCCGAAGAGCTGCATCTCTTTCTCCTGAGACAGGCATGTTCCAACAGTTTCATCTCCGGGTACTGCCATTGGGTTGAAGATATAGCTACTGCTATTGCTGGTTGTAGCACCACTAGGAGCAGTGAAGTGCACACAGTGAACTTGGACATCCCTATATTAATATATTGCTCTCACAACCGAGGTATACTTGGTATATGAATATCAATCTCCATGGGCAGCTCAAGACAGTTACAAGGTAGCTTTATAATAATATATCATGCAATTGTGTACAGTGATGAATATATTATCACCTTGCCACACAAAGAGATCTAGAGTGATTATAGTTGTCTGTATGTACGTGACTGATGTGTTCATAGGAATATTACTATCATCTGGCTATTGCATTCGATTCATTGCAGGACAATTAATATAATATTATGGTACTGAATCATTCACTGATTTTATCAATCAAGGAATACAGTAGTACATATACCAGTACTGTATCAAGGATCACTAAATTTGCACTACCACACTAGGTACGTAGTCTATATGATCTATGATTAAACTATACTACCTTTACCATTTCTAGAAGTAAATCACATCAGATTCTATAGATGCATAGCTATGTATTCCAGCAAATACTTTTACTAAAGATAAGACTATAGTACTGTGTTATTATGTTTCTCTTATCTCATTGGACATAAAGCTCCATGCAGCAGCTGTACTGGGGTGTCATCACGAGTCTGCTCAGCGTTGCAAAATTAAATGTGCACCTCAATATCATCAGTTGTGGGGGTGGGAAGTTCCACACTGATATATGCATGCATGTAACTGATCATGATATAACAACTTTGTGTTTGCAGTAAGATTCTTATTAGCTAAGGACACCACTGTGACACATGCAATCTCAGAGTAAAACATACAATAAAAATGATCTACAAGCCACATAGCCAGACATACAGGGAATGTTTTTCCCAAGAACAATACTACTATTATACTATATTATATATATAGCTACTAGGGTATATGAAGTATGTACCCTATGAGACTTCAAAGAGGCTATTTAGTGTACATGGGTTGTACTAGCTTAATTTTCTTTGATGCATGTATGGCTTCATCATAGCACAAATACGTATACATAATATGTATATATACTTTTACTCACACAAAATACTGTATGCTACATGTTTCTAAATATGCGTATATCACAAAACTCATAGTTTAGCATAAATGATGTATTAATTTTAGCAAATCTTCAACCTAAAAAGGTTCTCAAAAACATGTCATCACAACATCTATACAAAGCTACAAAACAGATACATAGACAAGTACAAATATTGCAATCTTCCCGGCGTGGACAGACACATTTAGTCACAAAGTATACGAAAACAGAGAGAATAAATAAAGGAGGAACAAGTGGTATGAGCACTATACCAATTATGATATAAAAAATGGAAGGAATACTTATTCCAAGAACCAAACAATTAGATACGGTAGTAACAACCAGCGCAGCATAATTAATACCTTCCCACACAACAACATACTGAGATACTCCTTCAACATTTGTACCATTGGTGATGCTTAAATCACAGGTAACAGTTCCATTTTCATACTCAACCGTTGGTCCAACAATGATACCAACAAGCGTAGTCAAGTAAAAGAAAAGAAACAGAAAGCTCAAAACAGTTAGTACTGGTGTCGTTAAAATTGTGTAGATTACTTGTTTGGTTGATAAACTATCTTCAGTCACAGCAGAAATTATGGACTCTTGGATTTTCTGGAGGTTGCTTCTAGCATTTTGAGGTATGGATGTTATTCCACTTTTTCTTAAAGCACAGAGCATATCAATCATGAATTCTATGGGATAAAGTTGAACATGCTTGTTCCATGGTATAAAAAATGCCAAAGTTCCAACAATTGGCAATGCAAATCCAGAAAAGATCAGTAAGCCTGAATTTGAACTAACAGATAATTCTTGAACATCAATAAAGTTTGGATTTTCACACTGAATTTTGACCCATAATGCTGCCAAAATAATAATCTGACAAAGCATTTGACATAGTACGTGTGCACAGAAAAATACTTCGATCATTAATCCATGTGTAGTAAAGACTTCCGTTTTAATTTCGTTCAGAGTCATCTCTGTCACTCTGTTTGCACTTTTAGTGGGTTCAACAAACGTACTTCCTTGCCTTAGTTGACGTAATGAGTGAATAGTTGAACAAAGAACTAGAGCACGGATCAAGTATACCTCGTAAATGAGCTTTAGTACAGAAAATAGAAAATAGACGAAGTGCAGTTTATCTGTGTAGTACGAGTTCTTAGCAGCATTTTCAATTATATTACACACAACAACAGGGTATTCAAATGCTTCTTTTAGCAGTATACAGTAGAGTTCGAATGAAGACAGTGAACAGATGTTCTTTGTCATTACCTTCACACATGATGCATCATTTATTTTTGGGTCAGACTCTATACCTTTCCGATATTGAAAGCCAGTAATGACCAAGTGTACAGATGATAATCCAATAGTGCAGAGGGTAACTGCAATACGCACTGGTGCTAAAACATTGTTTGGATCTTTGACTCCAGTGGATATAGCAAGCCCTAGAGATACTAACCCAAGAAGAATGGAAACAATCATAAAAAGAATGCGAAGTTCACTACTCCATCTAGAAAGTATTGGCAACAAAAAGCTTCTAATCACTTCAGTTCCTTTATCTCGAATCGTTTGAAGACGTGGTGACAACACTTGCCTTCCACAAGGATGCTTGACTCGTTCAACGCAGCTAACTGATGGCTTAGTGTTGGAATCCGACTCTTCAGTGTTGGGATCTGACTCTCCAGTGTTAGGATCAGACTCTTCAGTGTTGTGATCGGACTCCTTAGTGTTAGGATCTTTACACTCAAGTTTGCAGACTCTTATAATCCTTGTAGAGAAAGCTTTTGGTTTTCTTTTGTCAAACAGAGTTATCTCAACGTCATCATCGTGTACAGACGTGCACGTAACTTCCAATCCTTTTGGAGATTCTAGCAGTGGCTGATTTGGATCATCCGACGACATTTTCAACTACACGTAGACAGTGTACACTACGACTGCAGCTGAAATTTGTAGTATAGTAGCGGTTAGTAAGACCACAAAACTTGTATATATATTAGTTTCTCGTCACCGCCCGCCTCTCTTTATATGTATTGCAATGCCAGCCACGCCTCTTTTTGATAGATTATTAGGGCGGTTCCAGGAAGCCACACCCTCAAGATGCTATCATGATATCGAATGATTTGGTATTTACCAAGAAATGTAGTGTACTACTCCGGTGTTACTTATTTGCAGATGACACAAAGCTTCTACATGCTATCAGCAAAGAAGCAGATCACTATCTATTTCAGGATGACATAGAACAAGTCGACAACTGGTGCCAACAATGGAACCTATCTAGTCTCGTAAACCAGACCCCTATTCCGCAGCGCTGGGTGTATTTCATCACCAGCGTGCTGGTGATGATTTCCCAGAGAAATCTATGATGAAACCTATGATGTAATTGCTGTGAAACTGTTTCAAAATGTTTAGCTCACATGATAGGGTGTTGGGACCCAGAATTCGAACCTAGCGTAGAAGACATCGTGGACTATCGATGAGATATGGCGATTTTCTCGGTTCGCTTTCTTTGGCGAGCTCGCACTCGGGGGGATTTCCCTATTCAGTCGAGCACATGGCAGGTGAAGGTCAACCGGCGCCGCTCAAGCCGCGCGCCCCGATATTGTACGCGTATACGGAGCATGCGCAGTTTGTCGATGTGTCCTAGTTCGAATTTATGGTGGCGTATTCATGAGGGACTCTGGACGTAGTCTCTAAGTTTTTCATTATCTCCCCAGTAGCAATTTACTTTTCTGTGGTTATGAGGTAATTATAGTGTAATTATGATGAAACCTATGGTGTAATCTATGAGGTAAGGTAGATGTTCCTATTATGAGTCAGCCTGTACTATGGGTCATCAAGACTAATTAATTTGCAAGTATCCAACTATTGGGCCAGTGTATTGTACCTTATGAGATATTATTATCTGATAAATTGTTTCCATTCCCAATTGAATTTTCATGTAAGTTTCTGCTTATTATATATTTAGAGAAGGGTTTTCAAACTTTGATGAATCATTTTAACAAAATAATTTCTTTTGGCATATTTAGCCACTCCTATCTAGTATTCACAACTATGCCTCGTTTCTGGATGGCTGCTAAGTACATCCCATCTGTTAAAGAAGCTTTATCATGGTTGAGTTCATGGCACTAAAAGTAGTGACTCATAATACCAGCAGGCGGTCCATAATACTTCCAGTAATAGTGCTGACAAGATAATTTTTTAAAAACCACATCTTTTAATAGGGGAGATCTCATTCGTACCCGATGTAATAGACACATTGGGAAGTCCATAAAAAATTTAACCACAAAAAATAATCCCCCAATTACATATGTGGCATATCACTTGCTTAAAAGTAGTATCTTGTCAATCATTAGCCCATTACATAATTTTGCTGCTAGAGGGATCTGAAACTGACGTCGAAGACTGACTTGTTTATTGACTGCACCTTTTTAATACAGCATGACCTTACCAGCTAGGAAGCTATCCAGGAAGATCCCCGCAGGAGGGTTCTTTCCAGATGCCAAGATGATCCGTGGACAGGACTGCAGGGTATGGGTAGACCAAGATGGTAAGGCATTAATAATACTTATGCAGCTTCTCCTCAATCAGTGTGGCCCAAAATACTCCAACCGTAGCTCCAGTGCCCGTGGCCCCCATTTTAACTCCACCTCCTAGTCTAAGTGCACCAGTGACTTCTGCCTCTCCAGCTGAGACACCAACTACCACAGGCCCTGCAGTGCCTACTCCTGCTGCTGTTGCTACTCTCTCTCCAGCTACTGCTGCTACGGCTATTGCCACTCCTTCTCCAGCTAGTCCTACTGCTACAGCTGGTACTGAGCCAAGTGCGGCAGTGTCTGTCATCTCTCCATTTGCAGCAAGCGTAGGGATGTATAGTAGTTGCGATATCTCTTGTTTGTGTACTTTTTGATCCTGCCATCCCTACTTCATTCTTCAATTTTATTCAATTGTTTTTATACTTATTTTACATAGTATTGAGCAACCCCATGAGTACATGTCGTATGGTAAAGGGTCGTTAAAATTTTTGTGTACATCCAGTGATGAGAATGAAGCAACACAACTACTGATTGATCACGGGGCAAGGGTCAACTCCACGAACAAGAAAGGAGCCACTCCTCTCATTATTGCAGCCGTCAAAGGCCACCACAGTGCTCTGAGGATACTTGCCTTTCACCCACAGATACAGCTACATATGCAGGTCAGTCAGTACCTATGATCTCCACTATTGTGTTTGATCTCTCCTGTATACAAACATGTAGCTAAGGCATGCTGGGCCAACAAGCTTTTCAATATTATTACAGTGTATTTTGATATATAAGAGAACCCAATTTTTTTGTGGCCATAGGGCCTACCTAGCATTGCCCCTCCAAGATTATTTTATGTGGAACGTTAAAATAATGGCTGTGCCAGACGCTTTTGTTGTGCCAGTACAAGTATAATAATTATTATATATTTCCAAATAGGACTCTGATGGGGACACAGCCCTCCACTGTGCTGTCACGGTGTTGGCACAGAAGAATGAGTCAGTCTCCATCTTACTGGAAGCTGGTGCTGATCCAACGCTGCTTAATTTCCGGCTGTTTACACCAGTTCATGAAGCAGCCAGGATTGGATTTCTACCGTAAGTTATCATAGGCTCGTAGTCGATAGGGAACAGGGTTTCATTTAGAATTTTTGTCGAGGGGGACAAACGCGACAATTCCAGAGTTAAGGGGGGGGCAAAGACTATAGTATGTTTTTCCATCCGTGAAGAATGACGTGCTCATTAACTTCATTATATTAGGGGGGGTCTGGGGGGTATCCTCCCCCAGGAAAATTTTTTAAAGTTTCAACCTCGGAGACTGTCTGTTTCTGGTGGCTTCTGAGCACTCGGATGGGGAAAGTCTGTCAGTAATATCCACTGGTTCCCCTCTATTTCAAGACAAATGTAGTAAGGATGTGGGATATGTCTCCTACCGCGTGTAGCGCGAAGCTTTAGCTAATTTATGGCTTAAAAATGATCAAAACTGCCGCTTTGGACACTTTCACCGTTTAAATCTTTTACTTGTGCATGTATTGCATGTATTGCATGCATTGCATGCATGTATGGATGGTGGCTACCTTCAAGGGGGGGAGCAGCCAGCTTCCAAGGGGGGGCGAGTGACCCCTCCCACCCCCCCCCCCCTAAATGAAACCCTGGGGATTATTATACTGTCCCCAGTTAATGGCTTGCATGTAAGAAGTATCTATAGACTAAGTACAAGGGATGTATTTCTTTGCAGTGCCATAGAGCACTTTGTCAAGAAGAAGGAGGACATTGTGAACATCAAAAAGGATGATGGCTACATGCCACTGCACCTCGCTGCTCTCAATGACCACCTTGATGTTGTTACTGCCCTGACTGAAATGGTAAAATTAATGCCAATCCTGTATCGCAATAATAATCTGTGTCAAGTTTTTACCATTAAATTTTGTTTATTCTGCTGTGGTTCTCCTTTCTGGTTGTGCTTCAAAATGACTGATCTAAACATATTATTGTTATTTTAGGATTTCTGTGACATCAATGGAGTTACCAATGTGGGCCAGACTGCTCTTCACCTTGCAGTCCACCAGGGCCATGCTAGGATTGTGGAGAGGCTGGTTGGCTTTGGAATCAACCTCAACTTACAAGACAGTGATGGCGACACGGCACTCCACATTGCTCTTTCTAGAGACACTGCTAAACCACTGTCGGCTGAAACACCTCAGCTCAAAAAGGTAGAGTCATTGCCCTGAAGAACATAAGTGCATAATATTACAATATCATAGTAGATTTGCCTGAGCAGATACTGATGGGATATGATTTTGGATAAGTTATAGTAGCTGCACTTTTTCTGGTTATGTGTCACAGGTTCGTGAGAGCTTTGGTCGTCCAGGTGATGTTGGTCCCCATGCCACTGCCACTGTGGCCTGTTTCCTCATCCAAGAAGGTGCCAGCATCCTCACACAGAACAAGAAGGGACACACCCCTTTGCAATCCTGCACCCCAGATGTCGTTGCCCTGGTGATGGCATTCAAAGATTCACCTGCTGTGAAAAGGTAAACAGCAGGAATAGGTATGATCTGTATACCTTGTGCACACATCAAATTGAGTAAATTGTTATTAAAATCTAGCTCAAAGAAATTTCATGGTTCCTTACGAGCTCCAACTCCAGCTACTGCATCTCTCCACCTCTTCACAGCTGCTGCTGGTCATGTAAGTGTTTAAAATAATACAGAGCATGTGCTTAGAAACTTAATGTTTTTGCTGTGATTTTTTCACAGGGTAGGGGGACTGGTTTGGTTGTGGGGTCCCCACTTCAGCACCCTCCACCTCAGTCAGTGCTGGGCAAGGGAGGATCAAGTGTACAAGGTATGTGTGTGGGCTCATTAAGGAGGGAATGATGAAAGATCGTGATAAATTTGGGGGGAAAAATAGTTTTGAGGAAAAGATCCCAGATAAAATTAATATTGTAAGTGGGTAATTTTCACCAATGGTAATCAAGTTATTTATTTCTAGAGTCCACTCCAGCTGCTATCGGTTCGATTGCAGAGTGCTTTTTGTGTGAATCTCCTGTGGATATAAAGTTTGAGCCATGTGGCCATGCCATGATGTGCAGCACTTGTGCCCAAAGAGCTAAGAAGTGTCCTCAGTGCAAGGTAGGAGATTCTCAAGGATTTATGCATACCTTGTGTATTTATTATTATGTCAAGGATTTATGCATACCTTGTGTGTTTATGTCACAGACAGCTGTAAAGTCCTTTTCCAAGTTGAAAGTAATGTGTCTAATGTGCACTGAAGAGGAGGCCACCGTTACCATGAGACCTTGTGGACACATGTTTTGCCCTGGTTAGTTGATCAACAACACAAACACTGTACAAGTTAGTCAGTTGAGCTAGACCCTTGCATTTTGAGTCTGCTCCTGTTTAACTGGCAACTACTCTTATTATTCATAGTTATAGTTCAATAGTATTATGCAATGCAATTATGTGTGTCTCTCTCCCTCCCTCCTTTTCTCTCTCCAGGCTGTGCTAGGAGAGTGAAGAGATGCTTTGACTGCCGAGCACAAATTACTGTCAAAGAAGGCTTGCGTAAGTTTAATGTGCTTCTTGCCATTCCTGGTGATTTAGCGGTCTTTTCTTTTTTTTTCCAGCCATGGAGACTAGTGGTGGTGGGAGTCCTGGGTCTAGTGGTCCTAACTGTGCCATTTGTCTGACAGAGCCCAGAAACACAGCCCTGCTCTGTGGACACCAGCTCTGCTGGGACTGTGCTCAAAAGGTCGACCATTGCCCAGTCTGTAGAAAGTTTATCACACACAGAATTCGCTTATTTCAATGACATGTATACTCATACAGTAATAGTATTGCTACTATGCTGCTATTATGTGGACGTTATGCATAATAATAATATTATGCTGTTATTGCGCATGCGTATAGATGATGGGTTTATTAAAAAATTTTCTCTTGTTTGTATAATTAGAAGGGATAAACAAAGTGAAGCCGTACTCTATCATGTCTATGATGGCGGATCGTTCTAGCGATCGTCTTATCAATGAAGGTCAGCTGAGCTGGACGTTAATATGTGTCCGTTTTGATGTCATGACCTTGCTAAATAATATAATTTACAGCTTCAATCAATTATATATCGGTATACCAACTTGGCCTGAAGTAGTAGCTACTCGGGGCAGGGTGTGGCTCATAATTTTTTTTTATCCCTGCACATTAAGTATTTGAAGCAAGAACATAGTGATATCGATCCGGAAGAGAGTATCAAATGTGCAGATCAATTGGCATAAATGGCACCCAAATTTTCGTATGTTTAATAATATCAGGTTTATATAGGTATAGGGAGCCTCGTACCCAGGCCCTTTGAGGAGGAGGAGAAAGGGCCTGGTACCTATTGCACTCGCATGCACCAACTACCTCAAGAAAACCTTTGGTGCTGCAAACGACTGTAGGCTTTTTCGCCCTCCTCTCGCGTCTAGGGTACAAAGCGATGTCATACCAGTGTAGCCTTGTACCCTAGGCCACTGGAGGAGGACAAAAACGCATACAGTCGTTTATGACACCCCAGGTTTTCTTGGAGGGGTGGCGCATGCACGTGCAATAGGTATCAGGCCCTCTTTCCTCCTCCTTCCAGGCCTGGGTACGAGGCTAGGCCCGTCAGGTTGAAAAATTTCTCTTACCACTTGATCCAAATGTATGATCAGTGTTACGTATGTATGTTTTACTTTCCGATGTTTGTGCCGGCATGCTACAGTCACGTGATTAAATCAAGGCACTCTCATTATCTTCCACAGTGGTAGAAAGGAAGATTTAGAAACTCTTGTGCAATTTTCGTATGCTCTAGTGGAATTTGCATAGAGCCAATGGTGTGCAAGCCGTCATGTGATATTCTTAATCATTAACTGCATGGAAGAGTGTTTGCTGAGTCAGCAAAGAAACCAAGACCCTGGATGGTGGCCATTGAAATGGGGAATGTTATCAACAAGGCTGGTGTTCTAGGGATAAAGGCACTCTTAGCTTTCTGTGCTGGAATCCAGTGCTGCGGAAACAGGATCTAAACACGTGTATCGTGATCTGCTGGCGTTTTCCCAGCACCCAGCACCATATCTCCCAAAAATATCTTGCACGGACCTATTATGTAGTGCTTTCTGTCCTTCCTTTTATAATACTCTTAGTGTATGTCCATTTTTTGATTCCCATGATTAAAATTAATGTAGCTGTTCACTAATTTTTGTGCATGTGCTTTTTGAGCATTCATGTCAATACTAGTACTGGTAGTGGAGCTTTATGTTTTATGATTTCATTATCCATGCAAATTCCTTGGATTTGGGTGTTTAGGCCTGGTTGTTTATTACGAAATCCACAAGCGCTCTAGGACTCTAAGCTTATTTAAACCTCTTGGTGCCTTGGGTCTTCAGTTGACTCCGGTGGCTGGCCCACCTAGAGCTGCACAGACTGACGAGGCCCAATTAGGCCAAATCAGCTGTCTGCAGTTGCACTGTTGGCACATATTTTTTAGAGCTTCATGTATTGTTGTGTGTAATGATGTTTTAAGAATTCTCTCCTCTCTCCTTGTAGCCCCGCTCCTTACGTCAGATATTCTGTTGCCATTGCTGAAAGGAGTGAAGAGCTGGAGGAAGCTGGCTAAGAAACTTATCTATGCCTACGACAAGGATGATCAATTTCTGCATCCTCCTGGTTATCATAATCTCGATGATCTCCAAGGTTCTGATGAAGACTGCCTGAAGGCTGTGATAGAGATATTTGTCCAGGGAAGAGGTCAGTACAAGCAGCCGTCTTGGAGGGCAGTGCTTCATTCTCTCTACAATGTTAATGAATTACAACTAGCAGCTAGCATCAAGAGCTATGCTGAACCTCTGCAAGGTGTGTGCATTATTTTATTGATGGGCATTGTGAAATAAACAGATATTCCATTAAGGCATGATATTAGATCATTTAAATGTACCACCGAAAACACTCTGCATGTATCTATAATATGGGTTGCATGTTACCGTAGGACGGGTTTTAATTGCGTAGTTTGATAATTGCGTTCTAGTCAAGTCAGGCCAAATTACGAATCCAATAATTGCGATGGACGACCCCGTACCATACTGTAGTATACGTGCACGTTTATGTTTATGAATCTATTAATTGTGAAACGTAGAAAAACTCACAATTCGCAATTAATAGATACTCGCAATTAAAACCCGATCTACGGTATTAGACTAGGCCGAGTCTTGAGCTATAGGTTTCCAACCTGTTTTGATAATCTCTGGATAATAATATTTGTTGTGATAGAATCATAACCATAATATACTTCATGAATGGTATTCAATTTTAGGCTTGCAGGCTTTCATTTAGGATTTTTGTGAAGGGGGGGGCAAACACAACAGTTAAAGCGGGGTGAGGACTACGGTAATACTTCGTATTTTTCATCCATAAAGAATATTATAATGTAGAGTAGTACATTAGGGGGGTTTGGGGGTATGATCCCCCAGAATTTTTTACTCTACAGTCTCCGAGACTGTTTCTGATGGCTTCTGAGACCCAGTTGAGGAGAAGCCTGTCAGTGATATCCCTCCTTTTTGATAGTCAAATGTTGGATGGGGAATGTGTTTCCTAACACGCGTAGCCCGAAGCTTCAGATAATTTGTAGGTTAAATATGAGCAAAACTGCCGTATTGGACACTTTCACTATTTAAACGTTTTACATGTACATGTACGTTCTGTAGTTAATTGAATACAACGCATGATCCAATTTAACGCAAGAAATTAGCTTTTTACGAATTCTCATGACGCTTATATATGGAGCGATTGCCCCCCCCTCCCACCCCACCCCCTAAATGAAACCCTGACTTGCATGGGGTAGGGGTGGCTGCTTGAAGGGAGGCTCTGGGCTCCTGATATGGTTTACTAGGATCTTACCATTGGTGCATACGATCTGCTGTACATGCACATATTATATTGAGTATTTCTACAATGATAAAATATGTATCTGATGTGATTGATAATGTCCTCTCTGTCCCCAGATCCCACACTGACAGTGGAGAATGTGACTAGAGTCATGGAGAAGATCACAGTGGACAAGAGGAGAGGAGTGTGGGAGTTCGTGTTGGGGAAGGGAGCTGTTGAAGAGATTTACAGCAACCATTCCAGTGAAGAGGAGAAACTACATTCTTGTTCTGATGTCTATGTTGCCTACAAACCTGACTCATCATGGAAAGAACTTGTTCAGTGGTTGTATAACTGGGGTGGAATGGCAGCAGCCAAGGAAGCAAAGGCTTTCCTTCAACAAAGAGGTGGGTGGTCGATTATAAGCTATAGTGTAGTATCTTGGGTTCTCCCTGCTGTTGAATATGTTCCCATACTGATCATAAACAGGTGGGTCGTTCATTGATGGATTATAAAGTAGTGTGTTGCCTTAAGTTCCCCCTGCTATTAAATTGTTCCCATACTGATTCTCTGGGTGGCTTTATCAATAAATCACTTGTTCCTGTACCACATGCATATGCAATTATGGATAACCTTACTACAATCATACTGCATGGTTGAAATCACTGGTATTCTGATCTTATGGTTGCTTGAGCTTACAGTACATTTAGCTTAGGTTGATTCATTGTAATAACGTGCACACCCCTATCAGGTTCGTTAAAGCTGAAAATAACCACCTTGTATTGATCATACTATTTCCATGAATTGTGATGGTGTATGTGTACCTTATCAATCTGATTTTGTAACCATTGTTACAGTAGCTATCACTGTATATTGCTAATGCATTGTGTATCTGATGTGATGGTGTGATTGACAATGTCTTCTCTGTCCCCAGACCCCACACTGACAGTGGAGAATGTAACTAGAGCCATGGAGAAGGTCACAGTGGACGAGAGGAGACGAGTGTGGGGGGAGATATTTAACCATCGTCAAGTTATTCAAGAAATTTACAGCAGTCATTCCAGTGAAGAGGAGAGACTACATTCTTGCGCTGACATCTATGTTACCTGTGCCCCTTCCATATCATGGGAAGAACTTGTTCGGGAGTTATATGACTCTGGTGAAATGGCAGCAGCCAAAGAAGCAAAAGCTTTCCTTCAACACAAAGGTGGGTTCAATGGAACCTCTCTAATTGTTGAACATTATTGGGCTTCATCCAGTTATACATATAGAGATCATTAATTTTTTGATGACCTTTATGTGCACTTGGTCAGTTGTATATGTAAGCAGAAAGCACAGTCATGGTTTGCAGTAGGTGTGGTTGATAGGTGTGGTCCACTAGTACTGATGCACATATGCCATGCATGCATGCCGAACAATCTACTAAGGTCTGTTGATCAACGGATTCATTGTGCCTACAAGTCACTCAAATGCCCTCATAACTGGATATATTATAGAGATCACCAATGAACATTCAACTATAATATTATGTACGTTGTGCACTTTAAGTGTATATGTATGTATATATCACGATCGAGGTGGCTCACTACAAACAGCAACCAGGAAGTAGATAGGAGCTTCTGCTTGATACAGATAGGCTAAACATTACCTTCTTACATGTAGATCTTGGTTGTGTAGATGGCTGGTACACCCATTGCCCAGTAGTTAGACCGTCTACGCCTAAATAGAAATATGCGTTTGATTCCGAAGTGCACTTAAAAACCCATGCCTGCAGTACTGTTGCTTAAGTATACGTGTATAATATGGTAGGAAGTAGTACATGCAACATGCATTTATACGGATGGGAGGTTAAAATTATGATAATGGTTCAAATTTTCCCAGACCCCACACTGACAGTGGAGAGTGTGACTGATGTGATGGAGAAGGTCACAGAGGTCAAGAGGAGAAAGGTGTTGGGGGCAGTGCTTGGATATGAGAAAGACTGGTGGAGGCAGAGGGGACCAGATCCACTACTACCACCACCACCACTCACTGATCCAGAGATTCTTGAAGAAATTTACAGCAGTCATTCCAGTGAGAAAGAGAAGACCCACGCCTGTAGTGATGTGTATGTCAACTGTCGTCCAGAGTCATCCTGGGAACATCTCACCTCACTGCTGTATGAAAAAGATGAGCTGACTGCAGTGGACCAGGCCAGACCATTCCTGCCTCCTAGAGGTAAATTTAAACGATGCTTTACTGCTAATTGGTGATCACCTAAGTCTAGACATGGATGATAATCATTGCACGTTGGAATGATGACAAGTATCTTCTAAGAGTCAACATCAGAATGTGGGCATCTTTTTATGCTTTTAAGGCCACCCTACAAATTTTTTGTTTATTAGTAACCATAAACATTCTCACTATAGATACATGTAGCTTATTAACCCTGGTGCACTAGGGTTGATTACAATGATAATTTTCTTACCATGCTAGCAGCTACATGTACATGTCTCATTTGCAAGTCTCAAGTGAGGCAGTGTAGGAATTCCAGTAGGCTTTATGATTTGCATTTTGCAAGGCCTAGTTCAGAATATGATGTAAGGACTCGTATTGCATTATGTTGCCTTGATGTTGATGCTCATCACAATGCAAAGCATTGGTATTTGCCTCATGTATGTTGAGAGTTTTGGTATATAAGGTTCATCAACTCATAAATGTATAGGCTGAATATTACAATGGTACAGTGACACACACTTGGGTCTAAAGCTATGGCAAATATCATACATACAGTACATATGGGATATGTACATGTACATGTATTCCAGTTAAAGAGCAGTGGTACATGCAGTAAACAGTGATAATTCATGATATGCTTTCATTCATTGTGTAATGACCAAGCCACTCCATACCATACAGACAAGCTGCACTGTACGAGATCGAGTACAAATTATGTACATGTACACGATACTGCCATGTATTTGGTCAGCAACAGATTGTTCGCTGGATTGACATGCTTGCATAGAAAGTATAGCTAGTAGTGTACATGTGTGCATACAATGTACATGACATTCTAATCTTGCTCAATACTATTCATTTTTATACTATGTACTCACAGTGTATTGTTGTTATCATTTTATTTATCTCCCCAGACCTCACTCTCACCACTGATAGACTCACAGAGCTGTTTCAATCAGTGGAGGAACCAGACCCACCGCCACCGCCACCACGACGGTATGGGCCACCACGACCAATACGGAGTAGGTATGATATTGGAAGGTTCCTTCGTCTACCGGAGTCTGCATTAGCGGAGATCAGGAAGAGATACCAGAGCAAGGATAAACGTAAAGAGGCTTACCTGGATACATACGTCCACTACCATCCTTGCCCATCCTGGAAAGTGATTCAAGATGTTCTAGGGAAGTGCTTCCTTCGTCAACAGGCTGAGGAGGTGAAAATCACCTATGTTCAAGGTATGCATGCACTGTATAGGACCTGTACACAGTGTAGTTACATGTATCTCTAGGCAGGGGAGGTGCATGTGTTAAACATGAATTGTTGGCGGGGGGCTGTTTCTCATTTTCTGTACAAACTGTTGAAGCTATGTACATATACTAGTTTCACTTGTATGCATAGCTACATGTACTACAAGTATATAATTATACGTGACCAGGAATAGACATGACTATCGTGCATAAATGCATAAATGCGCTGGATATCATCTGAGATATAGTACGGGCGACCCAGATATATTTTTGCTCATATCTCCATGACAGGCTAGAGACTTAAGATTTACTGGAGTGATTGTACTTAACAAAGGAGTCTGTGCATGATTAAGCTACACATGTGCACAAGGGGCATGTGCCCATCCCTCTCTCAAGCTATATAGCTACACTGGTCCACTGTTTATGTAGCTACATTCTGCATGGTGTGATATTGAGTGGAGTTTATCGGGGTGAGCAGTTGACTGAAGTACATGTACATTGCACGCAAGAGGTAGTTGGATGGCAAGGTATTAATTATGGTAATACGTGTATATTATCCATTATTTGGATATAGCAATAATATTGGGTACTAGCATGCAAGAGATGCTCTGGTAACCTAGAGTGAGAATTTCTGTACCGTACCCTCATGAAAGAGGGCCCATGGGTGGTGCACCTTTCATTGGGCCTAGACTGGGGATGGGCTGATATTCAAGGTGGCTGTACATGTACATCTAAAAGATACCAAAATTGCCTTATAAATTATCCACATCACTGTAAAGTTTACTCTACCATACTCTGCATAAAGATGGCTGAATTGATAAACATGCGCAGGATTAATTAAATACTCATTTGTGACCATATCCAACCTCTAAATTTGATTATATTATTGTAGTTTGTTTTTTCATGGTTAAGGCCGGTTACCTGTGAAACTAGAGCTCTCTCGAGCACAAAACCCTCGGCGCGCTGCATGGGCATTAGCTACATGCTTCAACAGTTGCATGCAGAAAAGGGGGCAGCTAAAGAAAGGGCTGGGGCCAGGGTGAGACAGGGATGAGGCTAATATTACTTGCACAGCTGTGTTATTCAAGACGGTTCAACAGCTCATATAGCAGCAACAATTCCCTAGCGTGTTGTATCGAACTCCACACTGTGGTGTTTACATCAATTCAACCTTCCTCACTGTAGTCTAATCTCCAATTCTTGGGACTTAGCTAGCTACTGTAACACCTATGATACAAAGCCTTGGCACAAGACTGAAGTACACTGAGAAATATTGCATGTCCAATATTATCGCACATTGAACTCGCTTAGTTTCAAGCACTGTAATTCCATGCATGCATACAAGCCAGAGAGTCAAAGGGTACCACAAGAATACAGGCAGCTAAGCCGCTTAGAATTGAAAAGAAGCCACGATCGTCAAAAGCTCGCTGGTGGACTGAGGGGCGGGATTGATGCAACCGGGCATATGCGCATGCGCTGAGGGTTAAGACGTACATACCGTATGTAGTGCGCAACCTATTTATACGTTAAGTCATGCAATCGCTAGCTCGAGCAAAGTCAAGAAGCTTAGAATCGGCAAATGACGCCAAAACTGGCGAACAAAGCGTTTTCGGAGAAATCCCCACAAATCATGAATTGGGAATGCCATAAGGGACCTTGCAACACCACAAATTGGACTCGCAAACGAGGTATGTAGCAGCTAGCGCGGTAACAGACAGACAGACAGACAAACCAACTACCGTAACCCTCGCGCATGCGCCGAGGGCTAATTACTTATGTGACTGCTTGTAGTGATATACTGTGTAAGACAACCAGCATTTGAAGGGTATGTTTGTACTTGTACCACGCTATTAAGGCTGCTTGCCTGTAAGCTAAAGCTGCACACGTCCACGTGGCAAACGAACACTGAGCGCTGTTTGCGTGCACATTCACGGTGATGTAAACCATCAAAGGGGCGAGCCTTTGCTCACAGCATGGATAGATTTTAATAGTAAAGGTATGCCCCCTCTACTATCTTCGATCCAAAGTACAAGTACAAGTAGCTATAGCTATTGTTATTCACTGAGCACAATCTATTGTTGCTATAACGATCAAGATACAAGGATAAAATTAATGTACAGTTAACAGTTGCATGAGTTGTGTACCATGCATGCTTCATTCCCAGTATGTCGGGAGCTTTGGCCCAGGGCTATGTGGCTACAGAATTATCTGGGCAACTATAACAGCTAGTTTGAACTTCCTAGTATTACAGAAATTAATCAAAATGTAACCCTAGCACCCAGACTATGGCCTTGTTGCTGTAGAAACTATTCTTGTGTACTGATGCCTTACCTTTTCTAGCCATCTACTCAAGCACTGAATGCAAGCTGCATCTTTTGGTGAGCTACATTTAGAGTTAGCGCGGCCAACATTGATGATTTTTACCGCAATGATTATGCGCATGCGCTATGAGCTAGCGAACACGTCCATGAACGATGTATCGCTACATACATACATACATACATACATATGTGTAGCAGTTTTGTCATAGTATTGATTAGTGTGGAACTCTAGCTCGCCCCAATTATCACAGCATACTGCTTGGAAGTATGAACAGATTGAACATGCGTACATGTGCAGCGTGAAGACTTTTGTGATGGTAGTTAGAGTTTAGTAACTTGCAGTCATCAATTATGAGCAGCTGGAGAGTAAGAGTACAGCTTAAGAACATACGATATATAAATCAAATGTCCATCAGAGCAAGCTTCAGTTGATTCAATCTGAGTGTGTTCCCCGTACTTTCTGTACCATACGAGCACTTTGCACACTCTGTGTCATAGTTTCATGTCCATGGAAGCAGTCACTCCTTTTCAAAGAACCACAAACACAGACTGGAATATTGCTTGAACAAAGCATTCAACAACACAACACTGTCAAAATGTAATTTCTCATAATAGCTAAATAAATGAGACTAAACAGCTACAGATGAATAACTTTGTGGAACTGCAGTCAGAGCCAGAGAGGGAATCTTCTGCCAGTCACAGCTTGAGAAGATAGTGGAGATGCCGGAATAGAGATATGCTAGGGTTATAAAAACGTACTATCTATACCTTTCTTTTACACTGAATTGCTGTATAATGAAAAAGTTGACCACATGCCCAGTAGCTGCATAATTATAATGCTTCATATGGCGGTAAAAGGTCATCAATATAGTGCGTACACAACGTGCACAGTCCAAGCCACATCGATACCTGCGCCTCAGTCGCAGAGATGGACCGACTCTCGACCTCGAGACTGAAAATTTTCTATCACAGGAGACAAACTCGACAGCCCCATACAGTTTTTAAACATCAGGTTGGTCGCGGCATGGCACACAGCGTGCGTGTGACAAGGCTAGCTTTATTTATCCACGCCAAGAGAACGCGTGAAGTTCGGCCGGCGGTACTTGTCAGAGAAATTAGCACTCAGCTTATAATGTATTCGCTGGATACATGCGTCAGATACTCTACATATATACCAATTTTTAAGTCTCAGAAGGGTTCCATGGAGGCCCTGAATTTTCAGGCAATTACCTCATAGATTACATCATCATTACCTAATAACCGCAGAAAAGTAAATTTTACTGGGCAGTGAAAAGTAAATTTTACTGGGCATGTAATGAAAAACTTAGACTACATCCAGAGTCCCTCATGAATACACCGCCATAATTCGAACTAGGACACATTGACAAACTGCGCATGCTCCGTATACACGTATAATAATATTGGGGCGCGCGGCTTGAGCCGGTTGACCTTCACCTGCCATGTGCTCAACTGAATAGGGAAATCCCCCCTGAAAGCGAGCTCGCTAAAGAAAGCGAACTGAGAGAATCACCATATATCATCGGATAGTCCACTATCTCTTCAGCCGAATCTACGCCAGGTTCGAATTCTGGGTCCCAACACCCTGTCATGTGAGCTAAACATTTTGAAGCAGTCTTCACCCAATTTCATCATAGGTTTCATCATCATTTCATCATAATTACCTCATCGGTTGGCCGAATCGATTTGTTGATTGGGACTCTGGACGTAATTATTATGGGGCTGAGCACTAGTGTTGAGGGGGAAGGTTCTGTTACAATAATTGTGAAATGCACTGGGATCAGTATGGCACACAATTTGACTAAGAAATTACAAATTTATTTATAATAATTGTTATATCTTGTATGGCTCACTAAAATAAAGGAATAGCAGATTAAGTTAAGATGTTTTACACCCTAACACTCAGGAACACTAGCTGTTCCTTGTCTCGCTTTTTGCATGCATTCTATATATAGCTACCACCAACGGAAAAACATTTTACCACTTTCAACTATAATTATTACGAGTTGCTACACCACAAGGACACCTACCACACTGCATGTGTGCTGAATCCAGATTCCCATTCCAGTAGCTTCTTAGAATTACGGAGGTTCTCATTGGTGTTGACCAGCTTAGACTAAGGATCGATAATCTGGGAAATAGAAGTTCATGTGTGTTGGGGGATGGAGCTAGAACAGGGTGGACAAGCCAGGTAGTGTGTGGTCTCCATTGCTGTTGCTACATTTCAGCCAGAATGTATTAGCCTACTGATGACCCTTTCATTAGTGAGACAGCGCACGATTATGTTAATGAACAGGTATTATGGTAAGCTTGATCTATCAGCCTGATGATATTGTTACCACTAAGACAGGTGAGGGCAAGTTAAAATCGTTTCCAGGTCTTGTATACACCACCATGGAATCATTGCTTCCTATAGATAACCAACAGTCGTGTCACTGATCACCAAAATCCATCCACAATCAGATCATCTGAGCTGATCCGCACCAACTGTTACTGCCAGTAGATCTAGAATGCCAGGCTAAGCCATAGAAGCAAATAATCCCAGCAATAGTGGCAAATAGTACAACTATCCCAAGCCTGACGAACTATAACACAGAGTGTGCACAGGCATGTTTTATGGCTCACCTGATCAGTTACCAATCCCAGGGTTTATTTCAAGGGGGGGCAAGGGGGGGCTTTTGCCCCCCCCTGGAAACTTGGTTGCCCCCCCTAGAAATTTGTTTGTTGGTCCTGAAATATTACTAGAGAGAGAGAGAGAGAGAGAGAGAGAGAGAGAGAGAGAGAGAGAGAGAGAGATGTAACTGCATAGTATAACAAAATGGTAGCTAAAAGGTTGTCATCATCATCATCATATTATATGCTCTTAGAAGCTACCAGAAACAATCTCAAGGGTTGTAAAATTGAAAATTTTGCTGGGGGAGCATGCCCCCAGACGTCCCTACATGGGCGTGCTTACGCATGCTCTTTGCTGATTTTTCCACTTGCCCCCCCTAATATTTGGGCGCTAAGCATTTGCCCCCCCTGGAGCAAAATCCTGAAATAAACCCTGAATCCCATTAATATGTATTGTTGCATTGACTGTCAAATGCTCAAATTGGTGCCACTAGTTGTGATACTTATATGCTTCACAATCAATATCTACAGTACGGTTTTGTTTGGTGTTGTGGGAAGTTTTTAAACAGGCCATACCATTAAAGTAAATAATTATGCAGTTTCTGAGAGAACCCAGCATTACTTTGATATCGCCATGAAAGGAGGAACTTTGATGATTCGAAATGGCAGTGTCTTTTTCTTGGGTCCTGGTGGGTCAGGAAAGACCCACACTCTTCACGCTCTTCTTCGGGAACGACCTCCATCAGTACGACAGAGCACTCCATGTGCTAAACGAACAGTGAGAACTATAGCTCAGTGCAAGGTGGGAGTGGAGGGTGTTCTCTTCATTCGAATCCAAGATGACCAGTATTCCGACATGCTCAGCACAACAGCCAAGCAGTTACAGCCACAGCCATCCAGCATCAGCACAACCACTCCCCCTCCAGTTCAATCCAGACAAGAAGCAACATCAAAAGAAGTCATTTCAGCTATTACTCCAGCATCCAGTGAAGCTGCTGAGGAGAGTGGTTCACACCCTATCAAAAGTGAAGCTTCAGCTTCCACTCCAGTCAAGAAGCAGAAGATACCTCAATCTTGCCTCAGTGGTTTCGATAGAGAAATGCTTCGTCGAATGCAGTTGGTGCCAAAGAGATCCGAAAGTCTCATCGACAAAGATCTAATAGACATGAAGGATTCAGGGGGGCAACCAATGTTCCATGAAGTGCTACCCCTCTTTGTCAAAAACACCACATTCGGTGTACTTACAGTGAAATTGAATGAAAGGCTGGATAGCTACCCCATGGTAGACTATTACAGCAATGGCAAACCAGTAGGAGAGCCGTTCCCATCTCCTTTTACACATCTGCAGACCTTTCGCCACTGTATGAGGGTCCTTCAGTCAACTTGTAGCAAAGGCACCTGCCCAAAGCTTGTATTCATTGGCACTCATAAAGATCTCGAGCAGGAGTGCCCAGATGAAAACAGAGAAGAAAAAAACCAAAAGCTTCAAAGCATAATCCCACCAGATCTGAAGCAAAGCATCCTCTACTGTGAGCTTTCTAATGAAGAACTTCTGTTTGGTGTTAATGTCAAAGCACCAGGAGATAAAGATCGCAAGATAATAGGGTATGTACGAGAAAGAATGATAGAGGAGTTACAGAAGCTCCCACAGCAAGAAATTCCGCTCCAATACTTTGCCTTGGAGAATGCCTTCTTGCGATTGGCAAAATATCAGCATAAAGGAGTTCTGAGCAAAGAAGATTGCTTTAGAGAAGCAGCTGCCTACCATTTTTCAGAGGAGTCTTTTGAAGCAGCTCTACAGTACCTCCATAGTCTCAAGCTTATCTTCTACTATAAAGAGGTTCTTCCAGAAGTGGTCTTCATTGATGCCCAGACCATCCTTGATAAGATCACTGAGCTTGTTGAATTTAGCCTGTCTTCACAATCCAAGCCAGTATATGACTCAGAGCTGACCATATCTATGGATATCAAGGAGTTTCAGGAATTCAAAGCTTATGGCATTATCACACTTGAACTTCTTTCACAGTTTAGCTCTCACTATGTGCCAGGCTTATTCATGCAGCAGCAACTGGCCTCACTCTTGAAGTACCTACGGGTAATTGCTGAAATTGGCAAAGGTAAGTACCTCATGCCCTGTCTCCTCAAGGTATCAACCATACCTCGACCCTTGCCACATTCCTCCAATCCATCCGTCTCTGCACTTCTCTTCTACTTTGGTCCAAATGGTCCTAAGCTTGGAGTCTACTGTTTTCTCCTTGCTTCTCTCATCACTGAAGCCAAATGGCAGCTCATGACCGAGAATGATCGTCCTGTCCAAGTTTCACGCAACCAAGTTCAGTTCAGGCTTCCAGGAGATGATCCCGGTGCTATCACCATAACAGATTCCTTCTCGACTTCCTTTCACGTCAGTATCGACTTTCCTGAAGATATGGAGGCTGATGAGTCTCTCCAGATAAGCAGTAGGGTTTGTCCAGGGATTCGTGAAACGATTCTCTCCTCGATTCAAAAGGTTTCACACAGACTGAACTACAACAATTCAATCCCAAAGGTAGCTTTTCCCTGCACAAAGCATCTACCTGATGCTATACACCCTGCCACCATTTCAAGTACCGGATTTTTGACCTGTACGATTCATCCTGCCTCAGTATACAGTCGCATTACAGAGCAGCACCAGATCTGGCTCGGAGAGGAGGTTCATGCTGACATCAAAGGTACAAACATAGTCCACAATCATTGCTCTCATTCCTATTGTAGCTAGTGTTTTCACATTGGAGAAATAGATGATAATATGCTAGATTCACCGCAATAATATTATTATTGGGTACTGAAGGTTTTTAATTTTATTGTGCACTAATTAACTCTAGGTGTTAACCAAAGTTGTCGGGTGCTTGATCAGGTGATTGATAGTGGCCACAGTGGAGTGCCAAGGCACCTTGGCCAGATAGCTGACTCCATGTATGAGTGGGAGGGACCGATTGCCGATAGTCTTGGACTTCATCAAGCTGATGTTGCAGCAATCAAGAAAGCACATCCTGGAGAACTCCAACTACAAACGTAAGTACAATGTAGCTAGTGGTAATCCTGCCGTGACTAAAATTATATGGAAACTATTGTAATGTCTTATAGGAGAGCTGCTCTGGAGAAATGGAAGCAGTACAATGGCCCTAGAGCCACCTACAGGAAACTGATTGCTGCATTTGAACAAGCTGGTCACAAGGACTTCACTGGAGTAGTTAAAAAGTGGCTGGTAAGTATAACTATAGTGAGCTCTACATACTATGCATTATCACTATATATATTTCATATTTCATACATGTACCTTAGACTAGCAGCCCTAATGTGCCTCTTAAGTATTTGTTTGATTCTAGGAGCCCTAATGTGCCTCTTATTTGTTTGATTCTAGGAATTGTACCAATCACCACTAGCAAGCAGATTGCAACTGATAGTGTACAACCTCAAGGTGGTGGTGATGTGGTCACTGCACCAGCTAAAGGTGAGCTCAGATGACTACTCTGCTCTCTCTGCTCTATCCACATCATACCATTATTGATAGTCTTGCGAGCTGGCTATAGCCACTCCTCTCTTTTTTGCACGCACAAAGAGAGGTGGGACTAGCTCGCCGGACTAACATTACTACAGTAACTGTTTCGATGACTGTGAGTGGACTTACATTTACATGGCTTTATATTATGCAGGTATTGATGGTACTGCTACCGCAACCAGCTCTTTTCACCAGCCTCATCAAAATCTCTCCACCAGTTCATCTAACATTCCTGGACCTGCTGCTGGTCAAGTAAGTGTTGAAATATTTAGTATTAGCATAATATGCTTAAGTTTGTGCTGTAATTTCTTCATAGGGTATAGGGACTGGTTTAGTTGTGGGGGCCCCACTTCAGCACGCTCCACCTCAGTCAGTGCTGGGCAAGGAAGTACGAGGTATGTACATGTATGTGGTTCATTTTTAAAGGACGATAAAACAATAGTTACTTAATTTTGGGTAAAAATTTAAGGGGCAAGAATGTTTTGGAAAGGAGCCCAGATGAAATAATATTCTTATCAAGTTCTGCTCATAATATTTTTCTCTAGAGCCCACTCCAGTTGCCGACAGTTTGACTACAGAGTGCTTTTGTGAATCCCCTGTGGATGTCAAATTTGAGCCATGTGGCCATGCCATGATGTGCAGCACTTGTGCTCAAAGAGCTAAGAAGTGTCCTCAGTGCAAGGTAGGAGAATACCGTTAATAACTAATTCAAGGATTTATGCGTACCTTGTGTGATTACATGTCACAGGCAGCTGTCAAGTCCTTTTCCAAGTTGAAAGTAATGTGTCTAATGTGCACTGAAGAGGAGGCCACCGTTACCATGAGACCTTGTGGACACATGTTTTGCCCTGGTTAGTTGATCAACAACTCGAACACTGCATGAGTTAGACCATTGAGCTCCGATTTTACATTCACAGGTCCAATTATAAGAGTATGATACAATGCTGTGAATTTATTGTGTGTCTCTCTCCCTCCCCTTTTTCTCTCTCCAGGCTGTGCTAGGAGAATCAAGAAATGCGTTGAATGCCGAGCACAAATTACTGTTAAAGAAGGCTTGTGTAAGTTTAATGACATTGTGCTTCTTGCACGATTAATCAAGTTCACTGCAGTGATCTATTTTTCCAGCCATGGAGACTAGTGGTGGTGGGAGTCCTGGGTCTAGTGGTCCTAACTGTGCCATTTGTCTGACAGAGCCCAGAAACACAGCCCTCCTCTGTGGACACCAGCTCTGCTGGAACTGTGCTGAGAGAGTGGACCATTGCCCCTTCTGTGGAATGTTTATCACAAACAGAATTCACTTATTTCAGTGACATAATTATATAATAATAATTATTGTGTTGCTGTATCCATAATTATGAATGTGCATATTCATGGTAAATTGTGACTAGGCTGTTGGATAAAAGATGAAAGTTAGTCCTATTTCTCCCATACTAAAAAACATAATATAAAATTATACCTCCATTCAGCCCCACTCATGGTCTCGTCCCCAGACCCCGCCCCTTCTTTTGGGGCGGGGTCTGGGGACGATATTACCCCATCATTATCATACATGTACTGTTATTGGACTGCGCATGCGCATGAGCTGTACACTATCACGTGCACATAAGGGGTGGGCGCACCCATGGGGCCGGGGGCCGGGGGCTTCCCTTCTTCTCCAAACGCAATGGAGGTAGAGGTTGGTCTGCGAGTCGTTCGAGGTCCTGATTGGCAGTGGGGTGATCAGGACGGCGGAGAGGGGTGTCTGGGGACCATCACTGGGATGGGAGACCAAGGAAACGCTGAAGGAGCTCTGCCACAGGTGCTCTGGGACTATGGCTACAGATCCAACAACTACAGGTGTGGCAAGGAGGGAAATCATGACCTCGTAGTCTATGATACTGCCCCCACAGGTAAGTCAGGGTTGTAAAATATTTACTGAAGTGATGAAGGGCGGGGAAATTAGTCCATACCTACTCAGATACATAATTATTAGTCTTTATGGCTGGTCTGGCATGGCCCAACTCGCATATTGATCATGGCCCCAGGCTCCACCAACCTGTGCTGAGATTCAAGGCTAGATGAAAAATGGCCTATCTGGGAGAAGGCTATACTGCTTCAACCTGATATGTATATATGTGTACAAGATCACTAAATTTATGTATCGCTGAGCGAACATTCCGTCAACTATGCAGGCATGCTTCATCCAGGCATCAGCTGTGGTTCTTGTCACCAGTGCAACATCCATGGGATCAGGTGGAAGTGTACTGAGTGTCCAGATTTTAACCTTTGTACCCCGTGCTATTACTCTGGAAAGCATAGCTTGGACCATCAATTTTCTCGCATTGACCATAAGGATGACAATATTGATAACAGGTATGACATCCTAAACAGAAATAACCTGTTACTATAGCAGTCTTCATGAAGAATACCTTGGTGTAGTCATTGGCCCATCAGTCTTTATTTTGGTGCTAGTGGAGTCTAACATAAAGACTGTGACTTGTTTTCTGATGCCATATTTTAATACAGCATGACTGTACCAGCTCGAAAGTTATCCAGGAAGATCACTGCAAGAGGGTTCTTTCCAAGTGCCAAAGTGATCCGTGGACAGGACTGGGTATGGGGAGACCAAGATGGTAAGCTAACTTGTCCATTAATAGTGCTCAGTGGAGTGTAGCGACATAATTATTATTAGGAGCTCAGTCCCAACGTTTTTGGATCATTAGCTCCACGGGGAGAGTAGACCAGCGTCTTTCTGCATTATATTATGTCATGATTTTGACATGTCTAGCACCAACCTAGAGTCCTATTCATTACCTACGGTAAAGCAAATTTTCATTGAAATTAACCAGGTTCATGGCAAACAGCTCCATTTTAAAATTATTGATTTACTGTAACCTAGCATTTGCATCTCATTAAAAATCATGAAAGCGTCGATTAATATTGTGGAGTGTTATAATGATTTTATGCTAAGAATTTTGTATTGCAAGGCACAAGTTACCTTGTTGTATGATTAAAGCTTCTCCATTAATTTTACACAGCTGTTTAATTACAGGTGGTAAGCACGGATTTATCACACGCCTCCTAGACTACAATTCTGAAACTGACGTAAGTCAGATGCGGTAATTTTGCCAATAATGATCAAGTGTTATATATTATTCTCTTCACTATCAGAGGAGTGTGGTGGAGGTGGAGTGGACAGCCTCACAGAATAAGATATCTACAGAGCTGGCCACAAGGGAAAGGTATAATTATTACACAACTACTACTTCCTCATTAGCATTCATGAAGTGATATTGATTTTCTCACAGGTTGACTTGAAGCGCCTTACTCCTGGAGAATGTGATGGCTTCTATCCTGAACATTTACCAAAGCTTGGTATGCAAATTTATGTGGAACACGGGCACCAATAGCCATTGATTTTTCTTTCATAGATGCAGTACTAAAAGTTCGGCCACAGCCTACATCATCTGTGGGGCAGACTTCCTCTGCCCCATATATAGTGTCAGCTTCTCCTCTTCAAGCAGTGGCCCGAAATACTCCAACCGTAGCTCCAGTGCCCATGGCCCCATTCTAACTCCACCTCCTAGTCTTAGTGCAGCAGTGACTTCTGCCTCTCCAGCTGAGACACCAACTACCACAGCCCCTGCAGTGCCTACTCCTGCAGCTGTTGCTACTCTCTCTCCAGCTACTGCTGCTACGGCTATTGCTACTCCTTCTCCAGCTAGTCCTACTGCTACGGCTGGTACTGAGCCAAGTGCTGCAGTATCTGTTGTTTTTCCATTTGTGATAGGGAGCCATGTGAGGGTGCAACTGGAGTTAGAGATATTCCGAGTGATGCAGGAGGGCCATGGAGGGTGGATGGATGATATCGCTGAGGTAAAAGATTTCACATCGCAAGTTTTCCATTATTACATCTTGGATAGGGTATTTTCCCTTCATCTCAATCCAGCCATGTCAATCACTGACGGGGAGGGAGAGGATTTGGGAGTCCACCTGAAGCTTCTCTCCCTGCTGGAGAACCCTGCTGTCATAGTAGCAGCTGCCGCCTCTGGTGATATCGCCACTCTCAAAGACCACCTCTCCAAGCACCCTCGAGATGTACGTACAAATACTGATAGCATTAATGTACACAGCAGGACTGCATTTAGGGTTTATTTCAGATGGAAGGCAGAATAGCCTTTTTCCCCGACATACTGGGGGGGGGGGGGGGGGGGGGGGGGGGGTGAGGCAAATTCATCAAAGCCGGGGGGGGGCAATATCCAGGAAGGGGCTCCCCCTCTCCCATGCAGCCCTGCACATGCACAGCTGAGCTATACCGTGTTTATGCAATTAAAACTAATTAGCGCAAGAAATTTGCATTCTAGGACTTCTCATAATACACCTTAATGTAGAGTGTGACGACCTTTACCAGAAATTCGCGCTGAAATTAGAATCGCAATTATTTTTTTTAGATGTGTTCTATTAGTATAAATACAGTACATGTATAGCACATAATAATTTTGTTGATGTGTGTCTCATAACTAAACTTCAGCTATGTGATTTTCGTCCACTGTAGGTGAATGCCAAGGCTGCTGGTAAAGCTGCCATTCACTGTGCAGCAGTGGCTGGTAACATACCAATGTTCAAGGCCGTCTAGGAATTCAGCCCCAACTTGGAGATCGAGGTACATAGTAAGCATTAATCATACCGTACTTAATCTAATACTACATATGGAAAAAAATATTTTCAATTTTGAAAAACGTGCGATTTTCTGGTAAAGGTCGTCAATCGCTCATATATGTATACGCTATGAGAATTCATAAAAATTAATGCTAATTTCTTACGTTAGATTGGATCATACGTTGTATTCAATTAACTACGGTAATATCACTGAAGTATATACCATGTAGCGTAAAATACCGATTATCGGCACGTATCAATTATCGGCACCCACATTTATGGCAAATTTTACGGGAAATTACAGACCCGTTTACGGTCCTGGAACAAAAACTCGCGCTATCTCTCGAAAGGAAGTAAAGAGGACGTTTTAAGGCCAACAGTCGTTATGTAGGTGTGGCAACGGACCCATAGAGCCCAAGAAAGTGACCTTCGACCCCCAGTTCGCTAGCTGAATTTTTGGGATCGAGCTTTTAGCTATTTTGTTGTCTGGTAGTCTCCACTGAGTCTTAAAGTGGCTGTTTATGAGTGCTATAGCTTCAGGCTATTGCCAGGAGCTAGAGTTTAGCCTACAAAGTGTCGGACAAACACCGATCATATCTAAGAGAAAATTTTGTGTATTTTTGGATGTAATTTCGGCTATTATGTAGTGAGTGGAAAGATTCACTCTCTTTAAATGCTACTGTTAATGGAGCACATCGAAAGGAACCTGTGGAATTTTCTTCAGAATTTTCCAAGTAAGTAGTAATTGTGGAGATACACGAAAGCTCGCTGGTGCTGATAATTGAGTATAGGCAGTACTGTGGGGTGCCGATAATACGTACGGGGTGCCGATATCTGATTTTTTGATACCTTGGCTATACTGCTCATAATTCTGTGAAGAACTGTATCTATAGCCTTGGATTTGAGATGTAGTATATTGAGTTAAAACCTATCCTTTGGTGCAAGAACCATCATCATAGGTTGTTCTGCTGGTAAGTTATGCGCGGGACAAATATAGGTGCCGATAATTGGTATTTTACGCTATACGTAATAATGTGCTATAATTCTTTTCCTATAAAGGATGAAGAGGGAGACAGGCCTCTTCACCTATGTGCCTACAGGTACGTGCATAATTGGGGCGAGCCGAAGCGAGCCCCACACAGGTGATACCAATCGAGATTTTCCGTTTATATGTATGTGTATATATCTGCCGTACGTCCTTCCGTACCATATATACATGTATATCTCTTTTATTTCAACGATGTACATTCAGTATTTTTTCAATTAATGCGCATGCAACTTACGTATAAGTAACTACACAAGTTGCACACAACGTTGACTCAACGTTCATTAACTGAATCAATATGGAGTCTTCAGCTGCAAGAGGAATAAAATTCCAACGTATAAGAGAAAGGGAGCGAGCTCATCGAGCAGCTGAAAGTGCAGCCGAAAAAGAAGAAAGGTTAAGAAAACGTAGAAAGAGAGACCAGGAAAGGAGAGCTGCAGAAACACAAGAACAGAGACAGACAAGACTTCAGAGAAAGCGCTCTAGGCAGAGCGAAAGTTTTTCATCAGAAACTGAAGAACAGCGAGGGGTCAGATTGATTAGACTAAGTAATAACCAAAGGGAGAGATTGGCGAGAGAGTCTCAGGACAAGCATCCACTCACTATAGGAACATATGCCAATCATATGAATTCAGCAACTTTGTATACAACAACAGACAGCTGTGAAATATTATCTGAACATGGAACTAGCCTATTGAAAATTCCACTTTTATTATACCATAACACTTGTGTGGGGTTCGCGGAGGCTCGCCCCATTGATGTTGAAACATCTTCTCTAGTTATTATTTTTATGCATACCGGTAATGTGTTATACATTAATGTACATAGTTTGGACAATGTCACATGTCCAAGTCATCCCTATCCTTACAGCAGTACATGTCACGTCGTTATAATATTCTTGTGTTACATCCAGTTTGGAGAAAGAAGCAACACAGCTACTGATTGATCATGGGGCAAAGGTCAACTCTACAAACAAGAAAGGAGCCACTCCTCTCATTATTGCAGCCGTCAAAGGCCACCACAGTGTTCTGAGGATACTTGCCTTTCACCCACAGATACAGCTACATGTGAAGGTCGGTCAGTACCTCTGATCTCCAACTACTGTGTAGTAGTATACTTACCTATATTGATTTTTACCAATAATTGATTTTCGATGACGCGTGCAATCATGCACATTACACCCTGTATAATCATGACTAACTTCATTAGTCGATTATCTGTGTATACGTAAGGTATGCTGGGCCAACAAGCTTTTCAATATTACTTTGATATAAAAGAGAACCCAACTTTTTCTGTGGCCATAGGACCTACCTAGCATCGCCCCTCCAAGATGATTTTATGTGGACAATTAAAAAATGGCTGTGCCCAACGCTTTTGTTGTACCAGTACAAGTATAATGATATATTATTTCCAAATAATATGGTATAGGACACTGATGGGGACACGGCTCTCCACTGTGCTGTGTTGGCACAGAAGAATGAGTCAGCCTCCATCTTACTGGAAGCTGGCGCTGATCCAACACTGCTTAATTTCCGGCTGTTACACCAGTTCATGAAGCAGCCAGGATTGGATTTCTACCGTAAGTTATCAATTGGGGACAACAATAATAATAATAATTATTATTAGAATCTTCCCAGTTCATATTCAAATTGTGTGTTATCTTTCTTTGTAGTGCCATAGAGCACTTTGTCAAGAAGAAAGAGGACATCGTGAACATCAAGGATGATGGCTACATGCCACTGCACCTCGCTGCTCTCAATGACCACCTCGATGTTGTTACTGCCCTGGCTGAAATGGTAATCGTTAAAATTAATGCCAATCCGGTATCACAATATTGTAACAATGTTGTGTGTCAAGCTTTTACCATGCAATTTATTCTTCTGTGGTTCTCCTTTCTTACCTGGTTGTACTTCAATCTTGACAGATCTAAACTTTGTTATTTAGGATTTCTGTGACATCAACGGAGTTACCAACGTGCGTCAGACTGCCCTTCACCTTGCAGTCCACCAGGATAAGCACGTCTGAATGCATAATATTATAAGTATAAAAACAATTGAATAAAATTGAAGGATGAAGTAGGGATGGCAGGATCAAAAAGTACACAAACAAGATTTGTAAGGGATAATCGCATCTACTATACACCCCTACGCTTATTGTTACGCACTGCCTATTAATGTCAACATAATATACTTGTCGAGTGAAGTATATGAAAGACATTCAGGTTATTCCTAGTTGTCACGATGGTGGGATGGTCAGTTTGATTCAATCACATGCATTATTACTGGTTATTTTTGCATCCCTCAACTTGAAAGTAAGCGTAGGGATGTATAGTAGATGCGATTATCCCTTACAAATCTTGTTTATGTACTTTTTGATCCTGCCATCCCTACTTCATCCTTCAATTTTATTCAATTGTTTTTATACTTGTTCCTGTTCTTTTTTTATTGCACATAGTGCACTTTATCAATGCCATCTTACATGGCTTGTCCAGTGTAATTAAGTGGACGATGGGAGGTGCTGAAGTTTCATAGCCACGCCTCTCATTAACGCGTTCATATGAAGCAGGCTGATAAAGAAGGCTGTTTTAGGCGGCACAAGTAGTGATGAGACTCTTCCGTTTAGGGAGAAACCCAAGTTCTAAATTTAATTGTTAGGAGCAGCTACTCGGCATGCATAAATCTATGATCTGTACGCCACCGCTCCTCTAGCATTAGCGCTACACCCGCTAGCGAGTAGCTCGCCTATGCCTAGCGCCTTACCGCTCCCCGAGCCTTGCACCTTCTTATCCATGATCGATCCAGCGCGCTGCTCCACGCGCTAGCGAGTAGCTAGCTCGCCTCGGCCTCGGCTCGAGCGCTCGAGCTCGCCTGGGCAGGGGGCGCTGTCACATGATTTCACCATGGCAATACATTCGATTCCGAGCATGCGCATTATATCGCAAAATGGCGTATCAGACACACCCCTGCACCCAATTATCAATGCGCCGTACACACCCACTATTTCGTAACTGTCGAGATTATGCCAAACTTGTGTGCCACTGCACTGCGCGCTACAAAATGGAGTGGATTTGTGCTCAAACTAAGATGAGCGATTAAGGCAGTCTTGAGCTAGCCCTGATAATGAAAAAGAAACAAAGAAGAAAGAATGAGAAATGGTCATTTTTTTGAACATCTGGTTCTGGCATATACAATTGATTTGATGAATGATCTTGGTCTTGTTAGATAGATAATTTGCTAGAGATTCTGATTTTCACACTTAGAAATTTCACAAAATTACCTATTTTGAGATATTTGGATATTTATAATGTATTACATATATGGCATATCCGGGCCATCCCTACTTATAGAGTCTACCGACTCTATGATAGTCATTATGTACAATGTCATAGTAGGTTTTCCTGAGCAGATACTGATGGGATATGATTTAGGATAAGTTATAGTAGCTGCACTTTTTCTGGTTATGTGTCACAGGTTCGTGAGAGCTTTGGTCGTCCTGGTGATGTTGGCCCCCATGCCACTGCCACTGTGGCCTGTTTCCTCATCCAAGAAGGTGCTCACACAGAACAAGAAGGGACACACCCCTTTGCAGTCCTGCACCCCAGATGTCGTTGCCCTGGTGATGGCATTCAAAGATTCACCTGCTGTGAAAAGGTAAACAGCAGGAACGTGCATAATCTATTTAACTTGTTCACGCATGAAATTGAGCATGTTGTCTTTTGATAATTTAACTAGCTCAAAGAAATTTCATGGTTCCTTACGAGCTCCAGCTCCACCTACTGCATCTCTCCACCTCTTCACAGCTACTGCTGGTCATGCAAGTGGTGAAAATAATATAGAGCATACATGTGTATGCTTAAAGTTACGTTTGTGCTGTGATTTCTTCACAGGGTAGGGGGACTGGTTTGGTTGTGGGGTCCCCACTTCAGCACACTCCACCTCAGTCAGTGCCGGGCAAGGGAGGATCAAGTGTACAAGGTATATTATATTATGTGTGTGGGCTCATTAAGGTGGGGATGATGAAAGATCGTGATAAATTTGAGGGGAAAAATACTTTTGAGGAAAATATCCCAGATAAAATACTGTAAATGGGAAATTTTTGCCTATTGTATTCATTGAGTTATTTATTTCTAGAGTCCATTCCAGCTGCTGATGGTTCGACTACGGAGTGCTTTTTGTGTGAATCTCCTGTGGACATAAAGTTTGAGCCATGTGGCCATGCCATGATGTGCAGCACTTGTGCCCAAAGAGCTAAGAAGTGTCCTCAGTGCAAGGTAGGAGAATACTTTATTAAGGATTTATGCATATATACCTTGCGTGTTTATGTCACAGGCAGCCGTAAAGTCCTTCTCTAAGTTGAAAGTAATGTGTCTGAAGAGGAGGCCACCGTTACCATCAGACCTTGTGGACACATGTTTTGCCCTGGTTAGTTTTTAGCCCCGTTTACACGTACCAAACCAGTTTAAACTGAACCGGATTAAATCGCGTTTACACGCACGCGCTTGACCCGAGTTAAGATATTCATAGCCCACTACTATGCACGTAACCCACTTCTAACCCACATCAGGATGTGGGTTACAACCCGGGTCAACTAATTCGGTTTACAAGTGGATTAGCGCGTTTACACACAAGCGAGTTAGTTTAACACGGATCCTGACCCGAGTTAAGCCCTACGTGTAAACGGGGCTAACAGCTCAAACACTGTACAAGTTGGTCATTTGAGCTATGGTAGACCCTTGAATTTTGAGTTTGCTCCTGTTTGACTGACAACTAGTCTTATATTCATGGGTATGATTCAAATGGATTTATGTGTGTCTCTCTCCCTCCCCCTTTTCTCTCTCCAGGCTGTGCTAGGAGAGTGAAGAGATGCTTTGACTGCCGAGCACAAATTACTGTTAAAGAAGGCTTACGTAAGTTTAGCCAATGTGCTTCTTACCATTCCTAGTGATTTAGTGGTCTTTTTTCCAGCCATGGAGACTAGTGGTGGTGGGAGTCCTGGGTCTAGTGGTCCTAACTGTGCCATTTGTCTGACAGAGCCCAGAAACACAGCCCTCCTCCTCTGTGGACACCAGCTCTGCTGGGACTGTGCTCAAAAGGCCAACCACTGCCCCGTCTGTAGAAAGTTTATCACACACAGAATTCGCTTATTTCAATGACATGTATACTCATACAGTATAGTAATAGTATTGCTACTACGTATGTTGCTATTATGACATTGTGGACGTTTAATACCGTATAGCGGGAAACTTTCGAGGGAGAAAACTTTCACGAATTTCGCGATTTTTCAGCCATCCGCGAAAGTTTTCTCTAGGTATGCCACACCCATTATGCGACCAGTTTTAGCATTCCGCGAAAGTTTTCTCCGCGAAATGATCCTTTCCTATCAATCCGCGAAAGTTTTCTCCCTTGAAAATTTCCCGCTATACGGTATGCGTATGCTGTTATTGCGCATGCGTAAAGATGATGGATTTAATTTTTCTCTCGTTTGTATAATTAGAAGGGATAAACAAGGTGAAGGCGTACTGTATGATGGCGGATCGTCTTGTCAATGAAGGTCAGCTGAGCTGGACGTTCATATGTGTCCGTTTTGATGTCGTGACCTTGCTAAATAATATAATTTACAGCGTTGATCAAAGATACTATTACACCAGTATACATAATCGATAATTATGCTAATTGGCCTGCCATATGCATGCTCAGGGCAGGGTGTGGCTCATATTTTTTTTATCCCTGCACTATTAAAAGCAAGAACATTATGGGGCAGGAAAGAGAGTATCAAATGTGCAGATCAAGTGGCATAAATGGCACCCAAATTTTCGTGTGCTATCAGGTCTTGGTAGCCTCGTACCCAGGCAGGCCCTTTGAGCAGGTGGAGAAAGGGCCTGGTACCTATTGCACCAACTACCCCAAGAAAACCTTTGGTGCTGCAAATGGCTGTAGGCTTTTTCGCCCTCCTCTCACGCCTAGGGTACAAAGCGATGTCATATCAGTTTAGCCTTGTACCCTAGGCCACGGGAGGAGGGCAAAAGAAACCTATAGTCATTTGCGGCATCCCAGGTTTCTTGTGGTACCATAGTTAATCAGACACAACGTATGATCCAATCTAACGTAAGAAATTAGCATTATATGAATTCTCATAATTAAATCGTGCATATGTGGAGTGATTGACGATCTTAACTAGAAAAGTGCACATTTTTCAAAATAGAAAAATTTTTTTTCCATGCATAGTATTAGATTAAGTACAGTAGTTGGCGCATGCGCATGTATAGTAGGTATCGGGCCCTCTTTCCTCTTCCTTCCAGGGCTGGGTACAAGGCTAGGCCCATCAGGTTGAAAATTTTCTCTTGCCACTTGATCCATAATTATTACAAGTATAAAAACAATTGAATAGAATTGAAGAATGAAGTAGGGATGGCAGGATCAAAAAGTACACAAACAAGGGATAATCGCATCTACTATACATCCCTACGCTTGCTTTTCTCGACTATTGTGCACCTATTAATCATGGTTGACGTATTTGTTGAGTGTGGCATGTGGGAGATATTCGTGCAGGTTGTTCCCTAGTTGTCACGATGGTTTTGGTTTATCAGTTTGATTCAATCGCATTATTACTGGCTATTTTTGCACCCCTCAAAAAGCAAGCGTAGGGATGTATAATAGATGCGATTATCCCTTGTTTGTGTACTTTTTGATCCTGCCATCCCTACTTCATTCTTCAATTTTATTCAATTGTTTTTATACTTGTTTCTGTTCTTTTTTATTGTAATTTATCAATGCCATCTTACCGATGATGGTTTGCTCATTAAGCGGAAGATGGGAGGTGCGCAAAATTCTTTGCCACGCCCCTCATTAACTTGCGTTCATAAAGATATTACTGTGATGATGAACAGGATATTAAAAGTTCTACTGTTGGCAGTAGCTAGCTACCCAGCATAATTTTATGATTTGTACGTTTAATACCGCTGTTCGAGCCTTGTGCCTTCGTATCAGGTATGATGATATCTATGATCGATCCAGCGTAGCACTAGCGCTGTAAGCCCTAGCGAGTAGCTCGTCTATGCCTAGCGCCTTACCGCTCCTCGAGCCTTGAACCTTTATATCCATGATCGGTCCAGCGCGCCGTTGCACGCGCTAGCGATGTACGAGCTAGTAATCATCTGGCTAGCTCGCCTAGGCCATAGGCGCGCCTAGCGCCTAGCAGAGCGCCTAGGGCCAGGCGCTGTCACATGACTTCACCATGGCAACACATTCCGAGCATGCGCATTATATCACAAAAATGGCGTATCAGACACACCCATTCGATAATGCGCCGTACACACCCACTATTACGTAACTGTCGAGATAATGCCAAACTAGCGTGCCACTGCACTGCGCGCTACAAAATAGAGTGGATTTATATGAGAACTAAGGTGAGAGGTCCAGACAGTCTTGAGTTAGCCCTGGAAATGAGAAAGAAAGAAAGAAAGAAAGAAAGAAGAAAGAATGAGAAATGGCCTATTTTTTGAACATCTGGTTCTGACGTGTACAATTGTTTTGACGAATGATCTTGGTCTTGTTAGATGCACAATTTGCTGGAGATTCTGATTTTCACACTTAGAAATTTCACAAAATTACCTGTTTTGAGATATTTGGGTATTTGTAATGTATTACATATATGGCATATCCGGGCCATCCCTACTTATAGAGTCTACCGACTCTATGATAGTCCGTGTAATGTATGACGTTACTTTCCGATATTAAATTTTGTGCTGGCATGCTACAGTCACGTGATTAAATCAAGGCACTCTCATATCTTCCGTAGCGGTGGCTCCTTTGTGCATGCTAGCATTGGGCAAAAGTGGGAAGGGGGCTTATTCTCGGGATCCTTACATTTCTGCGTTACGACCATTACTGACCATCGAATGCCACATGGGTGCGCGATCTCTGTACTTTCTCTGGCTATTTGATGGGCAAAACTCAAGAAAAACGATACAGAAAGCCAAGAGAGTTTCCAGACCTTTATTACGGGGGTGTAATCGTGGATTCTATATACGATACTCTTGATATGTCCCTATTCTGATCCCCATAATTAAATGTAGCTATTCATTAATTTTTGTGTATGTACTTTTGAAAAAAAAATACCTATGCAGGAACTTGAGCTAAAAATGTGCGTGTGTGTGGGGGGGGGGGGGGGGGGGGGGCTTATACACGAGGGGGGGGGTATAATTGCGGGCTTCTACAGTAATAATATTTACTAATTTTTGTGCATGTACTTTTTGAAGGTTAATGTTAACACTAGTACTGGTAGTGGAGCTTCGTGTTTTATGATTTCATTATCCATGCAAACTCCTTAACTGCCAGTTGGGTGTGGATGTTTAGGCCTGGTTGTTTGTTACGAAACCCACAAGCACTCTAGGACTCTAAGCTTATTTAAGCCGCTTGGTGCCTTGGGTCTTGAGTTGACTCTGGTGGCTGGCCCACCTAGAGCAGCACTGACTGACGAGGCCCAGTTAGGCCGAAACAGCTGTCTGCAGTTGAACTGTTGGTACATATTTTTTGGAGTTTCATGTATTGTTGTGTGCAGTATGTTTTAAGAATTGTCTCCTCTCTCCTTGTAGCCTCGCCCCTTACATCAGATGTTCTGTTGCCACTGCTGAAAGGAGTGAAGAGCTGGAGGAAGCTGGCTAAGAAACTTCTCTACGCCTATGACAAGGATGGTGGATTTCTGTCTCCTCTTCTTCCTCGTGGTTATTCTCATCATAATTTAGATGATCTCCAACTTCAGTGGGGTACTGATGAAGACTGCCTCAAGGCTGTGATAGAGATATTTCTCCAGGGAAGAGGTCGGTACAAGCAGCCGTCTTGGAGAGCAGTGCTATGGTCTCTTTGCAATGCTGATGAATTTCGGCTGGCAGCTAGCATCAAGAGTTATGCTGAGCCTCTAAAAGGTGTGCGCATTATTTTATTGATGGGCATTGTGAAATAAACAGATTTTCCATTAAGGCATGACATTAAATCATTTAAATGTACCACCAAAAATACTGCATGTATCTATAATATGGGTTGTGTGTTATTTAGCCTCGTCCCCAGGCCTTCTGAGGGGGGAGGGGGAAGGAAGGCCTGGTATCCACTGCATGCGCATGCGCTACATTTTCCGTATAATTTACCGTAAAGTGTCCGTACACTAATTCCTATCACGTGCTGACAAGTGAAACGGTCCATGTGTCTAGTCTAAAGAATACGGAATGACCTCCCGACCTTTGTACTAGCGATCACGCTAAACGCGTGCCCATGCTGTTCAGAGGCCTTTGTCGATCGATGGACAATATCGCTCGAGCCACCTCGAAATCTCGCTCGAACTTCCAACTGTCTAAGCCTGCCATTACTAGGTACGTTGAGCACGATGCATTAAGGTCAAAGGACAAGTATACTAGGCAGTATCTGTACGTAATCGGATTATTCAGAATCTGAATAATAACAGCACATGCACATGCAGTGGATACCAGGCCTTCCTTCCCCCTCCCCCCTCAGAAGGCCTGGGGACGAGACTATGTGTTATTAGACTAGGCCGAGTCTCGAGCTATAGGTTTCCAACCTGTTTTGATCATCTCTGGATAGTATTTGTTGTGATAGAATCATAACCGTAATATACTTCATGAATGGTATTCAATTTTAGGCTTGCAGGCTTTCATTTAGGATTTTCATGAAGGTGGGGGGCAAACGTGACAATTGCAGAGTTAAAGGGGGGTGAGGACTATGAATATTATAATGTAGAGTAGTACATTCGGGGGGTTTGAGAGTATGATCCCCCAGAAATTTTTAAACTCTACAATCACCGAGACTGTTTCTGGTGGCCTCTGAGACCCGGTTGAGGAGAAGCCTGTCAGTGATATCCCTCCTTTTTAAAAGTCAAATGTTGGATGGGGTATGTGTTTCCTAATGCGCGTAGCGCGAAGCTTCAGATAGTTAAATATGAGCAAAACTGCCGTATTGGACACTTTCATCATTTACCGTGTTTATTCTAATAGAACGCAAGCAAAAAAATAATTTCAAATCTGGTTTGCGCACAATTAGAGTCAAAACAATTCCAGGAAGTGAATTTTCTTGCGTTAATTAGATGTTGCGTTGTAATAGAACAATTAGCATAGCTTTGAGTGACGACGAATAGTGGCTATCGATGGTATCGTACCTGTGCCCCTGGCCCCGATCATCACGAGGGTAGCCTGAGAAAGGCCTTCTGACAGCCGCGCCGCATGGTTAGCGATACCACTGAATCGTGCTGATCGCTGCCTGAGGCCCTGGCTGCTGGACTTAATTAGTGCAGTTCCAACTAAGGTCAGTCCCGAGTGTAGTTTAGTACCCTCATGAACGACGAACGACACTTGCGATTTGGTTAACTATAGCTAGCAACGAGTCCGAGAGACAGAGCAAGATATAATATAGAGGCTTCCAGAACGGTTTATTACTAAGCAGGTGTGGTTTAACCGTGCGGCACGCGGTTTGAGCATGTGCAATAGCCTCACCTTAGCACTATTGCGCTAATTGGATTCATAGAAAATAATTACAGACAGTCGCTTCCGTTCTAATAGAATACAAACAATTCCTGGAATTGAATTTTCTTGCGGTAATTGGATCATGCGTTCTATTAGCATAAACACGGTAAACTTTCTACATGTACATGTACATACCATAGTTAATCGAATACAATGCATGATCCAATTTAATGCAAGAAATTAGTTTTTTACGAATTCTCATAACGTTTATATATGAAGCGATTGCCCCCCCCCCCCCCCCCCACCCAAATGAAACCCTGACTTGCATGAAGTAGGGGTGGTTGAATTGGTCCTGATGGTCAGCATTTGGCTGGATCACACTTTCTCTCACCGATGAGCAGCTTGCCCTTGAAGGGAGGTTCATGAGCTCCTTACTAGGATCTTACCATTGGTGCATACGACCTGCGTACATGCAATACCGTATGGCGGGTAATTTTCGTGGGGTCTAATTTTTGTGGAAAGTCCGAAAAGGCCCTCAAAATTAATTTTCGTCGTTCTAAATTTCGTGACAGCATCCAGTCTAGGGGCGTGACACTGCTGTATAAGCGATGATGTAATCGATACACGCGCTCGCGATCTTCTTTGTTACTAAGCCATACCTACAGAGACTTGGACAAAAAGCATGAGATAGAAGAATATTAGTGTCGAAGACGCTATCAGCTGGATGATAGTGGCTATACTGTTGCTTTCTAACACTGGAAAGTGTTGGCTGCGTTGCCACGATGTTTGTGGCCACGCCCATCATCTTGGACTCGCATAGTACCATATCACAGTAGGCATTAATTTTCGTGGGTAGAAAAATTTCGTGACTGCCAAGTCAACCACGAAAATAACGAAAATTAGCACCCCACGAAAATTTCCCACCATACGGTATCATTTGAGTATTGCTACAAAGTGTATTTATCATGTGTCTGATGTGATGATGTGATTGACAATGTCCTCTCTGTCCCCAGACCCCACACTGACAGTGGAGAATGTGACTAGAGCCATGGAGAAGGTCACAGTGGACGAGAGGAGAAGAGTGTGGGGGAAGATATTTAACCATCCTCAAGTTATTGAAAAAATTTACAGCAGTCATTCCAGTGAAGAGGAGAGACTACATTCTTGTGCTGACACCTGTGTTACCTATGCCCCATCCATATGCTGGGAAGAATTTGTTCAGGAGTTGTATGACTATGGTGAAATGGCAGCAGCCAAAGAAGCAAGAGCTTTCCTTCAACACAAGGGTGAGTTCAGTGGGACCTCTTTATTTGTTAAGGAATTATACGTGTAGCTTGGATAGCTAGTAATATCATTTGTGACCGGATTTGGGAAAACCCTCCGTAACGAATTTTTTTCTGAAAATTGAGTTTGATGTATGGTTGATAAGCTCTACCATAGAGCTAACCCGCGTTCAAGTTTTAGGCCGATCGCGCGCTTCGTTGTGGAGATACAGCACTTTGTTTGCGATCGCGCCACACCCCCAATATAATTGAGAAATTACGGTCTAAAGGCGTTGCTATGCACGCGTATGGCATTTCCGCATACTACGCGTGACCCGGAAATCAATTAAATGGACCTGGGCGGAGCCGTTCGAAATGAACGTGAAGATCGAGCAAGAGTTGAATTTCGTTGTTGACAACGACAGCCGATTGTTCTTAGATGCCCAAGAAGCTAAAAAGGTGAGCGAACGTACAGTAGATCGATGAATCTAGCTGTATCTAGGTAGAGAATTCTAATTACCGCCTATAGTAACGGGCTCCGTGTACGGTGGCTGTGCCGACTAGGTGGGTCAAAATGAAGGCTTATTTCGCCTTCGTATAGCACGACTAGTACTAGCCTCCGTAGATGACGGCAACAGTTAGAAGAAGGGTTGTTCCATATGTATATGACAAAATCTGGACTTGGACAAATTTCGACCTGAGCTACTAAAAACGCACATTGCGCGAATCGCGCGCGGATCCCTTACGGAGGGTTTTCCCAAATCCGGTCACATTTATCGGTAACCTTTACCTACTTATGCTTGTACTTGGCCAGTACATTAGATAAAGCACAGTCATGATATGCAGTGGGTGTGGTTGATAGGCGTGGACCACTGTATGTACATTATGTGATGTACATACGCCATGCATGCATGCCAAACAATTTGCTGAAGATCGACAGATTCATTGTGCCTACCTACGAGCAAGAGTATGCACTCATGCTACGAGTCACTCAGATCCCCACATATGTGACCGGATTTGAGAAAACCCTCCGTATGGGATCCGCGCGCGATTCGCACAATGCGCGTTATTAGTAGCTCAGGTTGAAATTTGTCAAAGTCCAGATTTTGTCATATACATGTCGAACAACCCTTCTTCTAACTGTTGCCGTCTTCTACGGAGGCTAGTCGTGCTATACGAAGGCGAAATAAGCCTTCATTTTGACCCACCTAGTCGGCACAGCCACCGTACACGGAGCCCGTTGCTATGGGCGGTAATTAGAATTCTCTACCTAGATACAGCTAGATTCATCAAACTACTGTACGTTCGCTCAACTTTTTAGCTTCTTGGGCATGTAAGAACAATCGCCTGTCGTTGTCAACAACGAAATTCAACTCTTGCTCGATCTTTACGTTCATTTCGAACGGCTCCGCCCAGGTCCATTTAATTGATTTCCGGGTCACGCGTAGTATGCGGAAACGCCATACGCGTGCATAGCAACGCCTTTAGACCGTAATTTCTCGATTATTGGGGGTGTGGTGCAGTCGCTAACAAAGCGCTGTATCTCAACAACGAAGCGCGCGATCGGCCTAAGACGTGAACACGGGTTAGCTCTATGGTAGAGCTTATCAACCATGCATCAAACTCAATTTTCTGAAAAAATCCCATACGGAGGGTTTTCCCAAATCCGGTCACATATATACGAGATCACTGACAAACTACATTGTGCACTTGAAGTATACATGTATCACAATAAATTGAGTAGATAAGAGCTCTTGCTACTTACCCATGCCTACAGCACTCTCTAGCCTAAACATAATATAGTAGGAAGTAGTACATGCAACATACATCTATAGGGATGGGAGATTAAAATTATGAAAATGGCTCAATTCTCCAGACCCCACTCTGACGGTGGAGAGTGTGACTGATGTGATGGAAAAGGTCACAGAGGTCAAGAGGAGAAAGGTGTGGGGGGCAGTGCTTAGATATAAGAAAAGAGTGCTGAGTCGGAGGGGACCAGATCGAATACTAGGACCACTCGATTACGATGAATCATTTGATCTAGTTGATCCAGAGATTCTTACAGAAATTTATAGCAGTTATTCCAGTGAGAAAGAGAAGACCCATGCCTGTAGTGATGTGTATATCAACTGTCGTCCAGAGTCATCCTGGGAACATCTCACCTCACTGCTGTATAGAGAAGATGAGCTGACTGCAGTGGACCAGGCCAGACCATTCCTGCCTCCTAGAGGTAAACTTAAACAATACTTTACTGCTAATTGGTGATCACCTAAGTCTAGCTAATCATTGCACGTTGGAGTGATGTACAAGCATCTTCTAAGAGTCAACATCAGAATGTGGGCATCCTTTTCGGCCTCCCTACGAATTCTTTGTTTATTAGTAACTATAAACATTCTCACTATAGATACATGTAGCTTATTAACCCTGGTGTACTAGGGTTGATTACAATGATAATTTTCTTACCATGCTAGCAGCTACATGTCTCATTTGCAAGTCTCAAGTGAGGCAGTGTAGGAATTCTAGTATACTTCATGATTTACATTTGCAAGGCCTAGCTCACAATATGATGTAAGGACCCGTATTGCATTATGTTGCCTTGATATTGATGCTCATCACAATGCAAAGCATTGGTATTTACCTCGTGTATGTTGAGAGTTTTGGTATATAAGGTTCGTCAACTTGTAAATGTATAGGCTGAATATTACAACGGTACAGTGACACACTTGGGTCTAAAGCTATGGCAAATATCATACATACAGTACATATGGGATATGTACATGTACACAGGGGCTAGGAAGCATTTTGAATGTGGGTAGGCTGTGAGTGTGTCAATAGGTGGGGCCAATTATAATTAGATTAAGTGGGGACACTCCAATCCAATGGGTGGTGGTACAGTGTAAATTATTGCAGTGGAGAGTAGGGAAAGGTCGTCGGGCTCGCTAGCTAGATTATTGAATGAGGCTATGAGCATGCTCAGTCGCATGCAATAAATTGGTGGGTGTGGCCTCGATCTGCCAAAAAGTGGGGCGGCCATGGCCGCCCCGGCCGCCCCGCTTCCTACGCCACTGGTACATGTATTCCAGTTAAAGAGCAGTGGTACATGCAGTAAACAGTGATAATTCATGACATGCTTTCATTCATTAACCCTCGTGTGTGTGTGTGTATGTCTGTTATCACGCCAGCTGCTACATACCTGGTTTATACGATGCAAACAAGGCACCATTAGGCTTTTACGGTATCTTCAAGGTATGAATTGTGTGAATTTCGTTGAAAACACTTCGTTCAAAAGTTCTGGTAACATTTGCTGACCACCATGGCCTTCTTCGCTTCTTGACGAGCTCTCAATCGATGAAAGAGACAGCAATGGCTTCATTTCAAGATTAGTAGTGTGTAGCTCTAGCGATATTCTTGTAACTAAACTGACTCATCACAGATCACAGTAGGCTATCAACTACTCTTCTTGGCTTTACTTTGTACTATACTAGATCTGCTGATCTGGCGTGCACATGGTACTACTACCTAATTGCATGCAATCCGTATTGGTGCATTCTTGTGGTTACTCTCTACAACTACACAGTACACTGTATAAGTAACAGTGTTGCTTGGCAAATTTGCAATATGCAGACTAGCTATAGCTATTGCGCTGAGGGTTTTGCACTATAGTTCTTCATTGTATAATAACTAAGCCACTCCATACCATACAGACAAGCTGTATGAGATTGAGTACAAATTATGTACATGTACACAATAATGCCATGTATTTGGTCAGCAGTAGATTGCTTGCTGGATCGACATGCTTGCATAGAAAGTATAGCTAGTAGTGTACATGTGTGCATACAATATACATGACATTGTAATCTTGCTCAATACTATTCATTTTTATACTGTGTACCCACAGTGTATTATTTTATTTATCCCCACAGACCTCACTCTCACCACTGATAGACTCATAGAGCTGTTTCAATCAGTGAGGGATCCAGACCCACCACCATGGAATCCAGGCTCACTACTAGAACCACCAGGGTATAGGTATGATATTGGAGGATTCCTTGGTCTACCAAAGTCTGCATTAGCGGAGATCAGGAAGAGATACCAGAGCAAGGCTAAACGTAAAGAGGCTTACCTGGATACATATGTACACTACCATCCTTGCCCATCCTGGAAAGCCATTCATGAGTTTCTAGGGAAGTGCTTCCTTCGTCAACAGGCTAAGGAGGTGGAAATCACCTATGTTCAAGGTATGCACTGCATGTGCATGCAGGACCTGTACACAGTGTAGTTATCTCAAGGCAGGGGGAGGTATATTAAACATGAAATGAATTATTGCTTGGGGCGAGGGGAGTTCTCATTTTCTGTGCAAACTGTGAAAGCTAAGAATATACCGTAAATCACGAATATTTCGTGTCTAAAATATTTCATGCAATAATTATTTTTCGCGTTAAATAATTTTCAGATAAACGATCCTGTACCACATTGTCGTTAATATTGTGCATGTATTTCGTGTTTAATTTTCGCACAAGCCATGCTGTCCGAAAATATTTTAATATCAAAACATTCGCAATTTACAGTATTTACAGATCACTTGTATGCATAGCTATACATGTAAATTTTGGTGCATTATACATGGTTTTCTCATGGATGGTCATATTATTCAAAGCCCCGACTAGTGTGGTAACTATTCACGGATGCTTGGATTTTGAGGGTGGTAGTGACATTGTATGCATAATGGACATGCACAGACATACATACATACATACCGTAAACTCTGGCTATTAAGCACACCCCCGCTATTAAGCGCATGCTCTCTTCTCACGATTAGCTATTGTTTATTAAGCGCATGCGCATAATAGGCGTGGCGTTCTATGAACCCTGATGTTGACCTTAACAACTCGCTGGAAAGTGTGTATAATCCAGATTTCTTTGAAGATGTTATGATGGCCACAAATAACGCTGTCATGCAAAAAGATATTGTCTTCATACAAATTGCCAGCACTCATCAGCTTGAGTGGGACCAGTAAACGTTACCGCTTTCGATTAATCGAGCTAGCTAGCACTAGCGTGCCCGGAGTCGCATCACATGTACAAACATTTATGGGTGTGGTTATGTGCCTTATAAGCGCACATCTTTTATTAAGCGCATACTACCGTTCCGTTCACCGTTATAAGCGCATGCGCTTGTTAATCACAGTATACGGTACCATACATACCATATCTGTATTGGTAGCATGTATGCTAGAGCACAGAGATCTTTCATCTAGATCTGCTGCTGGGAATTGATCCCAAGGCCTCCTAATACCCCCCCCCTCCAGAATTCTATAATATATATGTATATATACAGCATAGAATTTGATTACATACACAAGCAAGAAGACATCATCACAGCATTATTCTGTGATTTATTTACTAGTATATGCATGGCAGCAGCACATATACACACTCATACAAAGTAAGTCGTTCGTAAGATCCCCCCCCCCCCCCCCCCCCCCCCAGAAAAAATCCTGTATGCAACCCTGCCATAGGCCTTCAGCTTTACCGTAGGCGGATCCAAGGGGCATGTGCTCCCCCAGATTTTAAGGGTTTTGTTTAGGATTTTTGTCCAGGGGGGTGCAAAGACTATAGTATGTTTTTCCATTCGTGAAGAATGACATTATGCTTATTTAGTTGATTATATTAGGGGGGTCTGGGGGTATGCTCCCCCAGGAAAATTTAATGTTTCAACCTCTGAGACTGTTTCTGGTGGCCTCTGAGACCTCGAATGGGGAAAGCCTGTCAGTAATATCCACTGGTTCCCCTCTATTTCAAATCAAATGTTGCAAGGATGTGGAATGTGTCTCCTACCGCGTGTAGTGCGAAGCTTCAGCTAATTTATGGGTTAAAATGAACAAAACTGCCGCTTTGGACACTTTCACCGTTCAAATCTTTTACTTGTGCATGCATGTATTGCATGTATGGATGGTGGCTACTCTCAAGGGGGGCAGCAGTACAGCATGGCAGGAGCTCGAGATAACTCTTCTACGTTCATCGAAGAGTGTGGCTACTGCATAATTTTTGGATAGAATCTAAAAGTGGAAAGCTAACACGGACTTCTGACGGCGATCATTATGCGATCGCTCGTAGCAGCGACAATAGAGCTGACAACGATAAACTATAGTTGGAGATCAACTGCTGTTTGTTGTTGCTAGTGCTTAAATTCTCCATTTTTTCACCGGATCTGTTCTATACTTAAACAAGCCGTTAGCCGAATTTATTTATTTTCTATTTAATGCCGAACAACGATATTTATAATTATTTTAGGCCATTCGGATAATTAGAGGGAGTATGGTATTTGTGTACTAGCATGCAAAGAGATGCTCTGGTAACCTAGATTGAGAATTTCTGTGGCTATACATGTACATCTAAATTGTCCTCATCACTGTAAATTTAGTCCACCATACTCTGCATAAAAACAGTTGAATCGACAAACACGAATTCCTGAACGATCTGGTGCGATCATGTCTGATCTCCTCTGGTCTAAACTTGATTATATTGCCGTTCATTTTAATCATGATTAGCTACCTGTGAAACTACTTATGTGACTGCTTGTAATGGTGTACTGTGTAAGGCAACTACCTATTACAGCATTTGAAGAGTATGTAGCGTAAAATACCGATTATCGGCATGTATCAATTATCGGCACCTGCATTTACGGCAAATTCTACGGGAAATTACAGACCCGTTTACGGTCCTGGAACAAAAACTCACACTATCTCTCGAAGGGAAGTAAACAGGACGTTCTAAGGCCAACAGTCGTTATGTAGGCGTGGCAACAGACCCTTAGAGCCCAAGAAAGTGACCTTCGACCCCCAGTTTGCTAGCTGAATTTTTGGGATCAAATTTTTAGCTATTTTGTTGTCTGGTAGTCACCACTGAGTCTTAAAGTGGCTGTTTATGAGTTCTATAGCTTCAGGCTATTGCCAGGAGCTAGAGTTTAGCCTACAAAGTGTCAGACTAACGCCGATCATATCTAAGAGAAAATTTTGTGTATTTTTGGATGTAATTTCAGCTATTATGTAGCGAGTGGAAAGATTCGCTCTCTTTAAATGCTACTGTTAGTGGAGCACATTGAAAGGAACCTGTGGAATTTTTTTCAGAATTTTCCAAGTAAGTGGTAAGTGTGGGGATACACGAAAGCTCGCTGGTGCCGATAATTGAGTATAGGCAGTACTATGGGGTGCCGATATCTGATTTTTTGATACCTTAGCTGTGCTGCCCATAGTTCCGTGAAGAACTGTATCTATAGCCTTGGATTTGAGGTGTAGTATATTGAGTTAAAAACCTATCCTTTGGTGCAAGAACCATCATCATAGGTTATTCTGCTGGTAAGTTATGCGCGGGACAAATATAGGTGCCGATAATTGGTATTTTACGCTAAGTATACATGTACCATGCTATTTAGGCTGCTTGCCTGTAAGCTGAAGCTGCAAACGTCCACGTGGCAAATGAACACTGAGTGCTATTTGCATGCACATTCAGCTGAGGCTTGCTCTGATGGGCATTTGATTTATGTATTATCGTTTGCTTTTGAGCAGTATTCTTACTCTCCAGCTGTTCATAATTGATGACTGCAAGGTACTGAACTCTAACTAGCATCGCGAAAATCTTCACGCTGCATATGCATGCTCAATCTGTTCATACTTCCAAGCAGTATGCTGTGATAATTATGTCCTCAGTAGCAATTTACTTTTTTGCGGTTACCGTAGGTCGGGTTTTAATTGCGAGTATCTATTAATTGCGAATTGCGAGTTTTTCTACGTTTCGCAATTAATAGATTCACAAACATAAACGTGCACGTATACTACAGTACGGTACGGGGTCGTCTATCGCAATTATTGGATTCGCGATTTGGCTTGACTTGACTAGAACGCATTTATTAAACTACGCAATTAAAACCCGTCCTACGGTATTAGGTAATTGTGGTGTAACTTAAGAATCAGTAAATATGTAGAGTATCTGACACATGAATCCAGCGAATACCTTACAAGCAGCTTGTTGTCTTCTTCTCTGACAAGTAGCAATGGCCGAACTTCATGCGTTCTCTAGGCTGACGTAATCCCGTGGATATATAGATAGCCCTGCGCTATATATAGCACACACCATGAGCAGCGTGCCACCGGACCGATCTGAAGTTCTGCGCTGTCAATTTCTTCTCTGTGATTGAAGCTTCGAAATTTGTCACTATCGAGGTATAGAGCCGCTCTCCGACTCCCGATGATCCGAGTCTAGTCTGCGATGACTGTGTACCCACTATAATGACGACCTTTACCACATGCCACTTCCACTATGCAGCTACTGAGGACATGCGTGGTCAAGGTTTCATATTGTATTCAATTTGGATATATATTTTCTGTACCGTACGAGCGCTTTATGCGCTCTGTGTTACAGTTTTGTGTCCATGGAAGCAGTCACTCCCTTTCAAGGAACCATGCACAAACATAGGCTAGGATATTGCTTGAACAAAGTGTTTGAGGCAATGCTCTCCACTTCCCAGTACATATCAGTAGCAGTCAAATTATATACCACAGCACTATCAAAGCATAATTTCTCACATAAACATAAATGACACTAAATAGCTACTAGCTAGTAGGTGAAAAACTTTCTGAAACTGCAGTCAGAGCCAGAGAGGGAGTCTTCTGCCAGTCACAGCTAGAGAAGATAGTGGAGATACCAGAATCAATACACTAAGGGGTTATAAGAATGTGTATTATCTATACCTTTCTTTTGCACTAAACTACTGTATAATTGGGGCGAGCCTGAGCAAGCCCCACATAAACGTTACAGCTGTGCGCGAATTTTATATTATCATACACATGTATATTATGGTACGTCGGTCACATGAAATTATATCCCCAGGCCAGTGATGCTCTATATGAATGTAAATGCGAAGTATTCTATTGCACATTCTCATGCCTGGGCTACAGGCCGTATATATGCCATTCTAATTAAGTGAATTGCAAATTTGCACTAGTGCTTATATTGTATGATATTGATGATCGAGCAAGCTACCGTACTGCACCGTACAGAAGTAGGGCTCCAAGGAGGAGAGAGTGAGACAGAGCTTGTTATCAGCTCAACAGTGCAAGGACCAGCTAAGAACACGATAAGAGATGTTTAATCATTAAATTTAATATGACACATTCCAGTAAGCTTCTTAAGATTACGGAGAAACACTACTATTCCTAGGCTCACTCTTTGCATACATCCTACCACCAATGGATAAATATTTTACTTATTATTATGAGTTGTTACACCATGAGGAACCACACTGGGTATCCTGAATCCAGATTCCAAATTCCAGTAGCTTCTTAGGATTACAGAGGTCGTCATTGATATTGATCAGCTTAGACTGAGGATGGATAGTCTAGGGAAGAAGGGTGGAGCTAGAACTGGGTGGGCTACATTACAAGCCAGATAGTACTATAACCCTACTGATTACCCTTTCATTAGTGAGAGTGCATGCATGATGATGTTAATGAATGGACACTTTCCACGGGAGCCTGATTCTATTGCTGCATTACTAAGACAGGTAAGGTTGAGTTAAAGTCGTCACAGCTTCCAGGTCTTCTCTACACCACCATGGATTCACTGCTTCTTGTAGATAATGTGTCACTGATTGACAAACCCGTCCAAAATGTGTACCAACTGCCAATATTTCTTCCAATCAGAAAAGATTTAATAGACTAGTTAATTAAGTCAGGTTTGGCTACTGCTACAGGTGCACTTGAATGCCAGGCCAGGCCATAGAGGCAAATATATCCAGCAGTGGTGGCAAACATTACAACTGTCCCAGGCCTTGCTATGACACAAATGCGAAGTGTTCAACATTCAATAGGGAAGAAAAAAGGTCCAAGTGTATAACAAGATTTGAACCTGCTCCAATCAGTTCCACGCACAAGAGCACAAGCACTCAGCCATCACTGTTGTCATTGCTGGCAGTCGTTATTTTGCCTATTTATAGACAAACCCTAGAGACTAATCCTGCTGATGCTCGCAACCCAGCCCCTCCCACACTAATTAACCCATTCGCAACCCAGCCCAGTCCACGTATATAGACAAACCCTAGAGACTAACCCTGCTAACCATTCACAACCCATCGCCAGATTTCCCAGACCCTCCCATCTGTACCATTTAGCGATCGTGATTGCGTATGTACCTGCATATCGTGTTTGTGTTATTACAGCCCTCAAGTTGAGCGACAAACTCTGTAACACAGAGTGTCAGTGCACAGTCTGTGGCACATGCGCAGCTGTTTCTTATGTAGTCTATAATATCTACCGTTGCACTGACAATCAAATCCTCAAATTGGTGACACTAGTTATGATATTATACATATACACTTCATAATCTACATCTACAGTACAGTTTAAGCCAATAAAATAAATAATTATGCAGTGTCTGAGAGAACCCAGCATTACTTTGACATCGCCATGAAAGGAGGAACTTTGATGATTCGAAATGGCAGTGTCTTTTTCTTGGGTCCCGGTGGGTCAGGAAAGACCCACACTCTTCACGCTCTTCTTCAGGAACAACCTCCATCAGTACGACAGAGCACTCCATGTGCTAAACGAACAGTGAGAACTATAGCTCAGTGCAAGGTGGGAGTGGAGGGTGTTCTCTTCATTCGAATCCAAGATGACCAGTATTCCGACATGCTCAGCACAACAGCCAAGCAGTTGCAGCCACAACCATCCAGCATCAGCACAACCACTCCCCCTCCAGTTCAATCCAGACAAGAAGCAACATCAGAAGAAGTCATTTCAGCTATCACTCCAGCGTCCATTGAAGCTGCTGAGGAGAATGATTCACACCCTATCAAAAGTGAAGCTTCAGCTTCCACTCCAGTCAAGAAGCAGAAAATACCTCAATCTTGTCTCAGTGGTTTCGATAGAGAAATGCTTCGTCGAATGCAGCTGGTGCCAAAGAGATCTGAAAGTCTCATCGACAAAGATCTAATAGACATGAAGGATTCAGGGGGGCAACCAATGTTCCACGAAGTGCTACCCCTCTTTGTCAAAAACACCACATTTGGTGTACTGACAGTGAAGTTGAATGAAAGGCTGGATAGCTACCCCATGGTAGACTATTACAGCAATGGTAAACCAGTAGGAGAGCCATTCCCATCTCCATTTACACACCTACAGACCTTTCGCCACTGTATGAGGGTCCTTCAGTCGACTTGTAGCAAAGGCACCTGCCCAAAGCTTGTGTTCATTGGCACTCATAAAGATCTGGAGCAGGAGTGCCAAGATGAAAACAGAGAGGAAAAGAATCAAAAGCTTCGAAGCATAATCCCTTCAGATCTGAAGCAAAGCATCCTCTACTATGAGCATTGTAATGAAGAGCTTCTGTTTGGTGTTAATGTCAAAATACCAGGAGATAAAGATCGCAAGATAATAGGGTACGTACGCGAAAGAATGATAGAGGAGTTACAGAAGCTCCCGCAGCAAGAAATTCCACTCCAATACTTTGCCTTGGAGAATGCCTTCTTGCGATTGGCAAAGTATCAGCGTAAAGGAGTTCTGAGCAAAGAAGATTGCTTTAGAGAAGCAGCTGCCTACCATTTTTCAAAGGAATCTTTTGAAGCAGCTCTACAGTACCTCCATGGCCTCAAGCTTATCTTCTACTATAAAGAGGTTCTTCCAGAAGTGGTCTTCATTGATGCCCAGACCATCCTTGATAAGATCACTGAGCTTGTTGAATTTAGTCTGTCATTGTCTTCTCAATCCAAGCCAGTATATGAGTTGACCATATCTATGGATATCAAGGAGTTTCAGGAATTCAAAGCTTATGGCATTGTCACACTTGAGCTTCTTTCACAGTTTAGCTCTCACTATGTGCCAGGCTTATTCATGCAGCAGCAGCTAATCTTTGTCTTGAAGTACCTACGGGTGATTGCTGAAGTTGGCAAAGGTAAGTACCTCATGCCCTGTCTTCTCAAGGTGTCAGCCATACCTCGACCCTTGCCACATTCTTCCAATCCATCCATCTCTGCACTTCTCTTCTATTTTGGTCCAAATGGTCCTAAGCTTGGAGTCTACTGTTTTCTCCTTGCTTCTCTTATCACTGAAGCCAAGTGGCAGCTTATGACCGAGAATGATCGTCCAGTCCAAGTATCACGCAACCAAGTTCAGTTCAGGCTTCCAGGAGATGATCCTGGTGCTGTCACCATAACCGATTCCTTCTCGACTTCCTTTCATGTCAGTATCGACTTTCCTGAAGATATGGAAGCTGATGAATCTTTCCAGATAAGCAGTAGGATTTGTCCAGGGATTCGTGAAACGATTCTCTCCTCGATTCAAAAGGTTTCACACAGACTGAACTACAACAATTCAATCCCAAAGGTAGCTTTTCCCTGCACAAAGCATCTACCTGATGCTATACACCCTGCCACCATTTCAAGTACCGGATTTTTGACCTGTACGATTCATCCTGCCTCAGTATACAGTCGCCTTACAGAGCAGCACCGGATCTGGCTCGGAGAGGAGGTTCATGCTGACGTCAAAGGTACGAATATAGTCCACAATCATTGCTCTTATTCCTATTGTAGCTAGTGTTTTCAAATTGGAGAAATAGTTGATAATAATTATGCTAGATTCACCACAATAATATTATTATTGGAGTTTTTAATTCTGTTTTGCACTAATTAACTCTAGGAGATAACCAAAGTTGTCAGGTGCTTGATCAGGTGATTGATAGTGGCCACAGTGGAGTGCCAAGGCATCTCGGCCAGATAGCAGAGACCATGTACGAGTGGGAGGGACCAGTTGCCGATAGTCTTGGACTTCATCAAGCTGATGTTGCAGCAATCAAGAAAGCACATCCTGGAGAACTCCAACTACAAACGTAAGTACAATGTAGCTAGTGGCTATCCTGCCGTGACTAAAATTACATGGAAACTATTGTAATGTCTTATAGGAGAGCTGCTCTGGAGAAATGGAAGCAGTACAATGGCCCTAGAGCCACCTACAGGAAACTGATTGCTGCATTTGAACAAGCTGGTCGCAAGGACTTCGCTGGAATAGTTCAAAAAGTAGCTGGTAAGTATAACAGTAACTATAGTGAGTTCTACGTATGCATTATTACTATATTATTTCTTACATGTACCTTAGACTAGCAGTCCTAATGTGCCTCTTACGTATTAATTTTGTTTGATTCTAGGAGCCCTAATGTGCCTCTTATTTGTTTGATTCTAGGAATTGTACCAATCACCACTAGCAAGCAGATTGCAACTGATAGTGTACAACCTCAAGGTGGTGGTGATGTGGCCACTGCACCGGCTAAAGGTGAGCTCAGATGACCACTCTGCTCTCTCTGCTCTGTCCACATCATACCATAGTCTTGCGAGCTGGCTATAGCCACTCCTCTCTTTTTTGCACGCACAAAGAGAGGTGGGACTAGCTCGCCAGACTAACAATACTACAGTAACTGTTTCGATGACTGTTGAGTGGACTTACATTTACATGGCTTTATTAACCCTCGGCGCATGCGCGAGGGTTACGGTAGTCGTTCTGTGTGTAAGTGAGTGACTGAGTGAGTGAGTGTGTGTGTCTGTTACCATGCTAGCTGCTATACATACCTGTTTTATACATTGAAAACAAGGTGCCATTAGGCTTTTCGTCGTAGATACAATATATTATGTATTGTGTGGATTTCGTTGAAAATGCTTTGTTCAAAAGTTCTGGCGACATTTTCTGACCACCACGGCCTTCTTCGCTTCTTGTCGAGTTCTCTCTAGATGAAAGAGATAGTAGCCGCTTCATTTCAAGAAGATTAGTGTGTAGCTCAAGCGATAGTTCTTGTAATTCGACTGACTCATCACTAGTCACAGTAGACTGTCAACTATGCTTCTTGGCTTTACTGTATACTACTAGATCTGCTGATCTGGCATGCACGTGGTACTATTGCGTAATACCTTGCAATCCGTAATGCATTCTTGTGGTCATAGTTTCTCTCTACAACACTGCTAACAGCAACAGAGTGTTGTAGGCTTAACTTGCAATGTAGACTAGTCACTACTGCAATAAATCTCACAGCGCCGAGGGTTTAGCACCAATGGTGTTCATATTATGCAGGTATTGATGGTACTGCTACCGCAACCAGCTCTTTTCACCAGCCTCATCAAAATCTCTCCACCAGTTCATCTAACATTCCTGGACCTGCTGCTGGTCAAGTAAGTGTTGAAATATTTAGTATTAGCATAATATGCTTAAGTTTGTGCTGTGAATTCTTCATAGGGTATAGGGACTGGTCTGGTTATGGAGGCCCCACTTCAGCAAGCTCCACCTCAGTCAGTGCTGGGCAAGGAAGTACGAGGTATGTACATGTATGTGGTTCATTTTAAAGAACGATAAAACAATAGTTACTTACTTTTGGGTAAATATTTAAGGGGCAAGAATGTTTTGGAAAGGAGCCCAGATGAAATATTCTTATCAAGTTCTGCTCATAATATTTTTCTCTAGAGCCCACTCCAGTTGCCGACAGTTTGACTACAGAGTGCTTTTGTGAATCCCCTGTGGATGTCAAATTTGAGCCATGTGGCCATGCCATGATGTGCAGCACTTGTGCTCAAAGAGCTAAGAAGTGTCCTCAGTGCAAGGTAGAAGAATACCGTTAATAACTAATTCAAGGATTTATGCATACCTTGTGTGTTTGTTTATATTATGTCACAGGCAGCTGTCAAGTCCTTTTCCAAGTTGAAAGTAATGTGTCTAATGTGCACTGAAGAGGAGGCCACCGTTACCATGAGACCTTGTGGACACATGTTTTGCCCTGGTTAGTTGATCAACAACTCGAACACTGCATGAGTTAGACCATTGAGCTCCGATTTTACATTCACAGGTCCAATTATAAGAGTATGATACAATGCTGTGAATTTATTGTGTGTCTCTCTCCCTCCCCTTTTTCTCTCTCCAGGCTGTGCTAGGAGAATGAAGAAATGCGTTGAATGCCGAGCACAAATTACTGTTAAAGAAGGCTTGTGTAAGTTTAATGACATTGTGCTTCTTGCACGATTAATTCACTGCAGTGATCTTTTCTTCCAGCAATGGAGACTAGTGGTGGTGGGAGTCCTGGATCTAGTGGTCTTAACTGTGCCATTTGTCTAACAGAGCCCAGAAACACAGCCCTCCTCTGTGGACACCAGCTCTGCTGGAACTGTGCTGAGAGAGTGGACCATTGCCCCTTCTGTGGAATGTTTATCACAAACAGAATTCACTTATTTCAGTGACATAATTATATAATAATAATTATTGTGTTGCTGTATCCATAATTATGAATGTGCATATTCATGGTAAGTTGTGACTAGGCTATTGGATAAAAGATGAGTTAGTCCTATTTCTCCCATACTAAGAAACATAATATAAAATTATACCTCTGTCTCCCGTCAATCATTCAGCCCCACTCATTATCATACATGTACTGTTATTGGAGTCAAAGTCAAAGTTCATATTTACTGCCCAAACAGGATACACAATACAGTGTAGACTACTTATACTATGATAGAAAATTACATAAATTTACTTAATTTTAAACCAATAGTAAAAAGTTCTTCAGAACATGAACAAATAGTGTCAAATAGAGAGTCAATATCCATGTTGAGGTCGGTGTGCTGGGTTAAAAAGTGATTGATCAGTGCATGGTCAGATGGAATAGTTCACTGCATAGTTCCACAGGACATTTTCTGTCGGCAAACACAGTTTTACATACATAGCAGCTTGAGGATGGAGAGCAACTCAAGTGACTAGTTTCTGAGATGGATGATTCAGAGCCTGTTTCAGTTGGTAGGAGCGATCTTCTTCGATGATTCGCTTTTTCAGACCCTTAAGAGATCCAGCTGAGTTTGATAATACTTCGCTGGTGAAGTTTGTGGAATAGGGAAGCTCAAGGAGACGGCATTGCTTGACAAGGTCTAGTGCCTCTACATCAGAGTAGCTTAGAGTCTTGAACAGCTCTTCCCTCAATGTATCAGTATTCGAATCTCCAGAGCAGGCTCGAAACAAGAAGCACAGCTTTGCACAGAGACAGCGGCATCTTATAGATGGCCAGTCCAGAGTTATCAAGGGGATGCTAGTTGGACTGTTGATATGGACTGCGCATGCGCATGTGCTGTACACTATCACGTGCACATAAGGGGTGGGCGCGCCCATGGGGCCCGGGGGGGCTTCCCTTCTTCTCCAAACGCAATGGAGGTAGAGGTTGGTTTGCGAGTCGTTCGAGGTCCTGATTGGCAGTGGGGTGATCAGGACGGCGGAGAGGGGTGCCTGGGGACCATCACTGGTATGGGAGACCAAGGAAACGCTGTAGGAGCTCTGCCACAGGTGCTCTGGGACTATGGCTACAGGTCCAACAACTACAGGTGTGGCAAGGAGGGAAAACATGACCTCGTAGTCTATGATACTGCCCCCACAGGTAAGTCAGGGTTGTAAAATATTTACTGAAGTGATGAAGGGCGGGGAAATTAGTCCATACCTGCTCAGATACATAATTATTAGTCTTTATGGTTGGTCTGGCATGGCCCAACTCACATATTGATCATGGCCCCAGGCTCCACCAACCTGTGTTGAGATTCAAGGCTAGATGAAAAATGGCCTATCTGGGAGAAGGCTATGCTGCTTCAACCTGATATGTATATATGTGTACAAGATCACTAAATTTATGTATCGCTGAGCGAACATTCCGTCAACTATGCAGGCATGCTTCATCCAGGCATCAGCTGTGGTTCTTGTCACCAGTGCAACATCCATGGGATCAGGTGGAAGTGTACTGAGTGTCCAGATTTTAACCTTTGTACCCCGTGCTATTACTCTGGAAAGCATAGCTTGGACCATCAATTTTCTCGCATTGACCATAAGGATGACAATATTGATAACAGGTATGACATCCTAAACAGAAATAACCTGTTACTATAGCAGTCTTCATGAAGAATACCTTGGTGTAGTCATTGGCCCATCAGTCTTTATTTTGGTGCTAGTGGAGTCTAACATAAAGACTGTGACTTGTTTTCTGATGCCATATTTTAATACAGTATGACTGTACCAGCTCGAAAATTATCCAGGAAGATCACTGCAAGAGGGTTCTTTCCAAGTGCCAAAGTGATTCGTGGACAGGACTGGGTATGGGGAGACCAAGATGGTAAGCTAACTTGTCCATTAATAGTGCTCAGTGGAGTGTAGCGACATAATTATTATTAGGAGCTCAGTCCCAACGTTTTTGGATCATTAGCTCCACGGGGAGAGTAGACCAGCGTCTTTCTGCATTATATTATGTCATGATTTTGACATGTCTAGCACCAACCTAGAGTCCTATTCATTACCTACGGTAAAGCAAATTTTCATTGAAATTAACCAGGTTCATGGCAAACAGCTCCATTTTAAAATTATTGATTTACTGTAACCTAACCTAACATTTGCATCTCATTAAAAATCATGAAAGCGTCGATTAATATTGTGGAGTGTTATAATGATTTTATGCTAAGAATTTTGTGTTGCAAGGCACAAGTTACCTAGTTGTATGATTAAAGCTTCTCCATTAATTTTACACAGCAGTTTAATTACAGGTGGTAAGCACGGATTTGTCACACGCCTCCTAGACTACAATTCTGAAACAGATGTAAGTCAGATGCGGTAATTTTGCCAACAATGATCAAGTGTTATTATTCTCTTCACTGTCAGAGGAGTGTGGTGGAGGTGGAGTGGACAGCCTCACAGAATAAGAATATCTACAGAGCTGGCCACAAGGGAAAGGTATAATTATTACACAACTACTACTTCCTCATTAGCATTCATGAAGTGATATTGATTTTCTCACAGGTTGATCTGAAGTGCCTTACTCCTGGAGAATGTGATGGCTTTTATCCTGAACATTTACCCAAGCTCGGTATGCAAAATTTAATCATACAAAACGGGCACCAATAGCCATTAATTTTTCTTTCTTAGATGGAGCACTAAAAGTTCGGCCACAGCCTACATCATCTGTGGGGCAGACTTCCTCTGCCTCAAATGTAGTGTCAGCTTCTCTTCCTCAAGCAGTGGCCCAAAATACTCCAACTGTAGCTCCAGTGCCCGTGGCCCCCATTTTAACTCCACCTCCCAGTCTAAGTGCACCAGTGACTTCTGCCTCTCCAGCTGAGTCACCAACTACCACAGCCCCTGCAGTGCCTACTCCTGCTGCTGTTGCTACTCTCTCCCCAGCTACTGCTGCTACAGCTATTGCTACTCCTTCTCCAGCTAGTCCTACTGCTACAGCTGGTACTGAGCCAAGTGCGGCGGCATCTGTTGTCTCTCCATTTGCGATAGGGAGCCATGTGAGGGTGCAGTTGGAGTTAGAGATATTCCGAGTGATGCAGGAGGGCCATGGAGGATGGATGGATGATATGGCCGAGGTAAAAATGTATATCATAAATTTGACTTCCACTACTATAATAGTTATGATAATATTATTGTACGTATATTATGTACCGTTATACTGTAGATTGACCATTCATGTAATAATCCTCCACTAATCTGTTTCTTGTAGACTCTTGTGGAGGCTGGGATGGTGCAGTCTGTCTTGGAGTCTGGGGATATACGTGTGAAATATCCCAGTGGCAACGTTTGGACACTTAACCCTGATACAGTAGTGAAAGTGAGAAATTAGAGATTGCTGACCGTGCACTTTGCCAGTTAGAGAGATAATTTTACATTTGCTTAGGTGGAGCAGTATAAGGTTGGAGATGCAGTTCGTATCCTCGATGACATTGCCAGAGTACACGACCTTCAAGAGAACCATGGTGGGTGGATTGATGACATGGCCTTGGTAAGAAAAAGAAACATCACTATTAGTAGACAGTTACTATTTAACACTATTTTATGCACGAGGTTTATGAATTGTGCGAGTCACATGCTGGTCTCATAAATTGGAGCCACATAATTTTTTTTATTGTACCATACATTAGTGCAATGCATGAAATACTATAATATAGAACGCATTAAAAACGCATATTATCATGAGAGGTCCTGTTTGATGTTTTTACACAAATGTCACTTTATTTTTTCAGTCTCTGGGTCAAGTGGGGCGAGTGTCCCAGGTCTTCCCCACTGGAGATGTCCGAGTTGGTGTTAATGGAATGAACTGGACCTTCAATCCAGCCTGCCTTGCCCTAGCACCTGGGGAAAATCCCCCTGAAGTGCCAGGTTAGTTCCACTAAGGCATTAAAAAACAATTTTAAAATAATTGTGCTGTACTCTTTTGTCTTGATTCAGACTTAGCTGCTAGTGGGGCTTTGGGTGGTGACTTGGAGCAGCTTCATCTCAAGCTTCTCTCTCTGCTGGATAATCCTGCCGTTGCAGTAGCAGCTGCTGCTCAAGGCGATGCATCTACCGTCAAGGAGTACCTTTCCAAGCACCCTCAGGACGTATGCGTGTACCTACTTTATGTTGTAATCATGCATTTGCTGTGAATGCTGTTTATTTTATGTCATCATATCTTAGGTTAATTCCAAGGCAGGTGGAAAAACTGCTCTTCACTGTGCTGTCAGTGCTGGGCATATACCTGCAGCAAAAGCTATTTTAGAGTTCCATCCTGATCTAGAAGTTGAGGTACATATTATATGCATTAATAAAATTATGTAGTGAGTGAAGTTTATATGTGAGCTCAAAGAGGATCAGGTACTGCTGGTATGACTAAATTGGGAAGAGGGTGAAATGTTGACTCGGATGCTAATGTGACCAATCTCCTCTGAAAATAATTTGTAGGATGAAGATGGAGATACGCCACTTCATGTTTGTGCTTGGACGTGAGTTAATCTTAGAACAAATGTGTATTATTTGAAGAGGTACATGCTCCAGTGATGAGGATGAAGCTGCACAGCTACTGATCGATCACGGAGCAAATCTCAATTCGATCAACAAAAAGGGGGCCACCCCTCTCATTATTGCAGCAATTCAAGGCCACTATAGTGTTCTCAGGATACTGGCCAGTCATCCAAAAACCAAGCTTCACCAACAGGTCTCTAATATTAAATTTTCAAGGAAATGATTGACGTCTCTCTCTCTCTCTCCCCCCCCCCCCTCCTTAATTTCAGGATGACAGTGGGGACACAGCCCTCCACTGTGCTGTGTTGGCGCAGAAGAACGAATCAGTTACCATCTTACTTGATGCTGGTGCTGACCCAACACTGCTAAACTTTCGACTTTGTACTCCAATCCATGAAGCAGCAAAAATAGGTTTCTTACCGTGAGTTGATTACAAATAATGGCTTAATTGCATAAATACAATTTTTATTTATAATAATTATTATTGTTTTGTTTTTGCAGTGCCTTGGAGCACTTTATTCGAAAGCAGCCAGACTGTATCAATTTGAAAAAGGATGATGGTTACACAGCACTGCATCTGGCGTCACTGAATAACCACCTAGATGTTGTAACAGCTCTGGTCGATACCGTAAGGCTGCGATATACTACTATAGTATAATGCATAACATTGTATATTATGTTTCTCCTTGTTTAGGAGATTTGCAACATGAATGAAGTGACAGAGACGGGCCAGACTGCACTACATATAGCAATCCACCAGGGCCATGCTAGGATCGTGGAGAGGCTGATTGGATTTGGAATTGATCTCAACATGCAAGATAGTGATGGTGACACGGCGCTCCACATCGCTCTTGCAAGGGACACCACTGATACCCTGTCTGCTGAAACACCCCAGCTCAAAAAGGTATGTACTGCCCTTTTCAATACAGTAGAATCCCTGTGTAAGGTCACCCAAATACCTCCTTTAATCTGGAAAGTATATTGTGTAGCAATAATTATTTTATTGGTCCATGTGCCACGAAAAACAAAATGAGCATAGACAGGAGCAGGCATGACTGCACACATGCATGTCCATGCAAATCAGATGCTAAAAGAGTGCCTCCGCGTGAAAAACTTTCCCTGTAATAATATTGTATACATGTACATCCAAATAGTACATGTACCAGTACATGTAGTCAAAGGAGAGAATTTACGATGCAGGTACAAGAGAGTTTTGGCATGACATTATCTAATGACTCGGCTCCTCTCACCACTGCCACCGTGGCCTGTTTTCTCATCCAAGAAGGTGCTGACTCATCACTTCACAACCACCAAGGACTCTTACCAACAGAGGTGTGCTCTCCAGTGGTCGCTGCCATGGTGATGACCTTTAGTGATGAACTTCAAACAAAAATGTACTATGGATAATATTATTGTTCCATTCTGTTTTTGTCATATTTTTGTACATTTCAATTTCAGGCTGACTAAGTTTCATGGCTCACTGCGTGCTCCTGCTGTACCTCCAGCAATAGCTGTTGGCAATGTGGTGAGTTACCACAATGATTATTAAGCACATGAGTAGCTTCGTCCCCAACTGGGAGTGGCCTACCTGGGGGATGAGGCTACCCACTGACTGCATGTAGCATGATGGACTCCTCTGCCTTTCAAAATTATTTGTATATCATTGTAAGAGTATTTTTTTTCTTTCCTAAATCAGCCTCAACCTTTAGAGACTAAGAATGGCACAATTATACAAGCAGGTATATGCATTATTAAGTGCCTATATTGATCTTATTCACAAGGAACTCTCCTCTCTGTCTTTCCCTCACCCCCCCCCCCTTCCAGTCGGTGCAGCAGCAGCAACAGCAACTGTGGCCGCTGCTACCGCTCCTATTGAGGAGTGCTTTTTATGCGATGCTCCGGTGGATGTCAAATTTGAGCCATGTGGGCATGCCATACTGTGTAGCGAATGTGCTGAGCGAGCAAAGAAGTGTCTCAAGTGCAAGGTATGAATTGCGTTTGCCAGCTTATCCTGGCAGTATCCAACACTACACAGGCTTAGTTGGAACCCTTTTAGTGTTGAAAGAAGAGTGACTAAACATACAAAATTAATTATTGTTTGCTTCATAGGCTGCGGTGAAGAGCATCAAGAAAATCATGTGTTCAATGTGCAATGATGAGAAGGCCACAGTCACTATGAGACCTTGTGGACATGAGTTTTGCCAAGGTATGTGGCTAGAATAGTGACAATTATCTCGGATGAGATATATATTATATTGACTCCATTACTGAATGTGCTCAGCTTGTGCCGAGAGGATGAAGCGATGCTTTGACTGTCGACAGGATATCACAGCTAAGGAAGGCCTAGGTGAGATATGTGGAACAGTTTCCATTCCCAACTTTTACTGCTGGGAATAAGCCCAAGGATAAGGCTGCTTATGTGCCAAACGGTATATTCTCATACTCAAGTGATTATCAGGAGCTCATAGTGCGCTCTTATCCTTATAGAATACACCTAGTTATGTAACGACCCTGTACCAATCTCTGAATGAATGTTATGTGCATGCAACATATTATTTGCAGTTACAGAGACCCAGTCTGTGGGGAGTCCAGGTGGAACTAGTGGCCCTAATTGTGGAATCTGTCTGATAAATCGCAAAGACACTGCATTGCTCTGTGGACACCAGCTCTGCTGGGACTGTGCTCAAAAGATTGACCACTGCCCCGTCTGTAGAAAGTTTGTCACACACAGAATCCAACTGTTTCAATGATCTCATCAGCATTCTATTTCCAATTGCATGACACATAATAATATTATACCTAGCTATATACGTACATATGTTGCTGTATTTTTGGTATGCATTATTGCACATACGTAATAATTATCATGACATGATTGATGGGGGGGGGGGGGGAATTGGAGTTATAAGGGATCTGATTTTTATTGTAACACTTGGCTACTAGAAGAAACTGAACATGGAACTGCTGGAGGTCGGAGTAGAGCTGCCTCCAAATGAGAACCCAATGTCAAATCCTGCACAACAAAGCAATTAATAAAATCAAGAGTCTAAAAGCCCTTGGTAAAGTACACATCCTTGAGCTAATTTTATACGAGATCCAGACTTTCATACAATGGATTGCGAGAGCATGGTAGTACAAAAGAAGCTTATAGGCCTGGGGACATTATATAAGTGTTACCCCCAGTATCTGGTTGCTGCTGCTGAGGCGTCGCTGGAGGACCACCAAAGAAAGAGCCACCATCAAAGGAAGAGGAGGAGCCTGCACCACCAAAAATCCCACCAAAACCTAAAGTGTTCGCGAGATGAAACGAGAATTATTTATGAGCTCAGCTAGCCAACTTACCATCAGACTGACCAAATGCATTCATTCCTCCATCAAAGAACTGCCCGGCCATTGCATTATCCTATTGTGCATTGTCATACAAATAATTTGTGTGACTTTGAACCGCATACATATCCCAATGCATTCCCAAATATGGTATTATGCAAAAACATTATTATACCATCTGCATCTGTTGACTCGGTTGCTGGTACACCTCTGCTCCATACATAGAGTACCCTTCACTAGCAGCAGAAGTAGCAATGGGATCCAGGCTGCTGGTGGTGCTAGCGGTGTCCATCTGCTGATCTGCTTGGTTGAAGGTAGTAATGGTTGGGTTAGCGTAGGTTGTAATAGGAGGATCTGCCATCTCCATAGTATCGACTGCTATCGTAGTTGTGTTCATATCACTTGCAGTAGCCGTAGCAGCTTGTTGGGTGGGTGCGGTCGGTTGGAGTGGTTGTTGAATTTGCACGTCTGTGGCACTGAAAACAGAATCTGATGATCCCTTAGCTCTATTCGCCTCATTGATTTCATCACTGCCAAGACTTTTACCTTCTATATTGACATTTATCACACTAGGGGTATTCTGAGGCTCGCTTGCAGTCCCTATTTGCATCTCCTGTGACGTATTGGTAGCAATAGTGTTGGAGTCAGATGCATCTTCTTGCTGTGAAGCCACAATGCCATTTTCTACTCTCTCTGGTGACAATCGACCAACAGGCTGTTGCGGTGTATGTGGTGCTGCATTAGCTGATCCTGGCGGTGACTGTACATGTGTAGCATTCTTGTTCATTGCTTGGTGAATCATTGGCTTAGATTGTTCAATTTGAGCTGGCATACTTATCTGCAAGGAAGGCTTGGAAACGGTCAGGGATGTATTCTGACCTTGATTGGAACTTGTTACTACTGGTATGGTAGCAGCATGATGAATTAAAGCAGAAGTCACGGGTGGCTTTGGTCTCGAAGGTGTATGTAGAGAAGGCATTTGTAGCTGAGCAACCCTTCTCTGAGTTGTCTTAGCCGTAGCTTGTGGTGAAGCTGTGTGCTGCTGCGGCTGCTCAAAATTCAGCCTAGTGATAGAGACCTGGGCTTGTGGGTTGGCTGGGGTAGTGTTGGTTACTGGACGTGGTCGTGGCATGCTCAGTTGAGGCATCTCTAGCAGGAAACGGGAAGCTTTCTTCTTCTGCTGTCCTCTTTGGGTAGAGGTATTGTTAACGACTTGTTGCTGTTGTTGAGTTGAATTGTTAGCAGTTGTGCTGGTATTTGCAAATGTGGGAGACTGAAGGGACAAGGGCGTTTGTATGAACCCAGCTGAAGTCATGATGCCTGGAGGGTGCTCGAAGTTTGGTGCTTGGAAATCTTTGGAAATGGTATTAGCATTGATCTCCGTGGCACCAACATCCTGCATGACAATTTAAAAAAGTGATTATATATATATTTAGATCCTACTTGTAACAAATACTGTAATCTGATTGGTTAAACTGAAGTATCTATCCTTCATAGAAAATCATGTAAGCTCTGTAGAAAATCATGTAAATTTTCTTGCCTATGGTTAGGGTTGTTGCTAGGCAGCAGTTTATGTATCAAGCTTTTGGGCATTGTTGCTAGGATCTAAACAGGTTAGACACTGTTTAGTTGGTTTCTACGTGATTTAGAAGACCTCAGGGCTCAATAGAACCCTCGCTTCGCTCGGGATTCTACACAGAGCCCTTCAGTCTTCTAAATCATGTAGAAACCTCCTAAACAGTGTCTAACTATTATATACAACGAAAAATATTTTTCAGACGATCAATTTTCTTATATAGTCCGTATCCTAACCTGGAGGGCATAAAAGATGCGCTCTCCTACAAGTTCAGAAGACTCACGATTGGTCAGAATTGTTGTGCCGTGTGCACAAACGAGGTTTCCAAGGCCTAGGGGCCATAGGCCATAGAGATGCTAGCCTGGCCTGGGAACGAGGCTATAGAGATGCATTCTCGAGCTCGAGCGAGCGGCACAAGCGCCGCGCGTTTCGACAGGCCTGCTCGGCAGGCCACCGAGCCTCGAGCGAAGCGAGAGGCGATGTCTGCTCTTTGTCATGGTCTGGTGGTAGATTCTACGTTCGAGCGGAGTGAAAACTTCGCCATTACACGGTGAGTTTGATCAGCTACTCTTGGCCTCCAGTGAGGGGTGTGGTCTTCATCTGCGCATGATTGTGACATCAAACATACTTGTGAAAAAAAATAATAAAAATAGTCCCAATAAGCTTACTTGTGAAAAAAATAGAAGTAGTCCCAATCATCCTAAAAAAATAATAAAAATAGTCATCCTCCTAATAAGCTTACTTGTGAAAAAAAAAAAGTCCCAATCATCCCTCCCCCCGGACCGAGGTGCCGCAGCTTCGGTGATCCGTTTGGGAGTGAACACTGCGGACATTACCGCAGGCATACTTCAAGGGATGGGGGGTATTCAAGTGAGATCCTGGGCGGCCACTAGTCCCTAAATGCCCAGGACCATGCGGTAGCTTTCACTACCGTTCTAGCCCCATTATCGATAGACCGTCCCAGAAAATGCTATTTATTGAGCTGGGACAGGGGGTAGCAAAACGCGTATGGGTTTCATGTTGGAATGTACGGACCGTGACGTAATTAATTAATAGCTATGAATATCATTAACTCCACACCGCGGCGCGCGCCAAAGTCTATCTCGGCAACGGAAAGAGCTATGGAGCTGGAACAAAAACCAAAATGTAGCTCTTGAGCAGATGAAAGCAGCTACCATGGTCCTGAACATACTAGACTATGCCATAGTATACATACCAAGCTTCTTCAAAGACAACCTTACATGTATGATTGTCACATTTATGCTCAGACCAAAAAAACATTATTTCGGTAACAGTATTAGTTAACCAAGACCAAAATGTAGCTCATAATCTAACGAGAAAGATTTTTCAGACAATCAGTGTCCTTAAAATCTGGAGGGCATTACTGTGAATAACTCATGCACATTATCCCATCATTGTTACATCAAACATACTTGTTTCAAGTGTATAATATTATAAGTAAGGGCTTACGTATGTAGAGTTGGGCAAGTGTAGCACTCGACATGCACATACATGTACAGGCATGTGTACCTACAGCACTACGAGTATGCTTACATCCATGTGCACCTGCTTCTCAGCTTCTGCCTGTTGTTGAGTAGCAAGGTTGGCCTCCATTTCTCTCTTATCCAGCAGTGACTGGGTCTCTAGAGTCTTCCCCTTCAGTTCACTGACCTCCAGTCTGAGTGCACCAGCCAGTGCCATCTCAGCACATATTGACTTGAGGTGGTGGTTAGTCTCACAGCGAAGAGCGGCACTATAACAATATGGAGAAGAATGTAAATGTATGGGATCAAACGATACATACTCGGTAGTCGGACGACTTTTCTATATTATAGCATAGTATGTCACACACTTACATTTGTAGCACCCACGACACCAAAGAGGAATTCCTGCCTGTATTTATACGTACACATTATTATATAGGCATGCATAGAGCAGGGGTGTCTCAGTGGTACCCACCTTGGTTTTGCTTCATAGCTTGAATTGTTTGTTCCAGCTCTAGAATCTGCTTTTTGAGTTGAGCATCTGAAACAAATTATTACAAGGTATGCATACATACATACACAGCATGACCACTCAACATCACTATTCTTGACGTACTGTGCTGCCTAACTGTGTGAAGCTGCTCCTCTTTGCTTCTCAGCAGTCTGACTTTCTCCTTGCTCTCATACTTGGCCTTGTAGGAGGCCCATATCCCTTCATACTTGGAGAGAGCATTAGACTGCTCACTACTGTAAGAAAGCAAGAAGTAATGCATATACCATGTACTTGTCATTTAATGCATATGCTTACTACTCTTGCTCCACGTTAGTTTGAAGTGTGGAAACCTTCCTTCTCAATGTGTCCTCATGGTCTCCCAGTACAGTGGATGTGTGCTTCAGGCTGTATAATGAAAGCAAGTTCCCCCCATTCAATATACAAACCCTCATAAATTATCATTGGATACCAAAGGAGTTTGTATGTTCACTAAAAGTTAACCTTTCAAAGTTTTCCTGGTTGAATGCAAACTGTTTGTGCAGCTTCATGGTTTGTTCATCGAGAGAAACGGTTGAGTTGTCTAGCTCCACAGTCTGTTGCTTCTTCTCCTCCAGCTGACTCTTATAAGCTAGAATGATGACCAAAAGTTACTGAATACTGTTTGCTTTGGGTATAGCTATTGTGTACCCTTTATCCTTTCACGTTCAGTTTCAATAGCTTTGGTGTGCTGAATATTTTCAAACTCTGAAAAGACAGCATATAAATTATTCAGAAACTTATAAAGTTAGAAATTTATATTTACCAGTGTTCTTTATCAAGCGGTCGAGGCCTGAGCTTCCTTCTAGGCCCACCTCTGGCGAGTTTGGGTACGCCATAGCTGCACCACTTCACGTCCACACCGAAAACATGAGACACTGATTTTTTGCCAGCGCAGCAGCTGTTTCCAATTTTGAAATTTCCCGCCAAATGCACGTGGGGGGAAATTACGCCAATTTAATGGTTATTATTGCACTGCTGTGGCTAACCGCACAACGCAAATTACGATTGCAACCTAGTACCTAGCGAGCATAATTTCTGATCAGAAGACAAAGTTAGAAGATTTCTGTTGCAAGAACGACGTTTTGTACCTTGAGTCCGCCAAACTAGTATAATAGCGCCAAAGGTGAATACTCGAAGGGCCTGCGGCGAGTTTGTCGGTGTGCGCGGGTCGAGCAGTAGAAGGTGTCAAAGGAGCTAACGTGCGAATTTTATTCGTTAGCGAAGAGGAACAGGACACCATTGTCGGCGCCAAAGGACAGCACAAAAGAAAGCGAATGAGAGGTAAATATTAAAGTATACATGCTCTAGAATAAGCTAGCATAGCTAGCGGCTATGATGGTATCGACTCGTCACCGCACAGATTTGATCTATGATTTGATGTATAGTGTATCGTCTGCTCCAAACTTCTAAACGGTTCCTTTTTTGCACATAATAGCGTAGTAGGAGTTTGGCGCAGTTGAGGTACATACCCGTAACCTAGCAGAAGACGAAAAGACGCCAAGAAGCTCAAGACACGAAGCACGAAGAGCAGCAGGTAGCCGCGTGAGGAGGCATCCGTCATGGAGGAGACGAAAGTGATATACTACGTGGACGACGAAGAGACGCCATACCTGATGAAGATCAGCCAGAGCCCGGCTAAAGTGACACTGGCTGACTTCAAGGGACAGCTCAACAGATCCTACCACAAGTTCTTTTTCAAGGCCATGGATGATGACATAGGGTAAGTTAAAAAGTAGAGTATAGATGGAGACATGTATGGTCTTTGAAGGGAATACCTTCCCTCTATGCATGGATTCATACACACAACTCTAATACATAACCGATCGATTGATGTGCTGAAGCCTCTGGCATCGGTTATCCTTTTGGAATAGCCGCACTGTATCGTAAAGACATTGGGGTACAGCATGGCGTATCACAACATCTATTGTGTGTGTGTGTGTACATGTGCGTGATGAAGCACCTGTGTTGGTATAGCAGCTGTGCACATAGACTGCCTGCCTGTACTGTGAATTCTTGTGCAATGACTATTGTGTGCTGGTAAAGATATCTCTTGCCCCAGGGTATCCACGGGTTAGGAAATGCCTATAACAAACACCACGATGATCAATTTTGTTTTGTCTTGCTCGTCGTAGGTGTTCATGCATGTGTGGCGATGAGCTACATGTAAGTCCATGCAGCTGTACAGTTCGCTAGCTTACATGTATGTAGCCTGGTATGTATGCGTGTGTGTTAGCCGACAGTGTGGAGGTGTGTATTGTGTGAGGCTGTGGAGAGCAGCTGCCACCAAGCCTCCCTTGATGTAGTTTCAAAGTCTTCTCTTGTGGTTTGGGCCAAACCAGCTCTTGGCCCCCCTGCCATGTATGCTGGCATGCATTGAAGCATGCTGATACTGCTGTCTATTCGTCTATATTATATCCGAGTGTTGTAGATGATTATTCTGTTAGCTGTGTTAGAGCAAGAAAGATGACTGCAGTAAGGTCCCATACTTTGTCGACATGCCATCGTTTTTGTTCAGAGTGTTTACTAGTGCATAGTTGAGAGGTTGTTTTCAGAATGTTTTCAAGGTTTTGTCCTTACAGAGGTGTCAAATGTTTTCTAGGTTGGGCGTGCCTAAACGTGCATGCAAGTGAGAATTTCTGAGAGAAGAATGGTATTATTTTGCATAGTAGAGTCTATAGTTCATTGGAAGCAAGCTCAGGCTGGCTGCCTTAGCGACTATATAAACTCGAGATTATTTCCATCAGGAAAAGAATAGATGTCAGTGCTCCCTCTCCATGTTGATACCTCTCTCTGAGTCAACTCTTGTTAGCCAGCATCTCCCTCCTTCATGATTGAATTCCATTCTAAACACAACTGCCATGTTAACAGCATAGCTTCACTTTGTTCTGGTGTTCTTGGAATAGCTCAATTAGTTCCCTTTGGTGGACCTGCTGGCTTCCAGTCTGTAGGGTCAATCAGAGCTATTAGCGTCCATATGCTTTCTTTGGTGATCCTTGCAACCACTCTCAATGAAGACTTGGCAATTTCTCTCCAGCAGGATGAGAGCTAAGCTGTCCTTAGTAGTATAGCTCTCCCCTAGTGAATTTGGCTTTCCTGAACAGCTACTGCTAAAGTATAGTGATTAGTGTTGCATCTGGATTGACAAAGGATGAGTGGTTTTTAGAATTTCCTTTGAAGTTTGCTCTGTAGATGGATATTCATAGCTGTGGTTCAGCTGATCTCAACCCAATGTTTACTTAGGAGCTGGTTATTGAGCCATGTGGTTCCCTTCATTTCTCTCTCTCTGAGCTGAGTGAGAGGGACACATACACACTTATAGTACATGCATGGGCATGGCATCCTTGAAGCTGTAGTGTATTGGTGTACAGTAGAGTCTAGGCGTCCCTTTAGGTATGGCTGCTGTGGTCAGAGTCATTTACTATGGAGTGTAGTACATTCAAACATCAAAGGCTTGACCTGGTAGCTGTTTCCTTTGATGTGGCCATCCTGTCGGACAGTTTAGCTGGGTGTTGCTGGGGTGACCACAGTGGGACTCTTCCTTTGTTCCCTGTCCACTTACATAACTGGGAAGCATAGTGCAGCATAATGTGGGCTAAATGTGCCGATTTATGCCCCTTTGACATGCTGGCTTGGTCTATGATTAGCTAACACACACATGCAGCTGTGTAGGAATAGACTGAAATGGACTGTAACTGGCTTTAATCACATCAGTTGGTACATGTTTCAAGTTACTCAAACTACCACACCCTCGGTTAGGACACCAAGTATAGGTTTTGAACTGTGTACAGTTTGGGATACCTGGACGCAGTAGCGTACGTATCTAGGACCACAATCAAAAGTACACACAGTGGTGCCTTCAATTGAGCAGACACTTTTTTTGATTAAGACACTTAGTAGCTGCCTCTTACTGAATAGCTATACTCCTGGAAAGGAAAATGACCATTGAAAAAAACTTGGCCATAGAGATTGGTTCTCTCACGTCCTGTTAGTGCATCAGTGTATACCCTTTTGCTTATCAGTGATGTAATTACCTACTGCCTGTTTCTCAGCGGATAAAGGGATTCCAACTGAGTGGGATAATCACTAGGGTGCATAATGATATAATTATTATGACAACATAAATATAAGTGGAGGGGAGGCTATTTTTATGATCTATCTGGCAAGAGGTGTGGGGGGGGGGGTGGAGTAGAGTGGAGTGAGAGTTGGGCTGTGAGACATTGGCAGGTGATTTGTGGGAAAGCCTTTCATGTTCCCAGTCGACTGTTGTGGTCTGTTTGTGGCAGTAGAATCTCAACAAGGCATCATCTTGCGGATGCCCACCGTGGGACAGCCAAACTGAATTAATATTGGCTTAATTAACTGCCTTTTTATTCTGTCTCCCTGTCTCTCTCTGCTCTCCTCATCTTCATAAGTTCTAATGAAATTTGTCTTCCTTACTTCACATCCTTGCTATGCAATTAATTCTCCTTCCACATATAACATGTTAAACTGATCATAAGAAATGTGTCCTTTCACCACTGTTACCATGGCAATGTTAGATATAGCTCCTGTCCATCCCTATACTGTGTATCTACAACCTATATTGCATATAAGCTTCGTGTAAGGGGGAAGGGTGGCTGGTGGTATGCTAATGGGCTGAAAGTGATGGCTACCATTGAACTAGTTAGTGGACAGTTTTCATACTTTGCCCATCGTCCTACCAGCACTTTCCGTATGTTAACTATTTTAGGCGGGACTCCACATGTAAATCCACACTTGTGCCAAGCACGTGTTAATATCTCCTAATCTGAGGTGTGGTCTAAAGAGATGTTTGAACAAATTTGTTAGTCAGATTTACCTCCCTCTGGTAGCTGCATGGTTTCTGCTAAACCTTGAGTATCCATGGCGAGCGCTGTCTACATGTGGGTCTGTTGCCACATTTAGCTGAAGCTTTTAGGCTTTTGCGGGGGTGTAGCAGTCTGTGAACCTGCAAGCCGCTATTAGATTAGGCTCCCTTTTTACCCCGTGGGGTGTGTTGAGAGTGTGGGCCCCATGTTATGTATTAGAATGTAATGTGTTTGCATGCTCGTCCCGCTGCTGGGTTAGGTAACGGCATAACCTACTTAGCCAAGTTGGCAGGCATCAAGAGGTCTGGATTAGATTAATGCCTCGTTACCAGCTGTCGTAGCTCTGTATTCACACATTTATCCCCTTTATTCGTGCTCATTTGTATTAGAATAGTCCCCTCCCCCTCTCTCTCATCTGTTTACATCCGTGATCGTGGATCTAACTGTTGTGCTATCACTGTAAAACACAGCGAACACATCTTGCTGCATCTTCGTGATAATATTGTTTGAATTTTATCACTACTGCTGCTGACTCCATCAAAAACCTCTAGACTAGTTTCACTGAAACCCCATCATTTTGAAACTGACTTATAGAGTAAAGCATAATTGTTGTTATGCTCACAAAGCAAACACTGAGTTCCTAGTGCACAATTATGGTTTATTGCACGACTGATTAACAGTTTTCATAATACGCAAATGGTACAGTATACCAATGCAGTAGACCAGCCTAGCGTGGCTTGAAGTCATTACAATACATATTACATACATGATGATTTTTTTAAAGATATATTATGTGATTTGTCCCTTGTGATGAGCGTAGAGGTTCTGGTTGATAACCACTGTTTATGAAACTTTCCCCAGTATTTATACTATCAAAACATTAACATCATTTCATGCTAGCAAAGTGTGTGACTGGAGCATGTAAAATAATGCCGCTGGCAATTTGTTGTGCACAGTGTTGCTAGGCGAGCGGATCCTTTGAGGCAAACACAGGCCACTTACAGTCCCTGGCTGCTCCACTTTGTCGGCTGTCATACAAGTCTGCTGAACGTAATTACCGACAACAAATGACAGGGGTGTACCCGTTGAGTACATCTGGGCGACAGAGGGTGTGCGTGTGTGTGTTTGTGATGATTTGTTTGTTGTTACGCGGTCGCTGGAACAAAATGTCAAGAGCTTTGCTGTGGTTAGACATCAAAAGATATTTATGGTTTATAAATCTATTGAAGAGCCTTTTTTAAAAAGCGGCACTGCACCACGCCACGTCACTCAGCCGCTCTTTAGTGGCTGGCTACCTCAGGTAGGTACCATTTTGTCTGGAGCAAGATATTACATGCTAGAGCTGAGTTATGTCATTCGGCATAGTACTACTTGAGCCCCCCTCCCTCAATTTCCCAAACTGAAGAGATTATCTGGAACACTGAGCTATGTAGACACTTGTAAGCGTATCGAACTCTCCCTCCAGGACCAAAACTAATGGTGACCCTGTGTTCTGGATACTATACTTGATAGAAAGGATCCACTGAAGTATGGGTAGTGACCACAGTCTTAATTAAGTTGGAACAGGCAGTGTGCACGTTTTTGTGGTTGGTAGCCATTGAGAAAATTATTTTTTTTGTCTGCCTGGGAATTGAGAACCACTGGGTTTCCTTGTTGTGCGTGTACTACTGTAGCAAGGTCAATCTCTTCTCATCCCCCTCCCTATGATTAAGAATTTAATTTTAGTGAGTGTTTTCCTCTCTTAACTTAATAGGACCTTAAATCTCTGTTGCACAGTAGTAGTCTCCTGTGTGTGAGTTTGAGCATAAGTAGTAGCTACTATCTAGGTCAACTTCTTCCCAGCAACCGTGCCTCACGACAATGGTTGTGTTGCGAAATATACTGCCAAACTGTGATAAACTTTGATGTCATGTCTGCGCAAATGCAAGCATTATCGATCGTGATCATGACCACAAGTCACATGCGGTGCCCACAGCCATTGATCGATTAAGCTTATAAATGATTACAGATATTTTAGTACGAGAAACTAAGGCTGCAAGTTCACGTGGTCCATATCATGATCCAAGACAAAGCGTATCACAAGCCAACTCAACTCCCCGTGTATAACACAACTCTGTGTAATCAGTGATGAAGAAGTTCAGTATTCCTGTGTGCATTCATAATGGATTGCCAACCCCCAAAAGCACTTCACACAACACATTTGTCTGTATGCACTACAATAGGTCAACTCTTCCATGCCCTCAGTGATTTAAAATTGCAATACTATACTAGTGTGTACTTCCCCTGCCTGAGTGTGTGTTCATAAAGAGGCTTGCCAACCCTCTAATCACTACACAAAGCACATCACACAGGAGCATGCCTGTCTGTGTGTAATCTCTAGTGTGCCAGTATGTGAACCAAGCTTTGCATGTAGTTGTGTGTGTGTGTGTGTGTGGTGGAATGGTGCACACCTGAGTGTACCACTCCCCAGACTGCTGCCTTTGATCTGCTAGACTGGGTGGCTGGTGGACAACCCAATTTAGGATGACCTTAAGCCTTAGCTTAACTTTGCCCATTCAGCACTCTATTGTGTGTGCATGCATGTGCCTTCCTCTCTCTTTTGGTCTTTGTGCCATTGCCCTTAGCTGCCCAGGTGGATAGTTTGTAACACTAGGCAGGAAACATGTGTTAAGATGTACCTGTCTTGAGGGGAAGCCTTTGGTTGATGCTTTGGTGGAAGGACTAGCTTTGATGTGCAGTAAATCTAATGTAGAGGACAGGGAGTATAGGGTGAGAACTGCTGGTTGGGGGTATTTCTGAAGGATGTGGCTAATTAGTATAGCTGAATGTAGGATTGAATTTCTCAGAAGTTTAAAGTTTAGTCCTAAACTGAAAGATCATAGTGCTCTGTATTTGTTTGTGTGTGTGTGATGATGGCATGCACACCTGTGTGGTGCCTTATCCTTAATTTTCCATATTCTCCATTCATCTTGCAGTGTTGTAAAAGAAGAGATAGCTGATGATGATTCTCCTTTGCCAAACACAAATGGTCGCGTCGTCTGCTGGGTAAGACCTTTCTCTCTCTCTCTCTCTCTCTCTCTCTCCAACACCACTCATCAATTTGTCACCACCCCAGAGGGCCAATTAACAGACTATTTAGTGACAATGCCTAGCAATAGACAGGATATTAGCAGCTACACTACAGGAAAGGGATGGTGTGAACTTGGCTCAGCCAGTGTGAAACATTTAGGATAATGAATGTAACATACAAAAGCACTTTGACATTATGTAGAGTACCTAGAGAGCTTAGATACCTATATCTGTTATGAAAAGGTGTTTCAGTTGACCCTCACTTGCTAAGATCATGAATTATTTGGTGTGCTGATTGGAGGGCTTTTACAATGCTCAGTAATCCTCTCTCCCTCGCCCTCTCTCTCTCTTCCCCCCCCCCCAGGTTGTGACGGGGGAGAGTAGTCAGTCTGGTTCTGATGCTGGTGGTGGTTCAAAGGGAGAACTAGACTCAGCGTAAGTTACAAAAAAATAGCCATTCCATCTCTTGATGCATCTTATTACACGTATGTAGTGTGGAACTTCTTATAGGTGTAATTTTGTCTCACATACACACACACAGAAAGAAAAATAAAGAAGAGGATGAGATCTCAATCATATCTTCGTGTAAGTCCTGGCTGCAACACGAGAATGAATCTGCACATAATACGATGCGTATCAAACAGCGTTTGTGCAATTGTGTGCAGTTACTACATCATGTATTCCCCTCTCTCTCTTTCTCACTCCATGCAGCCTCCAAGGCGTCATCACGTCGTCATCGTCGTCACCACCACGACAGTCGTCACAGGTCACACCGTCACCGTCACTACAGGCAGCACGTACCGGGCGGGGCCTCAGCGTCAGAGTTCACAGCCTCTGAGCTGGATACCGCTACGGAGGTGACCACTGAT